>OW569404.1:26367861-27567861 GCA_937654795.1 Cistogaster globosa
ATGAGTTACAAGTTGTCTAAAACTTTTTTTATCATAACAAATTTTCTCTGAAATTCCACTTAATTGTTAAAATTATTTTTTTTTTCAATAAAAAGAATAAATACAAATATAGTATGTAAATAAATCTTAAATTACTTTAGCTATTTTTTATCAACTGTAAACAATGCTATAAAACTATATTTAAAATCAAAAATACCAATAACTAAATGTATATAAATTTAGCACAAAAAAAAAATAAATCGAATGTAAAAATCTACTTGTGAAAAACTTTAGAGAATCAATATTTTATGATTTTAAATGAAAACTTTTCATTTCTTAAAATTACTCTCTTGATTATAAAAAGTAAAGTAAAAGCTTAAGTAAAGTAACAGGAAATATTAAACAAGGTGAGGTGCATATCAAAATAATAAGGCTTTTAAATAATAACGCAAATTAACACGAAGTAGTTACCAGGAATTACCTGTAAATTTTATTTTTTTCTAAACTTAAATTCACAACAAACATTTTTAATTTATCTAAAAAAATCTTTAAACACTTTTTTGAATAAATAAATATCGGTGGTACTTTCGAAGTATGATTTTAAAACATCAAGTTTTGGATCAGGTCATAATTTCTCGAAAAAAACTAAAACTCATTTTTAAGGGTTTCTTCCCATGTGCCACAGCACTCTGTGACACAAAAAAAAATTTGTTGCACCAGGTAAATATTTTTCTTTTGTGTCTGAAAGTTAATAAAATTTTTAATTAATTTAATTATTTATGTTGTCGGAAAATAAAACCTTTCACGTTGTGACTGTGGAAATGTTTTCTACTTTTTTCCATAGGGTGTTTTATTGCTAATGATATCATATTCATTGTTTGTGTTCCGCACAAACTTTGTGAGAAATTTTAAGGCAGAGACGGTTGAAGTGAATATCTTTAAAACTTAAGGAGAGTTACTAAAAATAATGATAACAAAAAAACTGAAATGGAAATCTCACAGTCAATTTCATAAATAATTCTTTTTGATATAATGTCTATTGAGGTATTTCAGAATAATTTAATTAAAAATTATCAGTAGTACATTTAAATTTAATCAATTTAATTTAACGATATATTTTAATACTCCTTGTGTATTTACGGATACAGGTAAAACGGCCTTATCAGATTGATATGCACCTTATGTACAAACTTATTTTGTTTATATATCAGTATGTTGACATATGTATGTATAATTTAATATAAAAATTGTAGATAATACAAATACATAGTAAATAAAATTAAGTAAGTTAAGAAAAAATTATAAAAGTAAATAAATGTTAAAATGTTACCCAAAATGTTTACAAAGAAGCCTGGCTATAAACCATTAAAATATAGTGAAAGAGAATCTAAATAAAATTTATATTTATTGCTGTTAATGAAAACAAATGGAAAAAAATAATTATATTATTTTAGGCTTTATATAATAGTACACTGAAAAAAATTATAAACATAAATATATGTATTCAAGAAAAATTAATATTATATGAAAACAATAATAAATTGAATCCGCATTTTTAATTGTTTCTAAAACGTTTGTTTGGCATTTTTTTGATACACACATTTAATTTTTTAAGTAAAGAATAAAAAATAATGTCATCTTTAATTGTACTGAAACAGTTTCGATTTTTTAAGAAATTAGTTTAAAAAATCATTTAAAGAATATATTCTGTTCTTCCGTTAACAGCAAAGTTGAATGCATAAAGTTAACACTAACTTAATAAATACACAAAGTAACAAAAAAGATATTACTGGCACAACAATTTTAAATCAAGCTGATAGGGAAACATGCTTGTAAATCCAAGAACTATTAAAGCAAAATCTTATTCGTTAATTTTAAGTTCTAGTGCGGTTAATTTAAAACGATCTTAACATATTGGCTTATATTCATAGCAATAGTAAGGTCGACTCTTGATAAATAAAGTATATTCTTAACTAAACAGCTCTTATTATTTGTTTTGCTTTAATGCCCCGTTTACATTTAAATTAATAAGCAAAATATTTTATTTTATAAGGCTAAGATATTTTATTGGTTTCTATTAAACAAAATAATTTTTAATTTTTTCTTTAACCTTGTTCTAAAGTTGCTTTAATTAACTGTGGTACCACATACCCCCTCCTAATAAAAATGTTACTCTTTTTGGAACTTTGTTTTTTCCTTTAATCGAGGAAATAATACAACAAAAAATACGAGCTTAAATCTGTTAATCAAAATTTTTGCAGTGTTTTTTCCTTTTTTGGTAGTAAAGTATTTTTAATTTTTTTTTTTAAGTATATTTTTCCATCATTACGTGCCCATAATAGTAAAGTTGTTGCTAAATCAAAATTTTTTAAGGTTTTTTTTCTTCTTGGGAGCATGATGGATTTCAGTTGCTTTTAAAAATAACATATTTTTTGTGGAGTAAAAAGAGACAAGTGAGCTTAATTTTTTAAATTTAATTTTGTTCGAAATTGATAAATAAAAAATAGCAGTAATATTGAAACTACTATGTTGAGTTTTAAAGTTGTCTTTATTAACAGTGGCACCATACTTTTATAGTCAAGAACTAAACCGACTATAACTGGAGTCAACTCTAGCTTACTAAATGTTTTTATGCATTTCCAAAAAAAAAGAACCAAAAGAACGTAGTAACTGTGAACAGCTGTTTAATTTTGTTTATTTTTACTTAAAAAATCAAGGACTTTATTTAAAGCAATTGAGTTCTAATGCAAACAAAAAAAAATATGAAAAATTTTGAAAAGGTTTGTCTAAAAATATATAAACATCTTTTTGGTGGCAGTTAATTACAGACTTTAAAGAAAGTAAGAGACAGGAAGACAAATTTCAGCACCCATGCAAAAGAATAACTGAGTGAATGTGTAAATATGCATTTGAATACGATTGAAAATAGAAACAATGACGTACCAAGGATAAAAAATAAAGAAAAATAAAAGGTAGTAAAATATTTTATGCTTCAGTTCTTCCTCAACATCAGCATCACTTGCAAAATCTCGATTAATGTTTTGCAAACTAAACATTTAAAACTCTTTACAAAATTTTGAATTTTACAAAAAAAAAAAAAAAAACAGCTGGAGATGTTGTTGAGTAAGTTAAATACAAGTTCATCTCCTAAAAACAGATTTATCTATTTTTAAATTTAGATACGACTTTAACACCAAACCCACACTTTAATCAGTCTATAAACGAGTAAAACGAACTTTAGTTTTCTTAAAATATTTATAATCTGGTTACTATAGCAAATCTCGTGGGGTGTGTTTCACTGTTTTATCGTTACCACATATGAATGTGCTCTTTTGAAATCTGGGAACTTCTTTCTATATAACGTTATTACGCACAAGTCCGTATTCCTTTGTGGCCGATTGGCCAGTAAATCGCACAACGCATTACAGAAAAAATCGTTTTTAGCCAAACAGTTCATATGTTGAATAAACTCCCTGCAGAGGTCTTTCCTGCCATTTTCAATGTGTAAAGATTCAAACTAAATGTCGACAAGCACTACTCCCTCTATCCCCCTTCTAACAACCTGATTTCCTAGTTCTGGCACAATTCATTGCTTTAGCAGCGCTGAGGAGTAAATAAGATTTATTTTAAAAATCAGGCATAAATTGACGCAACTTGTGGACCCCAATTTTTGAAAAGGGTTGGGATTCATATATGGCTTTAGATGATTGTTAATAAAAAATAAAAACTTATTTCTTTAAAAATTAAGCGAGGGCTCAAGCTACTGGGGACTGATTATATTTTGTTCGAAAATATTAATGTCGTTGATCCGGGTGAAATGTAGTATGTGGGGACCGCAACTACCAAATTATTAAAATCAAAATTTAGCTATAAGCTGACTTCGAGAAATAAGCTATCAAAAAAGGCAATAGGATTATTAGCCACAAGAGTTAATAATTGTATAAAAACAGTTCTATTGTAAAGTGCGAATGCATTTAAAATCTTTATGTAGTTAAAGCTTGTGCCTTTCAGAGCATGTCACAAATTTTTAGAAATTCACCTTTCTGCTGCACATAAAAAATGCTATAAATGTAATGCAGAGAGTCCTTCTAACACCGTTGAAGTTTTTATCTTTAATTGCTTAAAAAAATGCTAAATTTTTTAAAGCAATTTTTTTAAGTTTTTAAGATCATGTTGTATAAATATTTTTTAACGCTTCATTTACAAAATATACATACAAGTTTGTATATTTTTTCAAACAAATGTTAAATTTATTTAAACATATTTTATTTTATTCAATTTATTTAAGAATATATTTTAAAATATTTAAAACCAAAATAAAAAAAAATAAAATATAAAACAAACAAAAGTAATTAAAAACAAAATTCCCTAATATAAGAAAATAAATGAATTATAAGTATATAATATGGAAATATATTGTTTAAAGTTTAAATAACAGAAAACTTAAATTGTGTAAATTAAAAGAACCATGAAAAATAAAATTTAAATGAAAAATTAAATTGAGTTTATTTTAATTGGAAAGAAACAAGGTAAAATATTATTTTTGTTTGAATATAAAACAGAAAAAACAAAGACATATAAAAATACACTTTGAATTTAGATTTAGTCAAAATATTGAAGGTTAGCAAACGATAGAAGAAGGAACAATAGACATTTTTAAGATAAAAATTAAAATTTTATAATAAATCATAAAATATACAAATTATCACACTTTAAATAACTATTTGGATTCGATAAACAACTGGCGTATATTAAAATTTTTAATTTATTTCTAATGGTTGATTCAGAGGTATGAAGAATCACAAAAAAATATAATAAAAACACAGGAAAAACTAAAAAAAAATGCAAGCAAATTTTGTATCAAATTTACACTGAAACAAGAGCGAAAAAAAATACAGGAGTTATGATGAGTGAATTAAAATAAAAAGAAAAAAAAACCTTTGTATAAATAATTCATGCAAAAAAACCGACTCCATAACACACAAACTTAATCACATCGCGATAAAACGGTAATTGAATTTTTAGCTGTCTTTTTATAACGATTCAACAGTTTGACCACATACATCAAATTATATCAATTAGTGGGAGACCCTTTAAATTCCAATTCGACATGCTGTCCAATCTTCAAGCGTTTGTTTATAACGATTCAAAAGATAGGCCAATACAAGTAAATTCACGTTACCTAAGAGGACAACGTTTCACTTTTTAAATTTAATTTTGTATTTTTTTTTCTACTGAGAACTATAGTGATTCCTTTTTTTATTAGATTTTAAAGTGGTGCCCATTACGGTTAATAATACACGTAGAAAACATGTATGTTGTATGGGCCTACCCTTTAATATTTAAAATTATGTACTGTTTTAAAAAAAGGACCCACCTGTAGGCGTAATCTTTAAAATACATAAGAAGTTTTTAAAATTGGTTCATAAATGAGTGAGTACTTTGAGCACAAATATTAAAAAAGCAACTTTTAGACGAATTGATAACCTTCGTCTCTTTTTGAAATCAAAGGTTAAAAAATGCAGTTCGCAAAAATTGTTGGTAGTGTTATTACAAATTATCTCCTTTTCCTAAATCTAAAAAACTATTTACTTGAAATAATTCTATATCTTCAGAATTCACTCTACTGCTTCAAAACGGTTTCCTAGTATTTGTAAGCATTCGCCTTAGACTGAGATAAAAATCGACGTCAACATATAATATTCTTTCTTTATATTATACTGCACCTTATTTACACTGCGGCTTCATCATCTCTTAAGCACATTTTTCTCGAAATTATATCTTAAACTGCTTTACCCAAAAATATACGAGCCTACTCGTATAGTTAGCCTCTGATTCTCTTTTTGAAGGGAGATTATTCATTTCATTTTGTTTCAATTACATCAGTGTTAAGTCATTTAAAGGCATTTGTGCAAGGAGGAACTCTTACTTTACTTTGTATTCTATAGCCAATTTCTAAATGAATGGTCACATCAATTCATTGACCATTACAACGAGAATATTTTTCTGCAACATCTGTCCCTGTGCCAATTAAACAATAATGTTCACTAATGATCCGGTAGCAAAAAAAATACTGATGTCCCTTTTCATGTACTTTTTTGAACTCATATTTTAAATTATCCTGAGTGCATTTTCTTTTATTTTAATATATTTTTTAAGAGCAGTAGGCCCAGCGTGTATTGACCCAGATATTTATAGTATTCATTTTAATCCTCTAAGGAGCCTTTGGCTACCTAAAAATAGATGCGTAGCTAAATTCCTAATTCCAAACTCCCTATCTTACTGCCTCTATTAAACAGACTCCGTATAGCAAAAAAAAATACTAGTCCTTTGGGACGATATCTAATCTCATTATTTTTTACCTTCTATGTCCAACGATTGGAATAAGTTAATTTTTCAATCAAAAGCAAATGATTGCATGACTATGTTAAGCCAATGCGTTTTGTCACCTATATTTAAATGCTCTGTTCAAATTTTTGAAAATTGTTTAGCTAATTGCTAATACCGACTCGGACTCAATAATTTCCTCAGATTTTGTATTTCATTTACAGCTTTTCTTTTTGTTTAAGAATTATTAAGAAAACATTACCAAAATCAAAAATTAATTGCTTAAATTTATGAAACTTTAAAATAAATCTTTATAGATTTTAAGTATAATGAAAAGGATGTAAGTAAAATAAAAAGGAAATTTGCTGATAACACTTCGCTTTATGGCTAAACACCTAAAAAGGGAGAAAACAACAGCAAAATTAAAAAAAGTTAAAAAAATAGCTGAGATTAAAAAAGGCACAAACCACCATAAAGAGATCAAATTGCCATTTTAGCCGACGAACGGTAATGCGGAGGACATCACCAGTAACATTATTATACCTTTATCCTGAGTTTTTATTCATAGTGAAGTCGATAGAGCGATGTCAGTCTGTCTGTCCCTGTTAGTGTTAAAATCAATTTTGGCAAGGCTCAATATGATATAGAGAAAATTTAAATACGCAAATCGGACACAGTTTCAAAAAGTGTGCTATTGAGAATCAGCTAGATCGTTTCATAGCTTTCAAGGCAGCGGGCAAAACAACACGCTTTTCTCAAATTTTTCAATATCATCTGCAATAAATCTAGTTAAGTTAAGTATTTCCAAATAAAATATATATATGGGGCGATAGAGAATTCAAAAATAACAAAAAAACATCAAGTGAAGAAAGTGGCGCTCGCCTATATTTTCCGAGTTATGGGCCACTGAACTTTTCATAGGAAAGTACGATTGTGCACCATATGTTTTAAGATATCAATAAAGGTATCATTAAAAGCTTTTAAAGAGGTCTTTAAGGAAATGCTAACATATTTTGAAAATGCTTAACCCATGTAAAGCCGGTGACATTTTTTTATGTAAAATTATATTTAGAACTTACATATATAATTTTTTTTATTTTCCCTGGCTCCCTAATATTTCTTTTTTTAAAAAGTTTTTTTTAACTAGACCTAAATGCAAGTTGAATGGTTAATAAGATTTGGCATAACCGTTTGTTTGTTTGTTTTTAAAAAAATTTTTGAATGAGTTATTACTAACAAGTATACCATGCCTTAGATGATCAGGACCCATCATTTTTTGCTTAGTCACAACTGACAATTAGTAAAAATTATTCCGGAAAATGCTGTTTCTTTACATGAAATTCGAACACTTCTTAGTAAAGAATTGTGTATAACAGGGGAAAATATACAGTTTTCTTGACACGCCTACTATCAATAAATTGCTCTTATAGTCGATAAAAACTTTGGGATAAATAATAATAACTTTTAGTATTTTAAATACTAAAAGATGATTTTTACAATACACAACCTAAGGTAGATAGTACAAAGAATGCTGATGAAGGGTGTAACGAGCCAGAAAATGCTACATTTATTCTGCTAGTGTCTAATTTTATTTGTTTTCTTTGGAAAAGGTCCGCATACTTTTGTAAATTTTTGTAATTTTAAGAAATAAATTTAAAAATTGAACCCTTAGCCGAAAAAGCAAAATTTAAATTCACTTATTCCCATATATGTTTTAAAAATGAGAATAAATATTTAAAAATTAATAATATTTTTTTATCATATCACTGACATATTTAAACATTCATTTAGTTATAAAAAGTTTATCGTCCAAAAATCAAATTAGGCTCAAGGACGAATAAACACTTAAGGATTTAAATGGTCATATATTTTTTATGTATGGTTTTAATTTTATAATCAAAAAAAAAATGAAGTACAGCAACAGCAATAAAATAGATGCACCAAAAAATAAATTTAAACAATTATATGGCATCAAGTGGTAAAAACAATCAAAAAGAAGAGCAGACAAACAGCAAAACAAAGGGTAGTGTTACAATCATGAAATTTTTGGAAATAAAAGCAGCAACAATATATTTTAACAGCAACAGCTAAAAGACAACAATATAAAATTTGAAATGTGCAAAATTGTTGAAAAAAACGAAAACAATGACAATGCAACCACCAACAACTATAGTCCACTTAAACAGATATTTTTGTATGTTGAAAGCGTTTTTTTTTTTTTTGTTTGGTATCAAATACAATATTTTAACATGACTTGAAATTAAAAGAAGAGAAATTTAAGTTTGCGTTAAAGCTTTAAAATAAAACCTATTTGTTGTGTAATAAAAAAATTTTTTTTTATAGTTAAATGAAGACACAAGTTTTTCAACCTTCGTGAAATGGCTATTGCTACTTCAGGTAAAAAAAAACTTAGATTATAGCTCTATCTCAATACCTGTCTTCTTAACCTTATGATCTTCCATACAACACCAAAAAAAAAATAAATTCTAAATCGAATTATTTATTAACCTCCTTAAAAATATTTTTTTGAAGAAGAGATGATCAAGATGATGTGTTACGTCGTAAAAAAAATAAACAGTGAAACGTTGTTACGAAAGCTTCTCTAGCCCTTCGGAAAATTCGATATTTTTTCTAGTGTGCATCATAAATAGGCACTATATTATTGGATGTTTGTCAGGATGTTGTGAAGGTAGAGTCAGTTTAATAACTTCTCTCTGATTATTTATCGCTAAAAGAACACGCCTAAAATATTTGGGCCAAAGATTTTTTGAAGGCCCATATCTAAGAAATTGTCATATAAAATTTTAAATTAATAAAGTTTCCACAAGAAGGTCTATTGCTAATCTTGAACTTTGCAATATAAAGCAAAGAAACAGTTTGTAATTTACTCTCGTCTACTCCATAAAAAATAGGAGAAATGTTGTATTTTCATGTTAGAAACTTTTCACTTTAAGTACATAACAAAAGCACTGAACTGTCATAGCGATGCAACACTGACTGGCCTGATAGGCTTCGCAAAAATATTTCTTACGAAATGAGAATCCTAGAATTTTGTAGGAAAGTTTATGGGTTATTTGTCATTGGAGAATCAAAATGCAGCATTTACCTGACATACTACTGTATGAAAATGACCACATGGATAAGAATTTTGGATAAAAAAAATATGGTATTGACCTCACTTTATTCAAATCTAATGCTCTTTTAGTAAAAAACTCTTATTTAAATTCGTTTAATGTATTTTAAATTTGTCGAATCGAAATTAGAATAGTTTTGACTCTCCCTGTATGCATAAAACCTTATTAATTTAACAATTGATAATGCAAAAACCTACTTTTTTTCATCAATTAATAAAAAAAAAATATTTTTGCTAGCGTTTACTAATTAAATATTGCAAGTAGAGTTTAAATTATAAAATTAACCAAAAAAATAACACCAGAATTTACTCATAACAGCGCTCAAAAAAATTTATATTTTTGCTTATAGTTCAACACAACACCAAACTTAAAAAAAAATAATGGTACAAAACTAATTATACCGTTGTTAAACAAAATACCATAAAATATAAATAAAGAGGAAAACAGGCACGAAAGCATGATGCATAAAATTGCCAGTATATGCTGGTGTTAACTCCATTAAAAAGGCAGCAAACAACCCAAAAGAAAATGTATTACTTTATTCCATTTTGGCACATTTGTTAACATTTTTGTTGTTTTTTTTTATTCAACGAATTCAACAAAGACTTAGTAAATACAAAATTATAAACATTTTATTTAAAAAAACTCTTGTTTCTTTGCACATGAATATGCAGTGTGTTTTATAATTTATAATTTTATTAAGAAATAGCAACGAGCATGAGAACAAGTGCAATGGAACTTTCGTCTCTGGAATATCTGTTGAGTTATATTACTATACTGCCTTTCCTCAATACATAAATGGGTTATTTAGCCAACAAAAAGCAAAAAAGTTGAATGGAATTTATGTAATTCTTGCAAAAAAACAAAATCTATTTCAAAACATATTTCAGCTATCCGTCTTTAACGGTTCAAAAGTTTGACCGCGCATATCAAATTACATTAATAGTTGGTACACCCTTTAATTGCAAATCCAGATTTTGTACTTGTTGCTACAGTGGACTTAACAATATGAAAATTTGGCTACAATTATTAAATTACATTTGTTCTTTAACTTGCTGTTATAGCGGCCTTAGATATACAGTTTTTTTAATCACAACCGTCTGTCTATATCGGCTCAACAGTTTGGCAATATACTTCAAGTTACACCAACTATTATAACACCAAATAATTTATAATTTCAAATGCTTATAATTCTTATTGTACGAGACAAATAATTGGACCTTCTGTATAATTTTAAGTGCTTGTTTCTAGCATTTCAAAGAATATGGTCATATAGGTCAAATTACATTAATTGAGGAAAAACCCTTTAATTTATAAATTAAAATTGCATACTTGTTGCTATAGTGGACTTAGCAATTCGCGTCCTTTGTAAATTTTAACCGTTCGTTTGCAGCGCTTCAACAGTTTGGCCATATATATATATTCTATTAAATCAATTATTGTAACACCCGTTAACTTTAATTTAAAATATTTAAAATTATTATTATACCAAACAAAGTCTATCGAATTTTAAAAATTTTTTGTATAACGATTTAAATAATTAGGTCTTTAACTCAAATAACATTAATTAGGGAAACACCCTTTAATTTATTCTAATTGTATACCTATTACAATAAAGTAAGCAACACAGGTTGCTTGTAAATTTTAACCGTTTGTCTAAAATAGTTCAAAAGTTTGGTCACTTACATAAAACTTTGTTAACTATTGGGGCACCCTTTAACTTTCAAATTCAAACTTTTTCTTTGCTGTTGTAGCAGATTTAAACCGTCTGTTTATAACAGTTCAACGGTTTGGCCATAAGTATATATCAATAAAAATCAACTATTGTAACACCCTTTAATTTAAAATTGTAAATATTTACCCTTCTAATTATAACAGACAAAGTAGCAGACATTTTCTCTAATTTCAAGTGTTTGTATATAACGGTTCAAAGGATAGGATAATGTAGATCAAAGTACACAAATTATGGCAACATTCTCTAATTTATAAATTCAAATTGTATATCCTTTGTTGTAACAGATAGAAATAAAGTTTTCTTTTAAATTTTAGCTGTCTGTCTATAATGGTTTCAGAGTTTGACCACATACATTAAAATACATAAACTATTGACACACCCTTTTATTTCCAAATCCAAATTTTATAATTGTTGTTTTAGCGGACTAAGCATAACGGTTCACAAGTTTGACCCCATACATTAAATTACATCAACTATTGGAATACCCTTTAATTTTTAATGTTCAATATATATAAAGAAAGATGTTCAATATCGGTTCAGAAATGGCTGAGTTATGCAGGCACAAATATTAAAAAAAGCAGCATTCAGATAAATTGATAACCCTTTTTTGAAGTCGTTTAAAATCATCTTGCAGTGATCGAAACTTAGGCCCGTAATTAACTTTGTTATAAATCAGATGAAAAGTAAATAAAGGGGGTTTCTATGAAGAAAAAAACGGCTTTGTCACTCCACTGTTTAAATGATTTCCTAATTTCAAAAATAAAATGTTTTAAAATAGATAAAAAAGTATTAAGTGACTAAATAAATAGTTTATGAAAAAAGATTAAGGCCATTATGTCGACCCTGAGACAGAAAACTTTTTTGCACTCATTGGGTTGTCTACAGGTTTCATAGCGAATAATTAAGAAACATTATTAGTTGGTAAACAATATGACCGTCATGACGGTGGCAATGTACACAACTAAAGGTAGATAGATGCGAAGAATGCTGATGACGGATTTAGCGATAAAGATAATGCTGCATAATATTGGATTTATATTAAGAGAGGAATTTATCAATATCACAATGTGTGATACACGTGAACGAGTACTTTAAAGGTTTTAGTTTGTGAACAAAATTGGTCATAATATCGAGTCTCGTTGGATTCAAACAATATTGTGGAGTAGATAACTCGATAAAATATATTAACTCACATTTATAGTATTAAAGAGGTTGTGAAAAAAAGTCTTCCCAGAGTCTCAGAGTAAAAACACTCAAGATAATAAAAATTAAAGAAAAAACAGTCGATTGTTCATTAAATTAAAATGCTGTTTATGATACTGCCATTTTTATTGCGCGATATCGTTGCAAAATGTCGTTGCTATTCGTTAAAAAGCAACTTCGGAAGCGACATTAATCATGAAAATTCAACTTCGATTCACTAAAACTTAATAATTTCGTATTCTATCAAAGCATCATTTCACGTGTAATTTAACATATTTTAACTTTCTGTAGTTATTTAAGATCAACGAAATATTATATTTTCCTGCCTAACTGCTGCAATCCAATTAAATTGATAATTGAAAATCTTTGCAATATGATTACATAACAATAGGTTTTACTGCGAGAATAGATTTTGAATACAATACTTGTCATATTATTACTTTTCCTGAATGTTTTTATCTTGAACAAATATAACCTGAGTGGGAAAGAATGAAATGAAATGCATCAAGTTACTTTTAAATTTGAAACAAAGTGAAAGAAGTTACCAAAAAAACATGCCTAAAACAAAAATCAAAAGAACACATGTCTAAGCAACAAAAATGAAGTATACAAGACCCTTTAGCGCTTGCACGAAGGCTATATCAAAATTGTTCGAATTTGTATGTGAAAATTCGCGTTATTAGGACGGCTCGACTATTTGACTTGACGATAACTAACCAAGCCTAACAGCCATGTCATAACGTAACGTTGGCGTTAACCATATCATCTTCTATTCTAATATTAATATACTTTTAATAACTTATTTGTCACTGATACTTGGTTTGGATTTGCACTTAAGCCCATGATATTCTCTCTAAAAAATCCACTGACATCTCTTCAAAAGTAGCAAGGGCTGTTACTCCACAAGTTTTACCTAAATATTTTTTTTTTATTTTAATCACATATACCACACTCTTTTAGTGGAAGAAATAACACTAAAAAGTAATTTAATTACCCCCTTTTTTATAAAGCACAAACCTGTGCTGTGTAAGATCGCTATCATGTAGAACCCTACAAAGATGTCTAAATGGCCTCCAAGAATTTCAAAAAAAAATTTAAATTTAAACGCATTTGTTTTTAAGAGTTGCAAATTATTGACATGGGCTTTCAATCGCTACCTATTTTAACAGAAACTCATAATAGGAATTTGTTAACTTTCCTCGTATGTTACCCACGGAGTTACGCACACATTCCTACATTGAAGTTGAAATTAAACACATGCCTTTATATACCAGAATAAAACATTTAAAACATTGGTTGAAAAAAATAACATAAAAACTAAAGTGGGCGACATGCCAAATGCTTTTGTTATTGTTATTGTTATTGTTCGGTTGATGTTCCTGTTGCATATGTTAGATTGTATGTAAATATAAGGGTGAATAAGAGTTGCATGTAAGTGTTTGTTGCAACATTTATTCATATTGTATATTTTACAACAATAAAAAACAAGCACTTTATGGAGGACTTTATTATATGTTGTAAGTGGAAATGTTTATTGTTTTTATACACTTTTTTATTTTTTTCATCTCTTTTATTGTTGCCGCTTTATTTATATATATTTTTATCTTAAATTTATTAAAAAACAGGAGAATTATTTCGCAACACATAATTGTTGTACCACAAATATATCTCTATATAAAACATTCGAGTTCTTAATATAAAGGAAGAAAAGTTAGGAATATTGTTTAAATTCATTTTCGGCATTACTATCTGGTTGAAAATTAAAAACTATATAATAAAAGAAACATAAACGAAAATTAAAATGAAATAAAATAACCGCTTCCCTACATCCCTTAATCATCTTTTGATTATAAAATTGCACTGAAGGCCAGATGAAAGAATTCAAACTCCTGATACCAAAGTCTGATGAATCCGTAGCCGGAATGCGCGAAATATAGATGCCAAATGGTGTCCAGCAATTAGGCTTTGGTTTAGCTTTAGAGTTTGTAACATACAAAATTGTCGCATGTGGATTAAAATTAATCTACAACAGATCCTGCAGAATACATTAAAAAAATGCACTGTATTGTGCGAATTACACTTTTATTCTTTAAAAGGTGGACCTCGAGTTACATCGATGAAGATCATTACCGCATCATAATCTATAATTTTTTTGCTTGAAAAAAACGGATGGCATTGATCTGGGCTATATGTGATTTTATTATGCCATACGGCGACCGCAATCATCGACTTCTTAAAATCAAAATTTGGCTATGAGTTGGTTTCAAGAAATTTGCCTTTCGTGTGTTTTGGCAGCTCTGGATTATTTCCTGTATATCCACGTAAAGTCACTGGCTTATGCTAACAAGCAAGCAAAAATTGGTGGCACAGAGACCAATATCGTGCGTGTTGTTTATTCAGCAATGCTCGCAAGTCGGCGATAAAATTAAATGTTCAAATGCTAATCTACGGAATATTAAAATTTTGATAAAAACTTTTATTTACGAAATTTAATTTATCTAAGATATTTTTCGAATTTAAAATTCTGTCGAGCTTAAACAAACATCGATGTCTGCGTCTTTACGAACAGGAAAACGATCAAACACCTATAGAATGTGCTCAGCGTATTTGCGATTGCCAGTTTCTCTTGATAATGCAGCGATACATTAAACGATTATCCTTATAACTTTTACTTGAATTGTTATATAAAAATGTTTTTTTTTAACAATGAAATTGCTAAAAAAAAATTAACTAATAATACCCACTATTCTTTTTAAAAATCAGATCTTAACATATTTGTTTACATCCTGTTTAAAGTACTTAGCATCAATGGTATCTCCATACTAGCTCAGTATGAGTAAATGAATAGAAAAAATGTTTTTTTTTTAAATAAAAAGGTAAGAAACATCTGAAATTTTTCTCAGCCCCTGCCCAAATTTCAACGAATTCAGATTAAAACCTTTGGAAATTTGATTCTACCAAACGATTAAACTTAAATGACTCTGGCAGCTTTCAACTAAATTCAACAAAGTGGCCAATAAATACCACAGGGAATTAATCATTCTACATGCGTTCAGCGAAATTTATTAGGTGCACAACAGGAAAGTCAATATTCCTAGAGGCCAATTGGTCAAGTGGGGCCCAATCATGATAGCTTTTCTATTTAATTATTTTTTTGTCTATAAAAAAAATCATCCTTGCAGACAATTTACTATCTTTTCTTTAATTTAGATGGAAGAATGTGAAACGGAAAGTAAATTAAAGTTGGCGTCTAGCAGACCACAAAAATGGTTGGTCGATAAAACCAACAGGCTGCCATTAGACCCAACTTGGCGGCCAATGGACGCTAGATGATAAGTCCAAAAGTTGGCGTCTAGCAGATCCCAAAAAATGGTTGAACGATAAAACCACCGGGCTGCTATTGGTCCCAACTTGGCGGACAATGGACGCTAGATGATAAGGCCAATACTGTGACACGAAGAATAAACCATAGACCGTAGTGTGGTCACAGGCGCATACAGTGTGTTTATTTTTGGGCTTAAGTATTCACAAAGAATATTCGGGGAACCACAAAAGGCCAATATTAATCAGATGATAACTGCCCACGATTTGAGGTTAAATTTATTTATTTATTATTCGAGGTAAAACAGGTAAATGATATGAATTTGCTTTACACATTTATCCAAGAGTTAGATAGGTTCATCAGTATATTCGCACAATATAATTATTTATAAGATTATTTTATATTTATGTTACTGCCAAAATCACTATTTTATTAGTTACCTAAAATATCTTTTGAAATTTCTTTTATGTATAAATTTGTATAAAAAAGAAAACTTTCTTTTTAACTTTTGAAAAATGTTGGAATTATGAAGTAAATACTGTTAAACTGATAATTGAATTGTACAATCAATTGACTATGTTATAATAATATTTCTGTTAAATGGCTAATTAAATTTACTTCATACTTAGTAAACTTGAATTTTTATGTCCACTCTTTAATTTTTGCAAAAACAATATTTTATTTTAATCTTTTACAAGAAAGTCAATCTTAGTAGTCTATTTATCTGCATTTGACAAGTATTTTTCATGCAAGTCCTAACATGTTAAGTCTTAACAAATTTTTAACAAATGTTTGATGTAATTGCACATTTAATTTCATGTACAAATTAATTGTAACCTTAACATGCTACTTAATACACATTTACACATATTAAGAAGCACATAGTCGTATATGTACCATAATAATAAACTTAAGATACACGTAAATATACCAGCTGACATTTATACAAGAAGACACTTTTTGGGATAAAATGTAAGTGCATGTTGGAGAACAAACATACTATTCTACAAAATTACATATTTTATGTATTTACAAAACCCGTATTTTCTTAATTTCTATGTCATTTATGTGTATAAGAGAAGAAACTCATACTTATACTAATACTAATACAAACACTGATAATGTTCTTGACATTTCCTCGTTAGTTTTTGGTGTTTTTGCTGATGTTGATGTTGCATACAAGGGCGAAAAATGTAGTTTTATATACACAACTTAATTGCTTTTGACAATTTAGAGACAAACAAAAAATAAAACAAAACATTAAAGAAATAAAACTTAGTAATGTTGTTAAAACTCATACAATATAAAAGAAGAAAATGTAGAAATAAATGGAGCAAAAATTTTTATATATCTTAAATTTTTGGGTTTTATATAAACAAAGCGGGTTATATAAATAAAGCGGAGTCCAAACTGTTGCCTGGATATTTCATGAAGCCTAGGAGAGGAAAATATATAAAGAAGCTAACATTGAACATATTAAAATAAGCAGTTGTCCTTTAGCCACTGCGATTTGTGCAGCAGAATTTATAATAGCTTTAAGGGTTGGCATGCAACCTGATGTCCCAAAATGGTACAATTTTGTAGGTCTGAAATGATAGCAAAAGAAATTTACGTGCTCAAAAATGCTTAAAAAGCCTTTAGACTAGCAAAGAAGGACATTACTTAGGTATTACCATACTGGGCTGGTGTAATAACATGACTATAACAAGAAGACTCTGAGACGGCAACGCACATCTTATGCAAGTCTTGTGCAAGACTGCAGCAGAAATAAAAATTAATAATTATTACTTAATGGACTGAAATCACCAGTTTTAAATATTTTTAAAATTATTTTACCCTTCACCACAATACAATATCCATTTGCCGAGGCTGGAAAAAATTTAAACAAATAAATGAAATGAAATGAAAAATGAAAATTTAAATACGCAAATCGATTAGACATAGTGTCGAAAAAGATGGTTTCACAAATCAGCAAGACTGGTCTATGCCCTTAGACGCAGCGGGCAAAACACATCGCCTGCCTCTAATTTTTCTATATCATATGGAACAATAAAGTAACTTCCATAAAAAAAAAAAAAAAAAAAAAAAAAAAAAGAATTTAACTTTTTAAAAATACTTAACCCATTAAGAGCCGATGACATTTTTATATAAACATTTTTTTTTTAATTTTCTGTCAACTCAATATATGTTTTTTGTATTGGTTTTCAATTGCATTTTTCTGTAGAGAAGACAAATAAATGCATTTACGCATTTATTTTTAAGAAAACAGAATTCCCCTACTCGTCTTGGTAGGTTCTAAGCAAGCATGAATAAAAATGTATTTATATTTAATTAGCAAATCATTAAATATTCTGCAAAAATACGCTCATATCTAGGGAAGGAAGTGATGCGCGATTATTGCTTTCGCACTTGTTTTAATCAAGCAATGTCATAATAAACGCCAGAAGTAAAAGCTCCATGTAAGTATATATAATAATTGTTAGCCATACGAGCGTTCTGAAGTTATACTTCTATGCCAGCTTCCATATTATTGTTTTTTTATACCCTTCACCACAAAAAGTGGAAAAAGGTATATTAAAGTTTGTCATTCCGTTTGTAATTTCGACATAATCCATTTCCGACCCCATAAGTTCTTATGCATAGCGAAGTCGATTAAGCAATGTCCGTTTCTCCGTCCGTGTTGGTGTTGAAATCAACTTTAAAAGGGCACTAGATAAGCTAGAAAAACTTCAAATACGCCAATTGATTAGACATAGTGTCGAAAGAGATGCTATTGATATTGGGTCACGTCCCATGGCAGTGGGCTAAACACCACGCCTGCATCTAATTTTTCGTATCATTTAGAACAATAAATAATAAAAAAAAAAACATCAAGTAAAAAAATAGGCATTCGCCCATATTTAACGAGAATATTAATATGGGTATCATATAAAAGCTTTTGAAGAGAGCTTTTAGGAAATACTAATTTTTTTTCTTAAGTAAAATTTTATATCGTACTTAATTTTTTTTATTTCTTGGTTCTCTGTCACCACAATATTTGTTTTTTTGATAAGAGTAACTTCAAGATTCGGCACCCTTACTTGTTTCAGATTAGTTATACTAAACAAATAATTAAAATTTAATAAGGGCAAATTTTTTATTGCCCACTTTTATGCTACATTTTATTTCTGACACATTTTGCATGACATTTAATTTTTCCTATTAATTTCATCAATACCATTAAGTGATTTTTCATTACATTGGCTCTCACTGTTAGATACAGCATCACCCAACTTTGGTCAGCTTTAAATAAAAATGGGAATAACCAAGTTAAATTGAATGTCTAAAGAGGTCCATTGCCACCATTTATGTTCCTTCGTACATTTCGAAGCAAGAGAAAACGTAAAAATCTGAAAAATAAAATAAGATGCAATTGGTTTTGTAAAATTTTTATTTTGAATAATATTTCAAAATTTTTACTGCAAAAGCAATTATTTTGTAGTTTAATTTTTTGATTAAACTTTAGTGGTGAAATTTCGATCGTTTCGTGAAATTTGGATCACTTATTAATCTAAAACTTTTTCTCCTGAATGATCTGTTTTCAATACAACAAAGCAACGTAAACTTATGAAAAAAAAAACAACAACTTAAAAAAAAACTTAAGAAACGTATTTCTGAATTTTAACAACACCTGTTTCGAAATTATTTGTATTTGATAAGTTGACTTATGTTTTTTTGTGCCCTTCTGGGACCTTAGCAAGACTGATTTCAAGCCGATCAAGCACAAACAAATATCGCTTAGTCTACCATTGGCGTTTGCCTTTTTGCGGCTAAAAAACCGACGTTTTATAGAGTTTAAAAGCCTAAAATTTAAACAAGTACGATATTACGCGAACTGCAAGTATTTGACTTTAGCGTTAAGGTTAGTGGCAAAAATTGATTTGGAGTATCAAGGTTTTTCTAAGGTACTCATTTCTCATGGCCTTATTCCTGCTACAACAGATGCTCGCAAATTAAAAATCGTAATTCAAAAGATTTTTTGGTTAAAGCCTACTACAGTACTTTTGTCTAAATAGTGCACATTAACTGCAGTCAAGGCTTGCTCAACCTCATATTTCATTTTTTTAGAGACATTATATGCTTAAAATTCAGTTCATTGTTTATAAACTTGAAAACAAAAATTAACACTTTTATCTCAAACCTCCCTTTACGACAAAATAAAAATGGTAAATTTCTTCAAATTCTATTCGACACATACATATGTACATACGAATACCAAAATATTGAATGTAATTGTCACTATGAGGAACTTTAAATGAATTAAAAGGATATTGTCAAAAACTAAAATAATATTTCTAAATTGTAACAATAAAAGAAACAACCACATCAAGTTTTGACCAACGATGTCAGAAAAAGAGAAACCAAAATAACCCAAATAAAGAAATAAAAAAGAATAAAAAAATTTAACATATAACAAGTGTTTTAATAAATGTTGGCTTTCGGGAAATTAACAGTGGAAAATTTTAAAGGAAAAAATTTACAAAAAAAATTTACAAAAAAAATTTACAAAAAAAAATTTACAAAAAAAATTTACAGAAAAAAAAATTTTCTTATACTTTATCCGCAAGTTTAAAAATAGTAGTCAGAACTATATTTTCTTATACTAAAAACTTTATTGTTGCCAAATGCGATCTTTAGCTGGTAGTTAAAGGAAGAATTTCTATTAAGGTCCAATTTTTTGTTTAATACTAAACAACACCCAGTTGCATGTTTATGTACTATTACGTTAATCAAAATTGCAATAATAACTATCAACTTAAACCTTGAATAAAAAAATATCTATTAACTCGGAAACATACTTCAAAAAAACAAACGACTTCAAAGCAGACAAGTCAACTATAGGGACACACATAATAGTCAACTTTTAAACTTGGGGACACTCTTCGGTTCAGAAATCACTGAGTTCTGCGGTTACAAATATTTTTTTTAAAGTAAAAAATTTCTAGGTTTATTTTTTCTACTGATTTTTCAAAGATCCTTAAAAAAATAACAACTTTTAAGTTAAACATTTCCAACATTAACGTGCCGATCTTTCAGGCAACACTTAGGGTGGGCAACGCTGTAGTAACATCGATTATGATTTTACAACTTAATATTAAATAAATGCGCTCATCTCTTATCATGTGGGTTTTTAAAAAACTCGTCGCTATAATTGTGTAATTCAGCATATATTAAAGCTGACATCTCACGAAAATGCATTTTGTTATTCCGTTTGTAATTTCTGCATATTTATTTCCGGCCCCATAACATATATATATCTTATGCATAGCAAAGTCGATTGAGCAATAACCGTCTATCCGTCCGTGTTGGTGTTGAAATCAAGTTTGCCAACGCACTAGATCTAGAAAATTGAAATACTCCACTCGATCAGACATAGTGACGAAAGAGGTGCAGTTGGAAATTTGAATGATCGATTCTTTAAGGCAGCATTAAGGCAATAAGCCTACTTCAATAAAAAAACAAATATATGGGGCAATAAAGAATTAAAAAATAAGAAAAAAACATCACGTGAAAAAATTAGCGCTCGCCCATATTTTCCGAAATTCTACTAAAATTCTCAAAAACTTTAAAATATCACTATGGGTATTATTTAAAAGCTTGTGAAGAGATCTTTAAGGAAATGCTTAAATTTTTTAAAAATGCTTTTTTATGTAAATTTAAATATATGCAGTACCTGAAATTTTTTTTCTTTCTTATGTTTTAAATATCTGTCACCGTAATATTTGTTTTTTGATAGGAGCCACTTCACTAAACTAGATTTATATAGATGGTGAAGGGTTATAATATTCGGCTAAGCCGAATAAAGCACTTTTACTTGCTTAATCATACAATTGCTCTGATGATTGCAGCTTATAATCCGGCACTTATCTGCTGCTATTTTTTAAATAAAATA
This sequence comes from Cistogaster globosa, assembly GCA_937654795.1. Lineage (NCBI taxonomy): Eukaryota > Metazoa > Arthropoda > Insecta > Diptera > Tachinidae > Cistogaster > Cistogaster globosa. The sequence goes on from OW569404.1 coordinate 26,389,494, forward strand.
TGTGTGGATTTTAGGATACCAACGTTGTATTTTTACTACCTGATGCAGTATGGTGTTAACAATAAAACGATTATTATGATTTTTGCATTACTAATTGCTTTTCGTAATATCAGGGGCACATAAATAATTTTAATTTATTTTATTATTATTAATCTTAATGCTTCGGAAATAACTGCATAAAAGTTTTTTCAACGATACTATTTTCTGATGTTTTGTATTAATTTTTTATTCCAATTTTTAAGGGAAAAAATATTTTCTTTATAAATCGTTTTAATCTTGGTAGAAGTTTGGTTCATTTTGATGTAGAGTGAATGCCTTATTTTTTTATTTTTTTTTTTTTGCATCCGAATTATATTATTATTATTATTATTATTATTATTATTATTATTATTATTATTATTATTATTGGACTATTTAAGCCTCCTCGTATTGCAGGCCATTATTTACACTCTACTTTATTTCTAAATAACTTTCATTTTAAAGCGTGATTACCTATTTTAGAAGGAACATCTATTAAAATAAACACTTGCAAAAGTTATTCAAGTGGATACCAGAAATTGATCATAGACTTGGTAAAAGTTTTTGTCCTATAGGAAAAACCAATGAATTTTTTTCTTACCCGTTTTTGAAATTACCAAAACTGGCTTCACTGTTCACTGTTTGATTTTACTTTCTCTTTAAATAAAAGCAAAATTTTGTGTGGGTCATCTGCAGGCTCTCAACAATTGAATTGCATACGTTTTCAAAATGTAACATGAATTTAAGATTTCATTAAAAAGGGGCCTTAAAGTATCTTTTCATGAGAAGTGTTTGAATGTTTGTCTTCATTAACACTACAGAAAATACTCATACATGAATACATGTATACATACATACATTTATAAATATGTAAATACAAACATATATAAATACATACCTACAAACATGCATACATGCTTAAGTACATTCAAATTACTATTGATACATATATTGCACACTCTTTAGTTTTTGTATCATTTAAATTGTCTTACTGTTTATAAGTTTAAAAATTCAAAGATAATGAAATCATTTCATTTGATTATAGGAGTCTTAAAAATTGCATAGAAATCAAATTCGAAGTATTTGTGCTGTAAATAAAATTAAAATAAAAAAACATCAGTATAAATGAAAAACCTGTGACTATTAAAATGTCGCAGCCTGCGAATTTTAAAATGTATTTTTTATCAAAATTATACTCTTAAGTTTTATTTACAATTTTGTCGGAAATCAAAATTTTTTTTGAAATTAAAACCAAAACTAAAAACTAAAAAGTTATAAATAAAATCTAAAAAAGTTAAGACAAAACTAATTTTTTAAAGTCTTGTATTTTCGAAACTATTAAATATAAAATAACAAATTTGAGGATGTTATTTCTAAGTTAACCTCAAAGCAATTTAGGTTTTCAAAAATTAAGAAAATTAAAAGTTTCTTAAGTTTTTGGGACTCTATATGATGAACTTTTTACCTCTGTAGCCTTGTTCGTACATAACCCTTAAGACTTAAGCCTGAGTCCTCCTTTTAAGACATTTCAAGTTTAAAATAAATAAAATTAAGGGTTTTAGAGTTCCAGATTTAATACCATATAGTCCCCACTGTAGAATATAGTGATTTCAGAAATAATTTTTGATATAGCACTGCTATAAAAGAAATTCTGTTTTATTAATTTTTTTATTTTATATTTTAATTTAAATTCTTTTGACAACATTAAAATTTAACTAAACTTCAAATTCTTGATTTAATTCAAGCTATTTAAGCTTCTAACATTTCTATGAGAAAGTAAATAAATTTTATTTGCGTTAGTAATTATAAAAACAAAAATTTATCTGACTTGCTGTTGTATTTAAACAAATAAGTGTCATCATGTTTATTTAATTTATGATGATGTCATGTCTGTTTGTTTGCTATTTTAATTACATATGAAAGAGAGTTAAAATACACATGAATAAATTAAACAAAGCAGCACAATTATAGGGTTTTGAATATTGGGTGAGTTGAAATAAACAGTTTAAGAGCATTTGTTTATCTAGTTTATTTTTAAATGACTGATACCAAATTATAGTAGAATTCAGTCGAAATTATAAAAGTGTCTTAAATAACCACCGTGTTTTTTTAATAAAATTTTATGCAAATTAATAAATGATAACAATTGAACCACATATCAAAATTTTACCTAATGTAATAAATACAAACAAAACAACATAACCGACATCAAAACAAACAGTCAGGAGGAGGGTCATCGAGTTTAAAATGAAGAGAAGAAATTCACGTATTCTACAGAACAACCTTTACATTCTATTTGAATACCATTCATCAAAGAAGTGGAAAAAGGTTATGTCTAAGCTTGTCCTTTCCTTTGTCCTTTCTACAATATCCATTTCCGACCCCAGTTAGGTTGTCACTATCGGTACAAAGCTTTTGAAGAGGTCTTGAAGGCAGTACAAGAACTTTTTTAAAAACGCTTTACCTATTAAGAGCCCCTGACATTTTTACGTAAAATTATATATCGTATTTATTTTTTATTTTTTTATTTTTTAATTCTCTGTCACCGCAATATTTGGTTTTTTGATGAGTGCTACTTCACTGAACTAAGTTTACATAGATGATGAAGGGTATATAAGATTCGGCATAGCCGAATATTATTTCTAAGCTTATATTGATACAGAAAAACATGTTCTGTATATATTTCACATATCTTCTAACAGTTCAAGAAATAAGTTATTTAATAAACGTTAAATAACACAGAACAACGGAAAAAATTTGTTTATAAACTTTTTTAAATTAAATAAGTGAACTTTATAGAATTTTATGTGCTGAATCTAAATCTAGCATTAGTTTTTATCACCTATAGTGTACGGTGTACGGGGGAATTATTAAAATACTATTTTACATCATAGGCATGGCTTGTAATTCAGTGCCAACTTACAGGTTTCACTTGTCTTGGTATATACTTCCTGTCCTTTTTTTCGTTGAAACTCCTAGTGTAGATTTTTCTACGATAAGCCGCTTGTTAAACTTCTCGGTGAGGTGGCCAACAGTAGTCCCCTACCATGTTGGTGTTCCAGCGGCCCTAGTAGCGTTTCTAATTACTCTTACGTCCTGGTGAAAACATTAACGTTGCTACTTACTAAAATTTCCCAAATTGTCCGTCAAGTAGTTAAAAAGTTCAAAAAGTGAACTTTAGAGCTTATCAAATATAATATCTTTTTCAACTATTATAGTATGTTAGCTACAATAGAAACATAGGGTCTTTTTTATTTCCAAAAAAATTTAGTAGCAATTTGCATGAATGATACCCATGCTTCTTTCATATAAAAATTCATTGTGGGTTCAAAGGTAACATCAAACGCCTTCTTTTAGTTTGCTTCTGATAAGCGTGGAAACTTTTGGCAGAGATACTTGAAACATGATCCATCTTTAGGCAAAGCCTTTACAAATTGTTTCATTAGTCCTAACTTTATGGGCAGAGGTGATAGAAGAATATTTATGGATCTACGAGGTTTTTGCGTAGAATATTTATCTGAACAGGTTTTAAAGACGTTCTCACAGGCCATTGTTTTCTCTATAAATGTTGATCCCTAGCCCTACTGTCCCATTCACACAAGAAACATGAAAATTTAGTAAAACCACCTTGCTTACCAAGGCCTTTAAATCATCACATATCATCCAACCGTGAGCAGAATAGCCTATTCCAAATAAAGCTACTTCTAGGTTTTTATAGTTTTCCTTCATTTATACAGAATAACTAACAGGAATAGATGCGTACATATTACCATTGCGTAATAAAACAACCTTTAAAATAGTTTTCGATGAATCAATAAACAATCTCCAGTCTTTTTTTTTTATTCAATACCAAATTTATTCATTAAACCGAGATTGTTTAGCAGTGCACAAAATTACCTTCTTGTTCAAAAAACATGAAAAATCGCTGCTCTCTTTTCCTATATACATAGATGTTGGTTTCAAACGCCAACAAGTTCATTTCTTTTAGTCTAGAGACAAGCAATTCAGCTTTTTCTTTCGCTAAGTCAAGATCCCTAACCAAGTCGTGAAGCTCTACATTTTCCATAAAGCGTTAAAGTTCTACATCATCTTGTTCATCTAACTCCGAATGTACATTAGAAAATTCGGACCGGTTAATCTAAACCGTGCCCAATAGGTCGGGTGACGGACGAAAAAATAGGGTGGCTTAATACCTTCTTGTTCTTTGGTTATAACCAGTAATATTGACACTGCAAAAGTAGCAATCATCAACCTTCTGCAGGCCAAAGATTAATCCTAATCACCAAATTTAGTTCCGAAGTATGGTAAATTAACCAAAGTCTGTAACGTTTCTTTAGTGTTTTTTAGTCACAAACTCACCACAAATATAACAAAAACTGTCAGCAGAATTTTTACAACCACGATTAGACATGTGAAGTGAGGTTGAGAGTAAACAAAACATCAACTGTGTCTAAGCAGCGGTATCAAGTCATCCGCACCAATAGACCTAGATTTCAGTTATTTATTTGAAATATAAAAGCGTGTCGAATTAAATTAAGCCAATAATTTTGGATTTTGGAGCGATGTCTTAATTATAATGTACATTGCTGAGCTCATTACAGTCAAAAGGATAACAAATTTAACTTGGCCTAAATGTATGAAATTGATAAGATAGAAATGTCTGTATTAAAAATTACACAGATGACAGTTTGCTTGACAAATCGTAGAACCCACTAGATATTTGCAATCTTTTTCTTAATCACAAATCTGCTTCAATCAGGTGCAAAAATCTTTCGTCTTTAATAAGCCTAAAACTTGTCTTTTTAAATTAAGTCAACTTTAGTACTGATACTTCAAATTTTTTATTAGAATCAGGAAGAAGTAAAAATATATTCTTTATGTAAAATAACCGGGGTGCTTCTATATTGGTATTTGCGAGTTAGTTCGAAAAATGTAAGGGCATAGCCTGTCAAATATTTAAACAAAAAAGCAAATGACGTTTTATAATAAAACTACTGTGATATCTTACCTTTTATATAAAAAAGGATCTTAGTTTTCTTTAAGAGTATTTGCGAAGGACATACATTTTTTTCACAATTTAGTATTTACGTATCTTTAGTAAAACTTTTAACAACTATAAATTTATAAAAATAGTAAAACGTCATCAAAATAAAACTAAAACTGATCTCCGTAAGACTCGCAATTCTTTTTTTTACTAAAAATTTTAGAAAATTTAAATTAAATTACATTTTTAAAATTTTTTCACATTTTTAGTGTAACTACTCTTATGTAAATCACATAGTTCTTATTTGAAAACACTTTACATCAAAAATTTATATATTCAAATATTGATATAAAGTATGTAGATGAGGACAAATGAATTTCATTTATGCACACGTGTACATGTTGATGTCTTCTAAATAAACTCTTACGAACAGGCTTTGATACTTTCCGATCTCAATATGACTTTAAAATGTTGACGGCTTAATTTTCTATTTTTATAATTTTGTTTCCTTTAGAATAAAAAAGGCGTCTGATAAATAACCACTCTGTCAGCGAGGGTAGACTAAATATTTTTATGTAACTTAAAGCTATTTTTTAAATGCTTTCGTGTGAAAAGCAAAGGTTGTAAATGTGTGCCAATAGGTGTCAAGTGTTTTTACCTTTTCCTGCTTTTTTTCATACAAAATATGAAATATTTTCGACATTTTAGTAGATTTTCTAGTACACGACAAAGGTTTACATGTATGAGTGTGCATTTTCATTTGTCTTTTCGGTTAAGTCAAGAATCTGAAAACATAACATTTATTCTTTAGTTTTATCTGTTGACAATGATTTAATTACAAATAGAAATTCTCATTTTTGTTTTTTTTTTTTTTAATTTATCTGCATGCTTGCATACACTCAAAAAAGTTTATATATTTTCTTCAAAAAACTATACCAAATTTTGTAAATATAGTTAAACAATTCACAACCACTGCGTATCGTTAATTAAAACACCCTGGTGTTTTTTATTGTTTTGAACAGTCAATTTTATTAGCTGTAAACTAGAAAACTTTAGTTAAGGAATATTTAAGCTAATCTTTTTAAAACTTTGTATGAAAGTAAACACCACACTTTTACATATTTTCTAATTAAGTAAAAGTCTTAAGTTACCAACTAAATATTTAGGCAGCTTTACATATAAAGCTTTACAATAAGTCACAGTAAGTAAGGCTCCAATACAACTTTCTTAATTCATCTATATACATTTAATAAAACAGTAACGGGGTCATTACTGTACATGAAATATATTATTAAAATTTTGGTGTGGGTGTGGATAGTAATCGATATGGAAACAATTATTTTGTCTGTCTGTGTTCGCACCACGTCAAAACTGCTGGATAGATTTGAATAAAATTTTGTGTGGAGCCCCCAGAGACTTTGTTCAAATAGAGAATAATTTTTTTTTTTTTTGTAAAATAAGTATTTCGTTGCCCTCATATTTTATTTTTATGGATAGAAAACTTTAAACACTGTTTACAGATCTCTACAATATATAATTAAAAATACATTTTTCTAAATTTGAATCTGAGAAAATTAGAAATGACACGTGGACGAAGTCGTGGGCACTGCTAGTATGAAATATGCGTAAGAATTAAATCACATTGTTTTTATTAAAGTTATAAAAAAATTAATTTTTGTATCACAATACAATAAAGCAACCGACAGCACAATACAAATAAAGTTCATAGTTGAACAACTGCGAATAGAAGTTTTGTGCAAATACGTGGTAATTACACATGAGATCCTGAGTGAGTCACATGAGCTATGCTAATGTTCCAGTTAATTCCCTAAAAACACAGAAGTTTTTGAGTTTTTATATAATTATTATTTATTATTATTATTTTTTTTTAATTTTACTGCCAGCTTTATTTTATGAATTTTCCACAGCCATGAAATTTCATCATAAATATGCACCTTTTTTTCAGTGTATGTATTAATTGAAATGTAGATATTTAAATACGTCTTCCTTATTATTTGCCAGAATGCATAAGACGACAACTTTGAAAATGAATGTTTATATTTAATATAATTATATGGATATAGGGTAACAGTTTGCGACTTCATTATAAGAACTCTAAAATTTCATAGTATTGAATAAAGTTTCCGTGTTGATCTTAAACATTTTTTGATTTGTTATTGTAAATTTTTTAAGAGTTTTTTTTTTTTCTTAATATTTCATCATTATGCAACCAAAAAAGTCCATTTTTACTATGATATTTTTATGGGAATTTTATCATATAACTGTCTGATTTTTCTCTTATAAATTTATCATTATAATATTTTTCCAGAAAATTTATTACCATTTTTATAAGTTTCTAAATTTTTCTTAACAAAATATCACCGCGGTAATTTTTTGTAACAAAATTTATCGCAGAGATATTTTCCCTGCGAAAAATTTATCACTCTCATAATTTGTAATTATGTAACATGTTTTAAAAAAATAATAATTATTTCCGTTCATTCATCTCTAGCCTATTTAAAACTTCAGAAACTTGCAGTAATTTTTTGAAATTATCACTGTCACAATTTTTTTTTAATTTATAATTTTTATATTTCTTCTTAAAAAAATTTTTCGTTTTCTAGTCTATCAATCTTAATTTTTTTTTTATTTTGTGTGAAATTATTAGTTAAACTGCTTGATATTTTAAAAATTTAGTTAAAGCAAAAATACATTAAAAAAACTAGTTAAGGATTTATCAAACCTTTAAAAACCTTTCTCACTGTGATCAAATTTCTTTTGTATCTTTAGTTTTTGAAAAAAGACTCTAATGAAGTCTAGCTTTTGACAACAGCTCGCTAAGGTTTTTGCTGACATTGTAGCCCATCAGAAATTATTCTAAAATTGTTCAAAAGAAAAACATCAATTGTATTACATCCATTTAATTTTATCTTTCTTTTTATTTAATACCAACACTGTACTCAAACATAACCCAGCATTTTCGTTTGTTCCTTTTCTAACTGCAGCTACAATATGGCAAACATATTGTCGCATGAATAATATTGCTGCTAATGATGATGATGATTATGACAATGATGTTTATGATGATATTTTAACAAATTTATGTAAAGATTGTAGCAATTAAAACTGTAAATTAAATAATAAATGTTGTTCATGATTACTGTTAATACGACTTAAAAGAAAAAATACAATAAAACAAATTACGATTTCTTCTTAACAGATGTAGCAAAACGTAAAGAGATTTTCAGAAGATTTAATGTTTCGATAAAGTGTTAATGTGCCTTGTGAAAATCAACGAAAAGAAATAAAAATATATTTTTAAGTCAAATAAATCTCAGTTAGAAAGATTATGAATACAATCAGTCTTGTTTGAATGCAATTGTTCTCTCTTGAGAAAAAATTAAATAGAAAAAAATTAAAAAAAAAAATAGTTTTTCTTATTTAATTCCTTTAAACTTTAAACGGCTAAAGAGTTCAATATTAAAAGATTATAGTGATTTTGCAGCCTCCGCCAAATAAGTATATATTTAAATCAAGGTCAGATGTAAGATTACTATGGCCAATTTTATAGTTGTGTTCAAGGCCCAAATACTAAAAGTGTATTTTAAAATTGAAAACTAAATTCATCTTTCTTTGACTATTAGCAAGCGAAGTTATCGAATACCGAGTGACGAAAAGCGCTGCTAAATTTTAACAGTAAAGGACAGTTAAACCTACGAAACCACAAACGAAAAGGATCCATTAGCCCAAAACATTAATATTTATCGCAGTGATGAGGACCTTTGCCGATTTTTATAGTAGCCTTTTAGATGTCATGTATTAAATTTATTGTATCACTATAGACTTAACAAGTTAGCCCTGCAGAGTCTTCAGAGGCGATGAATTCCACTCGGACAGAAGCTATGAAGAGAATTTTAAATTAGACATGTGAATTTTACAAGTGGAAAAATGAAATTTATTTAACTAAGGCATACTATTTCATTTAACGAAACATTCCCCACTGTTAGCTGTTATCAAATTTTAATGCTGGTTATTTAACTGACTACAAGACGACCTATATTGTTATAGCGAGTACTAGCAGTGCTTACGACTTTGTCCGCATATCATTCCTAATTTTCTTAAAAATAAAATTAAGAATAATGTGTCTCTTAATATTTGTTATAGAAATCTGTAAACAGTATTAAAAATTTTCCATATATAAAAAAAATATACTAACAACTGTAAAATAACCGGTAAAATTGAGTTCTTTCACATTGGTATCTCTAGTTTCTCTACGAAATGACATAAAATTTTATTCAAATCCATCCAGGAGTTTTTACGTGATGCGTACACAAACAGAAAATAATCCAAAAATATGTGTTTTGTATTTCATATCGATTACTATCTACACCAACATCAAAATTTAAAAAAAAAAATATTTCATGTACAGAGGTGACACCGTTACAGTTTTTGGATTCTTTTTCCATCTCAAGTTGACTGGCTACAGGGAACACTTTTCGAAAGTGAAAGATTTCACAGATGGTTCCGTATTAATAAATGGTATAGCGGCTTGTTCTGCGAGGAGCTATAACGGGAGCAATCCAACTGCTTAGGAAAATATTGTAATATTTCTCAAGAAAAGATTTTAGCAACTGACACGGCAGATATTAATATTAAAAATATGCAGCTGAGATATTTTTTTTTTTTTTTATTTATATGCTGCGATAATGGCATTACGCACGAATAATATTAGGGCTAAGATATCACAAATGACTTGAGGTTTTAAGTGAACAATATGCTAAATAAAACTTTGATATGCCCACAAAATATTTTAGCTAAGAAAAAAGTAAACGAGTGCGCAATAACGAAGGAGTGCCTACTATCTGAAATAACAGATTTAAATATATCTCTCCAGTGTTTCTATTCTTCCAAAAAGTCTTTAAAAACCGAGGAGTTAGTAGAATGAGCGATGGAATAGATCTAAAAGTTGCACCCTAACAAAATTAAGTGGGAGTCAACTATAGCAAAACATTTTTGGACATAAGTAAAGTTCAGTTAAGGCAGATTCCTGGCATTATGAAGGGTGGATATATAGTAAGAATGGAAATAACGGTAACACGCCGTGGTAGTGCGGGGAGACTTTGGAAAAAAACTATTATACTTATGCCATGCCTAATCTTATTAAAAATGTAATATTTTTTGTTCCTATTTTTAGCAGAAAATAGCAGACAATTTGCTGTGTGAAGCTTATTTAACTCATGAATAATTTGTTCAAAGTTTTTATTATATTCTTTCTTTTAACGTTATTATTTCTTCCTAACAAAGAAAACGATTTATAAAATATTTATATGTGTTTATATTTCTATTTATTATAAAATTTTATTGTTTGCATTTAATCCTTTAACACACAAAATACTTGTTAAGCGATTCAAACAAAATTTATGATTTAAGCATTATTTTATTGCTACCAATAAATGTTTTTTTTTTTTCTTGCTGTGGTTCTTATTTTTCAAAAACCAATAATAATTTATCATGATAGAAAACAATATAAAAAAATATGTTTAAAACAAGGAATACTTTGCTGGTTGTAATTTTTGAAATCATTGGAAAAAAGTTTATTTTTATCGTAGAAAGTAAAGTCGTTGTTTTTCTTTTCCGCATGCCAATAATTAAAATTAAAATTTTTCCATTTTTTTTTTCTTTGTAAGCCTCCCAACATTCCATTATTGCTCTAACGGTAGTGTAAGGTTAAGGAAGCGAACCAATTTCGTAGTTGCTTTCCTTGCGCAATGCCCTCTGAGAATAAATATGAGATGGTACATTGAAAATTTATATCCTCCTACTTAGTATCTCAGAGCAATAAAATTTTAAATATATTTCGACTACTGAATAATATAAACTTTTCGACTTACTAAATCTGTAAGTAGGAAAATATTGCTTTCGACCTTCTTTCTAAAATGTGTGAGATATTGATGAAAAATATTATCATACAAGTACTACCTTATAAGAATTAATTCTTGCTGTCGCATCAGCTAATATAGATGCTGAAGAAACTGATTAACATACTCATTAGAGAGTAAGAATTTATATACAATCTGGTATCTACAGAATGGAGGCTACATAAAACAAGAATCAAAGAAGATTGAAAAAAACGCTGTATCAATAAGGAAGATAAAAGTGAGGTTTGCATATTTAGGAATATTAAACCTGGCAGTAAGAACATAGTCAAATTACAAAAGAAGAGTGTGAGTCACGAAACTTTCATACAGCCTGTTGGACAGACAGAAAACTAACTTCTGCGGTTAATGAAGGCGGAACTAAATTGATACCATCCAGTGTTATAAAAAAGTTGGCCTCCATAAACTTTAATGGCAGACAACTTTATGCAAGCATGCTAAGAGTATAATCTAAAGCAAATATGAGGCGCTCTGTAAGCAAAAGTGGAATTTACCAGTTTAGAGTCAATAATTGTTAAATGGCGCAGAAGGAAAGTCAATATCCTTACGCAAAGAGGGAACTATACTTAAAGGTTCGATTAATTAACCTCTATACGTACCTAAACAAAATGATCAGTTCGATTTCAAATTTATTATTGCTAAATTTTCAGTCTGAGAAATAAAAGTTTCATATTTGCAAAAGAGTTCTGTTATACCAGCAAAAGGCTGGAAGGGAGATTTTAAATAGTTGAGAGCTTCTTTAGCATCTCCTGGACAAACATGTTCTTTAAAAAGTGCTGCTAAATGATCCAATGTTGTTAAACAACATTTGTAAAAGGGTCTCTCAGCTTAATTTTATGGCTACCGAATTACACTCTTTAGGTATTTCGCCTATTTATAACTTGACTACACATATTATTAGTAAACATACTCGCAGGATATTCCCGCTATTATAATCCCATAGACTCACCGAGGAGTTATCAGTATAATGATAAATATCTGCATTTCATGGAAAGTGTCAATAATTCTTAAGATGTGCGTACCTCAATATAGGAATTCTTACATACAAAAACAACTCAACATATTATTCCTTCGACTACCGACATCAATAAATAGGTATTTTCAGCTTTTTGAAAATTTTTATTTTGATTTGCACGTTTTCTGTTAATAACTAAAATTGTTTTATTTAAAATATTCACCATCCATTCATTTCCATCTTTATATACAAATATTAAGAGTTTTACTATTTTAATTTGAAGTTTGAATTTTGTGGGGCAAATAATTACTTTTCCCATACACTTTAAACTAAAATTGAAGAACAAGTCTAAGGATTAGTCATTTGCACTTTACCTTTTTAATATTCTTTAGAATAAAGTCTAACGAAAAAATATCAAGTAGCAAAATTTTAACTTTAACTATTAATAATGTAAAAAACAGGCCTAAAAAGTTTTAAGTTCCAGATTAAAGAATACATCGCAGGCACATATCGTACTTATAATTAGTTTTTTATTATTAGTATTAAATTATTTTATTGTTTAATTGCTTTCCAAAAAACTTATATAAAAATTATCCATAACAGAAGAAAAAAGCTGAATTGGCTTCTATTTATGATTTAAAAATAGACATCCAAAAATAAAACAATAAAAATAAAAACAAAAACAAAAACAAAAAGAAAATGCTTACATGTTTTTTTTTCTTCTTTCATATGCAGAACACAATTTTACCACTTATGATCTACACAATCAATCATCATAATTTTAATGGCCTTATTGCTTATTATGACTTTTTATAAATTTTTATTTTTTCCCTTTTCTTCAACTTTTATTAAGAATAAAACGATAATATACTGAAGATTTCAAATATACTTACAAAGAATAAAAGTGTACGCTATTTCATAAAGCATTATTCAATAGTGTCGTCACAACGTCTTAAACAGCTTGGTACTGGACCTGAAATTAACACGGAATTTATAAGAACTACGGAGGGATTTGCAATACGGAAAAATTGATGTTTAAGTGAATTAAAACATTCTGTGCAGGATGTATTTTTTCCAAAATATCGTATTCACATTGTAGCATTGGCAATCCAACTGATAAATTATATCGACTAAGAGAACATTTGATTGAGATTTCTTATCATAGCTCTGCGCGTGCAGTGTGTGAAAAACTTAAACTTTTCCTCATCTTTAACTGCCAAATATGTAAAGTTACAAAAAATAGCCCATAATAATCCGATATTAGTAAAAAAATAACATTCTCTAAACACTTGGAGAAACACAAGAAATAAATGTTAAACATAATTAAAAAAAAGTCTGTTGTTTAGTTTGCTTTACGAGAACATAAACAAGATCTCATAAATATATTGGTTTTTTTCTGTTTTGAAAAAAATGTGTAGAAATTTATCTTAATACTAAAAATCAACACTAACCCCATGCAGAAACACCCACTACTTAAAGTAATATTATACACACATCACAAAAATATTTAACACTCATACATATGAGTTATGATATCTTCATTATATAAGTATGTCAACAGGCATGGTAAGACTTACATGATCCCTCTTGGCCTAAGTTAGGCTTTTTTCATTGACATCAAGTAAAATCTTTGAGAAAAAAGCTCTAAATATAAAAAATTTCTTTATATTTCTAGAAATTCAAATAATGTTACAATTTCCCCTTAACAAACTGTTAGCTGTTTCGTTAGAATTAAAAAATTAGCTTTGCTTTTTCGAAGAGTTTATTTAATACTGAAAGCTTATGAGTTTATATTGAAAAAATTTTACTTCTCAAGTGACCACATTTGTGCTAATTTGTGCTAATTTGAGCTTATTTGCTTCAAATTTGCAATATCTTCTCCATTGTTAACCCAAAAAAAAAAAGAAATCTCTGAAAGAGAAGGAATTTATGCATCAAATTTCAATTCTTGCCAGAGCTGCGTGAGTGACTTCACTATCCACATAAATGTAAATTGGCTTCGAGACTCATTCTGATTTTGGATCAAACTGTCAGAGCATGGGAATACGGGTCACTAGGAATGAATTTTTGAATGGTCCACAGTCCATAGTTTGCCAAGTTTTATTCATCGTTGTATCATTAATATTTATGGGTTCGACACCGATATCTATACATATAATAAAATTGTAACGTGATTTTTTCTGTACATTAAATATTTTTTTTTAATTTTGTTGTTATCGATGTGGAAAGCAAAACACCAATTTTCTTCTCCCTACGATTAATCTATGGGTCGGTTATCTACACCCAAAATGTTTAGGTAAAGCCATTCCTCATGTTCATTTGCCTCAATATGACCTGTGAATAAATCAACTACAAGCCCCAAAAAGAATTAAAAGGAACATACATATTACACATGTAACAAAAGTTTTTCTTAAGCCCTCGATTTTCTGCAGCATAAAAGATTCTTTATTTAAAGTTTGTGTCGCTTATGTAGGTAAATTTACTTTTAAGGTATTTAAAACCTTCTAACTCTTTTCAAAAAGACTTTTATTAGCACTAGTTTTGTACAAAGAGATAGTAAAATATTTTTTTTTTGAGCAAAGGTTCTTCAGACACTTTTTGCTACAGCGTTATTTTCCGGGTTATTTTCCGTCCCATTCGCACTTTGATGTGATTGCGCTTTTGTAAAGTTTTTGGTAAGTTACATGCCTTAACTTGATTCTTATTTTATTCCTGGGATTTATTTGTAACTTTATGAACCATATTAACATGTAATAGATCTATAATCGGCTATACCGACTATTATATACTCTTTTCCATATTTGTATTTTAACATCATAAGAAATTTTTTTCCTACCATAAAGTTTTTCCGTTAAAAAAAGCTTTTTTTTTTAGAAAATTATAAGTTTTGCTAAAGGTTCTTGTCACAACTTAGTAATTAAAAAGGTTACTGCAACAGATCAGTGAGTAGTTAGTGGAAATCAGCTCACCAAATTTTCTATAAAACTGCAAAATATACGAAAAGTGAGAGGCAGGCGTGGTGTGTTGCCTTAAAAGGCATGGACCGATCTCTTTGAAGCTATATCTGCTTCATTGCGGTATTTAAATTTTTATTAAGTTCCTTGGCAAAGTTAATTTCAACATGAATAAGGATTGACAAATTGACGGAAATTGCTCAATTGACATTGCTGTGCATAAAAACTGAGAATGTACTTAATGGGATCGAAAATGAATATTGTAGAAAATATAAATGGGATGACTAACTTAGATATACCCTTTTCCTTCCGAGTAAAGGATATAAAAATGAGTAGTTGCTTTTATTTTATAAATTAGTAAACTCTTAATTTTGCTTAAATATTTTGTATTTTTGCTTAATTTTAGTTAATTTTTATATTTCTTACATATATGACTCTGTTTTGAAACAATAACTTCTAGGAACAATAAGCATTTGTGTATGTGCACACTTGTTTATATGACCATTTAAATACACACACTCCCATGTCTGATTATTTATTAAAATGTTGATAGAGGTTAATATCTATGCATATTTTATGATGAGAATCATTGTTATATGTAAATTTTTATGGTATAATACAAATTCAAATACAATAGCAACCAACAATAAAAACAAACAAAAACAACAACATTTATAAGAAAAAATTTGCTAAAGAAATAATAAAAAAAAACAAATTGTTCTGTCATGATACATCACTGCCACAAATGGGTTACTTTTGGCCTTAACCATCTTTATTGCCTACTTTTTTTACCTTTATTATAAAATGATAAATTTCAAGCATTTGTTTTATGTTCCTTTTCTTGAGGGTTTTCAAGTTGTTGTTTATTTGTTGTAATAAACGACCAAATAAAAATATTTAGGTCTTCTTCTTTCGTACAATAATAGACACTTTTTCAGCTCAATGAATTTTTTATTTAAATTGAGCTTTAATGTAAAGATGTCGAAACAAATTTTGTTTTGCTTAAAAACTATAATTTTAAAAGAATTAAGACACAAAAGAATTTCGTTTTATAGTTTTAAATTTATTATAAAATTTTTCTTGAAGACTTGACTAACAAGCATTTCCATTCAATTTAAAATTAATAAAATGTTTATTGTGAGTATATTGTAATTAAATATTTTGTAAGAGGTTTTTTTATAAAAGAAATTATTATTATGTAATTAAAATTTCAAACTTTTTACTGTTAAAAACGAATTTATGACGAGAAATTAATGACATCAGTTAAAAAAATATTTATTTATCAATGAAAGGCGTTTTTACACTTTTCTATCTATATCTTGATTTTTTTCCAGTTGTTAAAAAACATGATAAGCCACAGGATAATTAAATTCCATTGTAAGATTGCTAAATATATTTAATGCTGATAAATATATAATAGTACGACCCCAACAAAATCTCATTCAATGTTAAAATAATTCCTATCCAAAAACAAAGTTCAAAAAACCTTCCCTTCAATATGAAATTACTAAGTCAAGAGCAAATTCAATTTAATTAATTATTTTATGAAAAAGAGTACTTTATTCGGCTATGCCGAATCTTATATACGTCTATGAAATCCTAGTTTAGTAAAGAACCTCCAATCAGAAAAGCAAATATATGGGCGAAAGGGAATTAAAAAATTAAGAAAAAAAATGTCAAGTAAAAAAATTGGCGCTTGCCTATAATTTCCGAGTTATAGATCTCTAAAATTTTAAAGATTGCAATGTGGGTATCACTTAAAAGATCTTGAAGGAAATAATAAATTTTTTTAAATGCTTAACCCATTAAGAGCCGATAAAATTTTTATATAAAATTATTTTACATATTTTTTTTTCTTTTTGTTTAATTCTCTGTCACCGTCATACTTTTTTTTTTTTTTTTTTTTTTTGAGGAGCGACTCCACCAATCTAGACTTACATGAATGGTGCAGTTAACATAAGATTTGGCATAGCCGAATATAGCACTCTTATTTGTTTAAACTTTTGCAGGTAGTTCTGTTAATAATAAAAAATTAATAAAAAAGTTAAGAAAAATTGGTAAGTTTTAGGAATCTGATACAGCAGCCTTTTCATTTAGTAAGCTACACACAGAAAAAAGACTGGTAAAAATTCCATCGATATGTTCAAGATTCAATTACCAATACAATAATTTGATTTTTATTATTAATAAATTATAATCTTGACTTATTTTTTATATTTAAAGCTAACATTTATTATTTGCCTCTAAATGTTGGTTGTAACACCTTTTAAAAAAGTTAACCTGACCGATTTGTATCTTTAGTAAAATCTATTCTATTAAATGGAAGATGCAACTAAACTTATTCAGCACATTATTACTGAAAACCAAATTTCGGTAGTTAGAATTATAAAAATCAATTGTTTCTTCTAAAATAGAAAATTTTTTTGACGTATTAAAAATAAAATTTGTACACATTATACTTAAATTCAATAATACTTCAGTTTAAAGGGCAAAGATTTTTCAAAAGTGGTGAAAAGCTCACCAATATTGTTTAGTGGTAAGTTCAAAATTATCTCACAAAGCAATATGTAAATAACAATTATTTTAAAATATCTTTATAGAGGCAAAACTTGCGGTATGGAACGGCAAGTTGAAAAAACTATGTGGAAAAGAGGAATCATGATGTAAAAGAAGGAGTAGTTTATATTAAATGGTTTGAGTCATAAAAGTTATGATGTGAAATCTTATTTCTGTAATTTATTTAAAAAAAAAATTATATTGTTTTATTTAATTCACAGTAATATTCTATAGTCACTCAAAAATCATTAAAAAAATAGTTGTGAGTGCCATACTCATTCAACTATTCAATGGGAAATCTGCATTATGATACATGTGGCGGCTATGCGTACATATATTTTGAGGGGTATATAATATTCGACAAAAGACTTTGAATAAAATAAACTTCAACACTATATCCTATTTTAACATTTTAGTCATATTTAGATAAGAATATAAAAATATTACTTTGAAATGATTATTTGGTATTCATACAATAAACATTTTCTGCATGGTCTATCTCGGCCCAAATACCAAAATTCAATTTTTTTGAGGACTTTGTTAATAAAATTTTTCCCTGCTGAATGCTTTCAAATGGAATCCAAACAACGAGCAGATCCACATTGTTATACGAGTACCTTAAAATTTACAACAACTAATAAAATAAAACTTTTAGTATGAGAAAACAGCTGTATCTCTAATTTGATTTCATCTCCTAGATAAACAAAAAGCCTTAACTCTCATCAGCTATTTAAATTTTCATATTTATTTACATAATTTAATAAAAATATATTTCCTTTTAACTAGTTCAGTTTGACATGTGTGTTTGTGTTTCAAATAAAAAATTCATTAAATAATTTAAAAGCAAAAGTTAATTTAGAAAAAAAAATGAAAATGTGTAAAAGTTTGTTTATGAAATTTAAACAACAAATCCTCCACGGCACATGGGCAAAATAGTAAAAACACCAGCAAATAAAAACTAGAACTATGAAAACTAAATTTTCATTTTATTAACTATGTTTTTTTTTTTTTTTGTTTTTTTTTTTTTGACTTGTAAAATAAAAATAAAATACAAACAAAACAAACTAAACGAAACGGTTAAAAATGATTGTTTTAATGAACTTTTAGAAGTTTTTTTTCTCTATTTTGTAACTGGCAAAATTGGCTTAAGGGTGAAAATGTTAAGGGAAATAAAGCATGATTTAAAATAAAAATCTAAACAAAACTTTTTTTCATGTTGTAGATTTTGGTAGAAATAAAAAAGCGGCATTCAAAAAAATTTCAAATATATGTAAATGTAAATATACCAGAACGAGGCAGGTTTTTAAACCACAATATATATTAAAGAGAATATAATAGAGAATATAAGAGAATATAGGTTTTATAAATATTGTTTTTATAAATATGTCGAAAGATTTATTTATTACATTCAATTAAATATAAAAGAAACATTAATTTTTTAAATTTTCATTGTGAAAAAAAAGGATTCTTTTTATCTCAGATGAGAGGTGGATTTTCTTATCTTGGCTTTTCAGTTATGGCAGAATAGTATAACTAATTTCCATACTTAACAAACACTAATAACCAAACAGGAAAGTGCAGCACCATGACGCAAATAATTACTTTAAACAACAAAGTGACACTGCTGAAGTTTTTAGTCACATAATTCGAAATCCTATTCCAGTAAGGAAAAAATATTTCCATTTCTTTTTTTTACCTTTGCTTGATTCCTGCAGGTAATTGTATTGTCTACTTGTTAAACTCTTACTATTTATTCACCACAACTATATTAGCTAGGACAACAATCCTGAGTTAAACTTTTTATTTTCGACGGCTTTTTTAAACAGAAGGACTTAATGATATCATCGTATTGATATTTAAAGTTTTCGTGAGCTGTAACTACCGTAGTAAGTTCGCTTAATATACTTCGGTTACATGCAAACAACTTTCTGGATGTACGTGCCTCAGTAGTACCTTCAGATACTATCCGTTTCAACCCCCATTAGTATTCTTTTTCATATTTTCCAGGTTCTCCCATTGGCTGTTAAAAAACGTAGTTATTTCAGAAGCTTACCGCTCCAACTATTACGAAGTTTTCTTGTCCCTTCCTGTAGGATTCTCTCTGCTCTATTTGATATCATTTAAATTAATGGAAAACTGCTTCAAATGCTTGGTTAAGTTTTCATTAACGTAGATCTCCAAGTGTTAAGAGTGCGCTTAAATTAGCAAATGATGAAAGTCATGTTGAAGGCACGGCAAAGCATGACGTTGTTTTGGTATAAATAAAACACATTCCAAGATAAAAAAGGAGTTCACAACATAATCATGAAGGAATGACTATGTTGTACGAACTATGCGAATTTTAAAGTAAAAAATTAAACAGGTTGAAACCATTTCATGGCACATTTGTTGTATTGGCAGTTTCTGAGTTAGATAAGAGTTTGTTCTCTTATTAAAAAAATAAACGGGTTAACAAAAGTTTATTATTTCACTAATAGCGATCACAATCAGCTTCTGGGATAGATTATTGAATAATATGGTGTACACTTGATTATATTTTAGTACAGATTTCATGTGTTAATGTTTGTGTGAAAAGCTTGCCTTGTATTCTATTTGCAGAGTTTGTAAAACAGATCCGATCGCCCTCGTTGGTAACAGCACAATTTTTTAATAATATCTATATTTGCCCATATCAAGAATTTTTTGGATGTTTTATGAGAAAAGTAAAAGTTTTCGTATTATGTTTTCCGCTATGGCTAAGAAGTTATATAAATAAAAGTCAATATCCTCTTAAGTATCAAAAATATATTCCTGAATTTTTTAATTATTTTCATTTCGTATTCAGTGAAAAAGATGAAGACAAACTACAGGGTATAATAATGGGAAAACTTCAGCAATTAAATAGTGTTTTTATGCTTGAAATTGAAAAATCAACTCAAAAACTAATCAAACTACTTAAGCAGGAAATGCAGAAATTTTCATACGTACATTCCATGGAGTTAAATGTGCTATTGTTTACCTTAATGCATCTTGATTTGTGTGAAACTTTTACTAAAGTTTGCTGATACACAATCTCGTTTTTTGAAACATTAAAAAATTATGCTATATAAGACTTTAATTAAAATTAACAGGATTGGTATTGGATTCCAAATTTTAAAATTAACACAATAAATTAAATTTTTATAAAAAACACAAAAGATTATTCATGACATGATCATTTACAATATTAGGACATCTGGACACCGTGTTTGTTTTTGAGGAAGCGAATATTGGAATCTAGTTTTGGATTACTTTTGTGGTCATAGAAGTTAAATAAGCCTCTTAGACTTCAATTGTTATTGGCTTATCAGCACAAACTTGTGACTTAAGGTGGACTCATAGAAAATGATCGATAGTTACAAAATCGCACTAACTTAAAGGGCAATTGGCAGATCATTATTGTAAATCTTTTAATCACTCAATTTTTATTTTAACAAATCAGTAGTTGCGACCGGCGCGCCGTATGATGTGAAATCAATCTTATGAAACCACGTCTCGCTCGCAAAAATTTCATAAAATTTTTCGCACAAAAAAATATCAACATTGATCGTCGTGCAAAATTCGTGTTAGTTTTTCCAGAAATAAGGACAGTGAAAACAACATGTAAACTGCATTAAATGTTGAATTTGTCCAGATATAACTGAGTCTATAGGGTCTGTTGTTCGAAAATAGCCGTTATCATTGTGATGAAACATCAGATCAGCTTCCTACTGCTTCTAAGTCCAATCAGCAAAAGAATGACGCACATGGTGTCTTAGTTTTAATACATGCACCAGCAATATCTTTTATGAATTTATTTTTGAATTGCTGTATAAGACGCAATTCATTTCACCAAAGAAAAACTGATAAAATTGAATTTTCTCTTAGAATTTGGCTTACGGCAGCAATATTCTCTTTATAACGCACATTCTTCAGTTGTGTTGGTAACAAAGCGGATGTATTAAGATGAACGATTATGTGCCCTATAACGTAGTTTTAACTAATGACTGAATTTTAAAGAAACTCTTGACAGTTTGAAAACGTAATTTAAGTTCCGATGATTATTTCTAGAATATACTGATAAAAAGTTTTAAAAAGCGAACGCAGTATAATAGCTCGCTTGATAGTTAAACTTTTCGTAAGCTATAGTGGGCTTAAAATTACCCTTTGTGATTATTTTTTATACCTGCTTTGGAGATAAGTGGGAGAAAAGTGAGAGCAGAGTTTCATTTCCTGCGGTGATAAGCAGACTAATTATAAAATTTGAAGCTGGTCTTATTCTAATAAAGTGCCCAACTAAGTTTTACTCTAGCTATTTTTTGTGATATTTAATAATTTGTAGCTGTTACTTGATGGGTCCTTTAATTATTGTTCACGATTTCTAACTTCTTGTACCACTTCCATTTTTTCGGCGGAAAAATTTTTCGCTGCTTTGGATAACTAACAGCGCTCAACAATTAACGAAAGCTTAACAAGTGTGCCCCTATAAAGGATGTCACATAGATAAAGACCTAAAGTCAAATCAAAGACAAGAAATCTTCAAATACTTTTATAAAACTAACCGCCGAAACCGAATTATTCTCATCGTAATACTGCTACCTCTCACACATCTCGTCAAACAATAAAATTTTTGAGCCGTCAAAACATCAAAATTATGATTTATCCTATGATTAATTCTGACTGAGAACCCAATAACTTATTCATGCTTCTGAATATCAAAGGTAAACTGCATGGTCAACGATTAATGGACGCCGAAGAAACAGTTAAAGCATTCAAAAACAAATGATTTGGAGGTTACCCAAGAGAAATGGTTAATGGAAATATTTTGAAAAATTAAAAAGCCATTTTCGTTTTAAAGTATTTTTTCTATTATTTGCTATTCCAAAATAATTAAAAGTAGTTGTTGTAAAATACTATTGTGTGCCGGATATTTAAAGTGAGAAGTGTCTATAAAAGAACACAAAATAATTAGTTGCTTCCGGTTCGAGACCGAGCTATCGCGAATATTAAACGATAGGTGTCGCGCAGTAAAATAGTAATTTTTAATCCATCACACGCCGGCTGTTTTATAAGGTAGAAAGAAACTTGTTTGCATTTTTCCTCTTGTTAAATTGAGTCCGAAATGGCACCGGGGGATATTGCTCCCATTGACTTGGAAGTATACTTATGCTGTCGCTTTCAAAGTCAAAATAAGACTACCGCTTCTCGAGCATGACTGACTTTCTGCTGATGACTTCGTGGATATTGGGCTGGAGGCAGTCAAGAGGCTTCTGGACTAGCGTCTTGTTTCTATTTGAAGAAGCAAGTGGGAGAACAGCGACGCGGGTAGAGTCACGTATGAATTCATATGTGATCCGACCTTCGTAATGGAACACCCTGACTTTTGCTCCTGCTGACCGGACATGGCTCTCTGAATACATTATTGCATCAGAGGGGCTTGTCTGATTCTCCTGCCTGCAGATGCGGTACTGACGCTGAGAATTGGTAGCACTTTCTTTGGAATGTCCTCTTTTTTCCAATATTAGAAACTTAGACAGTATGGGCGTTGTTAGGGTCGAAAACGACCATGATTTTGGCGGAATTCCGCAGAGAGCCCAGTCTTTAGACATACTCCGCGTATTTGCCCGTAAAGCCTTCCCCAGAAAGTTAAGACGTTTGTAGTTGGTAAATCGCTGCGTGAGCATTCGCCAACCCGCTACCTCGTGTAACTTTTGTCAGTGCCATGCAAGATTGTACGGATTCGTATTGGTGTTGTGATAGTTGACTTGGTGGTTCTTTCTGTGTCAGGTGCCCCCGGAACATCCGTTCCAGCCTGACTATGGTCCGGCTCTTCAGGGGTAACGTGGTGGCTGTCGTTTAAACACAAATCACGGGAAGAGCACAAGCTTATTATGGAGTTGTATTGCAACCGGGTATCGTGACCTACAGATCAACACGAGTTTTAGAAAGGCTCTGCCTCACAACAAAAAGGAAAAGATGTCAAAATGCATGAATTCGAATTGGTGCTCACGTTTCGGCGTGGGGGCGTTGGTGGACGCATTGTTTGCACCCGGTGGTTGGACCACCATGGTTTTAGGCCATATCGGTATTTAACCACAATCCAGACTGTGCATCGATTGTATTAAATTAAGAGGTTTATTTCATCGTTTACGTTTTTACTTTGAATTTTGTTTTGTCAAAATTTTGTTACTTTTCTTTGTTCTTTAGGTTTTTAGTTTATCTTGATTGTGTTGTTTTTGTGTGGTATTTGTTAAATTATCTATCTTTTTTTGTGGTCATTTACCACAGATTGATTTTAATCTACACGCGCGGTGTAATGTTCTATATGTTTGCTTCTAAACAAAGGCAGCTTTTTTCTATGCATTTTGCTCTTTTTAATATTTATCTTCATTAGTTAATTCTCAGCCAATATTTGACAAACTTCTGCTATGATTTGTGTATTGGCCATTCAAATAAAAAGTTCAACAGTCAGATTTGAATATGGAAGTAAAAGCTTAAACGATTTTTTTGACTTATTCTTTTAATTTTTAGACTTTTTTTTAAGGTCTCTGTAAATTGCTTATTAATTTTTTTTAATTATTTGTTGAAATGTTTTATATTTTTAAAATAAAAAACACATTAAACCTTTAAGAAATAAAATCGTTAATTTTAATTTCTAATATTCTTTATTAAAAAAGAAAAATATTTGTAAATATTTACGGAGGTTTGAAAAAGAAAGTAGAACAAATTTGACTGTAATCCAGCAGATTAGAATGTAATTCAGAATTTTTCTAACCAACTAACTTTGTCACTAAAGATACCAGGAATATTCATATTCAATTACAAATAAATTGATTAGATACCCCAGAAATGCTGTTTCAATATCGTTCTATCAAATACAGATACATCGTTTGTTTGGTGCAGTTTGCTCGAACTAACATCATTAGAGCGAATCAAATGATGTGTTTTACTGCTAAACTAAAGCCTTGTATTGGTGATGCGAAAATTCCGAGAGAAACTGAAATTTTGCGGTTACTGCAATTCTTATTTCAATTAAATTTAAATGCAGTGTTGACATTTATAATTATAAATTATATCGCCTTAGCAGTACTCGACTTTTTCACTTTACCATTATTACGTTGGACAATAGGGCAGTATCAAAATATTTAAGATATAATTCAGCCAAAGGGCTAAGCCGATTGTTCCAAAATTTAGCATGAACACAGCAGAGGAGTTATCGAGCTTAAGTTTTCAGAATGACGCTATGTGGGCTCAAAGTTGCGTATCTCGCACCTGAATATATTTCCAACGCTTGGAATTTCCTTAAATTTCCCTGATTGCTTTAAATTATAAATGGTCCTTAGCGACTTATCAATACTTACAAAATGGTGCTTTAATCTGCATGTTTATGTTTTAAAATAATCGAGTTATAAGCATTTTAAAACTAAAATGTTTAATTTTTCGGACGTTTTTTTTCAAAATGCTGGATATACTTTTCACAGATTTTACTTGATTTTTTTCCCATAGTTGGAGAGACAAATGCAAAATAATCTCGGCTTAAAAATTATACGATTTTCAATTGAAAAATTCCAAAATTATTGCATTTTTGTGTATTTTAGCCTAAAACGGCAACCAATCGAATTTTTTAAATAGAAAAAAATTTTATTGAGGAATATATAAACATTTTTTTAGTTTTGTTTTAGCAAACTATATGTGTGTACGTTTAAATCAAATTTAATATAAAATTGATCGGTCTTTAAAAAGATAGAAAACTTCCAGTTTCACCTATTTTACATGGAAATTTTGAATATACCTTATACTTTCTAAAATCCCAAAGCTAGGATCGGAACAAAACACTTTAAAAAAGCTATATGTACGCTAAATTGTTGTTTAAAGCATTTCTTGAGCTGTTGTCATATCTTTCGGTAAAGACCGTCGTTACTGGCTGTTTATTTGATACGATTGGCGAGCGCTTTCGATATAAGGATACCATTTTCAAGCCGCGTTTTGATTAGTATTGGTTAGACAGTGTAAGGTGTTTGTTGCATAGATAGTGGTGGGTTCAGGTAGTTTTGTCGGTTAAGATGGTGTCTATTTAAAAATGGTATTATGCAGGTAGATTGCCTGATATCTGTCATGTTTATTGAAGGTATATAATTTTAATATTTCAGTCTTTTATTATTGGGTAGGTAAGTGTGACCATCTGTGGGTGTTTTGCGTTTGTAAGTTTGTTTTAATAGTTTTAGTGGTGTAAAAATTGTGTCGGAGGTTGTATTTACATGTTCGTTAATAATATGTCCGTTAAACGTTCGTGTTTTAAATATTTCCATGTTTTCAAGAATGTACAGTCTTTGTCCTTTTTTACTAGGATGTATTAACGAAGTTAAAGTGTTCTCTTTTCCGTTTATATGATCGTATGTGTTCTGTGAACCTTGTTTTTAATGTTCGTCCAGTTTGTCCTATCTATGTATGGTTGCAGGTGCAAGTAAGTCTGTATACTCTGGTGTATATATATACTGGTGTTAAATTTATCGGTTTTTTCTGTTGATGTCTTGAGATTGTTTTGTAGAGTGTTGCTTGTCTTTAGTGCTGTCTGTTAACCTTCTTTCTGTTGTAACCGTTATTTTTAGCTATAGTGTAAATTGTGTCGAGTTCTTTGTTATATTTGTCTGGAGAAAGTGGGACTGTCTTAAGTCTGTTAATCATATGTCTAAATGCAGCGAGTTTATGTTGGTTGGGATGGTTTGAGGAACTGTGGATAGTTGTGTCTGTTGTGGTTGGTTTTCTATATTTGTCAAAGTTTAACGAGTCAATTCCTCGTGTTATTGTTATGTCAAGATAATGTAAAGTTCTGTCTTTCTTTTTTTCTCTTATTATGTATTGTGTTTAAATCCGTTAGAATTTCCTCTGCGTTGTCCCTTTCTAGGATGCATATTATGTCGTCTACGCGTCTGTAATAATGAGTTATTTTATGTTTTTCCATTCGGGTTTTAACGTGTAGTTGTTCTAAATGCTGCCGAGTCCATCAGGTAATTTAAAAAAGTTATTGTTAAATCTAAAGTAGTTTTGTTTTAGTATCGTTTTTGCAATATCCATTATTTCGTTAATATATTGATTGTCGTATAAGTTGAAAAGTATGTTACGTAGAATTGTTAAGGTTTCTTGTGTGGGTATTGATGTATATATATTTCTTGAGCCCCAGTCCATATGGGCAAAAGTGTAAAAAATTCCAATTTTGGGATTTTTGGTCTTTATTTTGGGAATTGTGGAATTTCTGTTGATCAATCTGCCCAGCCCTTTTCAAATTGCTTAATTATTTCAACAAAATTTTGACTCTGAGCGCACGTTGACGAGTTAAAATTTGACATGAAAATCAAAAAACAATACAAATTTTTTTAGTTTGCTTGTTTTTTTCCTCAAAACGTAGAGATTATTTAGGAGAGAGTAAAGTTTTTTTATATATTTTTACGTCAATGTTTAAAAATTAAAAAGAAAACATGATTTCGCGTATGAAACCAAGTAAATTACGACAAATAATCTGTAGATGTCAGCAAAATCTCGTATGACATTTACTAAATGTTCTCTTCAATACAGAATTTTTTATGCTAAACAAAGTCAAACTGGCTAAACTGTGCATAATCTTTTCTGTCAGCAGCACTTTAATTTTTTTAAACAACACACTTCGTTTTATTAAATGGCAAGAAAAAACAATAATTATCTTTTATTAAACTAAATTTAAAACACTCAACTTCAGAAAAGTTTTTTAATTCGTAAAAGTTCAATATTTAAACTGTTTTTTAACGAGTAAAGCATGTGATTTGTACGTAACTTTTTCTACACATTTTAAATTTCGAGAACAGCAATTTACAAAATCAATTTAAAATACTCGTTAAAATTCCAATTGCATACAAACAATCACTTTGCACATTTTATTTTCTATTACGTTTGTGTTTTATTTTTTTTTTTACAAATTCATTTAAACTTTATTCGACAATCATTTAAATCATTGTTGTAGTAACAATCATCTTCGAACATTTCTAAAAAAAACTACATATAGTATACGAAAAAACTCCTGAATCTAAGCCTAAACAAATTATTGCACTAAAATAAAACATTTAGACTCTTTAAACAGTTCTCCCTCTCTTATCGTCTTCAATTTCGTAACCAAAACCTTCCAATAATGTTTCATGGCGTTGGGGGGAAATTTGCAAACAGTTTTATTCGTTTTATTTGTGCATTCGTTTTGTTCACTCCCTTAATGGAATATTTGTAGTTGGAGTTTTTTATTTTATTTTTAATAGGTTGTAATTTATTCTGCGGCTAAAACTTTAATTGAGTTTTAAACCATTTCTGTTTTTCCATTTTATGTCGTTTTTTTTAACAAATTCAACAGAAATTTTTGGGGAAAAAGTCATGTGAATGGGAATATGTGCATGAAAATAACAAAAAATGCAATAACAAGCAATAAAATCATATAGATGTTTTGACTCCATTAATTCTTGCAAAAACAAAACCGACTTCAAAACAGAAAAATTAAATTTTATACTTGCTGTTGTAGCGGACTTAACTATATACGTTATTTGCAATTTCAACCATCTGGCTATAGCGGATCAACAGTTTGCCACAAAAATTAAATTACATCAACTATTCCAATAACCTTTTATTTATAATTTCAAATATTTACACTTCTTATTATACCAGACGCAGTAGTTGATATTCAAATTTTCAAGTGTTTTTATAGAGCGTTTCAAAAGTTATTACCGTATAGCTCAAGCTACATTAACTGAGGGAGCACCCTTTAATTTATAAATTATAATTGAATACATGTTGCTATAGCGGATTTAGCAATACGGCTTCTTTCGAAATTTTAGCCGTCTGTCTACAACTATTTAAAAGTATGGCCATATACATAAAATTAAATGAGCTATTGGAACACCCTTTAATTTATAAGTTTTTACATTTATACCGGACATTTATAAACATATTCTGTCCAATTTTCGACCGTTTGTCTTTAACTGCTCAAAATATAGACCCATATAAGTAAATTTACGTCACCTATGGCACACCTTTTAATTTTTTGATTTATTTTTGTATTAATTTTTGCAATTGGGAGCTATAGCAATACGCACTTTTTTAATTTTATGTTGTGTGGGAAAACTCCTTAATATTAAAAACTATGAACAGTTTTTCAAACACCAACTTGTAAGCATTAGCTTTCAAATAAAGAAAAATATGTTAAATTGATTGCAGAAAAGCCACATTTAGATAAATTGATAACCTCCTTCTCTTTCTAAGTCGATTAAAAATTAAAAGAAGTTAAAAAAAAATATTTGTTTATCATAAAAATTTATCAAAATAAAAATTGTTATTATATTATTATTATCTTATTCTGTCTCTTATTATGAGTTAGAAAATCCTTAGCAAACTTAATTAAATTAAATTAAATTAAATTAAATTAAATTAATAATTGTAAAGTGGAACAAAATCAAATTAATTTTGTAATAAAAACTTTTCGTTAAGAAAGAATGCAACATTTTTGCTTCACCTCTGAGCAGCCAAGCTCCTATTCGGTTATTATTTAGCTAATATCTTCCACTCTCAAGAGCAACAAGTTCTTACCCAGAACTATATTTTTTTTTTTATTAAATTTGTTTTTTAGTAAAAGTAATCAAAATATAAGGCTGCACCTTAAAAGACACACCAAATGTTAAAATAAGTAAGTTTTGTAAATTCTGTACCAACAAAATTTTGATTAAAAAAAAAAAAATACGATTACGCTACTAGATATTTTCTACTCTGTGGAAAAACTAAAATTATGCTCAAAGGTGCTTAAAGTAGAAACCCACACATTTAGCCATCCCTATTATGTGCTCATGAAGGCAGCAAATGCGTTTGGTCTTTCGTCAAAGAAGTATAGGACAGTGAGAGGTTTTAATCGGAATTTTTTAGAGGAATTATCAGGATGTCTACGACCTGGTTAACAAAGCTAACCAGCTAGCTAATACATATTTGGATAAGCGATCCAGGAATTTTAAGAAACGTCATTAGTAGTGAACGTGATCTTCAAACCACCGTTTTTTGAAATAGTTACCGTGATCACCGTTTGCAATTTTTTTATTTAAGCGTACATGTTTATATAGGAAGTATATAGAATATATATTAAATAATATTTTATGCAATAATTTATTTTAATATCTATATTCAGAGCAGCTGTAATTAAATTGGCGGAAATATAAAGTTCGGTAAAGAGATTAATTGAACCTATAATTAAATGAAAAAAGCACACAACATTTTATGCTTTTTTGTTATATATATGCAAATGTGTAAAGTTTGGAAAAAAGAATAGCTGCTATTAATAAGAAGAAGAGAAAAAACCGCTTTGGCCAAGTAAAGACTGAAAGGGTCAAAAGTACTAATATTTCTCTGCACAAAGTAAAATCACATTTAAGTTTTTATGTGTGCAAACACAAAAGAACGTTCTTACTGGAACTGTTACTTGATAAGCTCAGTCACTGTAGTGACCAGTGATTTTTTTACCACAGTTACGGGAACGCAATGAAATGCAAAAAATTAGCTTTTCGAAATCTTAACAATGAGGGATTTTTGGGCTGTATGGAATAAATCTTAAAGATATATATGTCAATGCTAATGCTTCCTTTACCAAAACATTTCATTATTTTAATACCATGCTAGTGGATTCTAATATAATGGGATGGAGCTAATGTAACGCCAGTCACCAAAAACAGAAGCGCAAGCAGCCATAATACGTAACCTTACCTTGTATCTTGAATTCAACATCTTAAAAAGCTTTCGATAGTACGGCTCCACAGAAAAGTTAAAAGCTTTTTGGAAACATGATAAAAATGCATACACCAAACAAAGACATAACATAAACTGTATTCATCCTCTAAAAGGTCAAGCCTTCTGGAGATTGGGATTCTGCAGCTTAATATAAATGATGCACTTGGTCACAATATTTCAATAAACCCTGAATGCAGTCTTAGGAAAATCAAATTCTTTAACTTTTCTAATGCCCAGTCTTGTGAAATGTCTCACAGACGTAGTCCTATTGCTTTTTTATATTTAATTGTGTGTGATGTTACAACTAAGTAATCGAAAGTTCCTGATCACAAAAAACAAATCTCAATGTGTATTATTTTTCTGCAAGCATGTTCGAAAAACCTCACCCAATATGATCTCCATTATATTTATACTACGTCTATTACGCCAAATATAAAAAATTCAGTCTATGATCTACTCGCCTCCCAAGCAGAATGAAATTAATCGGTGAGAGCAGGGTCTACAATTTTATTGCCTTACTGAAGCTTGACTTAATGCGTTACTCTAATTGAATATGGGCTTCTGAAATTAAGAAACTTGTTTCCATAAAACATATTTCTTTGTCGTCAATTAGGCAGCAAATCGTATAACACATTAAAGAGACAATTCGTTGTAAAGCTGAATATTTTTTGTGGGTTAAATGCAGAAATCTTTCCTTATTTTTAATAAAAGAATGCTTAAGATCCGCAATCGTCGTCCAATCGGTAAATCATCCTGTATTGAAGTGTTGACTAAAAATTAGCCTACAACATTAACGACGACGAGGCTTGTGTCTAAAATGGCAATGAGCGTATATGTATTAAATCTTATCTAGAACTATCAAGTTTAAGTCCTAGGGTCATTACAAATCTGCTATGAAGAATTCTCCTCGATGACTCCCTAGCATGCTTCAAAAAATCTCCGCAAACACAACATTTGGTATTAGAATAAAGAGAAAAAAAGTGGATTTGGTCCTTACAAACAGGGTAAAAGTGATTATATTTTTTGATTCCAGTCCTGTTTTAAGGTTCAATCTAAGGCAAAGAGAAAAAATACTTACACCTACAACATAGTTTGCCGTTTGCTGTTTGCCGTTGCATTTGTTATTAAATGCTCGTGTCGCAAACGATAACGGAACAGCATCCTTTCCATAAATTATTGAAGAAAAAGTGAACTGTGAAAATTTCAAGGCTCTTTCCATTTCTCTACTATCGTTCTTTGGATTTGGTTAGCAAAACGTATCTTTAAACTTAAAAAATTTTCAATTGGTTAAAATATTTTTTTTCTAATTCTTGAAATAATTGTCCATATTTTCAGTAAACGGTATAATTAGTAACTCTCCTCTTAAGATTTTCTAGAATTTCGCTTTTTGACGTTATAACATCCAAAAATCGTGATGGCTTATAAAAACCTGGTTCTAAGACAGAAGCACCTTTGATGTCTAGTTGTGATCATCTGCAGGTCTCATGAGAACTACACATCTGCAGATAACCCAGATACTCTTAACTCGGTAATTGGCAAGTACTTTTGAAAAATAAAATGGAATCTCTATCACGAGAATTGCAGAACGAGTTTTTATAATGTAGTAGAGACCACTAATGGTTTGATGCAAGTGTACACAATCTCAAGATACTTAGCAGGAAGTAATTGCTGGAAATTGCACTATGTGTTGTTTAGTCTATTTAGGGCACTGGAAAAACCTTAATTATCACTTATGGCAAGGCCACCAAATCATGGAGGCAATTATTGTCTTAAACCTATTGCACAGCTGTCAAAAAAAATCTATATTTTTTAATTTTACAATTATTTTCAATCACTAAGTCCACAATAATAAGCATAAGTCTAATTGAACCCTTGATTTTTTTTTTTAATAATCGCTTTTTTAATTAAAGTACATTAAGCAAATTTAAAAAGAAATTTTAATAGAGAATTAAACTTCTTTCTCATCGGTGACAGTAGGGTATCCAGCTCTATTGACTCACTGGAGCATCGACGCAATGTGGGGTGTGTTTCACTGTTTTATCGTTACTACAACGGAATGTGCTCTTATGAAATCAGGGAACTTGTTTCTGAAAACCGTAATTTCATACGCGCAACGCGATCTGCATCAAGAGCGCATTCCTTTGTGGTCGATCGGCCAGTGAATCGCACAACGCATTACAGAGAGAATTCGTTTTTTGGCCGAACAGTTCGTATGTGGAATAAACTCCCTGCAGAGGTCTTTCCTGCCACTTTCAATGTGCAAGGATTCAAATCAAATGTTCACAAGCACTACTCCCTCTATCCCCCATCCCAAAACCTAATTTCCTAGTTCTGGCACAATGCATTGCATAAGTAGGGGTCATCCCCTGAGTGCTGGTCCTAATTAAAAAAAAAAAAAAAAAAAAAAAAAAAAAAAAAACTTCTTTCGAATTTAAAAAATAGTGTTACCGCCGCCACCCTAATACTTTTAAAAAATCTTTACTGTTTCTATTTACTTCATGTTTACTTAATAATTTCTTGTTTTCACTCAAAGCAAACATACACACAAATATGAATAATATATATTTGTACATATTTACATGTATGTATGCTTGCTATACTCCTCTTTCTCGTTGCCCAATTGCTTAATAGCGGTTTTTAAAATTATTTTCATTTGCTTTATAAAGGAATTTCTTCCATTATTCAGGGCTTTTTTAATAAGAGAAACGGGCGAGTGAAACACAAATTGTTTTAAAGCGTACAAATACGGAATAAAAATTAAAAATAATAAAATTTAAATTGTGTTCTACAATAAATGAAGTTGTGGTTCTTAATAAAATAAAGATTATTCTATTTGTCGCTCTTAAAAGTTGCGTTTCATTTAACTTTGCTTCTCGAAGCCAACAATTCTTTAAAACAATTTAAAAGTTTTCAAATAAAATAACAACTAGTGTGCATGAAAAATAAAATAAATTAAAATCGATTCTATAATAAATAAAAAGAAAATGGCTCAAACAGATTTTAATTGCAACAAGTGCGAATTAAAAGACACCGATCGTATGGTGCAGTGCGACTCGTGCGACAAGTGGTTCCATTTCGAGTGTGTTGGAGTCAATAGTGATGTTGCCGACGTGAGCTGGAATTGCTCCTGCGGTAAGGATCAGCCCGTTGCGTTTAAAAATAGTGTCCCCACGCAAACTTCGACAAGAGGAACGAATACACTGCCACTCGTTAATGTTACAGAGGAGTTCAGTGCAGGTTCACTGGCAGCCTCATCACCAACTAGCCATATTTTAAGATCCTTTCCAGTGCATGAATACTTCAACAAAGGTGCTCCAGGTAATCCAGTAGTGGCTAAAGACAACATACTACCAGCTGCAGGTGAACAGTGTGGACAAAATATAAGTAGTCAATGTGGCCCAAGTACGTCGCGTGGTTCTTTGTCAGCTCACGCACAATTACAGTTGCAGATGCTGGAAGAGGAAAAGGAATTGCAGCGGAAGTATTTGGAGAAAAAATATAGTATCCTATCCCAAGGTGATGTGTCCCAAAATCTGAATTCCTTTTGTAATCAAAGTTCCTTTCAGCCAACTGCCTCACAAATCGCAGCCAGACAGGTAATACCTAAGGAGTTACCGAATTTCGATGGTAATCCCGAAGACTGGCCCCTATTTATTAGCAACTACAAAAATAGTACTGAGATCGCTGGTTATACTGACGGTGAGAATCTAATGCGATTGCAGTCGTGCCTCAAGGGCCGAGCAAAGGAGCTGGTGAAAAGTAAACTTCTCATCCCATCTATGGTGAATGAAATCATCCAGACTCTAGAGATGTGTTTTGGTCGCCCAGAGCACATTCTTGATAGCATGATTGAAAAGGCAACCAAGATTCCACCGCTAAAGGATAGGCTCGATAGCATCATCGAATATGCTCTAACCATACGGAATATTTGCTCAACAATGGAGGCATGTAATTTGGTGGCCCATTTGAACAACCCGTTGCTGGTAAAAACGCTGGTCGATAAGTTGCCCGACAACCACAAGCTCAATTGGGCGATGCACGCTAAGGACGACAAGGTTCCAGTGGTGAAATCCTTCAGCGATTGGATCTATAATATAGCTGCTGCTGCTAGCCAAGTTGTGTCTCCTGTCGGCTCCAAGAGAAGTGCTCCGGTCAACACTCATTCAGAACAACCTGCTACCAGATACTTACTCTGCGTTTATTGTAAGAGTGAGGAACACAAGGTCAAAAACTGCGGAGAGTTCCAATCATTAAGTTTAGATTCAAAGTGGAATGTGGTGAAAGAAAATAAATTGTGCCGCCAGTGTTTGAATGCTCATCGGCGCAAGTGTTTTTCGAAAAAAAAAATGTGATATTACAAATTGTAACGCAAAACACCATCCTTTGTTGCACAAATATATTACGTCGGCTTATCCAAACACAGTGCAAATGGCCACATCTGCTCCCAGTGGAAGCGTGAATGCTCACAACGACCGCAATAATAAACCGTATTTCAGAATACTCCTGATTCGAATACATTACAATGGTGGTTCTTTAGAAACGTTTGCCTTTCTAGACGAAGGATCATCAGTGACCTTAATGGAACAAGGTCTTTTTAACAAATTGGGGCTCTCTGGTGAGAAGGAACCACTGGAGCTACGATGGACCGGTAATACAACACGATCCGAAAACAACTCCGTCAAAATTAATATTGAGGTATCTGGTCCAAGCAGCGGTTCAATCGTACAATAACGCTAAACCCATTGGTCTTAATAACTGGAGAGTTGCTGTTCCATTGAAAATAAGGGAAGGTGGTCGAGATCAGCCCATTGCAACAAAAACTCGATTGGGGTGGACCCTTCAGGGTAGCGGCTCCGATCCAAGCCAGGCTTCGACCATGAACATCCATACCTGTGAGTGCGAAAATCGATATAGGGTTCTGCACGATGAAGTCAAGGAATATTTTAACCTAGATGCCCCGAAAAAGAAATCTATTTTGTCGCTCGAAAACAACAGGGCTTTGAAGATACTTGAGACTACAGCCATAAAGAAGAATCAGCAATACGAAGTTGGACTACTGTGGAAAGATGATGTCCCTATGCTGCCCGAGAGCTATCAAGTAGCAAGCCATCGCCTAAAGTGTCTCCAAAAGAAGTTTGTCAAAGACTCGCTACTACAGCAGACTATGCAAGCGGAAATAGACAAACTAGTTTCTAAAGGATACGCGAGAAAGGTGCAAGAAGCAGAAAGGTCATCATATGAGGGTCGCACATGGTACCTGCCAATATTTGTCGCTCTTAATCCAAATAAACCTAACAAAGTTCGTCTGGTCTGGGACGCAGCAGCGAAGTCGCATAATAAGTCCCTGAATGACTTTATAATTTGTGGTCCTGATTTACTTACGTCACTTTTCAACATTTTAATAGAATTTCGTGTGGGTCAAATCGCTATATGTGGCGATATTGCAGAAATGTTTCATCGTATTAACGTTAGAGACGACGATATGCATGCTCAACGATTTTTGTGGCTCGAAAATGGCGACAACAATAAGCGCTGTGAGTACGTAATGAAGGCCCTAACATTTGGTATAAGCTGCGCACCCTGCATAGCCCATTCGGAATAAGAACGCAGATGAATTTCGTGACCAGTACCCACGAGCCGTTAAAGCAATTCAACAATACCACTATATGGACGATTTTATTGACAGTGTGGATACTGAGGAAGAGGCAATGGAACTAGCGGTCCAAGTACGCACAATACATGCATCTGGTGGATTCCATATGAGGAATTGGGTAACAAACTCTGAAAGCGTACGAAAACATTTAAGCGATGATGGCTCAACAACTCAAACCTCTTTCAAGGCTATAGAAAAAATACCTGGTATGTATTGGGAATCAAATAATGACGTTTTCCAATATAATTCTAGGTTCTCGAGGCTCCGAAGGGATGCATTTCAGCCACATGTGGTCCCTACTAAGAGGGAAGTTCTGCAAGTCCTAATGTCAGTTTTCGATCCTTTGGGATTCGTAGCCCATTATACGATTGGAATCAAGATGCTCCTACAAGATATTTGGCGCTCAGGAATAAAATGGGACGACGACTTATCCGAAGAACTTTTACTAAAATGGTCCTCATGGTTATCTAATCTGACTAGGATATCATCTATATTCATCCCTCGGTGCTACTCGAGGCTCCTAAAAATAACTTCCAAGGTCCAGCTGCATACGTTTGTCGATGCTGGTGAAAATGCATATGCTGCAGTAAGCTACTTCAGAATCCAGTGCAATGATGATGTCGATGTGCGAATCGTAGCTGCTAAATCGAAGGTGACTCCGCTAAAACCAATATCCATACCAAGACTAGAGCTTCAAGCTGCTTTAATTGGTTCAAGGCTAGCGTCAAAAATTCGAAGCGCCACGCGTCTCAGCTGTGAAGAGAGCTTCTTTTGGTCCGATTCGAAAACCGTTCTAAAGTGGCTCTCCATGGATACCAAAAATTTTAAGGCGTTCGTCATGTACAGATTTGGCGAAATCTTAGAAACTACCAACGTGACGCAATGGAATTGGGTAGCGTCCAAATTAAACCCTGCAGACCGTGCAACGAAAATTCATAGTTCAGACGACGGTATATGGCTCAATGGTCCTGCATTTCTGAAAGATGAGAAGCATACGTGGCCCAAATGTCCAGAACTCAACGTCGTCAATAATGAAGAAATACGAAATTATCTTCTTACTATCGATAAGACGAGTGGTTTTACAATCAATACTAAATATTTTTCGTCCTGGAAACGACTATACTTGGCTCTTTCTCACTTCGTCCTTTACATTGAAAAATTGAACTCCAGAATTCGAGGTGAAAAGCCGCAGCTCATGTGTTTTGAGTACATACAAAGGGCTAAGAACATTTTGTTTAAATATGCCCAAGCCAGCGAGTTTGACGAAGAAATATGGTGCCTCAAAAATAGTAAGAAGCTGCCTACCGGAAGTAAACTTAAGCAGCTTAATATTTTTCTCGATGAAGACGGA
The DNA here is from genome assembly GCA_937654795.1 of Cistogaster globosa. Lineage (NCBI taxonomy): Eukaryota > Metazoa > Arthropoda > Insecta > Diptera > Tachinidae > Cistogaster > Cistogaster globosa. The sequence goes on from OW569404.1 coordinate 26,426,678, forward strand.
GTAATACGTGCCTATGGCAGAGTCGAGTCCCTGAATTGCAACAACGCCATAATTTTGCCTCATGGTCACTACATTACCTTTTTGTTGGTCCAAAGTTACCATGAAGATTATCATCATTGTCTTCATGAAGCTACGATGTCCAAAATAAAGTCAAGATTTTACATCCCAAAGCTAAGAGCACTTTATAAAAGTATGCGAAGAAAATGTCAACGCTGTAAGAACGAGTCAGCAGTTCCACATCCTCCATTAATGGCATCTCTACCTGCAGCAAGATTGGGTTCCTTTGAGCGTCCATTTACTTATGTCGGTATCGACTTTTTTGGCGCTTTACAAGTAGCAGTAGGGAGACGTAGTGAAAAAGGATGGGGCGTTGTTTTTACATCTTTGACAGTTCGCGCTATACATATTGAAGTCGCCCACAGCCTAGATACCAGCTCGTGTATCATGTGCATTCAAAATTTTATATGTCGACGTGGTTCCCCGAAGGAGATATACTCCGACAACGGTACTAACTTCAAATCAGTTGAAAGGGTCCTACGAGAGGAAAAGCAAAACATCGACTTACATCAAGTCTTCACAAAACATCACGAAAGCAAATGGAGGTTCAATCCACCTGCGGCCCCACATATGGGTGGTGCTTGGGAAAGGCTAGTACGTACAGTGAAAACAATCCTCTACGCCATGTGTCCTGCTCTCAAATTTAATGATGAGACCTTAAGAAGTGCCTTGTGTGAAATCGAGTTCATAATAAATTCCCGTACTTTAACATTTGTGGCTCTCGATTCAACTGAAGACGACGCATTAACACCAAACCATCTTCTACTTGGCTCTGCTGATGGGCACAAGCCTCTATGTGAAACCAATTATGATCTCCGTCAGCGATGGCACCAGACGCAAAAATTTGCCAATCACTTCTGGAGCAGATGGGTTCGTGAGTACGGTCCGATTTTAGTCCGCCGTAGCAAGTGGTTCAAGAAGGTGAAACCCCCATCCGTCGGTGATATAGTCGTTATTGTGGACGATACACTTCCCAGAAATTGTTGGCCCAAGGGTGTCATTATCGAGACAACTACTGTTAATGATGGCCAAGTTCGGCGGGTTAAAGTCAAAACCAGTACAAGCACATTGGATAGGCCCGTGACTAAGGTAGCTGTTCTAGACGTCGGTAATATTTAGGATTGCAAGCTCATGGCCCCACAATTCGCTTACGAAGGGGGGAATGTTACCGCCGCCACCCTAATACTTTTAGAAAATCTTTACTGTTTCTATTTACTTTATGTTTACTTAATAATTTCTTGTTTTCACTCAAAGCAAACATACACACAAATATGAATAATATATATTTGTACATATTTTCATGTATGTATGCTTGCTTCACTCCTCTTTCTCGTTGCCCAATTGCTTAATAGCGGTTTTTAAAATTATTTTCTTTTGCTTTATAAAGGAATTTCTTCCATTATTCAGGGCTTTTTTAATAAGAGAAACGGGCGAGTGAAACACAAATTGTTTTAAAGCGTACAGATACGGAATAGAAATTAAAAATAATAAAATTTAAATTGTGTTCTACAATAAATGAAGTTGTGGTTCTTAATAAAATAAAGATTATTCTATTTGTCGCTCTTAAAAGTTGCGTTTCATTTAACTTTGCTTCTCGAAGCCAACAAATAGTTTTCCCTCTTTGCTTTCCAATCAATCTTCTATGACAAAAGATTAAAATAAAAATCCAAAAAGAAACATCTCTTAAAGCATTGAACACGAAAATCAGTCTAACAAAAACATAAACACTTTTAGATGGCCAACAAAAGGTAGCAAATCGGGTTAAAAACATAAGATAATCTACAAAACTTTTCAGCATCAAAACAAAAAACGAAGTAAAAGAAAAAAATTTTTTTTTTTTTGTTTGTATTTTTCAGACAATTAGCAAGAAATGATACTGTGTTGAATCTTTACTTTGTGTTGTGTTTTTGTTAAAATTTAAGAAAAAGTTCTTTAAAAGTTTGAAAACATGCGTTGAATTGATAAAAACAAATTAAGCCAATACAAACAAAATTTTTCTACACAAACGTTAGTTGGGTTATAAACAAATATATTTGTATAAAGTGTATTTGTATGTACCAAGCAGATAAAAAAAAGACAGAAAGCTTTTTTTAAGCCAGTCACGTTACAAGTATTTGTTTTTTCTATACTCTAGCTGTGACATATTCATATTTTAAACTTGGAGAGGAGTCAGTTCAAATCCCTAATGAATTTGTAATACAATTAGATTTATTCTTTATTTTAAACATAATCCACAAAATGTTTTTCAACAGGTGCAGGGGATTAAATAAAGTTAGTTAATAAATGGGCATCTGTCCATGTATAGAAAATGAATTTTGTCAACATAAATGAAATTTAACAAGCAAAATGAATATTGAAGGATTTCCAACCAGATAATATTTTATTATTATTTAAGCTCTTGGACGCTTAGTTTAGGAGAAAAGCAACTTTTTTTTTAAATACGAAAATTAATTTTTATAAACTTTGTATTTTTTATAAAAACTCACTTTTGAATATTTTATAGGTGATCAGAGATTTTCTTTATTTAAGAAAAAATGTTTTAAATTTGTTTTCGTTTAACTTTTAATTTCTTTCATTTGAATATTTGCTTAGGATAGTGTTGTATGGATTTTGTTAGTAAAAAGATTTGGTCACGTTAGAACCCTCAAGTCTTGGAAATTCTTAATAAAGAATTTTGTGATCAAAAAGTAAGCAGCTGGGGCGAGGCAAATAGTTTGTCATCAGGGTCAAAGTTAAGGTGAAGAGATAAAAATTGAACTAATGCCTATAGGGGTGGTATGTTAAAAAAACCCCTAATAAATTTTTCAACCAAAATTTCTTCCGAACATGACAACCTTCCATTTATTTATTCTCCGAGAGGGCTCCCATAAAGAATTATTTTTTTTAATTTGTTACGGACAGTATACCTGATCCTAAGCTTTCTCTAGAGACTTAAAACTTCATACAACCTCCAAAAGTAATTCTGTTTACTCTTTTTTTAGAACATTGTAACACTGTCTTTGACCTTTAAGTTGGTCCCTATAAAAATATTCAATTTTTAATGAATTTTTCGTATAATAGAAAATAGATATGAGCGATATTTCAGTACCTGTGATTAAATAACTGAGATTAAAAAATCACTGATCACTACAGTGACTAAGTTTTTCAAGTAACAGTTCCATAAGAACGTTATTTTATGTTTGCACACATACACACTTAAATGTGATTTTACTTTGTGCAGAGAAGTACTCGTATAAGTACTTTTGACCCTCTAAAGTTCTGATTAGTCTTTACTTTCTGTTGCTGTTTTGTTCCGTGCCGTTCTGCCTTTTAAATTATTGTAATTATTTTTCCTTTAACAACATATCAGCTGTTTAATAAACAAGAAAACACAACACAACAAAAAATAAACTACAATTACAATGACAAACTGGTTTGTTTACAATTTTGCTATCACACTACCAAACAACTTTCAAGTGACTTAACGTTGACTTCTATTTTCTACTGATTCGAACGAAACAGAACAGAACGTCAAAGTAATAACAAACCACAAATACATATTTTCCATTTAATAGAAACCGATCAGCTGATTTGTCACGGAACGGAAAGTAAAAACTAATTCTGCCTTTAGCCTTTCATATGTCAAAGAGCTTTTATTGATGTGTAGCTTTTTCTTGCTTCTTCTTATTAACAGCAGCTATTCTTTTCCACAAGCTTTACACATTTGTACATATGTAACAAAAAAGCAAAACATGTTGTGTGCTTTTTTATTTGAACCTACAATCAATCAGTTTACCGAACTTTATAATATTGAACAAATTTATTCACAGCTGATCTGAATGTAGATATCAAAATCAATTTATCAATATGATAACTGTTTGCATAAAGTATTATTTAATATATATTCATAAACATCCTATATAAACATGTACGCTTGAATAAAAAAAATTGCAAACGGTGATCACGGTAACTATTTCAAAGAACGGTGATTTAAAAATCACGATCACTACTAACGACGTTCCTTAAAAATCACGGGATCGCTCATCCCTAATATAGAAATACGATAATGATTGTAATTTTTTATACAAAAGTTATTTTTATTATTCTCAAAAAGAAATTTTCCAACAAAACAGAAATTCTCTTTAAATAATAAACGGTAATCGTTTATATGTTGTTATGAAGTGTTGGATATTTCTTCCTATTTGAGCTGACGACATGAAGGAACAACAATTTTCCCGCTAGCTACTGTACAATATATGATTATAGTCCTCGATTGTTTTTTTGTCCCCCTTTCAACAGCATTATTAAAAACGTGTAATTTACGCTCTAGCAAGCCAATTTTTTATATATGTGTGCAAGTTTAATATATTTTTTTCAATTCTTGTTTTTATACCCTTCACCACAAAAAATGGGAAAAAAGTATATTTTAGTTTGTCATTCATCTTGCAATATTCATTTCCGACCCTATAAAGTATATATATTCTAAGTATTTATGCGTAGCGAAGTTGATTGAGCAGTGTTCGTCTGTACGTCAGTGTTAGTGTCGAAGTCAACTTTGCCAGGGCACTAGATGAGATATAAAAACTTAAATACACCAATCGATCAGACATAGGATCAAAAGAGCTGCTATTGAAAATCGGAAAAATCGGTCTACGTCCCTTGAGGTAGTGGGCTTAACACCTTGCCTGCGTTTAGTTTTTTCATATCATTTGGAAGAATAAAGTAACTCCAATCAAAGATACAACTATATGAAAGGATAGAAAATTAGAAAACAATAAAAATTTAACAAGTAAAAAAATTGGCGCTCGCCTATATTTTCTGAGTTATGGGCCTTTGAAATTTTCAATACAAAGTTCGATTGTCAAAATGATCAGTATGGGTAATATTTAAAAGCTTTTAAAGAGATCTCTTAGGAAATACTAACTGTTAGTTTCACGATATCGTAATTGCTCGTTCGTTCGCACAATTACATTCAAAAAGAAAAAAACAAATTCTCAAAAATTATTTTTGTTTTAAATGTAATTATGCAAACGAGCGAGTGATTGCGACATCGTAAAACTGGCAGTAAAATTTTTTAAAAATGCTTAACCCATTAAAAGCAAATGACATTTTTTTATGTAAAAATATATCGTATTTAATTTTTTTTTTCTTACTTTTTAATTCTCTTTACCGCAATATTTGCTTTTTTGATAGCAGTTACTTACGAAACTAGAAGGATATATAAGATTCGACATAGCCGAAGTAATTAAGTAATTAGGCTTTTCATCGTTATGTTTGCCTTACCATTTAGAGACTTGACTGGGTTATTCAAATACTTAATAGCTAACGTTTTTTCACCTAGCTGTTCTTCCATAAAACTTGTGTTGGCTGTTAATTCGGTTGCCATTGCCCATTTATTCTCTATGTAAAATTTATTTTTATTTACGAATTTGTTGAACTTAAGAGGAAAGCGTGTTTAGTATCTATTATCAAAATTAATGTGTGACAAACTAAAATTTCTCTTGATGAAAGCAGCATAGAATAATTAACTCATGATCCCAAATAGTCAATGCATATCAACAAAGCGTGTTTCTTCTTAGCACAAATAGTATTTGATTTTATTTTGACAACTCTGTGCCATCGGTCAAAACTCGATGGATTTAATGCCTTCGCGATATAATGAATGATTTTTCTATTTTGAGACGTCACTGATCTTTGTACTAACAGCTTAACATTTTAAAAACTATTAAGGGCTGACTTGAATATCTTAAATATTGTAACTAAACAGATTAGCACTTGATTTTGCAGAATAAATGAGCTATCTACACGCAGAAAAAAATTAAGGTCTTGCTAAAATTTTTTTTTTTAATTATCTTATTTAATCAACAATGTATATAATTTAACTATAAATAAACAATAGTACGTATAATTACAATAATCTAATAATATACTGTCCCTTAAAAGGGGCACTCAAGTACATCCAGTATTAAAGTAGAAATATAATTTTTGGTTATATTAATTTTTAGTTACACAATTTATGTATTAATTTATTAATGTACAAGCGAGAAAAAAATTGAAAAAAAATCCCACAAAGTTATTTAAGAAAAAAAAAAGGAAAAAAAGGAAAGGTCTTGCTTTGATTATAACAATAGCAGATTTTTTCATTATTTTTCACTACATTTTGATTTCTATTGTATCCTGTCTGTCGTCTGTATGTAAGATATTTGTGCTTTATTTTAGACATGCGAGTAGCTTTTGAAAAATGTTACCTCTAATAAAGACTTTTCTTTTTTTGTTTTCAATTCTTTTCAATTGTGTCCCATTTTGATCATCGAACTGAAATAGAATTTTTAACCTTTTCAAATGGTACTTACAAAAAACAATGATAACCAATTAAACCACTTGACTTCATTTATTGTTCGTTCATCAAATAATTTATTATTAGCTTATTTCGATGGTGAAAAATAGCCTGCAAAAAAATAAAAGAAATATTGTACTCCAAAGTCTGGTAGATCTGGATGAATAAGCCAACGAATATTATTAACATGATTTTTTAACTTAGTCCAGATTTACAATACGAAATTTTTTGAAGCATTTTTTTTTAATTCTCTATTTAAGCTGCTGCGATATGCGATAAAAAATAAGCGACTGTAAAATCCCCTTAAAATTTAAGCAATATTATACTGCTTGCCCCTCTAGCTTCACTAACAAACAAAAATTTCATGCTAGTTTTATGAAAAATTGCTCAGTGTAAATGCTGTGTTTCTTTAAAAATGTAAATTAAATCTAAAAAAAATTTTAGTTTAAATGTAAGCGATGGACAGAAGATAACCAATTGTCAAAAAATCGTTTATATTAACTTATTTTCAAATATTTAAGCTTTGTTTTTGTCCTAAAAACACCTTTTTTGGAGACTTTCCGCTTTATTAAAAAAAAAAAAAAAATTATGACAGACTTTGTGTTGCCATTGTCCACTTTATTGCAGCACCAAAGAAAGCATAAATAACCACAACAAACTGAATATCATAAACCATTCTAATCAAATATCCCCATGAGATTTCATTAAGTGTCATTGGCACTTTGTTTTTCTAAAAAGTGATGTATATTTAGACGATGATGGTAATGACAGCAATAATAGTATCGTTTTTAAAAGTTTTTAAATCAAAACGTGTAGGAAACTCGTTGCATTAGGTATCCTGCGAATATGATTTACCATTAAACAAATAATTTCAACCAACCAAAAACTCTGTTTAAAACTTTAAAAATTTTCTGCTAAAAATTGCTACTTCTATTTAGATAAAAATATAAGATTTGGTTTAGGTATCTATTATCGAGGACACTGCCATTTTTCCTTTGCAAAACCTAGCTGATCCTTAAATTTAAAATACCACAATATTTACTTTATTTCGCTTTACTGAGATTCTTTTAAAAATTCTCTGTTTCCTCCATTTCTTGCTCTGAGGCTCTAGGTATATTTGATCCTACAGGCTTTTGTTTATTAACTGTATTACTCTAGCGATACACGAGCAACTCTATGTCTTTAAACTTTAAAATATCGTGCAGACTATCCCGACCGAATTACTATAGTCACCAATATTGACTATAGAGGGTAACAGCACGTTTCGATGGCCATTTCGCTACCGCTCTAAACATACTTTCACTCTCAATAATCAATATCGGTGATTTTAATGATTCGGTCAGGATAACCAGCACGATATTTTAAAATTCAAAGTTAAATTAATAAATATTTCTGTGATGTGAAATTTTAACTCTATATCTTGTTTAGCAAACAAGAAAAGTTGAAAAACTAAAAAAAAATTAAAAAAATTTCAGTAGATATTTAGGAGAGACTTTGTATGCATTTGCAGTTACTTAAGAATTTAAGAATGTAATCAGTATGGAAACCTGTAAAACAGTTTCACTTGTCGGTGTTAAACAAAAACCCAATATATATTTCTGAAAAGTCATAATTATTGAAACAGCAATTCCCTTAGCAGTTTTATTAATTTTCCGTTCATTTTGTAAAACATCCTATTTTGTCAGCATTTAAAGGGAAATACGATAACATTGCATTAAAAATCTAGAATAAGATTGACTAAAAATGACTTCTATATACAAATGTATATTAATTTTAAGTTAAATGTCAAATGGTAAAGGCACTAGGAGAAGAATGTTATATTTAGTGATATTCGACGAGAAATTTGGCAACAAAGAAAAAACTAAAAAACATTAGTAGCAAGTGTATTTTTTCTGCTTCCTAAAAGATTTTTCATTCTACATATTTTAAAACACTGATCTAAAAAATAAGATTATCCCTAAAATCAGTTCTTAAAACTTAGAAACCAAAAACAATATTATTTTTTTGTAGGCCTGTGTTACAATTTGTGATATAATCAGAGATTTCTTACATAAGTCTTTTCCTTCGATTTGAAGGTAGAAAAGTGAAAGAAGTACACTTGTGGACAAACAATTAAGTCACGTCTGCTCTTTTACCTTTAACCGTTAAAATAAAACAGTTTCGATAAAAAGAATAACGAAAACATATTTCATTTATTAATTCAATATTCTTTAAGATAATTAAAAACAAAATCTTAAAAAATTATTCATAGAAACACAATTTTATTTTGAAAACTAAATTAAGTCTTTTAATTTACGTGGACATATAATTAAGTTACATGGGAGAAGGAATAAAAAAATAATATTATTATTTTTTCTATTAATTTGAAATTATTCTATACCTTTAATATTTTGTTGGGTATCCTCCTTGTCGTATTACTTCGGCGCATCTGGCTGGCATTGTATTAACTAAACCAGAACACTGCTGAGAAGTAATATTATTCCAATCTTCCTGAATAATATCCCAGAGTCTATTTTTATTGGTAGGTTTTTTAGCTAAAGCTGCCCGTTTTACTATTTAAATCGGGACTTTGAGCCGGCCACTCGAGGACTTTAATGTTTTTCTCTTCAAGCCAAGTCTTTACGACCCGAGATTTATGCTTCGGATCGTTGTCTTGCTGGAATATCCAGGCAAGTGACAAACAATCAGCATAGTCGCTGTCAAGATTATTCTAGAGAATATCTTTGTACATTTCCCCAGTCATTTTTCCATCTATTTTTACTAACGGACCAACACCGGACGATGTAAAATATCCCCATACCATTACTGATGATCCTCCATGCTTGACAGTTTTCTTTGTATACTTTGGATCCAAATGTGTGCTTACCGGACGTCGCACATAGGGTCTACCGTCGTTTCCGAAGACATTGAACTTTGATTCATCACTCCACACTACAAGATTCCAAAAATTTGGGTCTTTATTGAGGTGGGTTTTCGCAAATTGCAAACGTTGCTTAATATTTTTCTTTGACACGTTTGGCTTTCTTCTAGCAATGCGACCATGAAGATTATTTTCTGTCAGACGCCTTCTTACGGTCCTCGCTGATATTTTAACATTGTGTTCGTATTCCATTTTTGATCTTATCTGGGTGGATGTGAGGAAAGGATCAGCCTTACTCATTCTAGCCATAATCCTGTCTTCGCCTTGGGATGTTTTTCGCTGTTTATTTCTTTTCAAATTGTAAAAAGTTTTATATTTTCGGTAATGATTTATGGCGTTAACTACCATTCCCCGAGATAACGTCATTGTTTTTACCACCTCAGCAATGGATCCAACATTTTGGAAGCAATTCCAAATGATCTCTCTTTCAGAGGGAGTAGAGCTTTTATTCTTACCCATGGCTGACTAATATTTAATTTAAAGACTTTAAAAGGGATCCTAAATATTTTTATATAAAATTTACAACTTTTTGATTATCAAAAGAATTTTATTCCAGTATTTACCGTTTTTAATTTTAATAACTTAATTATTTGTCCTCTTAACTCGATGTGAGCAAACAAATTACAGATTATTAAAAAAAGGTTTAACAGTGAAGTGCTGATTTTTTTTATAATTTTAAAACTCTGTAACAGTACTCTAAATATTTGCAAAAACTACAAAACAAAAGCAAATAAGTAACCGTTTTTTTACACTCAAAAAAATTATTCCATCGTTAACTTAATTGTTTGTCCACAAGTGTATGTTAGTAAATAGTTACTGTTTTATTGCTTCTTTCTATGTATGTTCCCGTGAACTCAATTCTTAAATGTAGCATAATATATTTGATAAACTCATAAGTTTATTCATAAAATACCTATGCATTTTCAATTTTAATATTACGAAAAAAAATTTTCTTGGCTTTTACGATTTCTAAATCATATAAAAAATTTGTTTATATTGACTTCCATGGTATTTGGAAAACTATTATATTTACGACCGTCACATTGCGCAGTGGAGATTTTCACGAAATAAATGATAATAAGTCTGAAACTTCTTAACTGCTGATTGAATTTATTTGATATTGAAATATCTTTAATTGAGAATATATTATTGATATTGCACCAAGAAAGATTTCTGCGCTGCAATTTTTATAACTACAAGTTTAACATGTCTTATTTTTTATATTAATAAATACTAAAACATTAAGTATAGAATGACTTTTTGCGATTATTGCTTTAACGAATTAATCAGGCTTTAAACACCGCATCGCAGTAGTCCTGTAACTTAAGCTTAAAGGAAGCTATAATAAGGTAAAATTAACTATATCAGATTCAAAAAATTTTACGAGGCTTTTAACTTTCTTTAATATTATATTATTTCATTTGATTTTTAATATCAGTTTAATATCGAAACTTTATAGCTTTTGAACTTCTCTATTTTATTACTTATTTAACATTTTAAACTTAGTGCCTTTAAAACTGCATCTAAACATTAAAGCACCTATTATAATTGCATCACGAATCAAATTGTGGCTTTAATTTAAATTGAACAATAAATTAAAAAGTTATAATTACAAAAAAAATTAATTAAAAGGTAAGGTTCACTTTTTTAATTTAATTTCTAAAAATTTTTAGAAAAAATAAACTATATAAAATTATATGCGTACGTTTCTCATCTATCTACCTTAAAATGTGAGGATTGTAAACATAATCTATTTAACTAACTAAAATTGCTTTACATTTTATATGTAGCGTATGATCAATATGAAATTGAAATGTTGCTCATACTGCACAATGATAAAAAGGTAAACTATTTCTTTTAATTCTTTTTTGTTAATTCTTTTTCTGTTAATTTTTTCGATATTAATTTTTATTCCATATTTTTATTTGCTGAATTTTCACAGAAAATATTTTTGTTTGCACTTTATCTGTTCTGTATAATTACATTAATAACAAAGAACTTAAGATAAGAAAATAAAATAATAATGAATGAAAACCATTAAAAGGAATATATTACGATATTATACGTATATATACATACATACATACTTACAATTATACATACAATTTAGCATATACTTGTTGTAAAAACAAAAAAATATTATTCAACAAAACGAAAAAGAGTGTATTAAAATGATTGCATGTATTATGGAAAAAAATTGTTTTTAATATAAAACAAGTGAAAGTAAAAAATAAAAAGAATAATTATTTCGCTTTGAAAGGATCTTTAACTGAAGAATATAAATATTTTACATAAAATTTTTTTTGGAAATAATGCAACTTACCTCAATTGAATTAAGAGTTGCATAATCATCTCGATAATTTCTGCAATAAATCGCCTGCTTTGCACAGGTTGCTCACACGATGCAATTAAGTGTGTCAAGTGTTTATTGGATGCGCTTATTTTCCTCTTCACACATAATTTCTCTAATGTTTTTCCACAATATTTTATATAAGGATATATTTTCCAAATTTTTATCTCTCCTTTTAAATATATATATTTGACTTATTTCATTTCTTTTCATCTAAATCTCTAATTCCAACCCCTAACTTAAATATAAAATACTAAAAACACAACATTGAAATCAAGGCCAAATGTTCTCTTAATTTTCTGCTAAATTTCCATCATAATGCTTTATATTTAATTGTTTGAAGGCATAAACAAAGAAATCACAAAAGAAGAAACAATAAATCACAGTTTAGTAGTTAGCACATTTTAGCTATAGCTATTGTTCTGAAAGCTTTTGTTAACGCTGTTTCTTAACAAAAGTGTAGAGACTTAGCGTTCCTTTTTATTTGATGCCAAAGCTTTTAGCCAACAGATAAAACATAACAGAACACCAACAGCAAATGGCTTAACAAAATAACAATGAATGCATTCTCATGCCAAACAATATAAAAATTCATAATCAGCAAGCATCATCATTATCCTTAAAATCACCATTATTATCATAATAATTGAAATAATTTCTTACAAACCATTGTTTCGTTTATACTTATAGTTGTGTGTGTGTGAGTGTGCGTAAGTATATTTGCACATGTGTTAGTATATATTTTTATTAATGCATTTATTTGCATCTGCAGCAAATACAATATACACTTCAAATGCTTTAACAACATCTATAGAATCAACAACAATAAAGCAATATTAGCAAACATACATTAAACATCGCCACTTGGCGGTTATTGTTGATTCATTCGCTGCATGCATTTTTCGTTGTTGTTAGTGCTGCCATATGAACAAAAAAATATAATTGTCAAGCCTTTTATTTGTACAATCAGTATATGAAATTAATTTTCGAAAATAAATTCTGTAAATGTTTTTAACGAAACTTATTGTAAATGTCAAAGTTTGTGCCCTTTTTCGAGCGCTTCCGGCTACATATTGTGAATTAAAACAACAATATGTGCCTCTAAGACCTCAATTCTCCCAAAATTATTGCCATAAATCAGTGACTTCACGTGATTCTGTTAATAAAAATCGGAAGAGGTTAAAAAACGCATGATATTTTAAGACAGTTGCCAAGTTTATTTTTTAAGCCTAAAAATTGTTTGATTGTTTTAAATATTTATTGTGATTCCATATCGGTTACATGTTAAGAAAGAAGCGACTCTGCTAATATTTTCGTAAAGTAAGGTCCAATGATATCTCAAGCAGTAATACCTTATGGATGTATAATTCTTTAATCTTTGGGCCTTCAAAATACGGGCAGGTCATATCAAAATTAGTACTTTAGATTTCGTTCGTTTTTATAAATCATTTGCATGTTTAATATTTTTGTGTTTAAAGTGTAGCAACGTAAAGCATGTAGTGGCCTAATTTTATAATTTTCTTCTGCCAATATGACGGGTTTTCAAAATTTATACCCACTTAAAATATGACAACCCTAAGGGTTGAACATTTTGTTTAAATATTAATATTAAATTTAATTAATTATAGTTTTAAATAAATAAATAAAAAAGAAAACTAGTACTTCATGGAGGAGGTTATGCTCGACAAACTTACGCTTTTTAAGATACTGTAAAACGTCTCTTTTTTCATTTTCTAAAACAGTAAAATACGAATTAAAGTCCTCTTTTAAATGGTGTTGATTTCTATAATATGTCTTTGTATTCCACAGCATTAAAAATCCTGACTTCAATGCCAATTTAATACAATAAAAAAAGAGCAATTCTCATATACGTAAAAGTGTGTGTAACCTTTCTTAAAATATTCATGAACATGTAAGTGCAGTCACTTCAAACCTTGAACAGGAGGAAATCTAATTTTAAATAGCCTCTGAAATGCAAAAATTTCAGTGCTCATAATACCACAAGAAATATTAATTGTCAATAACATCACAGTTTCACTTTGAGAGTGTTGAATTTTCAAGATTATTTTCTATGGCAGCACAACCATGGAGTAATAAAATTTTCCAGTTCTATTTATGAAAATATATAAAAACCTCGTCCTTTTTTGATGTTCTACAAAATATAATTCACTTTCCTCAATATGTACGCTGAGAATTAATATTTTTTATTGTTGTTGGCGGTTTTGTTGCATATTTTTGTTGTAAAATTTCTTAAAAGAATTCTTATACGCTTAAAATTATCTGTATTAGTGTTTACTTTGTGTGTGTGTACTTTTTCTTCATTGTAGTTGTTGCAAAACAACACTTTATTTGAATTATTATGATAATTTTGCAGACAGCATTCGTGTTTCATGTTGTCTGATAAAAAATGCAGCCAGCAGAACACAAAAAAAAACAAATAACTAAATATACAACAGCAGTAACAGCCATATTAAAATAGCAACAACCAAATATGTTAAAGAAAATATAATTTTCTATAGCAAAGAAAGCACTGACGTTTTTCCTTGTTCTATTTTTCGTTTACTTACTTGCTGCGTTGTTGTGCACTTTTTTTTCATTATTGTTTATATTATTAAATGCAAAGAACTGTCTTCATAGCTGTTCTATCTCAATCATTGATGGGAGGTGAACGCACAGCAAGAAAAATATATTTTTGAAAAATATTGATTCTGATAAAAATGAAATGTACTGTGATTTCGGCAGAAATCTTACTAACGATCTCCAGATTTGCTAATCAGGCATCTCATGGTAGGGGGCAACCCACTACGCTTATGGGTTTTTCTTTTCCCCACCAAAACAATTAAAAATGACTTACACTCAGTTGTAAAACGATTTGTTGTTGATTTAGTTGAAAACCTTATAATTTACCTGGGATTCATTCCCTTGTTTTAAAAAGTTTTATTTGTATTGCTTTGCATTTGGTGTCCTGATTTGTTTGTTTTCTTAAGTTTTTCTATAGAACTTTTTTAAATTCATTCTTATGCAGTATTTTTTGGTTTTAATAGTCTTATGCCTCATAAATAAATTTATGCGTTTGTTTTTTTCATTTAGTTTTTCATGACATTAAATATTATTTAGTTTATAGTTTTAAGTAAATGTCTGCTTTAAGAAGCTTAAAAAACTGGCATCCTGACAAAAAGAAATTGAAAAAAAAGAAAATAGGAAAGCATTTTATTAAATAAATTAATTGAAGCAACAAGTGCTTATAGAAGAAAGTAACAATTTCCTACAAAGCTAAATATCTTATTATTATGAGAATTTAAGGTCTTTTAACAGAATTTATTTTAGAACCCGGACAAATTCTACAATCCTTAGATTTTATATTTTTAATAATTAAGTCATTTAAAGGGTTTTTTCACTTTATATTCTTATGATAATTTTTACATAAATCTTTGAATAAAGTGAAAATATTGTCATATATTTTTTTCTTTTTGATAAAGTTTTAACATCAACTTCATAAAACTTTAAAAAATCGAAAAACACAGGATTGTAGCAGTAAAATCCCGAATGCCAACATTCGAACACACAAAGATAAATTTGAAAATTATTTTAAAACTTTTCTTGTATTAAATATTTAACACGCAAAAAAAATACAAACAACATAAAACTTTATAGTCACAATATTAAGTATTGAACGTGACAAGTCCACAGTTTTTATATTGAAAATATAAAATAAAAAATTGTTAGCAACTTAGGAAAAAACGCAACAAGGATCAACTTTTTCGTTGATATTTTTATATTTATTTTCGTTGATAAATCAAAAAAAGTGAATTTTTATAACAACAACATTAAATACTTTTGTTAAAGAGCTTATTTTAGCATCAACATAAAGATGCTGTAACAATGTATTAAAAATAACTTTTCGAAATAAAAATAGCTCCTATTGGCGAACAGATTTTTATAAAAAATTTTTTTGTTTATGTTCCAGTTATTACAGTGTTTTGTCCCTTAAGTTTTTTGTTAACGAAATCAATTTTGAATAAATATACAAGTAATCACTCTTTTTCTAACAAAATTAAAAAAGCCCTTTCTTCAAATTTGATTCAAAAGCCAATTAATATTGTTAAAAATATGATTATTGTCTGAAAGATATTTTCAAAAGCTTTTAAATGATACACTGAGAAAAAAAATTTGTGGTGGGAACCGAATTCGTTGCCAATCGAATTTTGGCGGTTGTCTGTATTATCTTGAACTCGGTTGTAATAACTGAATGAGTATGGCAATCACAACTATTTTTTTAAAAGATTCTTGGGTGACTATAGAATTAAATAAAACAATATAATTTTTTAATATTTACTTTTATTAGAAAAATAAATTACAGGAATAAGATTTTAAGCCATAAATTTCATGATTCGAACCATTTCATTTCTTACTCCTTTATTACATCGTAATTTCTTCCCCATATAGTATTTTCAACTTGCCTTCATATTCCGCACGTCTTGCCTCTGTAAAAAGTATTAAGCATTTTTAAATTTCTTTTATTTGCATGTGGCTTTGTGAGATAATTTTGAAATTACCACTAAACAATATTGAAGAACTTTTCACCACTAAAAAAAATCTTTGTACTTTTAAACTGAATCATTGTTGATTTTTTGTATGTGTAAAAATTTCATGTTTAGTACCTCAAAAATTTTTCTATTTTAGAAGAAACGATTGATTTTTATAATTCTAACTACCAAATTTGGTTTTCAGTAGGAATGTGCTGAATAAGTTTAGTTACATCTTCCATTTAATACAATAAATTTTAGTAAAGATACAAATCGGTCAGGTTCACTTTTTTAAAAGGTGTTACAACCAACATTTAGAGGTAAATATCAAATGTTAGCTTTTAATATAAAAAATAAATCAAAATTATAATTTATGAAAAATAAAAATCAAATTATTATATTGGTACTTGAATATATCATTGGAATATATCAATGGATTTTTTACCAGTCTTTTCTCTGTGTGTAAATATGAATATATTTTTTTATTGGAATTACTTCACTAAACTATATTTGTTCCAAATGATATGGAAAAATTAGAGGCAGGCGTGGTATTTTGCCAGCTGCCTCAAAGGACAATAACCGATCTTATTGATCTTCAATTTAAATATTCAAAACAATGTCTATGTATGTCTCGCTCATCTAGTGCCTTTGCAAAATTGATTTCAGCCAGAACACGGACAAACAGACCGACAGAACTAAGAATATTTATATTTTTTATAGGGTCGGAAAAGGTCCTGATGATGATTATCGATTACTTGAACTAATTGATATAATAGCAAATTAAATAGTAGAATCGGCCTAAATTCATTTTTATCTTAAAATCTAATACTTTTGTATTAAGATAAAAAAATATTTTTAAATGTAAACAGACTTTATTAATTTTTTTGCACCTTCCTTCTGATAAACCTCTTTTTAATAACAAAAAACATTAATTTTTTTGACAAGAAAAAAAGTATTTGTTCACAAAGATTTTTGGCAAATAAATAGTATCTTAACAGATTTTTTTAATCCAACTAAATGACTTACCAGTGTTCAAACTTATTTATACAACTTTTTATCGATGATCCGACCGCTTTTAAAAAATTGTTTTAAACATTATTACTCTTCATATAAATTTAAGAGCATTTTCTTAAGAAGCAAAATCAACTTTTAATATATCTTCTAACCTTCACTTTAATAATTGTTATATCCTACTTCCAATTGCTTTTATTAATATTCAGATGCCACTTTCCCATAAGCCCACAATTATATCAAACATTATGAAAGTATTTATTTAACATAATAACAACCACAATTCCTTTTTTCCTGTTATGCTTAATGATGACAGTGATCTTTTGTAAAGGACAATTTTCAAATTGTTTGATTAGTTTGCTGAAGTATTTTATTGTGTGTATGCTTTTAAATGTAGTGGTATTATATTTAACAAAGACATGTCACATGGAAATTATTTTAAACAATATACTAACTATACTCATACTAACTCATGTACGTATGAATATGTGTCTAAGTGCAAGTGTATGTATAGTAGTTTTAAAATGGAATAGCTCATTTTCAAGTGATAAGTGGTTTTTTATTTTTGTGACATTACAGCTTGTCCAATTATGTTATAATAAATAAAACAGAAAAGGGAAAAATTATAGAGAAAAAATTTTCAAGAATTATTGTGGAAATCGAGTCTTAAGCAATTTAAAATTTTTACATTCAATCATGAATAATTTAAAGTATGCAACTACTGCTGCAATTTATAGTCAATAAAGCGTTAAGCAGATGAAAATGAATAAAGGCTTTTACGCTGCAGTTATTAAGGCTTAGACAGATATATCTAACCCTACTAACTTTTTTCTCTGATAAGCGACTCGAAACTTGACGTTAGACAAATCATATGCCCTCTTCTAATTTTGACCTGGCAGCCTATGTCATTGAATCCAATATAAGTAGGGCTTAAAATAAATTAAAATCGAATTGAAATGACTGTGTTCGTGATAAACAGAGGCGCTAAGAAAAAGTGTTATGGTTAGTGTAGACCAGTCGCAGCAGCTGAGTTAGTCTACATATTTGTTAAACTGAATATCATGAGGTTAAATACCAGTAGAGAAATAAAAGAAATTAATTCTTCTAAAGTTGCTGTGTTAATTAAGAGACACTGCGTCTTGATTAACAGAGAAACAAATTGATATGTGAGATATTTAAGGCTTCTGTTACTAAGCAAATAAGTGAAAAGAGGAATAAAAAGAGAGAATTTGGTGATGGCAGGCATATTATAGAAATAGAAAAAATAGAATTCGACTAAAGACTAAGCCATAGCGAACGCTGTGACAGCCTTGTTGAGTTGATTTAGAGGAGTTGGTAGGTAATCTGTTATAAGCTTATGTCTATTAAACTATAAAATCAAGACACTTTAAGTGTTCGTAGAATTTACTGTGGGCGGTCAAGTAAAATACAAAAATGAAGTTAAATTTTTAATAGCGCCTACTTCCCCCGTTCATCTTTATATGCATTTGTGATGACTTCTGGCAACTGTTACCAATAGATTTGTGATAAAGATAAACGTTAGCACATGCCACGATGTCCTAGTCTGACGGTGGTCTTATCACTGAGTTAATACAATGCGTATACTAGTGCCCTTCACTAGCGTAACACAACGAGGTCCCGAATCCGAGAACATGGCCTGCTGGACGAGGGCTTGGAGACCATCCAACTCCGTCTGCTAAGAATGCTACAGCATATTCCAGAGCCAACACGAGTATTACGTAGGAACCGCAAAACAACCAGTCACAGATATTGGTAGCTGTATATGGGTACCCGTGGTACCAGGCCATATGGACACTGATCGGCCCGTGAAAATCATTATAAAAATTTCTGCATTTGAAAAACTAAAAATTTTACAATAATTAAAACACATTGTAAAATTTAAGAAATAAATAATTTTATGTTGCGTATATCTCTGTGTTCTAAACTGTATTAAAACTAAAGTGTATCTATTAATGTTTATATATTTTTTTATAGAATTTACTACACTTGCAACACCTACAAACTGTATGTTTTTGTAAACCCTGCTTAGGACATCAAAACAAACTTGTCCTGCCTTTTTAAACTTTTTTAAATTTCTAAGAAATTTTTTAATTTCTTACCAAAATGAGTTTTTTTTTTTTGTTTTCTTCATTTGCTTCTATTCTGTATGTCCTTGCAAAGAACACTTCTGCATTAAGTGTGATGTTAAGTGGATATTCAGTTTTGAAAATTAGTTCTTGTATGGATTTGTGAGAGTATGTGTAAGGAGCAGATATCTGTCAAAAATATTTATATGCATGATTTTGCCATTGTTGTTGATGGTTGTCTATTTTATTAACAATAACAACAGCAACAATAATATTGACTACAATAGTAATTTAGACATCAAAAACATTATTATACTGGACATTCGTTGAAGTGTTTGATGACTGTCTTAAACTTATAAGAGCACACAATCATTTATACGACCCTCTTATGTTGTTTTTGTTGTTGCACTTAAGTAGCTTAAGCTTCTTAAACGAAATTATTACGCTTATTGCAATAGACATATGACATGAATTGTCCTACTTAAGTGTCAGTTAGTTTTTCAAAACAGAACCAGTAAATAACAGAAAAGAATATTGTGTTAAGTTTGTGGTTTTTCTGAATGGACAATTTGAGCAATTTTTGCACTTTTTACTTCTTCAAATAAATGTTTCTAAATTTTGGTAAAAGAATTATAATGTTGAATTTAAATGAAATATTTTTTTTACAAATAGAGCATATTTTCTTAAATTGTTATTTTTAACTAAAATAAAAACATTTTAAAATATTAATTTAATTTTTATTTAAAAGCCGTTTTTTATATATAGAGGTAATAGAGCTTATTTTCTTAAATTTCAATTTATATGCCATTTATTTAATTTAAATGGTTTGGTTTAAATATGTTTGTTTGCTGCTATAACTGCATTCATTTTATAGGTGATCACAGATCTTCTTTGTTAAAGCTCTGAGACCTTTAGTTTAAAAGAAAAACAAGCTTTAAAGTTTTAAATACAAAAATTAATTTTTTTGAGCTCAAAATCGAATATATATTCTTTTGTATTCTAGATCGAAATTTTATAAATTTTGTTTTTTTTTTATAAAAGGTCACTAAATAATTTTGTAGGTAATCACATACTTCTTTTACTAAAGCTTTTAGACGCATAACTAATTAATTTTTTGGGCTTAGAATCGAATTTTTATATTTCTGTGTGTGTTTTTTTATAAAAAACTCACTTTTATGCATATTATAGGCGATCACAAATTTTGTTTGTTTTAACTCTGGGACCCATATTTTACAAGAATATCAAATAATAATTAACCTCCACAATTTACGAGAAACTCAAGTTTTAAGGTTTTTTTTTAATATAAAAATAATTTGTTTTTTGGCTTAAAATCGAATTTTATAATTTTTGTATTTTTTATTCTAAAAATTCACTTTTATATATTTTGTAGGAGATCACAGATTTTCTTTTTTAAAGTTCTGGGTCCCGAAATCTATTTTTTTAAATTTTTTTGGAATCTTAATCCAAATTTTATAACTTTTTTATATAAAGCCACTACATTCATTTTGCAGATGATCACAAAATTCTTTTATTTAAGTTCTGGCACGCATAGCTTACGAGTAAATCAGGTTTTAAAATTTTTAATATAAAAATTCATTTTTTTGGGAACAAAATTTAATTTTTATATATATCTTGTTTTTATTATAAAAACTCACTTTTATGAATTTTATAGGTAATAACAAATTTTCTTTCTTTTAGCTTTGGGACCCATAGTTTACAAGAATATCTAGTTTTTAAGTTTTTAATATAAAAATTATTTTTTTTTGTTGTTGTTTTTGGGATCAAGGTAAAATTGTTATCATAAAAATCCACTTTTACTCATTTTATAGATAATCACAGATCTTCTTGACTAAAACTTAAGGATGCTTAGCTTACAAAAAAAAAACTTAAGGTTTTAAGCTTTTAATATCAAAAATAATTTTTTGGGCTTAATAGTGTGTTCTTCTGAACTTTTATTGAGTCAATATTCTGTATATTGACAAAATTAGTTTGGTTTAGAAGCAATTGGTTTGTGTCTGGGGGTAAATTTTGAAATTTTGCTTCACACACATCCTATGAACAGTGTTGTATTTGAATTTCTACTCAATATTATAAAAATTTCAATATTGGCTTTTATTGAGAAAAGCTGAATATTGAGTAATGTCTGAACAGGCTATAAAACTGAATTTCAATGAATTTTTTGTTGTTTAATTTAAAAATTTATTTTTATACATTTTATATGTGATCACAGATTTTCTTTATTAAAGCTCTAAGATGCTTAGTTTATTTTAGCTGTTAATAATTCTATGCTATGCAAAACACATTATTTTGACTTAAATTATAACGCAAATTTGATATTGTTTTTTTTTTAATACGTTTCATGTCATCTTTTGTATTGAACGTATTTCTCATCACAACTTTGATTTCTTTAAACTTTTGGAAATTATGCTGCACAAGACTCAAGTTTTACTTATATAAAGTAAATTGTTTAAATCTTTGCACATGCAACTCGACTAAAACATTCATGCCTTGCGAAAAAGAAATAATATTTTAAGATACATAATGCAACTTTGATATGTCTTTATAATATTCAGTTTTACTTTGATATTTACAAAAGTTAAGTCAAACATAACACATGCCTTAACTTGAAACTTAAAGGTTTTGTTAAAAGGATCTAGATAAATTTTATTAAGATGCTTTGATTTTTGCTCACTTTTCCTGCACATTACAGACCTACGCAAGATACACAAATAGTTAAAAAAAAAGCCTGTTGGCAATGTGACTCACAAAGTGCATTTTAAGTTGCAGCAAGTGTCACTTGAAGTATAAAGCGTGCTAAGAATGTGTTTGTTTTTTTACTCCTCAAATGTTCGACTTTTTTTTCTGTAACAAAAATTGTCACTGTATACAACAAAAAAGTGAAGGCAGCAGCGAAGGCGGCAAAAATGGCAAGGTAATTTTCGTAAACGTATAGCACGTTGTTTGCATTTGCTTGTTGTTGTGGGACAGATTTTCTTTAAAACTTAATGCTTTTACTGCTGCTTATATTCAAGTTGTCTTGCTTTAACAAAAAACATTTTTCCCAAATGCAAGTCACGTTAATTTCTATACCCTACACTACCCTGGTGGATAAATGTTTGAAAGGTCTCAAATTAGAAAAAAAAAACGTTTTATATAAAGACATAAATAAATTTAAAATTATTTTGTACATAAAAAAATGTGCCGTTACTCACATCTGCTACAGTCGTTTTAATATAGAAACACAACCGTAAAATTAAGTTGTATAGTTCGTTAACAAATAAGCGTTTTAATTTAGGCGCTAATACATTCTCTATCATAACGTGCAAGCAATTAAAAAACGTTTCCGATTTCTTATTATTTTTTCACGAGCAAAAACAAAACAGAACTAAATGGTACAATACTTCTCCAAAAAAAAAAAAAAAATAGAAAGCAAACGATTCGTTTTATTGACTTTTGTACCCTGAAAATCAGTATATTTATTTTATTTTGCAAATGATTAATAAAGTTTTACAAAGCCTTTCGTTAATCACCAATTACAACTTACATTTCTTTTAGTCTTCTTAATTAAGTAGTTATCTATAAATATAAGAATATATGGTGTTTCGTAGTTATAAATTATGAATGTTGCAATTTCTGCATCACCCTAAAGAAATTAACTCTTAAATAGTGACTTTAGTCGATTATTGTCAAGGTAAGCACCAAGTATGCTTTAAAATATCCAGCATTTCCTTTAAACAAAAAACCTTCGGCGCTATTTTTCTGCATTAGTATACCCATCCTAAAGCTTTTGCTAAAAGAGCAAAACTGCTGGAAAAATAGCCATTATCATTATCAATCATTAGATTCTTCGGTAAGGTTACTCAGAGTCCTTAATATATTCACTCGTGTATCCGCTACAGGCTCCTAATATGGATTCTTAAAAAACTTATGCTAACATTTTCTTCGCTTTCCAGCGTTTCTTTACAAGAATAGTAATACTTATGCTGTGATTTTGTTCCGCAGATGACTTATTCTAAGTAAGAATCGCATAATTAATAGCTAAAGTAGAAATTACCAAGATTTTAATAGGGTACTTATAGGCTTAATATTTCTTTTTCTTTGCGAGATTGGTTCCAATTTTTACTAAATATTTTAAATAATTGAAGGGTTTTGTAACAACAAAGTATTAACTCCATTGTTATCCAATCAGAGTTAACGAACCGTTGCGTATGGAAAAAAAAATTCTTTTTTTTTGGCTCAATTAATAGATACCCCGTTAATAGGTCTAATGTATCCGCTGCAAAATCTTTAATCCCTTTTTGGCGCATGGCTAAGTGCTGGTCCCCTTTCAGAATACTCAAAAAGCACTGTACCATCAGCGGCTCTAATAAATCGTGTGGGTGCTATCCCAGCAAATTTTTCAATTAAATTATCGTAAAAATTTATTTAAATTGAAGTGAACCCTTAAGGTTTTTTTTACATCGGACCTACACTCAGGGGATGACCCCCACTCAAGCAATGCTTTGTGCCAGAACTAGAAAATTAGGTTACAGGAAGGAGGATAGAGGGAGTACTGTTTGTGGACATTTGATTTAAACTTTCCAAAACAAAAGAGCTCTGCCAGAAGATTATACATACTAACTGCTCAGCTAAAAAATGAATTGTTATTGTAATACATAGTGCGGTTCGCTGGTTAGTTGACCACAAATGTATAAGCTCTTCATGGCGTGCGTGTTGTAAGCCCAAAACGTGCGGATCTCAATTGAAATAAATCCGATAAAGTTACGCCAATTTAATTCTATGAATTCTACTATTTTTTTATAGATTTTTCTATGTACGAAGTTATCATCCTGGCAGCAAGGTGATATAATTTCAAGTTTACCTAGCAACTATTTTTACTTACAGGAACACTTACATTTAACATCCTTACTAAGCCACATAAATGAAAATTTTAGTTATAGCACTATATCATTTCAAGTTAAAACCTTTTAGTTTAATTTATCCATTTACACTTCCATACAGACAGGCCAGACAATTTATATTTTGTTTCTTTTTTTATACAACAGTGGTACCAAGGTATGTTGCAATATTTCCATGTATTTTAAATTACTTAATTTTAAATTATGAGCTTTTGCATAAAGACCCTGAGGCATTTAATAAAACATAAAAAAAATTAAGGTCAAATACTTTTTCAACCAATGAAAAGTTTAAAATGAAACCAATATGTCTACCTTTGATTTTTGTGATAATTTAGAAGTTTTCAAAAAACTGGTAAAGATTTATTTTTTGTCTCATCGTATTTTTTTTTTTTTTTTTCTTTTTACTTTTGCAAGAGGTTTGCTTTTCCTGACTTTGCTTGTTCGTTTTTATTGCAAAAGTATAACTTTTCCTATTTACGTTGGGATTAACGCACGACACCAAAACGCGACTTACGTATTTGCTAACATCATTGTAAGTACATGTCGCTTTAACTATACAACAGCACAATCTATAGTAGAAGATATTTCCTGTCTATCTTTTACTAAAGCTAATATTTAAACTAAATAAAACTTGGTTTTTGGAGAGAAAAAAAGGTTAATTTAACGAAAATATAAAACATAATCAAAGAAAAAAAGACTATTTATTATTTATTTATTAGCGTAAGGTAGGTACGATACTAAAAATAATTTAGGATCGAAGGGAATTAAAAAAGGGACAAATAATGTTAGTGGTCTGTTTCTTCTCTATTCTGTGAAAACTATCAAATCCAGTGGAATTGAAAATAGGTCCTTGCTTAGCGAACAGAACACTTTCTTTAAAAAAATCATTGATATATGCTTTAGGGTTAGTGCCCTTATGCAAATTTAAGCTACAGATTACATTTTGCCGCTTTTTATTAAAATCAAAAATTTTTTAATTATTTTTAAGACAAAATTATTAAGTACGACAATGAGTAGTAACAAATTTTGAATACAAGTTTTACTTACACAACATTTTTTTTATTTTAAATAGCACTAGTTGTAGCTAAGCTTCATTTGAGTAGATATTCACTTGAAGAAAAAAGTTACGTATTAAATTTTTCTCAATTCAATTTTTAAATAAAGGAAATATTACAAGTTAAAATTTTATACTTGCTGTTGAAGCAGAGTTACTCTTACGTAAACGTACACGTTGCGGATCAGCTGTTCCGTTTTCTTTACCTAGGTTGTGTGTAAATAGGTACTCTTTCGTAAATGTAATTTTGCGTTGCGGACGAACCTAAAAAATTAAAATTTCTCTACGTATTTACGTATAATGTCAAATGTAAACAAAAATTAATATATGAAAGAAATAATTTTTTTTGTTAAAATTAAAAAAATCATCAATAAATTAAATTAATTCAAGAAGTAAAACTAAATTAAAAAAGTAAGTGGATGACGAAAAATTAGTGTTGCTAGTTTAGGAAAAGGATTTCCTGTACAACAAATTAAATCCTTTTTACAAGCAGCAAGAAAAAAGGCAGCAGCTTGGAAATCTATTGGCAGAGAAATGGGAATTGTATTGAATGGTAGCTAATGAGCATAACTAAAATAGATTTAATTTCAATAATAAAATTATATGTATGTACATGTATCCGTTATTTTTTGTAGGTTGAGAACATCACCAAATATTTTGGAACCACTATCCCTATCATCTCCCCAAATCTCTTTAGACTCGTCATTGCCTTCGCCAAAAATCTCTTTTTTCATTGAAGAGAGTAATTCCAGGAATTTAACTGATGACCAAAAAAATAAGGATTGTTCCAATTGAAGTGTTCAACGAAAAAAGCATAAAAACAGCAATGTGGCAGATATAGATTCTCTTTTCGCTGAAGCCATAGCAGCTTTTAAAACAGTCTGTGAAAAGAACGACAGGGAAATAAAAAAGCTGAATGCAATGAAACTCTGGATGCCTTTGGAAAAATGATTTTATCGACTATAGCGTCAATGAGCGCCTCAAAGCAAATCAAAGGTAACAGTTTTAGTTATGGAGATTAAAATGGATCCGAAGGAACAGCTAAAAACAAATCAAACAATTTTCAAAACATACGAGTGTGTAAGAAGAATTGTTCCTCGTCTTTGCTTTTTATATTAAGAAAAATCCTTCTGTGATATTCTCCTTTAAACCAATCTTTGTTTATTGGAAGCACATTCCAACGTCTTACGCGATGTTTTATTTTAAGATGATTAAATTTTATACACAAGTAACAAAAACTTAAATTAAAAAAATTAGTTTCTTTGAAATCAGTTTTAATGAATATGTACTTATGTTTTTCCTGTTTAACAGTTTTAATTTTAAAAATTTCAAAATCATATGGAACATTTACGAATTTTCAGTAACTTGAAAACGTTGCATTCAAACGTCACATTTACGTAGCCGCAACATTTACGTTGGAGTAATGGAGCTTTTAGCAGTAAAGGTTCTACGTAAATTTCAACCGCCTGCCTAACACTCTTTAAAAATAAGGTAATATATTAAATTAAATGAACTATTGTGGCACCCTTTAATACATAATTTTTAATATATATATATATATATATATATATATATATATATATATATATATATATATATATATATATATATATATATATATATACGTGTTACTAAAGCGGTCATAATAATAGGCATTCTGTTAAATGTTTAAGCATTTGTCTAAAACGGTACCAAAGAAAGGCCACTATAGGCCAATTAACATCACTATTGGGGACACCCCTAATTTTTAGATTTGTATTGCGTTTTGTTATTCGAAGACATAGTGATACACAGTTGTTTTAATTTTAAATTGGTTCCCTTTACGGTTCGTAATAAACGTAAAAAACGTGAATGTTGTATTACGAACTGTTGTTAAAACGGGACTAATCTGTAAGCATAACCTTTTAAATAAAAAATAAAACTCGCTTGAGAAACTAATGAGTTCCTCTGGCACGAACATAAACAAGCACCATTCAGAAAAATTGAAGTTATTTAAAAATATAATTTTCACTTAAAGCAATCAATTAATTTCTTAATCAAAACTAAACTGATGAACTCTTTAGCAACACAATTCGTTTTTTGCTTTCTATGAAAAGAAAAAATTGGACAAATTTTTTTTATCAATTTTATATTGTTTACGCAAATGCATAGTGGTCGACTTTCAAATCAAATCGCCTGTTCTGCTGCTAAAGAGTTACAATATATAAATTAGCAATTTTTAGATTTGCAAATTAAAAAAAAAAGAAGGCAGCACTAGGTTACTTGTTACTTGTTATCGATTCGTGATAAAAAAATTTTAAGCCAGTCATGCTGTCATAGAGAAAAGTTTCATAATTAAATACCCTTTATCTTATAAAATAAAATATTAAAAGTCTTGTTCAGTGTTGTTATTTTTCTTTTTTTTTCTGTTATTTGTAACTCACTGAAGAGATGAAAATAATCTTCTCAAAAATCGTAGAAAAATTCAATTTGTAAACCTTTTTATTCTAATACTTAAGATAAATAACTACATAAATATTTCCTGGCCTCAACAACAATCTTGTGGTAACCTGTTTCTGTAAGTTAATATGTTGTGCTGTAAAAAATTTTAAAATATCTCACATAATTTCCAAAAAATTAATATGATGAGGTCATGCAACACATCAAATAATTCAACAAATTCCCATACAAATCTTTACGATAAAATCATTTCCATTTTATAAAATTACCATAATTTGCTTCCTTAAATCCACAAGTTTGTGAGACTCCCTTTAAACGTAACAAATTTGGAGACATTTGTTTCCTGCCACAACCAAAGGTCTCCCTTGGTATGTTTGTGAATACTTAAATAAGAACAAAATGCAACAAAAAATAAGCAAATTGCCACAAACTCAACAGCAGCAGTAACAAGAGAAAACAGGGCAGACAACAACAACAACTGCACAATATAAAAACCAACAAAAACAAAAACACTTACTTAAATATATTTAAAAACAAAAACTTAAACTTAAAAACACTTTTGATAAAACAAAACATGAAAGTGAATACTGGCGTGTATACACACTTGCAAAAATCGTACAATAACAACAACTACTTGAAAACTTCAGCAAGTGAGTGGCAACATAAAAGTCGTTAAGCGTCTTTTAGTGTTTATGATATAAATTAAGTTAATTTAAAATTTTATTTTTGTTTGCGTGTATTTAATATAATTTTTTATTTATTTATTTTTTTTTCATTTATTTGATGCAAGAAATTCGCACACTATAAAGTCGAGTTCCGGTGTCATCGCATAAATGTTAATTTATTTTCCCTGAGGATAAGTTAGTCTGGAAACAAGTGAAAGGAAACAAGTTCTTTTAAACATACAGAGTGCACAGAGTGATTGTTATTACTGAAATTACAATAGAGAGACAAACTTTAAATAAAAATTTTCCTAAGAAGCTTCAAGCAGAATCAAGTGGAACTTATAACACTGCAAAATAATTAGAATACAAATCATTATTATATCAAGATCGCCAATAATCAAATCGTTAACTTTTAGCTTGTAGAAATTTCCTAACAAATTCTTTGCGATAATATGTGACAAAACGCCGGCAGAATAACGAAAAGGATTTGTTAAAATTTACCTCAATCTCAAATAAGAGTAACATATTATTATATTAATCTACTGAGAATTTCTTTATGTTTCTATATCATTAAATTTCCGAAAAAATTTTCTTTCTTCACAAAAATCAGTAAGATACTAGAACAGCACCTGCAGTAACGTGAAGATAGAAGTATGAAAAATTTAACCCACAAAATTAGGAACAAATTTTGTGGTGATTAATAAAGAGAACAAGAGGAAAATGGTTTGAATAATTTTCGTATTCTTATTTATCAACTTAGTGAAATAGGAGAAGGAATATTGATGACGGACGCAGCGTTCCAGAAAAGCTACACTAGATTCTGCTGGTGTCTATTTTTTCCTATTTTCCAACAACAAAATTTATAAAAATTTGTAAATATTTTTTTTTTCTTAATTTTAATAAAATTAAGAGTTGATATTGATATTGATTAATATTGATATGAATACTCCTCGTATTCTCAATGTACAGAACCTAAGGCAGATAGATGCGAAGAATGCAGCAATAAACTCTGCCTGTGTCTAATTTTTTTCGTTAAAAAATGCCCGCATAGACTTGTAAAACAAATTTTCTTTCTAAAAAAGGTTTTTAGAAATTAAAAAATTAAATTAAGCCAAAAATAACTTTTAATATATTTTCTTTTTTTACTTAAAGGTTTGAAATTAAAATAAATTGAACCTAAGCCGAATAAATTAATTTATTTATTATATTTAATTTTTTCACAACAATTAGTGTTATACTGGAAAAGCGACTACTGCAATGTAACGAAAAACAGTACAAAAAATATTGCATTGCTAAACTTTCGGTTGGCAGAAAGCTAGAAAAAATTATGTGAAGACTAATAAAGAGAACAACAAAACCAGCTTTGGGTTGCATGTTTTATTACGCATATTTCTCGTATTCTTACTTATCAAATTAGTTGGTCAAATATAATATGTTTACAACGTTCACAATTTAAACTAGATAGACGCGGGCTTGACATATACCTGAACTTACGCCGTGCTAAAAATTTTACTGTTATAATTTCAAAATAAAATATATATATATATATATATATATATATATATATATATATATATATATATATTTATATTTATATATATATGCACTTTTATTGCACTTTAAAAAAGTTAGATCTCAGAAATATCAATGCACAGCAGTAAGACTAATTTGAGGTCAGCACGTAAAAATATTATCTCTGGAATTGAATTTGACGTTTGTTAAGATAACTAAGTCAGATCTCATCCCAAATCATGTCAATGTCAAACAATGAGATCATGTCAATGTCAAACAATGAGAAACCGATATTCCACCAAGAATTCGAGACCACTTAAAACCACTTAAAATAAAGTAAGCCATTCGAATCTTAAAATTTTTGTATTTTTTCTTAAATGTGCTAGACGTAGTTGCTACGAACGTTTGTTTTTATTTCTTTTCTTCTTTTTTTTAAGAAGACAAAGTCTCTTCTAAGGCTAAGGGCTAAGGAACTTAAACGTGGTTCAAATTTCTTCAAGTGCATTGTTGCATGTTTTAGGATCTCAGCTTTAATTAGCGATGTGTTTAAATCTCTTTTTAGGTCTGAATATTTTTATATATACCAGGGCATCAAAGTGATAAATCGTAGAGTTTCTTAATTATTTCTAAGGTTGTACTAAGAGAAATGCCCCATATATTTATCGCATTATAAAATAGAAATCTGAAGTCTAGCTTAAGTTACGAGTCTCAGTCAATGAGCTAATTCATTTTTTTTTTATTAGTTTTGTCTGCGTGAGCTTATTAAGATATATACCGAGGTAACTGACTTTCGTAAGTAAATCTTATGTGCGACATTTCTTTCATTAATCTTAGTTCTCCATTCCTTCAATCATCTTTCCAAATTAAATACATGAACCTGCAAATATAAATATCGGCTTGTTATTTGGGGCATTATCGAAAGCTTATAAAATTATTGTCGTCAGTAAATGTCAAGGCGTGGTTAGAACTGCTGCGAGATTAAAAAAATCTACTTCTCTCATTAAACTTATGACCAGCTAAATAGTTTTTCAACACCTTATAAAAGGTTCTTAGTTGTATGATAGACTTTTATGAAACACCTTGCTAAACTCTTGTGGAACGTCGATGAAAAGTATAATCTAATATAAAATTTCGTAAAAAAAAAATAAATAAAAACTGATTTTCTTTTATGTATTTGTGATAATTTTTAATATTAAATGAATTTTTGATATTTTTTTATTACAAAACAAGTAAACTAAAGGTAGTGTTAGTAGTCAAATATTTGACCAAAAAGACGTAACCACTAAATTATGGGAAAAATTGTTCTTCTCTAATACCTGTTAAGAAATATAAGATTACACGCAATATAAAATGTCAGTATATCTCAACTATTATATTTAAAATCGTCAATTGTAATGATACTTGTTAGGAAAGATTGAATAAATATTTGTGAAAATTGCGGTAACGCTTTTTTTTTTAATTTAATTTATACTCTTTTTCTTTCGCTTTAAAAAATAGATAGATTCACTGCTTGACGCCAGGAAAATAAAATTAAAACATTGCTAAAACCTAATTCTAAGCAAAACTCCCTTATTTTAAAAGCTATTTGTCATATAGAGTTCTGCTAACCGTTCGTTACTGAGCCTAATTATTTCAAATCTATCGTAAGTAAGATCCCTGATCAAACTCAGAAAGTCAACAAAGAATCCTTTGAAACTATTATATTATCGTTATTCAAAAACTAGCCTTTAAGAGGTGGTAAATTACTGGGATTATACTTCTGCAAGAGATTTTTTTTACAAAAAGATGTCAAAATATTTCCAGACTTCTGTTAAAGGCCGATATTTTGCGTGAATGATTTTAGTAATCAAGTACTAAATAAACGTACTCAAGTACTGAATACTTCGGCGAGACACGTACTATTCGATGCCTTGTTTAGTTAACTAAACCATCCATAGATAACTTACGCAATACATCTAAGAAAGTCATCGCTAATTTCCCTTTTATCCGCATCAGGAATAATCATGGAAGACAACTCAACCGAAAGTGTAAAGGCCAAGCCTCACTCCGGAGAAACTGCCTTCATGATCACGATAACCCCTACACCAGTCGCCCGGTGTGCAAGCACCGAATCTGGTTACATAATTTGGGTACTTATCGAAGGGCTGACCAGTGCCATTAAATACAATGGAGCCACGGGAACCGGTAACCCATTCAGGTAGCCGCCAATCTCTGTAGCCGGTTATTTGTGAGGTCCCTTCGGGGTACACGTAGTGGCTGTTGGTGAGGGTCGGTGTCCGAAGAGAAGGTGCGATGCCGTCCCGAATACGCTGTTCCATTCAACAGACTGGGTTGAATGGTTTCCAACCGACAAGCTAGCTCCTGCAAGCCATGTTCTTGAAATTGCAACTCTGTTGGCTATGCCTGCAGTTGTGCTAGTCGACGAATTGTATTTAACTCAGTGATAAGACCAGCGTCAGGTTATGGCCACATGGCTAGGTACTGACGTTAACCTTGTTCTCGTATTTATCTTTTCTCCAATAGCTATAATACATCTACCATTCACTGTGATTATGCTGCGCTAATAGCTAGAGCTATTTCTCTTTTTGCTAAGGACGGCTTTATAAACGTTTAAACTAAATTATCTGCCATGGCTTCACACAATTATTGCATTATTTTTCTTTCCGGGAGGTTTTTACTGCTGGTTTCTCTAGAAATCTTCTGTTTTACAGCAAGTACACACATCTACCAACGCAGCGATTGAGGTTTCCCAACTTGTATTATTCTACACACCAATGGTGAAAGTAACATTTTCACCTCTGCTTTACCACGCACAACGGACACAAAAACTCTATTGTTTTCAAATATATAAGAGTTATAAGATGTTACTATCCTAACAATATGTTAATATTAGTCCAAATCAAATTTCTTCATTTTGTTTTAAGCTTTTATCACAGCGTTTTTAAGCGGTATAAACTCCTTTTTAGTTTTTAGACGCAGGCATTTAAGGCTTTGTGAAAGGCACGTGTATGTGTTTAGTAATAAAATAACAGCTCTATTTAAAATAGCCTATAACTATGAAAATGTTTGCTTGTATTTTGCTGAAGAAGTTAATAAAGTCGACATAAGTAGATAAAGTTTTTCTTTTACTTTTTTACTGTAATTTTTCCAGATTTTTTAAGAGATGACTAAAGAAGTTTTGTAAAGTGTTGCGTACGGAAGTTTAGTAAAATTAAGTTAAGAATATGCAAAGCTGGATTTTTTTACTTTGCTATGACTTAAAAAATATGAAAATTAAAATATATTTACTAAGCTAATTAAAGTATTAATGCAAGCAATATAAATTAGATTATATTAGTAGCATGTACGTTTTACTTTAACATTTTAGATTAGTGGAAATAATAACTTTTAAAAGATACAATGACAAGTGAAAATGTTTTGATATTCAATTTGCTTTCTGTTGTTTTGTGCAAACATAACAGCTGCGGGAAGACAATATTTTTTTCAAAAAGCAATTTTTCGAAAAATTTGTTAACCAAAAATTTTAAGCCTTGCTCGATCAAATCTTGTGTCAAATAAAAATAATAATAGCAGATTCATTGCGAGTGTGTCTTAACTCAATTTACGCTAAAGAAGGGAGTGGTGTCAAAAGACTTCCAAAGCGAATTATTAAAAATAATAATAGCAGATTCATTGCGAGTGTGTCTTAACTCAATTTACGCAAAAGAAGGGAGTGGTGTCAAAAGACTTCCAAAGCGAATGTGCACGTCGGTGAAGTTGCTTTCCTAACGGTGAATACTAAATGTACCATGATGATCCAAAGAGTGTTTATGAAAAGTAAAAATCTTACTGACCAGAAAAATCGAAACAAAAGTTGAACCCACCTTACTCCAATATAACGTTCTATGTTTGAGGAAGTCATCTCTCAGCTACAATTGACCTATTTGAATAGAGCATTAAAAAATGAGGGAGATTAAGGAAAAATCAGTAAAGTAAGAATTAAATTTACACGCGAAGAGAGTAAGTGAGAATTATCTTAATATTTCTTTATTTCAATGACAGTAATGTGTAAAAGTAAATATCGGATATTTATCTGGGATATAATAGAGGTTCAATGTCGTTAATCTCATCCCTTAGTTCTTGAATTGCTCTTGGCTTACTGACTCACACATTTTCCTTAAATATCCTTAAATAAAGAAGTGTAACGGTGTCAAATGACATGATCGTGGCAGGCAGTTAACAGTGCCACGATATGAGATAATACGGCCATTAAATTTCTACACAAAAGAGCCATCCTTTCATACACTTATACGATCCTGTTAGGACCACATATGGTTCAGGTCCATTTCCTCAACTTCTGGCTACAAGAAGTCCGTTATATTATCTTGCGACAGCGACCATCATTCATGTAACTGCTTGGCCAGCCTTGTGTAACAGTCTGTACGACTCAATGACGCTGCTGCCTCATACACCGCACCAAATAGTCATTCCACTCTTTAATAATCAGGTATGTGATAGAAATCGATTTCGAAATCGAAACGATCTTCAACCGAAAATGGTGCTGATATTATTACTATTTTCGTGTTTTAAACATCTTCAATGTAGTTTTTTAGACCTTTCTCAATTCTTCATTATTGTTTAAAATATGTTCCAAAATGAATCGTTTTCCAATCGATCGATTTCTATCATATGTGCCAACGTGAGACAATTCTGCTTGTTACCTAATCAACTGAGGTTTAAGTGTGCCTCGACACTAAAGATGACTTTTTTTGAAAGGTTACCATTAACTTCGCTCTGTTTGATGTAATGACGACGCTTAAAATCATCAAAAGACCTTGGTAGTAATTCTCTAAGAGCACATGCATTTCAGCCCAAAATCAGCGTTAAATGTGATACGAATTTGCAGGTAAAGGCATTAGTGGACTGAACATCTACGTAAATATAGCTGTTCAAGCAGTGCTAATTTAAAAAAAAAAATTTCATGGAAATTTTCGAAAAAGAGCAAAGTCGAATATAATCTAAAGAAAGCAACCTGTCTTCCATTTATTTTTTCTATTTTGTTTTAATATGATGTACATTTTTAGGTACCTTTGGTTATAAAATTCTTTACTTTACTGCTAAATGTCTGGCTGAAAGTCTAAAATATTTTGAAAATCAAAATATTTTAAATTTTAAATAATTACCTCCAGCAGGATTTCTTTAACATGTAACAAGTTTTTTTCCTTTTTCTTTTTACGTGCAAAATTCTTAGCAATTTAATTTTTTCATAAAATTTTTTTACGTACTAGAGACAGCGTGTTTTGCTTAAAACAGATTTGTGAAGTTCAAATATTCTTTAAATTTTAATAGAAAAAAATATAAAATGCTCAAAAAACTACGCGGTTAAAAAATAAAAACATACAAATAGAAAATTGGTTGCCAAAAAAGTAGCAGCTTTAACACACAAGAGCTTCTGTTTTACACAGTGCTAAATGCAAATGGCAGCATTTTTACCATGAATATTATTTTTCCTTTTAACTTCCTTTCTCTTAACTTTGTTGTGTGTTTGTTTTTGTAATATTACGATTTAAAATATTTTTTAATTCTTATCGACATGAAAAGCAGCCTTGGCTCTTTTTTTTTAACAAAATAATTTCTTTTCTTTGTAACAACTTATTTTAAGTGTTGCTCTATAGACGGCTTCATAGTTTTCTACTTACATTAAAACTAATTATAAGTTTTATGAAATACTTAAAAATAGTCTACACAATGGAGTTATATTTTTTTAAACTGTTTTCAATAGTCCGAAACTATAAAGAATTTTCGTTTGATACCATTATGACTTTAAAGTTTTGAAAAAAAAAACAAACTGTAAGCACAGCGTTACTATTGAGATCGAAAAGCCATACTTCTAAGTTTAAGAAGTCTGCTTTTAACGGTTTAAAAGATACATCCTTATAGGCACACACTTTAATCTTTTATCTTTTTCCTGAAGCGTTCATAGTATTACATGCTCTGTGTAAATTTGAAGCGCCCACCTGTCGAACCGTTACGTCCTCTGTTGCGCGATGAATAGGTTGATGATTTTGATGCGGAAAGTATGAGTGTTAGCGTACAAAGTGCTCTTGTATGTTTGTGCCCTACCAAGATGGCAGTTGAGATGACATTAGAGGTCGAATGAGAAACTGAGGTTTGTAAGTAATATTCAGTTTGTGGGTGATAAGCCTGATCTAAGCTTCAGTCTTAGTCTGAGTACAATTTTTTGAATGAAAGGAGCTGGAGTGGGATTTTGAGTGTGAGATGTTTCACACGGGTTTTGCAAGGGCATAAGCTATTCATATATTAAGGATTTAGAAGGAATTGGGGTACTAATAAGCGTAGAACTTTTTTCTGTAGGATGCTACAACCTCCCACATTAAGAAAAATTATGTCATATATTAAAAGTTCTTCAAAAATTAATAAATTCTGGGGCGTTTAAATTTATTGTAGGGAGTTCTAAATAAGCCAATGGAGTATTTAGGTTAAATGGCTATTAATACGAGGGGTGTACTTTTTAGCGTGTAGGATTAAGTTGGCTAAATGTTTCTGCGAATAAAATTAGGTATTGAAATTGATTACTCCGGTTTGGAGTGTGCGATAAATTGCAGGGATGAGGCCAGCTGTGTATGTTTCCTGCGTGTTTAGATATAAATATTTGCGGAGCAAGAATAGGAGTATGTGAGCCAGAAGTTCCAGGCTTTTTAAAGAAAAGAAAGAAAAAAAAGAAGAAAAGCATTAATTTCAAGAATCCAACAGAAATTATCTGACCAAAATTATAGTAACTAATTGGTACATAATTTGACTTGTTCACGGAGGTAGATGACCTACATGTTCAGCTTTCGACAATAAACTGATTTTAAAATAAATCAGCAATTTAGTTTTAAATAATTCCAAGTGGAAATTGTCGCTTCATCTTTTTTTAATAATCTAACAATTAATTAATGCATTTAAAACGAATCTTAATCTATTAAAATTTGAATGGATGCCTCTAATCGTGTTGATGTACATCAGCACTTATAAATCACCCAGATAATTCACGCCTTGATTTAAAAAAAAATTAAAAAAAGTAACCTCAAATTCGTTGTGAGCCAACCAAAAAAAAAAGAAAGGAGCTCTTTGTTTTCATGTATAAATTTAATTTTTTTCTAACATCTTCCTCTTTTGCAGTTGTTGTAACCAATTTCCAAGTATTTTTTCTTATTATCATACCATTTACTGAAATTTTTGTTTCTGTTCTTTAGTTTTTGTGCATGTTTTCGTTAGAATTTTCCACAATTTCCTATGCATTTATACAGTTTTTTTTTCTTTGCTTCGAAAATTACCACAAAAAGACGCTAAATCAGCAATAGCGCCAAATTGATTTTAAATTGCATTTTTTCTATCTTTCTAAAAGTCTTCTTCAGTTTTTGCAGAGCTTGTACTGACATCAAAAAAAAAAATTTTTTGCTTTAATGATTTGATTTCTTTTGATAAGTTGTCTGTGCTGTTTGGTTATTGTCGTTGATTTTTGTTGTTGTCTTTTTTCTGTTCTGCCTTGGAGTGTAAATTAGGCATATTTTATGCATATCTCGTTTTAACATTATGCACTTTTTTTGTCGGATGTCTTGGCAAGTCAATGCAGTTTTTATCGTTCTCTTTTACATTTTTTGTATTTTTGTAATTTTATTTCTTTTTATCTTTTGGTTTGTTGCAGTAATTTTTGATTAATTGCTTCAAACCAATATTTTATGGTTGATTTGAAATCATCGATAAATTTATGTTTCCTGCATACAAATTAGTAGAATTATTCTTGAAAAAAAGGAAGTTCAAGGAAGGAATTACACAACTGTCATGGATACAGCAACAAAAAAAAAACGATTTTTAAAGTTTCTTTTAAATATAGTTTTCTATAGAATTTGACATTTCAGATTACGTCATTGATATAATTAAACCATGGAGAATTGTTTAAGGCAGCGAATGTCACCAAGACGCCAATAAAAGTTTAAATGAACTGTAAAAATTTCTGCAAGACGACATAACAGTGTAATTTAAATTTGTATAAGTTTTGTTCTGTCGAAGCTTTATAAAATAAGGAAAACAGTAAAACAGCTGTAGAAACACAGGTCAACTATTAAATAAGAACATCCTTAATAAAAATAAACTTAAGCCGAATTTATTAATTCATTCAAAAATTAAACAAAATTGTTTGAAATATTTTTTTATATTTTTTAATCTTGCGTTTTTTCTTTGTGTTTACCAAACACTCTACAGCTTTTAACCAGCAGAGGGTCTAGATATATTTCTTTCTACAATCTCGTTTCTATTAATCATAAGCTTTAAAATACTTACGCGTTAAGCCACACCACAATATTCTCTGATTTCTGCAAGACTCGAAGCAGTCTATGCCTTCAAGGCTATCCACACCACAATTATCTATTGCTGCTTCGAAACTTGGAATCTCGATGTCTACCAACCGGCCCATTTGTTTCCTCAGTCGCCACTGCTACCCAGTGTTGTAACCATATTCCTTATTTTCATTTTACAAACGTATTAAATATGTTATCAGTTTTTTTTTACATGTGGGCCCCTGAAACATTTCATTTGCTGTTCTTCTAACCTACACGGCAGAGATTGCTATTTTTTATTAATGCTACTTTTTAATCAACTAATTCTACGAAGCTACTCAACAACGTTAGTTTTTATTATCATTATACGGATACTCAACGTGTGAGCTTAAAGTTTCTTTTATTCTGTTCACAAACTCACCACACTTGTAAGTGAACACGCACACCTTTTCCGACATCTTCAACAGCAAAACGATTTGCTTTGTTATACGTTTAAAAAGGATTATCAAAATTATTTTCGTAAGCCGAATGAAAAATATTCATTTGGTTGTAGTACATAAAAAATTCCAGTTATTATTTCAAAAATTTAAGCGATTAAATTATCAGAAGGCACCGCACATTTTTTCTTTCTTCACAACAATCATTATGATACATAACAGCATCTACTGTGATGCGATGAGATAAGTATAAAAAAAATATGAATATTAAACTGACAATTTTGCGAAAGCAAGAACAAATATAAAGCTGACCTGGGTTCGTTATACAGTCACTGTCAATTTGAAAACTTCTACGTCGGTATACTCTATAGCATTAGATCCTCGGCAAAATAAAAATTTAATGAAAAAAGCTGTGATACGCCAGTAACGCGTCAACATTGTTCCAGAAATAAATATAACGTGGAATTACAAAGTTGTTAGAAATGAAGCTTAATTTGGTAACATCATTAATACGTATGCATTATTGCCTGAGTGTTACTTCTATTAAAGAAGTGTCAATTAAAAAAAATCAGAACGAAAAAAGTCTTAGGTTGTATGTGGACTTTATCTAATCAAATTAATATTTATTGATTAAGAATAATTATCATATTTTTTTTTTAAGTTGGTTGATGTTTTAAACGTACGCAATCAAAGAAGCATAATTGCAAATAAACACAAAAAATTGTAAACAAATTTTAATTACCAAAAAAAGAATTATAGGTTCAAATATAGAAGAATTTACGCTCTCCAATCTAGGCTTAAGAGAATTTTTGAGGTTTTTATAATTTACTTTAAACAAGCATCTTTTCTTTGCAAAGTAGAGAATATCAATTCATTCACTACTTCATGGCAATAATCCAAGTTAAGCTTAAACGTTTCAAAATATATTTAACACAATAAATGCTAAAGTAACTTTTAGACTGTCTATGAATTTTTTTTTTTTTTTTTTTTTTTGTTACGCACTCTCCTGAAAGGTCGTATCTGCTTTGAAATAAATTTATGTCTTCCCATCGGCAACAAAAAATCTCATGTTACTATTTTTGACACGGTTACTTATCCGCTATTGCTGTAATGAATTTGTGAAAATATTGAAATATATATTTTAGTGTTCATAGCTGAGAAAAATTCCAGAATTTGTAGATTTTTCTTTCGTTGATTATCATAGTAATTTTAAGAAAGTATTCTTATTTTCTTTTTATACAATTTTTTGAAAACTCAAGTTCCTAAATTAAGCGTTATAATTCCTAAAATTAAATTTTTTTTAATTGTGTGCTTTTCACCACTTACAACTTATTTACCACTAAATTATACTGCGATCTGCGACCTCAACACTAAAAAACTTAAAATTTTCCAAAAAAAAGGCTTTTTTGAACAGAAAAATAAAAAAGAATTTCTTATATAAATATGGTGAAAGGTATATAAATCGGGCATAGCCGAATATATCACTTTTTACTTGCCTTATTAAACTGTAATAAATACAACTTTGAATTTCTAATTAAGACTTTTTATTAAATATTTAAAGATTTAAGAACAAATTTTTGAAATATGAAAATTTCAAAAACGATTTTGGAACTGTGGATCCGATGCATAAGCAATGCAACCACATGGGTAACCTAAAAAAATGTGTTAAAATATATTTAATCAAACAAAAACTTAAAATAAAACAAAGAAGAGATATCAAGTTAAAAATTTTATTAAACAAACAAAATTAAGAACTAAATACAAAAATAAATGGAAATAAAAAAGCTTTTAAAATACATTTAGTATTAGTGGATAACAACCAAACAGGATAAATTTAAAACTTATGTATCAAAATGTTTTAATAAGGTTTTGCTATATTAGAGAGCACAAAGTGTAATAATTAATTAATTAATTAAATAAATTCAAAAATTACAATTATAAATTATATTAGAAGTTAAATTGCAAATATATTTAAGGTACTTCGGAATTAGGACTGTTTTACTTAATGGATATAATAATCATTAAATATAATATTAGATATAAATATACACAATTATTTGGTTACGGAGTACAAATTTAAAGGAAAAAATTATATTATGAAGGTTTACAACGTTACTTTCGCCGTTTATGTTTAAATAATAAATGCGGTACATAGTGTTGAAAGTCAATAATGACAAGAAATAATTAAAATCTAAAATTTGAATCCTAAATTTAATAAAATGAAATATGATCTTTATACCTTGGAAATTCATAATGACTACCTTGGCTCTTGAACAACGCTACTAACATCACTCATCAATTCCTGTAACTTATAGATGACTACGTTATTAATAACGCATATAAATATTCATCTGAGCACTTAGTCCGTTAAAATGTTAATGAGTATCATACCACATGTTCTCTAAATGATGCAGTAACACTAACACATCAAATACATGAGCATACGAAAAAGAATATCGTCGCTTTAAGTGAAAGTATGAAAGAATTCCAAGTTTATTGATTTACGTAGTTGATTGGAGGAATTAGGGCTCTGTCTGTCTACTGCATGCAAAATATTGCGTAAAAATCTTGTCCTATAGTCCTGTAAAATATAGCTGGTGCTGGAATTAAAGCCACGAGATTGTCATATAGGTCGTTTTTTCGCCGACTGATCTCAGTCAGTTTCGATATTTTATCGCAAAACTGCATTTAGTTACTTATTTTTGGTGTAACATAAAATCTTAGTGAATGAAACCAATTCAGGCGCATTATCCTTGGACCCTAATTCTTAACAAATGAAGCACGAATTCGCATTACGTCCAATAATATAACAGATCATGACGGAACTAGGTTCAATGATTTTTGAAAATTTGGGTGACATTAATCTGGACTAGATATGGTTACAACAAGATATCGCTATGTATCATAGAGCGACCGAAACCATCGACTTAATCAAATCAATATTTCGCGATAAGTTTATTTCGAGTAAAGGATCTGTTAGTTAGACTTCAAGGTCGCACGGTTTGACACCTCTCCACAGTTTGCTGTGCTTCTACGTAAAATCATTGGTTTATGCAGGAAAATTTTTTTTGACTTGTTATGGATAAACATTTGTTGTATTATTCGTGACAGGAATATCTGACAATTTAGCTCAACGACAGTAACAGATATAACCTTTTTGTAGCAAGTTTAATTACATTAACCTTCTTCCATAAGAATTTAAGTAAGTTAACTAGAATAGATTATCAAAAGCTGAAGCTAAAGCGACAATTACGGAAATCTGTTACTGATAGTCATTAACCGCATTACAGAAAAGCAGGAACCTTTTTATTGCTATTTCAAATGTTGGCAGAAGATAGAGCACTTCTGTTATTTTTTATTTATTAATTAAACTCTAACTAGACCAGTTTACAATTAAAATAAACTGCAGAGTATTTCCTTTGATCGAAAGAAGTATTGCAGGACAAAAAAACTTTACTGATAATTACCAATTAACTTCTAGTTGTTGTATATCAGAGGTGCATGGTTCAGGTATCATACGTAAGTAGACTCCAAAAAGCGGTTAATAAAAAATAATCTGAGCGAAAATAAGTAAAATCTTTAAAAGAGTTATCCTCAACCTTGTTGGAACTGAATTCGCTACCGCTCAGTCACTAGTTTACTGGGTTTAAGTAAGTCCGGCTCATCTTTTCATATAATTTTTTATTAAAAATATAGACTATAGCCTCTAGGATTACTATTAAATAAATATGAGCGATGAAACTATTTCTAAGGTGTTGGCCTCTTTCCACGGCTTAATTTGATCTTCGACAACGACATAGAAAATATACTGAAGTGCCCCTAATAAGATGAACCTTAAAGCCTTAAGAAAGGCGAAGCCAGGATTTATTTTAACCTTAGGATCATGTGAAGGAAATAAAAAGATCCAACAATCACTTAAGCCGAAATTAGAGCCGGCCTTCAAAAGGCATCAAATGAAGGGTAAGCGAGTTTTAAAGACACGTTATCTATTATTATTAACATTTCAAAACAAAAATATTTACATCCCGATACTGAAGATGAGTAAGCAGACTTAAGTTTTGCATTTAATCTTTCTTTTCTGTTCTAAATTGACCGAGTTTTTTTTTAACAAAATAAAAATAATTTAAAACAGTATTCTCTTTACCCGAAAATTACGTTTTAAAGTTTTACCATTTCCTGGGAGACTTAGAGAAAAAAGAAACTATCGAATATATTAAAAAGCATTAAAAAAACTTTAAAACTTGGAATTCTTAGTTTTCAAATGCAAAGAGCTCTTTAACTACAGGCTATAATTTTACTGTCTGTATTTACTGTTAAAGACCTTTTTAAATTTTTGAAAACATTTTAAATCTGAAGATGATCAAAGTGTTGTAATTTGGAACCATATAAAAAATTTAGGCTAAAAATGTAAGTCCTGTTGCTTCAATTTCCACTTGAAAATGAATTTTTGTTTTTAGTAATTTACAAATTATTTTCAAATGTTTTGTTTCTGCCCTCACTGAGCCCTATGAAAAACATGCAAGAGTATTTGTTTTATGTTGATGTTTTTGTACAACAATTATAATTATAAAATAATTATGATGTTTTTGTTTCGTTTCCAGGGCAAGACGGCTTATTTTAATTTTTTCATTTTCGAAAAAACGGCAAAAATTCAGTTGTACAAATATAAATTTAAAAGTAAAGCATTAGCAAAGAAGACCACTTAGAAATTATTTATACATAACAAAAAAAGCATCTAAGATAGATTATGGCTAAAATCAAAGTCCATCAATTTTCAATCAGCATTCAAGCAACAATAAAAAAATTATTAAGAAAATAAACATAATATTTAAAAAATATTTTTTTTTAATTTTTTAAAAAAGTTACTTCCCCAAAAAAACGTTAAATTTATAAAAAATAATGGCATATAAGAAATTAGCTTAACAGTATTTTTATAAATATTTTTCTTAATTTTACAACATTTGTAATTGCACACTAAAATATCTATTTAATTTCCATACATTGTAGAACGTGTCCAAACTACCTGACCAATACCATTCATAATAACTGTAAAATCAAATTTTAATTAAAAAAAGAATTTACAAATATTAATGCCAATTTTTTTTAAATTTTATAAAATATAATTTTGATAATAATTTTTTGGAAATAAATTTAAAATAATATTACAAATGACAATTGTTCGTTAGATTCAAATGGTCCTTTAGAATGGGTTTTAATTGTGAAAAAAAAAAAACACAATTATAATGATACCGAAATATTTAATGAGCAATTACAAATTAAGCTGAATATTTTGTATGTAAATGTTTATGTGCATATGTGTGTGTGCTTGTAGTTGTGGTTTTGTATAATACAAATTATTCATAACGTTCAGATGCCAACACCCAGTACATAATATTAAAGCATTTAAACTTGCCTCTTGGTTTACACTGTAAATGATCTTTGATGTATTGACAGGGGCACTGAAATTGTCCACAATGACGTCCCGGTTCTAGGGGTGTAACATCCACTAAACCCCTTATGGCATCACGACCCCAGCGGGAAGCATAGCGTAGAAATAGTTGCACTCCACGTTCCTAAAAAATTTCGTTTTGGTTTTTTTTTTTTGTTGTTTTTTGATATTTATGAAAATAGTAAAACATAAAAAAGGAAAAAACCAAATGCATAAAATGATAGAATAGTAATCTTAACGATAAAAATACAAGAGAAATTTACTTTAGGTTAATTTTACTGATGAGTATAAAAAGAAAAGTAATCGACATTAGCATGCAGTAAAGCAATTAATAAAAATGTGGCTAAAAGTGTAAGAAAATAGTAATTTTAGTTTTTATAAAATTTTTCTAAAAAAATATATACACAAATTCTTTGTGATACTTTGTGATATTATAGTTGCAACATCAGTTAAAATAATGACAAAAATTAAAAGATAATATTAGTTAAACTTATTATTACATAAATATGATTTTATTTTAATTGTAATTGTTTTTACTAATGGTAGTGAATTTTAATTAAGCTGTTTAATTACTAATTACAATCGGGAATAAATAATTGTTTTTATTAAAACTAATGATCAATGTTTTAATATTTATTAATTTTAAGT
The DNA here is from genome assembly GCA_937654795.1 of Cistogaster globosa. Lineage (NCBI taxonomy): Eukaryota > Metazoa > Arthropoda > Insecta > Diptera > Tachinidae > Cistogaster > Cistogaster globosa. Next base: position 26,471,368 of record OW569404.1, read on the forward strand.
GAGATAACGTTCTTGAGAATGTTAAAACATTTATTTTTAATTAAATTTTTGTGATAGAAATGCCATATTAACATAATGCTCTGCTATAATTTAAGGTGTTTATTTAGTGTACAAAAGCAAGGAGTAACTATAAACTCCCATACTTTGAAATCATTTAATCATTAGTCAGTGATATTGACTTGGTTTTTTCACTTATTATCAATGACAAATTCATTAAAAAGCATAACCATTAGAGAAAATAATTGTAATGCTAACAAATCATAAGCATTATTTAACATTCAATGCTAACAGTCAATTAATTACTCTCGTGTGTGAATAATATAACGAAATTTAAAGTGCTAATTAAAGAAAGGAATAATAATAATAATGTAATTGAAAATTTTTAATGTCTTTATAACAATTGTTGCTAAGGCACTGCTACACTCCAACATTAACGCCTGGATTGAATTGGTTTTTCGGATCATTAGGGTGTGGTAGGCCTTGAGTTAAAAAACCCAAAAAGAAATCAATTAAGAGTACCGTTATGTAGTAGTAGTGCACTAAAAATAGCTGCAATACCACCAAGCACACGATAAAGTAATTCATTAGCACATGATAGTTAATTTAAGCGGACAGTTTTCATCTTATATAAGTCTGTCTCACAAAAACGTCCCAGACCGCCAAAAAACCGATTTGCCACAAATTTAAGATGTTTTAAAAAAATTTACCAAATTTTGTGTAACTAAAACAAGTTTAAAATTTAAAACATATGATTGTTGTGTCCACTTTTAATGGGCCTTGAAATATTATAAGACATATTAACTACTGATGTGCACCCGTAATTTAATTCTGCCAGCTAAAGGTACAATTTAGCGTATTTTTGAAAGAAATCGTGGTTAAAACCTCATTGACGCGTTACTCAGACATAGAAGTAGGGCGCTGATTAAAGTTGTAAATTTGCTTAACTCAGAGCTACAAGATTAGAAATACAATGCAATTAATAAAGAGAAAAAATGGATGTGCTGGTATTTGCTATCAAAACAACCGCTACATTTTAACAACCTCTCTCCAACTTTATAAATAATTATTTAAGGCGTCTATCACTGTGCTGTCATACACATATTTTTTGTCTAAATTTTCGATAATTATACTTTAAAATGATGGTTTAATGGAGAAAGGAAAATCTACGGATATTTTTATAACACGATCTAGAGCTCAAAATATAGAAATGTCTAATACAATGCATAAATTATCTTATGAGATATAAGTACGTTATGTGAAACCGTTTCTAAATATTTTCCAAATCAATGAATGATCCATTTAAGGCAGGAAGAACGCTGTTCTCATGCCGTTTTATCGAAAACCGGTATTAGTAACAGCTAGCCCGGCCTGTTTTTATAAAAATCTGGTTAAATAATATACCAAACATCCATATTAAATAGTGATATAATTTATCTTTGCGATAATTTTGCCGATTAACAAAAATATATATAAACTGTGCAGAGGATAGTTTAATAGAAGGGGCGAAAAATTCACCACAGGTGGAAAAAGGGAATATCTAAGTTCGTCATTTCTAAAATATTCCTTTCCGACTCCATAAGGTATATATAATCCTTCTTATGATAGATAATTCGATTAAGGCGATATCCCTCTTTTCGTCTGTGTTCATGTTGAAATCAACTTTGCCAAAATACTAGATGAGCTAGAGAAAATTTAAATACGCCAATCAGACGTACTTAGTTTCAAAAATTTTGCTATTGAAAATTAGACAGATTGGTCCATGTTCTTCAAGGCAGCGGGTAAAACACCAAGCCTGCCTTTAAATTTTTCTTGTAATTTGCAACAAATGTAGTTAAGTGAAGTAACTTTATTAAAAAAAAAACAAATATATGAGTGAAAGATAATTAAAAAATAAGAAAAAAATATCAAGTGAAAAAATTGGCGCTCGCCCATATTTTCCGAGCTATGGGCCCCTGAACTTTTCATAGAAAGGTACGATTGTGCGACATATTTATGATATCAATGATATTAACCTATTAAGAGCCAATGACAGTTTATGTAAAATTAGATTCAGTACTTATTTTTATTTTTTTTTTTTTTTTTGTGTTATTTCTTAATTCTCTACCACCCAAATATTCGTCTTTTCGATTAAAGTTACTTCACTAAACTAGATTTACATATAAGGAAAAGGGTTTTTTAAGATTCAGCATAGCCCAATATAGCATTCTTTCTTGTTTTTTAATTATTGCTGGATTCTTGTAATGCCACCTGTCAAATTTTTTTCTTTTCAAGATATTGAAAATTTAAGACTTATATGAATTTTGGAACATCCTTTATACAGACAAGTAAATATTTTTATTTTACTTAAATATTTACAATAAAAAATAGTAAAAGTAAAAATAAAAATCTACAAGATGGAGACAGAAAAATGTTTAAGATTTAAATATTAAAAGAAAACTAAATTGTTAATATTTTTTAGTTAAGTATATATTTGTCAAATAAAATAATAAGAGCTTTATGTTAACAATTAGCTTAAATATTAAGGACTACTTCTTAAAGAAAAAGAAACAAAAATCAAACAAATAAACAATAAAGCAAAAAGCAAATAAAATTTAAAATAGTTTTAATTAACACAACTGCACACAAAAGCTAAATAAACAAAAAATTTTTTTGTTTTTAATTAAAAGCAAATTTCCAAATAAAATATAAACATTCCTTGAAGGTGTTTTCGAGAGCATGAGTATGTGTAGTTTATTCTATACCCAACAACCCAAACAATTGATGCCACAACATTGTTTACGCTGTAAATGAATTTTAATTTTATTGCGCAAAACTTCTTCCTCATACTGGCAGGGACAGATGGATGATTGTAAATGGCGGGGAATTTCATGAACACCAGCCTCCTGAACAGTCCAGTCTAGACGACGTCTAAGGAAATCTTTGCCCCAGCGTTGTAAATAGCTAAGATAAAGTTCTTGCGCCACAGCCTAAAATTTTCACAACATGGGGTTTTTGGTTGGTTTTTTTTACAATAATATTGAATTAAATAAAAATTATTGCATAGAAAATATATTAGATGTGTTTTTAAATGTGTGTTAGAAAAAGTAAAGGGGAAATTAATAATTTTCTTTGATACCATAATTTGCACGAGAATGAAGTAAAAATTTCAAAATATTTTTAATGTCTAGAGAAAATGTTATTTACATGAGATTAAGGTGAATTGTTGTGGAATAAAATGTGCTTTATTTGGAATAAAATGTATATAGAATCTTACCTGTTTTCTTGACAAGCGCATGGGATTTGAACCCTGTATAACAATATCATTTAAATCAATATCCAATTTAGCCTCCCATCCAGCTTTTATAGCTTCACCACCATTTTGCTCAGTGTGTTCGAGGAATTCGTTTAGAAAAGTAACACAAGGTGCCGAATCAAAGTATAGGAAACATAAATTTACTTTATGACACGATATATGACCACGATCATCCAAAATTAAAAGAATTTTGTGCTTAATCAACTGTTTATTAACTCGTGCTAAACACTTTTCTAAACCTCTGGCCAAACGTAATTTCAGCCACATACACAAAAATATAGCGGCTGCATTAAGGAAGAGCCAAGCCACACCCAAGGAAAATAGGGCAACACCTTGTAGACCCGAAAATAATAGAGTCAATAGAACAGAGAAAGCAAACAGTATCCAACAGACCAAAATACGTTTATAACAAATATTGTAAACTGTGAAGCGATAATCATTTACTAGAGTCTCCATGGCATGAACGTATTCTTCGACGGTAAGCTTTTGGAATGAAATAGAAAAATAATTGTTAGATTTTAAAAATATTAAAATATCTCCTTTTTAACATGAAACAAACTCACTGTTAAGCCCTGAGCCATTAATTCTTCAGGCACCAGCTCCGGCCGAAATATGGCGGGTGTCACCCATGGATATTTGGTATTGGCGGGTAATAGAGTAACAATCACATCGCCATTAGCTTGAAACACAAAAAAAAAATTAAAGATGCTACATAATTCTAGAAATAACAAATAACTATTTTAAATGCAAAGTAGGTTTGTTTGTTGCTCAATCATAACTGCTCAGTTATACGGTGAAGCAACAGGGGTAAGCAATATTGCATGGCTTTAGTTTTGAGGGGATGTTACAGTTCCCTATGCTTTGTTTAAAATAACGAATATAATGGCAACTTAAAAAGAGAATTAAAAAAATTGCATCAAAAAATGGCATGGTATAAATGTGGACTTAACTTAATTTAAATGTCACTTTGACCACAGTTGGTTTTTCCACACTGAAACTGACTGTATTTTTACTATAAAGTTGGACTTACAAGAATCGTACTAAAAAAAAGTAAAAAACTTAAACTTCAAGAAGTATTTAAAACTCTAGCATATTTTCAGGCACCAAAAAATATTTCTTCAATACAAAAATATATATCGTCAACTCAGTCTAATTGTTTTAGATATTTTGAAACTGATTAATCAACCTACAAAAAAACACATTTACCTAAATATGCTAAATTAGATATATTATGTCTAGATAAAAGATATTTCATCTCTGAAATAAAATGTTGCCAACCCTTTAGATAGTTTGAAGGGTGACAGTTTTGGGGAAATAAATATGGACTAATCCACGACAGTATACTACGTTTGTACCGCTAAAATTTACTCAATAAAAATAACGAAATAAAAAGCTTGAAAGCTATTATAAAATGACCTGCGGCTGGGTAAGCTAATTTTTTTCCCGCTAAGTTCAACAATCTCTTGGCAACAAACTACTGCCTGATCATCGGAGCTGCCAAAGCGAACCGATAGGTAATTTTAAAAAATAATGCATTTGCAACGTGCCCAATATGTCCGGTTGAAGGCATCCTTGTGCTATTCCTCTTTGACAATGAGAATAGTTCAGCTGTAAGCTTATTATACCCTTTACCACAAAACATGGAGAAAAGTTGGTCCTACCGTTTGTAGTTTCTACAATATCTATTTCCGATTGATCGATGTCCGTCTGTCCTTCCGTGTTAGTGTTTAAATTAAGTTTGCCGAGGCACTAGATCAGCTAGTAAAAATTTAAATACGCCAATCGATCAGACATAGTGTCGATAGAGGTATTGTTGGAAAAACAGCGGGCAAAACACCACGCATACCTCTAATTTTTTCACATTGCTTGAAATCATAACAATAGTGAAGTAATTTAAATCAAAAAAACAAAAACATGGGGCGATAGAGAATTAAAAAATAAGAAAAAAAAACATCAAGTGAAAGAATTGGCGCTCGCCCGTATTTTTCGAGTTACGACTGCTGAAATTTTCAACATTAAAAAAAAAAAAATATGGACATAACTTATAAGCTTTTGAAGAGGTCTTTAAGGAAATACTAAAATTTTTTAAAAATGCTTAACACTTTATGAGCCGATGGCATTTTTATATAAATTTTTTAAATTTTGAATTGTCTATCATCTCTATAGTTAATTTCTTTTTCTTTTCTTTATTGGAGTTACTTGGTAAAGGGTATATAAGATTGGCATAGCCGAATATAACACTCTTAATTGTTTTTTGCTTTGATTGGGCGAAATTGGTATTCTAGCGAAATGAAAATTTGGCAACCCTTTTCATGTCTGTTAGATTGTGTCTTAGTTTAAGCAAACAATGCTCAATGAGTTATTACTTCCACCACGGACAAAGAATGTGTGATGTGAGGTAGCTGTATGTTAAAGTCAGAAGATAGCTCACGACATTATAGCTTAACTCCCTGAAGCGTCAAGAAAACGGAGGAAAATAACTGCTGTTGAGTAGCCACGATAGTTGTTAAGAAGGCGAACTAATGGAAAACAGTACCTGTAGCCTCATGAAATATCTATTAGAAGAGGAAAACAATGGTTGTGTAATCACAGGTAGCTGAGCTTTCAAAAGCTTTAGTTAAGAAATTAGGCTCTTATGTCGATTAACAAGAAAATCGTAGTCGAAACCTAAAGAGTGCATTATTAAGTGAGGAAAGTAACTTAAAAGCATGTGGCAACCGTGACTGGACCGCCGCAGCTACGTTTAAAATAATGCTGTGTAGATAAAAGAACTGTGTTTTCAAAACAAAATATGGAGTAGTTCGAACTTTAGAAAAACAAGCCAAGATATTAAGTGTAAAAAAATGCAAACTCCTATATTTGAATAAGAAAAGTATAACGATCTCGTATAACTTTTAAAAATGCTTTCGCCCTTCTATAAGACGCTTAGAGGCACCAAGCATCCGATGACTTTTTTAACGAACCAACACGTAACTGCCGAAAAATAAAAAATAACTTTATCGCCGACTCCTAAAAGTAGGCTAAGATTAAAAATGATGAAGACGGTTGTGAGCAATCGCAAAAATGCTTCGCTACATTCTGTTAGTATATCATTTTTCCTGTTTTCTTTAAAAATAAACACAAAATTTTTTCAATAAAATTTCACCCTTAAGAAATTTTGAAATTAAAATGTACTTAAGCTGAAGCTGAACTAAAATTACTACTTAAATGAATAATTATTTTTACAAGAAGAAATCAAATTATCTCTCTTTCTTTCTTTTTTATATAAAATAAAAAAATGTTATTTAAGCGTAGACAGACGACAGAATTAATGTGAATAAAAATTTTACTCTGACAGAAGTCAATTTTTGCATTCAGTAAACATTTACATTACGATCAAATGGATAGAAGACAGAAAGTACGGAAGCTGATTTTAATATTTATTTCTTATTTTGGTAAGAAAAATTAAAAAACGTACATTTTCTGCCTTTGAATCCATTTTAATGTTCAAAATTAAATTAAATTGACAATCGCTTGTTGATCATCGACGGTATTGCCATATTGAAATAGCTAAATTCAGTATAAATTCATTTTGATTTAGTGCATTTACGATAAATCTGATTCACATTGGAATAAGGATAATTCAAAAGTTAATTGGAATCAAGACACCTAATGCAAATAAACACTGTCTACACAGCCTTATTTTACGCTTCAAAGTTTTTGTAATAAAGAGTTATTTGAAATAACTTAAACCTAGTTATGTTCCATATATTTGTATCATCTATTAGCGCTCAATGTTTCAAAAGCAATTAATTGATGTTGTTGCTAAACAAATACAAGTTTTAAAGCCTTTCCATAACTGGTTGGCTTTGTTTTTTTTTTTCCTACTAAGCAGTGTTACATTCAATTTTAATTTAACAGCCAAAGAACATCAAAAACAGACCTATTAAAAGGTACTTACCAAATCCTTCTCGTATCCGACCTGTTGATAATTCAATTGTACGCATTGATGGCTGCGATTCAACAGGTATTGTGACAGATGTTTTACCAGTTGATGGCTGTGATGTTGTTGTTGCTGTCGTAGATGTTAAGGATGATGTTGATGACAGTTTATTGGTTGTAGAGTTGGTCATATTGCCATTATTGCTGTGATGTGGTAATTGATTGTTGTTGTATTGTTGATGATGACTAATAGCGTTGTTAGATGATGTTGCTGATGGTGATGATGTTGATACAAAGTTGTTGTTATTGTTGGTATTAGAAGTTAAAGCTTTTGGTTTTTGGTGATGTTGCTGATTTTGTTGTTGTTGCAGATTTTGTGTGTTTAATTGTTGTTGTGCTATACCGGATGCATTTAAATTAACATGCACACTTTCAGTATTTAAAACAGCTGGTGCCGCTACATCCGGCAAAACACTGGAAGTGGAAGACTTTACAGTTGTACGCTAAAAATGGTAGGAAATATAAAAAAATTATTTTAAAAAAAATTATGATATTTTTATTTATTTTTTTTTTTTTTATTTATTTAATGTTTAGAGACAGAAGAAAAAACCTAAATAATAAATTTATGTATTACAGAGGAAAGCATTAAAAAAATCAATTATGTCTTTACAACATGAACCTTGAACATAAAAAAGGTTTTTAATATTTTACTTTTTTTCTTTTTTATGTCAATTTTAGTTTAGTTTTCTTTACACCTTTTTACAATGTGTTATTTTTGTCATGTTTAGCTTTATTTTTTGTTTTTAAATCAATACTATCGATTTATAATATTTCTACAAGGTCTGGCACCTTTCAATTAGAAATATTATGGTGCTAAAAAATTTTTAATTTTCATGTTGATATTAAAATTTATTATTCAGAACCTTTTCATATTAATTTACTTTAAATGTGCTTGATTCCTTCAAATATAAATATAAGCGTTGAATGCTATATAATTCATAGTATTACCATTATTTTAACTAATGGCAAAGCTTTTCAATGGAAAGTTTTCGTTGGTTATTAGTTAAAAAATAAAGTCATTATAATTGACTGATTATTTAAGGGTTTCAAAAAATTACTATTAATAAATGCCACTAATTTTCTTTGTATACTAGGGAAATATTTTATATTTCAGTACCTGTGATTCATTGTGGTTAAAAATTACTGGTCACTGCAATGAATAAGTTTACCAAGTAACAGTTCCAGTAAGAACGTTCTTTTATGTTTGCACATTTCCAAACTTAAATTGGAGTTTACTTTGTGCAAAAAATATTAGTACTTTTGTCTTTTTCACTCTTTCATAAGTCAAAGCGGTTTAATAGATGTGTAGCTTTTTTTTTCTTGCTTCTTCTTATTTACAGCAGCTATAATTTTTTCCAAAATTTACACATTTGTACATATATGACAAGAAAGCAAAAAATGTTGTGTCCTTTTTTTATTTGAACCTACAATTAATAAGTTTACCAAAATTTATATTTGTACAAAATTTAATTAAAGATGCTGAATGTAGATATCAAACCTAGGTTTTTAGTATGATATTAAATTTCATTTAATACTATTTAATACATATTCTATATACTTCCTATATAAACATGTATGCTTGAATAAGAAAAAAAAGCAAACGGTGATCACGGTAACTATTTAGAAGAGCAGTGGTTTGAAAATCGCTTTCACTAGTAACGTCGTTCTTTAAAAATCCTATTTTACACTAAACATACACCTTAAAGTATAGTAGAGCATTATTTTAAAATCAAATTTTTATCACAAAAATTTGTTTAATTTATACAATTTAATGTTCTCCGGTAAAAAGAGTGAAGCTTCCACCGATTTATGTGTAGTTCTTTTTTAAGGTTTTGCTAGCATAAATTTGTTTTTCATAAAAATATTATTATTCTAAAAAAATAGAATTGTAATTAAACTGTTTTATTAAAATTTTATTACTCTTTGTAAAAAATTATGATTAAAATAAAATCATTAGCATTATTTCAAAAAATGCCAATGATAATTCACGGGTAATGAAAATATTCTAAGTAAGAACTAAATGAGAAGCATAAAGATTTTTCAAATGAAAATATTTTATTAGTGAGGGTGCGTCAACGTGGGTGACAAAATTTATTTTTTTGGTGAGAGTACGTAACAAAAAAAAAAGTAGAAAACTTGAGAGGAAGACTTCTTCTCTTGGCTCTTAATAATTTTGTCAAATTTTCTATAGGATATTTTATAAAATTTATAAATCTTACGCTGCCATAGGAATTTAAAAGTGAATGAAACATATTAATATTTGAGCTTTTATCATTATTTACGTCTTCCAAAGAAAAACTGTTTCGCAACCAAATATTTTAATATATAAAAAAATGCATTAACCTTTAGAGAATTACACCATTGAAAATTGACATCATTGTTTTAATTGAATATAAACATTTCCTGCCTTTCTTTGTTACACAACACGTATGAAGCGCATTACTGTTTGAGAAGTTTTCTTGAAGCAGCAGATTTAACATAAAAATTTTAGAAGATTTTTATTATTTAAATATTTTAAAAAAGCAATTAGATATTTAAAATACTTTTTTAAATGAAGGTTTTAAAAATTTAATTCTAACTTTATATAAGACACACATATTTTCTTGCCAATTATTTATCGTTCAATTGCAAACATCCGTTTTAAGTAAAATTAAGTTAGATATTCAGTTAACCTAAGCTTAAAACACTGAGAAGATTTTTTTTTATATCAAAACATATTGTAATGAACTTATTACTAGCTGAAACCCACTATTTTTTGCTACTGTTATTTAATTAAAAAAAATGTTTAATTTAGTTCTTTAATCATAAATAACTGTTCTATATTAAAATTGCAAGATACTCATTTTAATCTTCAATTTTTACTTTTAGTTTCATAGCAAAATTATTTGCACAAAATATAAACAATCTTACTTTTGAAGTTTGTAAGAAACAAGAAAACTTGTGTGTTGGAAGAACCAGGCGCCCGCTTTACCCAGCCTACATATTTTTTCTTCGAGTAAGGGCAATACTTAAAAAGTTTCTTACACATTACGTCAACAATTTTATTTATTTATAACTAACAGTGCGCACGACTTCGGCCGCGTATCAATTCTAATTTTCTTAATTTCAAATTTAAAAAAATGTGTTTTTAATATTTATTGTAGAGTTCTGTAGAAAATGTTAAAAATTGTCCATCTACAAAAATAATATATACTCATAACTGTTCTAGTACCATTATACCGGTAAAATTGAGTGTTTTTACATTTGTATCTCTAGTTTTTCAACGAAATTTCATATTTTTATGAAAAAAAAGTTATCCTATATTTAAACCAAGGCTCTAAGGGACGTCCTTACAAAATTTTATTCAAATCCAAGCAGCAGTTTTTACGTGATGCGAACACAAACAGGCAGACAGTGAGATAAAAATTCCAAAAATGAGTTTCTTGTACTCCATATAGATTACTATCTTTACCAACACTAAAATTTTTAAAAAATAGTTCATGAACAGAAATGAATCCGTTACTGTTAAATTATTTGTATTAATTAAGATATTTTAAACTTTAGAAATGTAAATAAAAAATATCAATATTAAAATTGATGAAATGGCACTATTTTTGGATTTTCTTTGGTGTGAACTTCAGTTAAACAATTGAATGATTTTTTAAAGACTAAAATCGAATCTTAATATATTTTATAAGTGATCTTGGATTTTTTCTGTTCAAGCTCTAGGACTCTCCTTTGCAAATAAAATTACTTTGACATTTCCTTAAAAAAAATGTCGGTCTAAATTCGAATATTAATATATATTTTTCAACTGATCACAGCTCCATAACCTCTAATACGATTTAAGCGAATTTGAAATTACCTATTCAGAAGTGTATTCTTTGGTTCTAAAGTTATTTTTTTTTTTTCTTATTTATGATTTCAAAACTTTCTAATCAAATAATTTTATTTCTGGGCCCAAAATTGAATTTTGTTTATTGTGTATAAGAACATTAACATAATAAGCGATTTTTAACAAACTCTCATATTCCGCTCTTTTTTAACATTTATGGTTGGTAAACGCTGACAAATGATCATAAGCAGATTAACACTTAAGCAGAACTACTAAATTATCTAACAAAAAGACGATTTTTTATCGCAAAATTAGTTTTCACGATAAGGCTCATTTTCGGCTTAACGGGTATGTTATTAAACAAAATTGTCGCACATGGAGTGACTCTATATCACTTTAAAAAATACGCTGCTTGGTGGCATCATTTGATCAGAAATAAATCCTGAGTTAGCATTAAGGTCGGAGCGCCACTCTCTACCTCAATGTGATCAATGCCTTTTTGTTTAAAAAAAGGATTGTCATTAGTATGGGAAAAGCAGGAAAGCACTGCATGCAGTGCGACCGCTACCATTGTCAACAAATCCATTTCGAAAAAGGAAAACGTCAATTGCCCTCCAAGGTCATGTGATTTGATACCTCTCGATTATTTTCTGTTGAGCTACGTTGAGTAATTAGCTAATGCTGCATTGGAGTTGCCACACCCTATTTTACAATTTCCTAAATTTTTTTCCTATCATTTAAACGAGGAACTTCTATTGCTTAAAATTTGAAATTGTTTATTTTTGTTTCGACTGGGAATTGTCAAATGAAAGATTCAAGATCTACTGTAATATCCATAGAAACAAATTGAAAAAATTTATCAAAAATTTCATTTTAAAATAAAATATTATTCGAAAGACCAATACATGCCATTCAATAAACATTTTGGGCATGTGGCCAACCGCATTATGAATATGCAATTTTGAGCCGCTAATAACACGAAAAATGTTGGCATCCAAGACGTAAATTGTTGCTAGTCCATCAGCACCAGCTAGTGACTTCACGTGGATTCACAGGAAATAACTAAAAGGTTTAAAATCTATAATTTTAGAGGCCAATTGAGATGTCCTTTTCTTATCGCCAAATTTTGATATCAATAAAGTTATTGCGATGGTGTATGAACACACATCTTTTTGAAATCACATCTCTCATCTTTATCGAGACGCAATTACATTTAAAAAAGTTTTTAATCGGTCAAATTATTCAATTTAACTAGACCAATTTCCCTTTGTACCTAAACAAGTTAATATGATTACGACAAAGACAGTACAATAACCTTTTAGAATAACACGTAAACACATAAAATCTTTGTCCAATTCTGTCAGTACAGCAACGTGCTAAAAATTTTTGTATTAAAAATTAAAGTGAATTTTTTTTTTCACTAATTTCGTTTTGTTGCCAATTTAATGTAAATTACAAGAACAAACCTAAACAAAACCTAATTATTAATCTTAAATCTTATTCTACTTAGCTACCAGGTAATTCCCGCAATAGCTTTGAAGTCAAAAATAACGTCGCACAAAAAGAGACAAAAAATTGCAATGGACAGGGAAGTTAAACAAGTAGATGAACTACAAGTGTAAGAAAATTGAAGTATGCGATAAAATAGAAATTAAAGATTAATCGAAGTGAGAGAAAGTACTTCTTGTTGGCTAAAGTCATATTTAGGAAATATTCAGTACATGAAAAAAAATTTTTGCGTTCGATTGCAGTAATTTTTGTAATATTCTAGCCAGAAAAACGTTTTTTATAGTTTTAGACAGAAATTCCATATATGCACTGCATTAAACTTAACCTGCATTCAAAGTTGCTGTAACCAGTAAATTTTTACTGACCATGAATGCCAGTTGTCATTACCATAAATTTTAAATGAAACTTAAATGCTTTTAGCAGTACAACTCACTGACAACTGCAATTTTTTCATTACCTTATTTAACATCACATTAAAATTTACTGATTATTGATTTTTCAATAATCAAAATTAAATTGCAGAGTTACTGTAAAATTTATTCTACTGCAATTTTACTGTACTGCAAAGCAACTTTATCTGTGATTATTTCTACATACATCCGTGAAGTTAAATTTTCATTAGCACGTACGCAAAAAGTATGAAGTAGAGTAACAAGAACAAAAAATGCAACTTTAAGCTAGTGAATGCGTCCGCATTAAAATTGATTTCTATAACATAATGATAATTATTTCTTTACTTTAAAAAACGCAAAAAACTAAATTAATGCTTTTCTTAATTAAGTTATTAAAATTTCATTAAAAATAGGAAACTGCAATACAGCTTCAATTGAAAATAAATAAAAGTGCCATTTTTAGCTATGCCGAATTTTATATACCATTCAACAAATATGTAAATCTAGTTTAGTGAAGTAACTCCAATCAAAAGCAAAAATATTAGGGCGACAGAATTAAAAAAAAGAAAAAAAGAAAATACATTAAAATGTCATCGGCTCCTAATGGGTTAAGCAATTTTACAAACTTAAGTATTTCCTGAAAGATCTCTTCAAAAGCTTTTAAATGATACCCATACTTAAGTGTTAAAAAATACGGTGCACAATCGTTCTTTTTTATGAAAATTTCTGCTTTTTTCACTTGTTGTTTTATTTTATCTTTTATGTAATTCTCTATCGAGTTACTTTACTAAACTATATTTGTTTCAAATGATAGAGAAAAAATGGAAGAAGGCGTGGTGTTTTGACAGCTGCCTCGACAGTTATCGACCGATCTTGCTCATTTTCAAAATTATGACTGATAGATGGGCGTATTTAAATTTTCTGTAGCTCATCTGGTACCTTAGCAAAGAATATTTCAACCCGATTACGGATGGATAGACGGATATTGATTATTGAACTTCGCTATTTATAATTACTCAGAATATATGTACTTTATGGTGTTAGAGATTGGTATTGTTTAAATTACAAACGGAATAATAAACTTGTATATACCATTTTTCCACCAAAAACGAAAGGGAGTAGCGAGCGATCTTTCATTAAAAAAAATATCATGCAGCGAACTCTACATACGAGAAATTACTGCCAGAGGTGGGAAGGGACAAATAACTGTTAAATGTATTTAAACGGGCAAATATTCAGTTATTAAAATTAACCAAGTTAAGAGCTTTTTGATCCATAATATGTGGCCTTCAGAAGAGCTATAGATAGTCCACAAACATGTCAGCATAAATTTCGAGTACCTTGAAGAGAGAATATTATTCTATAACATTGAACTGATTCCAACACTAATAAAGTGCAACAAACAAATAAAAGCAACAAAATACCTACAAATCTACTTTTATAATACCTTGTTCCTCATATGAGATTAACAGCTGAACACTGTTCAGTTATTGTAATAACACATCGAAAACTTTAATTAAAATAATTCTGGTCAAAACCCAGCAGCCCCTTTTAGTTTTTAATTTTATATTCATTATTATTTAAGATATAGCAATACCGGTTCTGTGTATGTTAAAAGTGTCTGCCTATAACAATTTAAAGGTTAAAATCACAACACCTATAGGCACACTCTTTAACTTCTTATTTAAAATGTTTAAAGTTGACATAGATGTAAAAATTCTGTGTAACTTTCAAGTGTTTTACTGTAGTGATTGTAAGTCTAATATCATTACCTATGGGGACACCCTTTAATTATTTTGTTTATTTACTTATTGTTTTCTTTTTTTAGAGCTTTAGTGGTACCAACTTTGAAACAATTTTATATAGGTGTCCGTAACGGTTCAATAAACATGTAAAAAATATATGTATTTTATGGTTATACCCTTTACTTATTAAATTATGACTTTATTTTAATTTCAAAACATATTAATCGATTCAGAAATAACTGAGCTCTGCGGGCACAAACTTAAAATATATTATTTTGATGTTCGTTAATAAAATATGTGAAGGCTGAGCTTATCTTCTATTGTTTATTTTATTTATTTTTATTTATTTATTTCTATTTCTGTGTTCTTTTATTTTTATGTTTTTGTTTTTTCTTTTATATGATTTCTATTTTTATTTATCTATTTATTTATTTATTTTTTTTTTACTTACAAACTGCGACAATGCAGGCTTACGGGGATGCTCAACATCCTTATCAACTACAGCTGAGCGGTATGATGCAACAATTGAAACAGTTGACATTGGGGAATCAGCAAGCTAATATGCCGAAAACTTAATTTTATTATTCTTTTATTTAATAAACACAAATTTAGACTATTAAATTTTATTTGAATAGTAATGATGATTTAAGCGTGCAAAATATTTAAATGGAAAATGCTCAAAGCGAGTTGCGCTTCTAATAAAATATATTTAGATACAAATATTGTAAAATCGACTAAAACAGATTTATAGACATCTATTCAATAAGAAGACAGTTACAAAAAAATTTAAAAACAGATGACTTTCAAATGTTCTTTGTTGGTCATTACAGTGTGCGTTTTATTTCATTAAATTGTTGGTAGATCACTTTATTTTCTAAGAAAGTTAATTAAAAAAAAACAAATGTTTTTATTAGCGTTTTTTATGGCGTTTTATATTTAAAAATTCATTTATTACTCAAGTTACATAAGATTTATTTAAACAAAAAACTTAATAAGAAATAGAATGTTATATTTTAATTCAAATCAAATATTAAATAAACCGAATATTCACCGATATATTATCGGCCTACTTAAGAAATGTTTGTTTTTTGTAAGGATTTACTGCGAAAGCTTTTATTTTTACCAAAGCCGAAACTGCCATTTCTTAGTAACAGAAAACGATACTTGCATTGATGTTGTTGTTGAAGTTATTTTTTAAATTTCGGTCAGTTTTATAAAAAGGAACGATTTACTTATTTAGTTTATTCGAAGTTTTGCTGGAAAATCCCAACTTTTTATTATTTTATTTATCTTTTTAAAACCACAATCATTTAATAAAGTTTTTAAGTTTCTTTTACTCGGAGAAAATTTCAGTTCGATATAAGAATAAAGCAATCATCACAAAAACACATTTAAAAAGTTAAAATAACTAAATATTAGAAATAATTTAAGAAACTTCACCTATTGAGGTGTAAAATCTTAGTTGAAATTTACATTTAATGAAGTTTTTAATTGCTCCCAACAACCATATACAAAAAAATATATATACGAATAAATCAATTTTACATATTTAGTTAAAGAGAAGCAAACCCAAATTAAAGAAATATTCAAATTAACACTTAGTTAATTATACCTGTGGCCAGAAGCAATAACAGCTTAACTTGTGTCTTGGAAGTTTTCAGCAGCATTATAAATTTTGATATATGAATATCGAATTTAGCTGTTTAGATTTTAAGGTAAAAAATACTCAGTTTTTTAGGTACAAAGATGAAATATAATATTAGAAGTAACTCAGTTTGTTTTTAACCTCGACTTTAGCTGTTATTGCTTATAGACACAGATATATCGATTTATATTCGGTACCCAGAAGTAAATTGTGCAGTCTCATCATGACTTTTACTTTGCGTACTTGGCGCAGAGCTCAACTCTTGAATCCAATGGATATAAAATTAAGAATATGCTCAACATGAAAAAATGAGAAAATATATTCATTTAATTAGTTGAAATTTAAATTTAATTAAATTTTTAACTCATTGTTATACTTAAAAAGAAATAAAAACTTTAATAATTAAAAAACTCATTAAATAATTTATATATTTAAATAAATAATAATCAAGAAATTTTGTAATTAAAAAAAAATAAAGTTAATTTAGTATTTAATTAAATTTAAATGGCTGCAAAAACTTTTTACATTCCTTAACTACAGATCGAATTGAATTCAGTACCCAGCTTTATTTATAGTTTTATTATTCAATTTTTTGCCTTCTTTGCGCAGAGATCGACTCTTATATCCAACTTGGTTGGATGGTTTTCTAAAATTTTGAAAGTTTTTGAACATGAATTTTAGACATAATTTTAAAAACCGAAAATATTGTTAATACTCTTGAGATTATATTTTGCGGCCTTATAATAGGCCTAGGTTGATATTTTAATATTTTTATTTATTTAATTCTATTATATTTTTTATTAAAAAAATAAATACAAATTTTAAAGATGATTGAATTAATGAAATTTTAAATTAAATTCTATTAAAACAAATAAATAACAAATGTAAAATAATTGAACCAAATAAATTTTTATATGAAATCAAATAAAATCCTTAGTATGTAAGTTAAAAAACTTTTTACAATTCTCAATAACAGATCGACTTTAACACGGTATCCAATAAAATGTACAATTTCAAAATTAAACTTTTTGTTTGTTTTGGTGCAGAGATCAACTCTTATATCTATAAGAGTCATAGATATCGTTTACTATTAAAGGATTTGAACTGGCATTTTGTGCGAAATAACTTTTATTTTAATTAAATTTTGAGTTGAAATTTTGATCTCGAAAATATTAAGTTTCGAGACATAGCTGTTAAAAAGATAAACCAATATAAGCTAAAATCTTGCCTTCTATTAAGTCAATATTAACCAATATTATTTTCACTCCTTATACATAGTTACAAAAAATATAAATAAAAAGTAAACTTAGTGTCAGAAACAGACATAAGGCCAAGTTTCGTTTTAAAAATAAGATTGTTAAAGTCTTGTCTTGTCTTGTAGGGGACCCTTAATTTAAATTTTTGAAACTTGTCGTTGCCCAGTCTGTGTAAAGAGAGAAATTTACATCCCTACGTAACACATATTCTACCTGTGGCAAACCTTGTAGCACTGCCTAAAAACAAGTTCCAGTGTTATCTAGTAATTTTTTTTTTTTTTTTTGTAATGTATATAAATTTTTATTTTTGTATATTTATGTTTGTTGCGTTGTTATAACTTTGTAAACGAATTCTTCTAACTTTACTATTCCAACTTACATTTTTATTGTTGAAGACGGTGGTAGTGATCAATAAAGTGCAATACATTCTTTTAGTATCGGACTAACGAAGTGCAAAATGTTTTTATATCACTGTTCGGTATTTTTAAATCGCTTATTAAAAGAATTTATAAAATCTATTAAAACAAATTTTTGTACTAGAAATAATTAAATTAATTGACATTAATTCTTCATTTTTGCTCTATATTAAAAAGAAACTTGATATTTTAATAAGATAATAGAAAATAATAAATAAAAAAATATAAATTTATTGCTTTAAATTTATTGATTTTAACTACTTTGAACATATCTTAGTTCAAAGCAGTTAAAATCACAAACAGGTACTATTTTAGTTATTTATTATGGCTTTGAACTAGACAATTATGGGAAGAAAAAACTCAAAATCAATAAACTTGCATTGAGTAAACTTCATATGATCGACCAAATAACTACAGGTTTTTTGTAATTTGATTGTTTTTTTATAGTTTTTGAATGACTCAAAATTCACTTATCAACTTGCTGACTGCATACAGAATATTTCATTAGGAAAAAATGTTTTATTGACAAAACGATAAGAGAATAGATAGACGGAAAACGAAAGATAAAAGAAGATAAACGTGAGTAAATTTTTAAAATTTCACTTTTGGTTGCATAAAATAAATAAATATATATCTTAATGATTTGTAAATACCGCTTAGTTAAAGAGAGAAAGAGAATATTTTATTTTTTGTTTTTTTATTTATTTTTTTTTTTTATTAAAGCGCAAAAGGTATATTAGAAAAAGAGTTCTATCAGCGCTTATATAATTTTAGTGTACGATTCTGTAGGAATTTAAATACATAAATATCATTTAAGTCGGTATTAGGACAGTAATTTTATTTATTAAAACATGAATCGTTTGGTTAAAAAAAAGCAATTTATACAGGCATGTGAAACATTCCGATCGGAATGGTTTTAATTCCATATTAACAATTCCGATGGATTTTGTTTTACCTTCTTCAGATTCCGATCGATTTTGTTTATTTCTGAAAAGTATTGAAACTTCACTATTTATTTAAATGTGATACACCAAAGTAAACAAGAAGGCTAATCTAAGTAGGACAAATCATAAAATTTGAAGGTGGTTTCATTCCGAAGAAATTTTTCGTTTTTAGTTTTCTGAAACCACTTTCGATCGAAATCGGCTTTTATGACATGCCTAAAATTACAATCAATGCTGCTGGTATTTTTGAACTCAGTATAATTTTATTTTTTTAATTTTGTTCAGGAAATTTTTGCCGTTTAAGAAAAAAAATGTTTAAAGTTAATATAGATTGTTTTAATTAAAATTATAAGGCCGAAACATTAAACAAACATAAAAAGACAAACAAAATGTTCTATAGCTTGATGAACGAAGTGTGTACAGAAATAAAAAAATTTAAGTTTGCTTTATTTTTTGTAATTGAATTTGTTTTAGTGAAAAATAATAATTAAGGATAATTCAACACCGAAAAAATATTTCAATTATTGTCCATATACAATGGCTTTCACTTATATAACAGGAAAGATTGTGACAAAAAAATTAGTTTAATTTATTTACTTCATGAAATAGAGCGTCATGGAGCCTCAATTACGCTCTGGAGTTTATCACAATTAAAAAAGCTGCACTTACTCTTAATAACTATGCCTAGTCTACTGAGATGTTCCTTTAGTTATCGAATTGCAAACTTTTATTGTGATTGGCTAGAAAATTTAGAAGAGAAATTTCACTTAACTCGATTTTTATATTATTTATACTTCTTATGCATATCAAACAGAAAACAGAACGTAGTACCTTTTATAAAAATGATATGTGCAAGAGAGGGAAAAAAAAGTTATACCTGAGAGAAGTAATATGCAATGACGCATATTACAACAGAATATATTCTTAGAAAATCAGGAAATTTTTGCTGAGATCCCTACTTTTTGCAGACGACAGTAACTTTATTAAAAACCCACTACTTAACGGTCGATTGGAAAGTAAATTGAATAGCACATTACAGACAGAAATCGTTTTTCAGCCGAACAATTAATATGAACTAAAGAATACCTGCGGAGGAGTCTTTTCTATTAATTTTAATGTTGGAGCATTGAGTCAAATTTCCTTAATATAACATCCTGACTTAGATCCGGAGCATAGTGTTAAAAAATATTATTTTTGGGCGCTGTAAACTAATCTACTTAACTCGCCACCTGCTGTTGTTAATATAAAAGATTTAAGGTATTCACGTCACCGATTACAAAATTGCACAAAAAATTTTTTTTCTATTTTAGCAGGAATAATTCTTATAACTTATAATGTTAGGTGGCAACTCATTGAATATTCACTAACAAAAAATATCTTTCCATTTTTTATATTTCTCTGCTTTTTTAATATTTTACTTCTTGCAGCATACTTTTTTCAAATCAAATACAAATTCTCGATTAACTTTCGCTTTTGTACAAAAGGAAAAAATTTTTTTGTTTAATGTTATATAAAAAGTTGCTCATTTTGGCAATACAATAAGGCTGACGTTGATTTTAGGTAAACGCGAAATACAAATTGCAAATTAGTGCGAAATTTTTTTCTATATGGTTGTTGTTATGGTTAAGTTAAATTTTGCTCTTTCGCAATTTTGCAACAGTAAAATTAGTAAAGTGAATACCTTTTTTACTTCCATTTTCAAACACAAAACTATTGTATTTTCACCCACTTTTGACAATTATTTGTAAAACTGTGCTAAGTTCAATACTTGTAGAGCATCCAAGAAAGAACACACAAATCCGCCTTCTTTCAACATGGAGATTTTAATCTATTCAAAACCTAGATACTAAGAGGATTAAGTTTATTATTAAAAAAACTAAAAATTACTAAAATCCTTTTTTTAAATACTTAATAGTAGTTTAATACGAAACCACACAAATCGGCGGCTGTTTTTGACGTTCCTAATTATTTACTTAAACTGAATATGAGAGTGGTTTTGCTTTGATGCAATATTGGATCTCTTAGTTTAAAGTTTACGAATACAAAAAGTGCCAGGAACACAATTTGGATGAAGGACGAACTTTTGACCTTTTATATGAAAGTACACATGACGTCGTACGAAATTTGCTACACGCGGCTAAATTTGCAATAGATTTATTTATATATTTTAAGACGGCGAACAACAAACAAATCATTACAATGTGACCATGTTTGTATTTAATTAGTTAGTTAAGAGTGGCAGCCTCTCGCGACGAAGCTCACTTGAGCACAATCGAATGGCCCGTTGTGGTACCACAAGGAAGGCGGCGCGACTCCTCTTACCCAGTCGAGAACCATGAGGATTCACGGATGAACTTCGCTATGTCACCTATAGAGTGAGATGATAGCTCCACAGAAAGGAGAGCCCAGACTTCTTAGTCTTCTTCGAGCCAGGGATGGGCAGTGGCACAGGAGGTGCAGTACGGTCTCTTACTCATCCTCTGAGCCACAGCTGCGACAAAAATCATTAAAGGGCAGACCGAGTCTTTCAGCATGCCTGCCGATTAGACGGTATCCAGTAAGCACCGAGACCGTGATACTTATGGATTTTCTGTCCAGTCTGAGCAGCTGCCTGGTTCGCTTGAGGTCCAGTGTAGTCCACAGTTGTCTGGAAACACAACAAGATCTTTCCTCTACCCATAATTTACGAGCCAAATTGAGGTGGTGGTTCTTTATGGCCATTTTCACCGTTGCCAGAGGAATTCCAACGTCTGGTAGTGAGGAGACGTTAGAAAGTAATGTGCCCCGTTTAGCAAGATCATTGGAATCACAGTTACCCTGGATATCCCTGTGACCAGGGACCCAAAACAGGTCAATCTGTGATCGCTCCGATAGAGTGTTTAGTAATGAGCGACAAGTCAGTACTCAGATGTACTGTATGCACCAGCAAGCGCCCTGATATCCGAATGGCAAGGCCAGAAAAATCGTCCCTAAGCGCTATTTCGTATGTTTTCTGAATGGCCATTACCTCGACTTGAAAGACACTGCAGTAGTCAGGAAGTCTAAGGGAGAGTCTTAGTTCAAGGCTATTAGAGAAGATTCCGCAACCGACTCTGTCGTCCAGTTTCGAGCCATCGGTGTAGATGTCAACAGTACCACCCACAACCACTTCGTTACGGACCCATATCTTCCTACTCGGAATATGGATCTGAAACCCGTGGTCCAGAGCGGGAGTAAAAGAGATGTAGTCCACCATGTTTGTATTAAGTTTCGTATTATTTTAGTAAATAAAGTTGTTTTACTTGAAAAATTATATATTTTTATTTTGCAGCATTTAAAAAAGTGCACAAATGATTATTTAAGTATTAAATTTTATATGGTCACCCCACCAACTCACAAAAAGTAAATAAATAAATAAAATTATAACAGCTATGTCGTTTCAAATTTCGTCGTTCATCGACTTTGTCTACAAGTTAACAAAAAAAAGTTTTTAAACATTAAATTAAAGCATCGTCTGATGTTGATTTCTACATATGTATAAAAACACTGTATTTCTAACGTCTGAAAGTATGTTTGAAATTGCTATTTCTTCTTCTGGTTCAAACTGCATTAAAAGATTAATATGTTAAACAACAACTGCCTGTAATTATTTTTATCTGTCAGGTCTGTTCTGTAAATCACTTTTTGTCAAAGTGATTTCAAATATCGCAAAAGGTGTTCTGGCTACAAATTGTACTGAAGTCACGTGATTTAAAAATGGTTACTAAATGACTGCTGATTTTAAATCACATTAATTATTTTTTCTTATTATTTCACTTAGAATATAATAAAATTGATTATATATATTGTAAATGATATGTCTTGTATTTATTTTTGTAAAAAAAAACTAGATTTTATATGTAAAAAACAAATTTATTTATAAATTTTTAAAGATGCTGCTTGTTTTATATATATTTTTTTTTCTTTTCAACAATGCTCGTGATTTATTTTTCATTTCAGCAATTAGTTTATTATTTATAAGATAATTTTGACCAATTGACAGAGTCTTAAAAGAGCATGTAAAGTTTATCTAGTTTTTGCTTATGTTCCTAATTTAAGAACTGTTTGTATGTAAGGTTTTTCGGCTTTTAATGTGCTTACACCATTAAGATTATTTACTGGCGGAACAAATCCAATAAACTTAATGCAAAATTTAATCAACGTCGTTAAAAAATTAATAAAAGGCAATAAATAGTTGAGTTATTTTTTGATCATAATGTGAGCAAGTTTCATCACTGAAAACAGTGGCAACGTCCTAGATTTTGTGCATAAATATTAATTTTCTTATTTTACGAAGTTTTATTTGCAGCCGTATTGTAAGCGCTTTAATCAGCTCCAAAAAGTATTATAAAAAAAAAATAAAATTTTCTAATTTATTTTAGCTTCAGACATTCTGAATTTCTTGAATTTCCATTAATATTTTAATTATAAACTTAAAAAAGTAAGCAAACAAAACACAAATCAGTGTTTTCTTGTGTTTTCGTACATTTAAATCCACGCCGAAAAAGTGCGATTTTCAGAACAGCAATAAATCGTTGGCGTGATTTTAAACCGGTTCGTTCGTGATCTGAAATCACATTATTTTCAGAAACTTTCTTTTTTTAAAAGTTTGTGTTATAAAGAGATCTTTACTTCTTGCCCAAAAATTTTACACGATTCGGGAACTTCTTTTACAGGTTAAATTATTTGAGTTTTTGCTTATTTCCCTTGGAAACTTAAATTTTACACAAACTGGCAACCCAGTTTAAAGATCGACAACAATATTTAAGCTGTTGCTCATTCTTAATCTCTCATTCATAAATTTATCACAAAAAAAAATTTTTGTTGATTTCTTTTTACGTAAATAAATTATTGTATATTTCTCTATTTTTATCTAATACTCTTTTCCACTCTCACTTTGTATTACAACATAATTATTACCTGCACAGGTGTTGCAGCTGTAACATCTAATTGTGGAGCATGTAACTGCTGTAGATTGCTCTCTAAAGTTGTGTTGCGAGAACGTGCGGCTCCCCCTACTGTTGTTGCTGTAGACGAATGTCTCTTAGGATTTGATGGTGGTGGTATCGGCGATGGTGTTAACCTGTTTTCAGCCGCTGCAGCGACGTTTGCAGCCGCCGCTATTTCAGTATTGTTTTTGTTGTTTTCACTGGTACCTAAAATACCTTCACTGGCATCGTCATCGAATTTAACCCAATTTTCTTTTTTATTCGCATTATTTTGCACATCAGTATTATCAGATGATGTCGAGTTATTTAAATCAACATCCTGTAAAGGATGTTGAGTAACGGTATCGCTGGGTGAGGAAGACATATGTAATTTCTAAAAATTTTACCAGCAAATTTAAAAGAAGAGGGATTTTTTTTTTAATTTTTTATTTCCTACAAATTCAATTTTTATATTTTTGAAGTTTTATTGAAATTGATGTTTTGTTTTTATATTTGTTTTGCGGTTATCATGTTATATAAATATTTTCCTTTTTTTCAACACACGATCGTAGTTTTTATTATTTTTTTTTTTTCTCTTTTATTATTTTTATAAACACTTTGTTTTACACAAATCTCTCAACAACAAAATACAATCCGTATAAAAAATTCGACTAGATATTTTAATCCGTCTAGAAGTATTTTAAAGCCAAAGTGTCGAATAGCAACTAAATTTTTTTATTTATTTAATAAGTCACACCCAGCCTGTCGTTTGTACTACTGGCTTGATTTAATATATTTTTTGTTTATTTCGTTACCTAACCTGAGCTTTGTGGTTAAAGGTACTTTTTGTTTTGTTCATTTTCAAGTTTATCTACTCTTTCGTTAGTTTTACTCTCTTGTACTGGTTTGTAAGCCCCGTTAAAATTTTATAATAAAAAGGTATACGAACGTGTCGCTCTCATAACGTTTATTGAATTATTTTGCATACGTAAATACACACAAACGAAAATGTAGAAGTTAACAATCACTGTAGTCAATTAAGCGTTTATTTTCAGGAATATTATTTCGAGCTTGAATTAGATATTTTGATTGCAGTGAGTAAACGTTTTAAAAATGTTGTGTAACATTGATTCAATTCAATATTTAAAAATTATTTAATTTAATATATATTGTTATTATTTAATAGTTACAATAATTACAAATTGTTTAATAGATATAAATAACGGAGTAATTAAAGCGCAAATCGTTATAGATCATAATAGATTTTTTAAGTTTATCTTTTATTATAATTTCTAAAAAAATTTTATAAAAGAAAGTTATTTACGTTTTTCAAAGATTAGAAAAAAAAATACACACCAACAAAATGTAATGCAGCATTTTCTAGACGCTACATCGGTCATCAGCGTTCTTCACATTTACCTACTTTAAGCTATGTAGATTATAAACATCATCTATTTAAAAAACTAATCTTGTGAATGATAATACGAGGAGTATCTATTGTTAATAAATATTAATATGGTTTTACGAAGTCCACACACAACACAACAATTATCATCTTTGTTCTCTCTGTAAATAGTCATATTCATTTGCTTTCTGCCAACCATCGATAATAAATTTTAACATAAAACAAACATTTACAAAAAAACTTGGTTTCATAAAAACTCCAATTTTACCGGAGAAAAAACTATCAGAAATTTTACGAAATAAAATTGAAACTTTTTTAAAAAATTGACTTTCATAATTATTTTTTAATTTTTTCCCAGGGGTTAAACCGGTGATTTTAATAAATCAATTAAAATTTACTTTTTCGGCTTTGGTTCACTTTTTATTTTAATTTTTTTAACGATAAATTAATTTTCAACTGTATGCGGACGTTTTCCAAAGACAGCAAGAAAAATTAGACGCTGGCAGAATGTAATGAAGCATTTTCAGAACCGCCAAATTTATCATCAGAATTTTTCGCATCCATCTACTTGAATTTCACTCAAAGTTAAATATCGACAAAAAATTACTAATTAAATCAAAATTTTGCATAAAATTTCTCGCAAAAACTTCGTGATTTAAAAAACAAACAAAAATTTCAGCAGAAAATTGTATCGTTAGTAAATAGAATCTGTTGAGATTTCGCAACAAAACATTTAAGTAAATAAAAGTCGCAAAGTGAGAGTTTGACTTACACACGAAGGATGTCGCACCATGTATAGGTCACTCCCTAATTTTTATTTTTATTTTTTAAACTTTTAACAGTGAACATGGTAATACATTTCTTACATAAATTTAAAATAAGACTTTGTAACAATAATGTTACTATTGTCACACCTTTTAAATTTTAAATTTATAATCTCAATATCTTACGGTTATAAAAATTAGGCTATTTATATGAAAACCACTTTATTATTGGAAAAACCTTCATATCAATTTAATTTTTTTTACTGTTCCTTTAGCAGACAAAGCAATAAAATCTGTGTACAAATTTCAGGCGTCTGCCTAAAACGTTTTAAAAACACCCTTTAATTTATTTTATTTTTATAGCAGACTTATTTGTACATACACTGTATAAGTTATAAATGTCTGCGTACTGCTGGTTTTACATAAAATGTCATCGGCTAATAATAAATTAAACATTTTTAAAAAAATTTAGTATTTCCTGAAAGATCTCTTTAAAAGATTTTAAATACCCATATTGACAATCGAACTTTTTTATGAAAATTTCAGAAGCCCATTACTCGGTAAATATGTGCGAGCGCCAACTTTTTCACTTGATGTTTTTTTCTTATTTTTTAATTCTCTATCACTTCATTTTTTTTATTTTTTTTATTGGAGTTTCCTTATTGTTCCAAATGATATGGAAAAATAAGAGGCAGGAGTGATGTTAAGCCCAATGCCTCGAGGGACATGGACCGATCTTATTGATTTTAGTAATAGCACCTCTTTCGACACTATGTCTGATCGATTGGCGTATTTAAATTTTTCCTAATTCGTCTTGTTCCCTGGTTATATTGATTTTAAGACTAACACAGACGGACATCGCTAAATCGACTTCGTTTTGCATAAGAATGTATTTACTTTATAGGGTTCGAAAAATAAGATAATCCGTTTTTTCCACTTTTTGTGGTTAAGGATATAAAAAGGTAAAAAAACAATCACAAATTAAATTTAAAAAAAATTTCCATAAGTTTTTAAGACCAAGTGATATTTATATAACTTAAGTTGACTACACTTAAAATTTTAAACTGTTCTCTGATAACAAAAGCAAACAAAAAATATATATCTTGTTGTGCTACCAAATTCATTATTAAATATTTAACTTTTTTTGCTTGATAAATATATGTTTGCATTGATGAATGTTATTGACTCTTACGAATACTAATGCAAATGTACTCTCTAATTTAAAAAGCCTCTCAGTTATTAATTTCATGGTGTTGAATTTTCTTCAATTATAGTCATTCTCACATACTTGGGTTTTAAATTAAACACTAACACACATAATTATTATTATTCTTTTTTTGATTTTCTTGTATTCATTTGCTTCGTCTTAATTTGTTTTACCTTTTTTTAAATATTTTTTTTTTTGGTTTTTATTTTAAAGTGTATTTGTGACAAACGTGCATGCATATATATGTATGTGGCTTAATATTTTCAATCTTTTTGCTTATAAATTTGTTTAGGTTTATTTTATTTTGTATTCTTTTTTCTTAACCAATATTTGTCATTCAAGTATCTACAATGGTGGTCAAAACATTGTCACTTGCAATCACGTTTTCCCGCATTTGTTTGCATTAGTTAATTTTTTTTTGCACATTGTTGTCTTAAATAACTAGGAGCTTAAAATTCTTCTTTGTTGTTATCCATTTCAAATGTTAGAATGGAAAGCAGAGCAGCTACATGCATTACTAAAAAGTTTGTGAACAATATAAAAATGTTGGTAAAGTTATTCAACAGGATCATTTCAGTACATCAAATATTTTTTGAAAAATTTCGTTGGTGGTTTAGATAGTAATCAATTGGAATACAAGCTACCTATTGTTCGAGTTTTTGTCTGTTTGTGTTCGCATCAGGTAAAAACTGCTACATGGATTTAACTGAGTCGTTTAGAACCTTGGTTCAAATACCGAAAATTTTTTTTTCGTAAAATAACTTATTTCGTAGAGAAAATAGGGATACATATGTAAAAACAACCAATTTTACTGGTATGATAATACTAGAAAAATAGTTATCAGCACATTTTCTTTTTGTAAATAAGAAATTTTAAATGCTTTTTACAGAACTCTTCAATAGGTATTTAAAAACAATTTTTTTCATATATTTAATTTGAGGAAAATTAGATATGGTACGCTGACAAAATCGTGGCACTGCTGATAATAATATAAAAATAATTTATTTAAAGTAAAAGCCATAAAATCGTGGTTCAAACTGAGCTCAGTCTATATCATAATACGACCGAAAAACGAAAATTTACAAAAAGCAAATGATTTTAATGTCGAAAAAAAAGTTAGAACTGTCCAATGACTAGAAGAAGAAGGTTTAAAAAATATTGTCAAAACATATGTTAATTGAAGCAAGAAATTAAGGTTTATCCAATTTTCAAATTCAACAAAAATAAATACGTTTCATTAAAATATTATTTATAATAAAAATTTTATTTATTAGAATCTTCTGTTTATCGTACGTTATCGTACGTTTGAGAATGCCCTCAATCTATCGTGACCTTACAGTAAGAAAAAGGTGGAAGAGCGGCGAGAAACTTTTAAATAAATTTTTTATTTAACAGTTTTAAATTTTTTAATCGACACTGTATGTGTAATCATATAACTGTGTAAAAGTTTACAATTGAACAATATTTTATTTGTTTTTTTGTTAAGTTCTCATATTTAGTTGTAAACAATTAAACTAAAAGTGTTAAACAGTTTCATATTACAAACCCTGACATTTGTATTAAAATTTATGCGTTGAATTTATGGAAAAAATTTTCAGAAATGAATGTTAATTTCTTTCTTTAAGTTTCAATAGTGGAATTTCAAGTTCAAAAAGTAAATGATTTTAAAGATTAAGGAAAACCAAATCAATTTGTTTTTTGCCTAAAATTCAATCTAAATATATTTTATAACTGAGCATAGATTGTCTCCATTTAAGCTGTAAGACCTCTAGTTTGCAAACAAAATAAATTTTAATTTTCTATTATAAAAAAAAAATTTAAGGTCGAAAATCGAATAAGACAACTAAAATGAGTTTAAAACTTCCTATTAAAAATGAAATCTTTATGCCTAAAGGTGACAATGTATTTTTTTAAGATCTAGGACCAGAAGTTTACAAATAAAATGAGTTCATTGTTTTCTATTAAAATAATAAAATTTTTAGGCCTCTTATCATTGTTTTTAATTTTTTGATTTACAAAACTAATTATTGTAAATTTTACGTTGTGCTAAGTATACGAACACAAATATAATCGGTATTTTTCAAGCCGAATAGAACTTCTAAAAGGATTAATTGTGAAAGGAACTGTCAAATTGTGCTCTCTCCTTGACATTTATGATAAGTTTGCTTTGAAAAATTCTTGAGTAGAATGATTCTTGAACAACGCTACCAATCATCCAGATTTAGTTTAGTCTGTCTGTTTACTACGTGGAAACGCTCGGGAAAAATCTTGGCATATATTTAGATAAGATCCAGCTGGTGCATTAACTAAGGCCAGGTGATCATGGTAAGCGCCGTTCCATTGTCGATTGGTCTCTGGAGCAGTAAGAAATTTATCCGAAGTTATATCCTAAAATAGTGTTCTGCAATAATTGTCAATAAGCAAATTTGCCAACAATGAAGTGAAACCAATCCAAAGCAGATTCTATAGATTACAACCAGAAAAATGCAAAGTTAGATGCGCTTTGCTCGTTTTTGGCATCACTAGACTTTATTTCATAAAAAATAAATGTATATCGCTACCACAACATGATCAATGAGATTTTGTTTAAAAATATGGATGACATTAATCCGTGCGAAATGTGGTTTCAACAGGATGGTGCTGCGAACCACTCAGCATCGACAACCATCGACGAAATCAAAATTTGGCTATTGATTAATTTTGAGAAATGTACCTGTTAAATGGCTTTACACATCTCGACTATTTCCTGTTGGGCTACGTGGTCACTGATTTATATTTATAAGCCAGGAACAATTAACGTCTTGAAGGCCAACATTATTATTGTTTAATTAAAATAAACCACGGGAATAATAAATTAATTAATTTTTTTTTAAATATCGCGCTATTTTCTTATCCCGATTAATTTAATAAATCACCGATATTGATTATTGATTATTTTGCTTTATCCACTGTATACAGCTGACTTTTTTTCGGTTCTTTTATACAGTTAAGAGATGGTGAAAAATAAAATGAACAAAAATCTTTAGTTTATTTCAAATATTTGTAAAAAGTTTTCTAAAGAGATAATTAAGCGGTAGCAAAATTACCATCAAGACGTGCTTTCACCCTCAATAATCAATATCGGAAATTTTATTGATTTAATCAGAATAAAAAAATAGCACCACATTTTTTAAAAATTATTTCTATTATTTGTGACATACGGACAGAAAAGTTTGAAAAAGTGTTCAAGAATAGCGCCATATCCATATTCCCGAAAAATTTTTAAATGTTGTTGCGCTATTTGTGATCTTTCGAATAAAACAATATTTTTATTAAATTTTTTGTTGTAATTTCTTACAATTTAAAGTTTTATGGGGCTTAAAAACCACCTTTATTTACTTTATTTTACTTAAAAGTTTGCATTGTTAAAAATGAAGGCTACAATACATCCTTAGACTCTGCCATCCATCATAATTTTCCCTTCTACATTTTAATATTATAAGGATCAATCATTTAGTATAAAATATGCATGGGATATTTGAAGTGCATCC
Organism: Cistogaster globosa; assembly: GCA_937654795.1. Lineage (NCBI taxonomy): Eukaryota > Metazoa > Arthropoda > Insecta > Diptera > Tachinidae > Cistogaster > Cistogaster globosa. Next base: position 26,502,214 of record OW569404.1, read on the forward strand.
TATTAGATTACTTTTTATCCTTGCAACCAACTGCCACGTCGACTTCCAATACATTACACAAACTAACGATGACTACGAGTTAGAATACGTTTCAATGCAAAAGGGCTATTAAAATTACTTACACTACTTCTATTATATATGTATATATGTATGGTCCCTGCCACATAAAATATAATTTAAAAAGAAGGGAACAATCTTGCCACATGGAATATACAAACAATTTTATTTTTTTACTTTATTTTTATTTATTTTTTTATGTTTTTTTTTTGGTATTCAGTACTTTTTGTATTTTTTTTTTCAATTGTTAACAATCATAAATCATAATTTTTCGAAACAAGGAACAAGTTTATACCAAAACCATGGTCTAAAAGTTTTATTCTGTTGCCGTTTATTTAACAAGAAAAGAATACAAAACGGAGTTTAAAAAATGTTCACCAACAAGAACTAGACCAAATCTCAACTCTATTTAGTAAAAACAAGCTTTTGAACGTGTAAGAAGTAGCCTTAGTTTATTTTTTCTTTTACCCTCTAGACAGGATATTTATGCTGGCAGCGTAAAAGAAAAATGAGCAAATAAAAAAAATTTGATGGAAAAAGTTTTCATTTTTTTTCACTAAATTACATTCAAGAGATTGTTTTGCTGTTGTTGGGTTTTTTTCACTAATTTTATTTATAGCAAAATAAGTTTCAAGAATTTTAATAGACGGTGCTGAACAGGAATTACCATCATAAAACATATGGAAAAGATTATTTTTTCTATCCTTTTAACGGTACGTTGCCTTTGTTCAGTTGTAGGGGGCTTTAAAATACTAGTGATATGAATAACACGTTATCTCTACAATAACGCTTAAATATTATTATAGGATCTTATATATTAAGCCTTTCAAAATAAACACATTACAACTATTTTCACTTAAATTGATTCATCACTAATCCTCTGTTCACTCTTTGAAAATTTTTGCTTCGACCATCTTGAGCAAATGAGTAAGAGATGAATTGCGACTTGAAAGGGGTACCCTGTTATATATACTTTTAATTCTTTTTTATTTTTCCATTCGTATTTTTTAGCAAAGTCATAATAGGCAACTAAAATTTCCATCAGTGGACACACTATCTTACACACTAATTGGGATTTTTAAAGCTTGAAATTTTACTGATATCCAGCTACTTGCTTAGCTACAACAGACTCACAAGCAAAATAAATAAAGCAATTTTTATTATAAAATATATATAAACCAACTGTGACAACGCCTGTGTCTATTTAAAGATATTTTAAGAACTGATGAAACAGATTGCTTTCTAAACTTTATTCAATATTCTTTAAGCAAAAGAAAAACTTTTAGATAACAACAAATTTTTCGAAGTCTAGACACTTGTTAAGATTTCAACAGCAGCGCCACCTAACACATAAACTCTATCAGTGATCCAAGGTCATTTAAAAAAAATCCTTCAAAGTCATTCATCTGGTGCCAGCATTTAAATATACGAATACATAAAAAATTAATTTTTATACCAAGTATTTTATGATTCCCCCAACTTTCTGCTCACTTCATAAACTTTTTGAATAAACTCTTTTTGAATTTTTGTTTCGAATTTAATTTAAATCTAAAAATCCGCTTAGCCACAATTGAAAAACATTCGGGCAGCCTTACTTTCATAGAAATTTACCTAAAAGAACTCCTAATTTTTAACACCAGCGCCACCTACGTGTAATGAAAATAACAAAAAGTCAGAAATTGGTGGGGCAGTCTTAGAAATATGAACGAATAAAGAAAATCTATATTTATCTTTATATAAATAGACAAACACACATCCTTTTCTCCTCTGTTTGTCAACCAATGTTGTGTACACTGTCATATGTATGTAAATATTGTCGAGCCTTTATCCCATTTGAATCGGTCAAATTTTGATCATAAGGCGAACTCTAGTATGCAGAATATTGTTTTTTATTATTTTGGATTTCGTGTCGTACTCCCTAAATAAGGATTCATATATTTTTTGAAAAAAATTTTAGATGCACAAAGTTTTCGTTTTATTTTATCTTTTTTACTTCGGATTTAGTTTTCAATACAGAAATAATTATCTAATTTGAAGCCCCTACAACACACCCGCGAGAATTGTTGAAGCGTTTTGAATTTCATAAAAATTGGGTTAGCCGCTTAGCTGCAAATGACGGGCACACCAATGAAAAGAAACATATAATGTGGCCCAATATTTTTTAAAAATATTTTATTAATCAATGAAAGGAATGGCGTTTCTTTTTAAATTTTTATTTATATTTGATAACATTTTATTTTTAAGAATATAACATCTTTTCAATCTGTTGCATACAAGTTTAAAAAATCCGATTCATGTACAGAATAGATTCTCTTCATTGTTCTCGTTTTATTTAAATACAATAAAGCTTTTCAAAATATTTATAACAAAAGAAGGGTATAAACCTTCACTATGTCTGAAAATCTATCCTATCAAAAAAAATATTGAGATGACAGATGCGTTAAGCATTTTTTAAAAATTTTATAATTTCCTGAAAGATCTCTTTAAAAGCTTTTAAATAAAAAATCCGAGACCTATAATTTGGATAATGTGGGCGAGTGCGAATTTTTTTACTTGATTTTTTTTTTGTCTTATTTTTTAGCTCTCTATCGCTCCATATATTTGATTGTTTGATTGGAGTTACTTCATTGTTCCAAATGATATGGAAAAATTAGAGTCGAGCTTGGTGTTAAGCTCCCTGTTTTAAAGGACGTTGACCGTTCTTGCTGTTTTCAATAGCAAAATATTTGGAATTCTGTCTAATCGATTTGCGTATTCAAATTTTCTATAGCTCATTCATTGTCTTGGCAAAGTTTATTTCAACACTTACACGAACGGACAGACGGACATCACTTAAACGACTTCGCTATGCATAAGGGCGCAGAACATATATACTTTATGGAGTCGGAAATGGATTTTGTAGAAATTACAAACGGAACGATAAACTTAGATATACACTTTTTCCACTTTCTGTGGTGAAGGGTATAATAAAACAGAAATGTAAATTAATAGTGACAATGCCGTCCTTATATTGTTTATTAATTATCAGTAAACAATTCACGAGTAAAAACCTGGCTATGGGCTGCCAAATTGTATCGCAATTAAAAAACCTGCTGCAAAAACATTTGTAACTTTTAAAAAAATGAAAAGGGTACAACTTTTGGACTAATTTTTATATACCGAATTTGGATTCGATGTTTTTGCAACTTGAGGGCAAGACATTAAAAATTATAACCTCAAAATTGAATAATTTTTGTTTTTTTGTATTCACATCGCGAAAAAACCACCAATAAAATTTTGTGGGGAAATACCATAGTATCCGGGCCAATGTAATATGTATTTTATTTTATTTTCAAAGAAATAGAGAGAACTAATTAAAAGCTAGCATTTTTAGAGATTAAAATGACACTGGAAACTTGGCAGCAACTTTTACTTTTTTAAATAAATTAACAATAAAGAAATTTTGTAATATTGCTACAATTTTACAACATAACGGTCAATTCAGTAAAGGAGTTGGTTACACGCGAGATTCTCTTTTTATATATTTATATATGCTTTCTCCATAATTCTTCTTTTCCGAAAATAGGCATTAACTAGATTGATAAACTGCAATTGAATGAAGAGAGTCAACGGAACTAAGCGTTCGATCCCCAAGAAAGATAATCGCCACATCACCTTAAAGCAACGGTTCTCAAATGGGGGTCCGTGGACCCCTGGGGGTCCGTAGCAACCATCCAAGGGGTCCGCATAAAGAACCGATAAAACAGTGTTTTCAGAAATAATAAAAGTTTAATTATGAATTTGGGCTTCAGAGGGGTCCGCGAAAAAAAATTAGTTAACTAGGGGTCCGTGAGCAGGAATTTGATTAGAACCCCTGCCTTAAAGCCTTAAAGCAAATCTGCCTGCAGGCAGTTGTCTTCGCCATCTGTTTCGTCCTGAAACCATTTCATCTTGGTTGACTCCCAGAATAGCGTGACTTCTAGCTTTAGGAAAAGAAACTACTGCTATTTGGTTTATGACAAAATCAGGGATTCTGCTATGCAATCGACTGCACCATCCCTTTCGTAGCTGGTTCGTTTTAGCAATTCCAACGTTAGTATCCCTTAACTTCTTTACTAGTTGCCGTTCATTAATGTATAGATTTAATTGCATATCAATCCCTTGGATTTTTCATTTTTACAGCATCTACTCCTTCATATCTGCTTCTCAGGCTCATCTTTGACTTTGACATCAAGTCCTTGGAACCAGAGTAAATTTCCAGTTTTCAGCTTAAACATCATTTTTCTATTGGTGCGACCTTTGCCCTGCATATCTGTGTCCTTCAACGAACCTCCACGAATATTTTAATTAATACGACGATATTTGCATCTACTCATAAGATGTGACCAACAAAAAAAAAAAACACCTGTATAAAGTTTAACAGGTATTTAGAGCATAATGGACAACAAAGTTTGTTTAGGCCAACCATTCCTGATGAATGCTATAGATGCGTAAGATCAAGCCATAAACTAGAGATTGCGGCCTTTAATGAAGCTTTGTTTTAAAAACGCAGCACTTATTTAAAATTTTAAACTTTTAAAAACTGTTCCTTTTTGTTAACTTTCATGAAAAGGTTTCCTAAGAAATAAAGACAACCACCCAACTCCAAAAATATCGAAAAAATATTTTTTTTTTCAATATCGTTAATAAGAGTTTGTCAATTTTATCCCTTAAACTGGCTTATTTTTCAACTAACAATAGTAGTTACCACATAATCCTAAATAGACCATAGTTAAGGCACCAAGCCGATCGTGTTTTCATATTTTCTTACACATTTTTGCAATTATTGCTTCTTTCCCTCAGCCATTTTCTAACAACTTTATTTAGTTACTGTTGCATGCAAAATCCTTGTGTACACACAAGCAACGAATATATTATGAACGTGCGATGCAACATATTTTGCATTCACATATACATGTGTAAGTGTATGTTATTGTTTGCAATGCATAGGCAGGCATATGTTAAAAACGTATGGATATACACATTGTTAAATATCCTTAAGGATATGAATATACTTTGGGTAAACAGTTGCTCACACATTGTTTTAGCCATAGGAAAGCCCTGAACAACAATAACAAACAAACAAGCAAACATTTATGAGTAGGTATGCTTTTGCTAACTCACATTTGTTTTATATGTGTGAGTGTGGGTGTGGGTGTATGCGTGAAAAGACTTTAGGGCATTTGGTTATATTGGCTTGTTGTATGCTTTGGACAGCTAAATACCAAAAAGCAACTGCAAAAGCTTTTTCCGTATATTTTTTAAAGCATTCATTTATTTTTTTAAATGATTCTAAAGGATAATTTTCTTCTGTTTGGTTTTTTAGTTAAGAACTTTTGGACACTTTCCGTATGTGTTACGTGACATGTGTCAAGCACAAACATTTTTTCTTTTATTTAATAATTTTGCATTTACTGATGAAAACTTTAATGGAAATTTCTGGTCTTTACACAAAATTTTTATTAAAAATATTGTAATTGAAATCTTCTTTAAATTAAATATTAAATCCAATCTTATACATATTATAGATCTCCTTGTAGGTTTTTCAGTTTATTGGTGCGTCAGTCAAGGCTAAACGACTAAAAATAGATTATTAAAATTTTTAAGTGGCAAATCAGTAGGGGAGAATTGGAAAAGCGGCCATTTTAATACGTCTAAATCAATTGTAACATAGTTGAGTCCTCCTCTATATCTGTTTTCAGAGTTAGGACCCTAAAGAGAGAAAAAGGGAAAATAGGCATTTACGCCTGTACCGACTGCAATTAATGGGGGAGAAGCAAACAGGATACACCCTCAGACTAATGCCATCTTAACCGACCTTAACAAAATCAGATTTTAAAAATATGTAAAATATAGATATGTCCTGATCTATAAGATCCAAAGCCGATTGAATAGATTGGACTTGATAATAAACGCTTCTTCTGAGATTTCTATTAATTCATCTTCGAAATTACTCCTCAATTATAAAATATTGTTTCACACATGTACGAAGTAGAGATTCATAGTAAAAAAAAGCTACTATGACGTGTACAATAAGGTAGTCTTTTTGATAATGAAACTTCGATGATGTATTCATATCTTTAATCTATCAGTTATACTCTAGCTTTACCATGGTTGAACAAACAAATATTCAGAACTCATTTCTGAATGAACCCACGATCATTTGGGATGTTGTGAACCAGTGGTTTGGATGTGTTTCAAGCTGACTGAAATGCGCTGACACATGTCTTAAGATTTCTTCTCTAACCATCGGCAAGATCTTGACGAATGTTGAATTTTTCTTATGCTGTGATTCGTAGAATTTTTTTTGCGCTTTTCACCGTGTAGGAATTTTTACCTGAGGTGGAATTTGCATTGAATTCATCAAATAAAGGAGAAGAGAAAAGTTATGAATGTTGTAGAGTTTCCGCAACATTTAGAGCAGAAATCTTTGTTTTATTTCTAAGCTAATGTGGTAATAACGATTGATAATCGATATAATCATACCACAATCACTCTTCGAATGCAGCCAATTTTCTTACTTGATTATGCAGACTTTTATGAAAATTATTTGTACGAAATTTTAAGGCCCTTCCCTTTAGAGCTCTCAAGGTTTACTTTACACTTCGTGTGGCTGGTACCATGCCCGTCCAGTATTACGCTAAACTATGCATATAAACGAGAAAGTTTATAGTACAAAATTTCAGGGCTCTACGTGTTATAATTATCTGGATACGCGTTAGTAATTATTCATTTTGTATGGGAGGTACCACGCCAGCTGTTCAGACAATTTTTTTCGGCTATGCGCACACATACTTGTGCAAACTTTTAAGACCCTACCTGTTGTAGTTGTCAATCACACGATAATAATTTTCCACTTTGTATAAGAGGTACCACGCCCACTTTTTTAATCCAGCCACTTCTTTATTTAATTGTGTACACAAACATGGAAGTTACTTGCTACAAATTTAAGGACCGTTCCCATTACAGGTTCTTAGCTAACGACAACTTTTCACTTTGCATTGGAGGTTCCACACCCATGGTTGCAATTTAGTTTGTGTTTCGTTAAATTATGTATGTTGATATGGGGGTTACTAATGCAAAATTTTAAATCTACCTCTGAACTTCTACATGGTTATAGTTATGTACTTTGTATGAGGTGGTACCACGCCCACTGTTCCAATCCAGCCAATTTTTCACTATATTTAGCATATTAATATGGAAGTCATATGAACCAAATGTTAAGGTAACACGATGGTAAACGTTTAATTTATATTGAAAGTATCACGCCCACGTGAAATATCAAAAAAAAAAAAAAAAAAAAAAATAAGTACCCTATTTCACTAACCGCATATTACAAACTATGAAATTTCTAGGAAGATGCGTCCACTGATGTAGGCAGCTATAGCTCTTCAGCAAACAACAAAAAAACACATTTTGTGATTTTTACATACAGATTTTCTGATAAAGTTACTTAAAGTGAACAATTTGCTCAAATTATGTATTGCTTTAACATACGCCTTGCTGACAGTTTAAATTTATATTACAAAAATATTTTCTCTCTGTTTGTTGTACTGCTGTTTTTATTGGTGTACTTTTTAAAAAGTTTCTCTATTTGTTAAAAACTTCAAAACTTTTGTCTGTTTATTATTTTATTTTTTGTAAATGCATAATTTTACTAAATAAGGTCCAGCAAGTATCCTGGATTAAACTTCTATCTTATGTACATATGTACGTATGTATGTGTGTACGTAATTGTGTGCAAGTACATTTTATTAAAAAGACTTCGAACTGGAAAAAAGTTTAATGATGCAAAAGTTTTTATACCAACTTCCAAACTCATATTCATGCAACAAACTTTTTGAATTATTATGTTTTATAGCCAAAATGTTATGATTTGGCTCTTAAAGTTAACAAAATATAAATGAAAAAAATTTTTAAAGTATATTTGTTTGTGTAAGTCTTAAATATTTACCAATAGTGCTTATGATTGTTCGCTTGAATGAATCATTTAAACAGAAATGAGTTCGGTTACAATTTAAATGGTCAGTTCACTGGAAAAACAAATTATTTAGTTAATTTCAGCTACATTTTTTTCAGGCCTGAACAGTAACATTATTTATTTATTTTAACATTAATCTTTATAATGTAATTATGATAACTAATATCAAGTAAGAGTGCTATATTCGGCTTTGCCAAATCTTACATACCCTTCATCGTGTATATAAATCTAGTTTAGAAAAAAAAAGTTAAGTACGATATAAAATGAAGTCTACTTTAAGGAAACTAAAGTCGGTTTTACTTTAGAGTCGACTCTAACTCATTCATAGACAATTTAAAATATACTTTTGGCATTAAAGTCAACTCTAAATTTAAAACTAGCTAAAGCTGTTTTCAACTCATTTTTCCATAATTATTTTATTTGGTTTAAGAACACAATACTCTTTATCTGATTTTATACCAAAGTGAACAAAATAACAACAGGGATACTTTTTTCTAATGTTTGATTAGAAATTGTATGAAAACATTTATCAAACTAGAGTTGACACCCAGTTAAAGTCGATTCGACTTAAAGTATGCTTTATTTTTGCCTATGAAAGCAAAAAAGATAATAAGAGCTTTTTAGTTTAGAGTACACTTTAGCAAGAGTCGACTTTAGTCTATAACTATGAATATGGGCCATTATTGACTCTTAATAAGCTAAGCATTTTGAAAAAGTTTTAGTATTTCCTGAAAGATCTCTTCAAAAGCTTTTAAATTATACCAATTTCGATTGAAATTTCAGAGGCCCATAACTCGGTAAATACAGGCAATCACCAATTTTTTCACTTGTTTTTTTTATATTTTTTAATTTTGTGGTTAAGGGTATAAAAATAAGAAGTACCTGACATCAAGGTTCGCAACTCCGTATTCATTGGCATTTATTTCAACGAGGATACCCACATAAGTTTTATTTGGTTAAAATTTCGATTAAAGAGGTTCCTTAATTGATAAACTATTGGTGATTTTTACTGGAAGCTTCATATGGTCGTAATAAATAAGTAGTTGCCAGGGCATATTTACTCTTTTTTGTGGTGTATTGAACTGCAAAAGAATGGGTATGGCAACAGCTACAGCTGTGAAGTTGGAACAATATTTTTATAGAGCACATATTTGTGCGTATTCTGTGTGAATCATAAACGTTTTCTTACTACGATTGAAAAACTAAAGCCATAAAAGTGAAAATCAGGGCAATATTTGCACACTCTTTATTTTATATTTTTTCTACTCGTTGCGCACATAATTTTACTGACACTGTGCAAATTTGATGTGTCTTCCTTTTAAAATTTAACAAAATAACAATATTTTTGGGAATATCAGAGCTCCCATTAATTTTAAGTACTTCTTGCTATAGCAGCTATAGTATGTATTTTCTGTGAAAATTTTAAAATCCTAGTATTTATAACTAAATCGTCATTTTCTTAATGGCTGACCCGACAGAAAGAAATTTTTATATATAAAAAGCCTAGACTCTTTAGAAACGGCGCTCCTTTCTACTACGTCTCTTCTGACTTATTTGAAAATTTTTAAAATTTTTTTTCTCCTCCCCTTTTTTATCAGGCCATAAATGTAGAGATTACATATTCTAAAGTACTAGAATAAACGTTAGAAAATGTCTCCATTCAGCCAAGGACTATGGATTAAACATGAAAGTAGTTAAATTTCTATTTTTCCAAATATTAATTTTTTATTTTCTACTCATTGCAATTATTAGAAAAAAAATAATAAATATTTTGGCAATTTTTTTAGGAATTTATTATGTGTTGAATATTAACAACTATTAACAGACAAAAAAGAAATAGGAAAGTTTATTATAAATAATTTAAGTCCTTCCTTTATGTCGTTCTTGGCATGAAGCCATTTTATAAAAAAAATATTATCCACATAAATTTTATGAACTTGTTTAAAACATTATTGTTAACATGAAAAGCAACAATAAAATGTTTTGCAAATGTATCCTTTTGATATTAAAATTGTTAACTCCTGGATTTTACTATCTTTATGTAAATACGTTTATGTGATTATAGTTTTAATTCTTCTTTCGTTTAAGGAAATATGTGTGCTTAAATAAAGGATTAAAATCTAAACATTTTTTTATTATTCTCCATCCATCTGCTTGCCTAAATAATAAAACAGACATGGAAAGGTACCAAAAATCATAGTCATTTTTATTTTATTAAAAGTTCTTTTTACCGTTGGTTTTAGAAAACTTTAAAGATTAAAATTTTTCTGTTTATGATCAGAAGACTTCTAAGAGACTAAAGTACTACAATTTTCATACCTTAAGGGGAAGACAGTCGTCACTAGCTATTGTTGGGCACAGCTTGCTAGGGCTTTTGATGTGAAGACAGCGTTAACAAGTCACATCTGAAAAGGTAGTTAAGTGTTAAGTATCTAGATATAAATAGTAAGTGTTATTCAGATAGACTGTTATAGTTATTTTAAGAGCACAATAGCAACAATTCGCTAGTTTTAATTTGCAAATATTCAGTTACATAAGTGCGGTTAAATTTTTGAGATTATTTCAGTTTTGTATCACTTAGGGTATCTAACGTATTTAAAAAACACCAAAATATAGGCTTGAAAGCTCAAGTCGCACAAATTAATTCAACAATTTGAAAAATCAAGCATTTCGTGCAGAATGTTCAATTGTCGTTCGCTGTATGGTATGTGGCGCTATATTACTGAAACTACAAATCATCCGTTGTTTGGTTTTGGCTAAAATAAACCACTAACTTGTAGAGCTTGCATCCATCTAGAAATATGTCTTGGTTATCCCAATTTCCTTAAAACTATTGACTTCAAAGTACGAGGTGTGGCTATTCAATAAGGAGACTGGCGCTATTACAGAAGAAGTGTGCATGCGCCAAACGCCAGCAACCAACAGCTGTTATCGTGAAGCCTTCTCTTTCGAATGTAGTACCCCTCGCTTCTGTAAACAAATTAGTACAGCCGTAGCCTTCGTTCGCATTAGAATTGTTTTTTTGTTTTGCCGGAAAAATGTTAAGTGTAACAGTAGAGCAACGAATTGTTGTGAAATTTCATGTGAATCTTGGAAAAACCGCTACTGAAACTTATAATATATTGAAAGAAGTGTATGGCAATATTTATCGCGTGCACGTGTTTTTCAGTTGTTTAAGCGTTTTCAAGATGGCCGAAAAGACGTTCAAGATGATTTACGCCCGGGTCGCCTTCCACGTCGAAAACGGGTGACATTATCGAAAAAATCGGTAATCTGATTCGATCTGACCGTCAGTTAAGTATTCGTGAGATTGCTGAAACTGTACGAATTGATAAAGAATCCGTACGGCAAATATAACATAACAATTTTAACATGGTACTCCACCAAGACAGTGCGCCGGCTCATACCGCATTGTTTATTAAGAGATTTCTAGCCAAATTCAGCATCCCAGTGTTAGACCATCCGCCTTAGTCGCCTGATCTTGCGCCGTGCGACTTCTATCTGTTTCCTAAGGTAAAATCTGCATTAAAAGGATCAAGATTTGAGTCTGTTGAAGCTATGAAAGAGAAAGCGAACGCGTCCTGAAGGAGCTGACAGAAAAAGACTTGCAGCACTTTTTCGAACAATGGAAGGGATACAGGAGGGGTGTATATTGAAGCTGATAATAAGTAAAAATGTATGAAATAAAAATAAAATGTTTTACAGCGTCAGTCTCGTTATTTAATAGTCACACCTCGTATGTGGGAGTTCTAGTTCTAGCTAACAGGAATGATGCTCTTTTATTTAAGGACTCAAAATTAGTATTTCGGTTATCCATGTAGCAATTTAGATAACAACATGGAGGCTGCGGATTGAATATAAATTGCGAGAACATCGCTGCTTGCTCAATGTACTGTCTTTTTGCAAAGAAGTAGCTGAAGGCAAGTCCCTTACTCTAAAATTGAGAAAAAATTTCATAGTGTAAATCTGGACTAAGCGTAACTAGAGTTCTACAATACGTGCAGTAGGCGCTACCCTTTTTTAATGCACGTTGACGGATCAAGACTTGCTTGGCTTAAAACAGTGGGCGTACAAAGTAGATGAAGTAATCGTGCTTCTGATAAAACATTTCATCTCACAATGATTAAAGCAGAGCGCGTGTTAGATGATATTAAATAAATACCCTCTCAAGTACATAGGTGCAATACTAGACCAGTGTTGCCATTTTCGGGATTTCTCGCCAAACCGCCAGTATATAAGACCATATAATATTAGTTATAAAAACTTTTTTATTATATTTTCCTTTATCATAAAACATAAAAAAGTGTTCATTTTTTCATTAAAAAAAAAGAATTCATTAATAACATTTAAAAAATATAAAAACAAAACTTAATAAACAAAAAAATATTAATTAGTTAAAAACAAGTTAGAGTGGTATATTTAGCTATGCCAAATCTTATAATACCCTCCATCATGTGTTGTAAATCTAGTTAAGAAAAGTAATCCCAATAAAAAGAAACAAATATTTAGACGACAGACAACTAAAAATTAAAGAACAAAAATTTTCATAAAAATGCCATCGGGTTAAACATTTTTTTTTTGTTTTACTGTTTTCGGAAGGATCTTTTGAAAAGTTTTTAAACTCACATTGATATCTTACAAAAATGGGTACAATTGTACTTTTCTATTAAGAGCTAAGAGGCCCATAGCTCCGAAAATATGGTTGAGCTCATATTTTTTACTTGATGTTTTTTTCTTATTTTTTAGTTCCTTATCGCTCTATATATTTTGTTTTGATTGAAGTTACTTCATTGTTTCAAATAATATAGAAAATAAAAGCCTGGCGTGGTGTTTTGCTCCCTGCCTTAAGCGACATAAGCCGAACTCTCTGATTTTCTCTAGCTCATCTAGTCTCAAATTGATTTCAATACTAACACAGACGGACATCGCTTAATCGACTTTATTGGGTTTGAAGAGGATATTGTAGTAATTACGAACGGAATGACAAACTTAGTTATATCTTTTTTCCTAATTTTTTCGTAAAGGGAATAACAAGAAGGAGCAGTCAATGCACATACATTTTAAGTCAACTTTAAACATATAAAATAAAGCTGCCAGGTTTTTTATCCTGCGATGCAATGTTACCATGGAGAAAATCATAGAAAACAGCCAAAAATGTCGGCGTGTTTAAAATACCGCCAATTATCTCGCTTCTCGCCATTTTAAAATATTTCGCATTTTTTGATCAACATTTTTAAAATTTTCAAAATTACAACTTTGACACTATCATGACTACAGCAGCCTACGAACGCCGCGAAATCAAAATACATGTATGAATGGCGTGTTTATTTGATCATCTCCAGGCACCTAAGAAGTTTATTTAAAATATGTTCGTCACGATTAAACATGCAGTTTCCCTACTGCCCAGTTGGCAACAAATAAATTAGCTCTAAATTAAAAACGTGTATTAGACAAACATTTTCTTGCATTAGTGAAAGTTTCATTAAAGTTTGCAATGAAAATTTATAAAGATAATAAAAATTTCTTTTATTATGCCCTCCACTGTATTTTATATTGATTAAATTTCCAAGTATTTCAAACAACATCAAAAGGACTCTTCCTTAGAAATTGTTTTCTGTTGTTCTCGATACTTTTGTCTAGCTTCACTCAAAAAATCATTTGTAATCATTTGTAATTAAAAGAAACTTTTTTGTTTTTAACGAACAATTAAAAACAACAACAAAAAATTCAAGGATTAAAAAAAAAGATTTTTTTACTTCCTTTATGTAATCTTTCAAAATGCATCTTTAGTATTTAAGCCTAATGTTTTGATTGGAACTTAAAATTTTAAGTAAAATAGAATGTAAAAAGAATAAAAATACATTGATTAAATTTACTTAAACGTCCTAAAAATTTATATTAATACAAAACTTTTTTAAACAATAAGTATTAACATATAAAGAGTATATTTACATATATGTACATATGTGTGCATTATTGTATGTAAATTTAAGGATTGTTGTTGCTGGTATTGCTGATGGCATATGTTACAGTTTTACATTTTTGTTAATATCTAAATGTGTTGGCCCAGTAAACTTAATTAAATATGCACGCATATAATTATTTGGCTACGTGTGGGTGTGTGTATGCACTTATGTACATGCATGCATGTATGTCCGTTTATGTAAAAATAGTTCGTGAGCAGAAAAGCACCGACTTATGTTAGGATATGACATTTTTTATTTAGCATCTTGTTTTAAGAAAGAGTTTTTTTTACTAATTCCAAAGGATACTGCTGTTAGTTACAGCCAGTGATTTTCCATATTTTTTAATTTTAAAAGCCATAGTAGCACGTACCTACTTAGCTGGTGAATAATGTATAAATTTTAAAATTATGATAATAAAAACAAATTATAACAGTGGTGACAAACCTAGCAGATCAGTATATTTTATATTATCTCACTTTGCTGTTGATATATTTTCTTTCGTTGATTAATTTCTGCTTATGTAAGAGAAATTGATCTTAAGAGAAGTTAAAAAATGTGGGAATAAAAATATATGAACATGAAGTGGAAAGGATGGGGTTATATATGGAACAGCAAATCAAGAAGACGATCTTTATGGCTTTGCTAGCAAGCATGTATCCCTTTTTAGAACTTTCCATTATTAATAAGTATAATTAAATTTCCTGAAATGAGAGAGTACACGACCCAAAATTTGCCTCATGTTGAGATCATTTGTTTGGCATGTTTCGTTTGATAGCAAGAATATTTTTTAAGGAAAAGAGCTCTTTTATAAGATCAGGAAGTCCAAAATTTTCAAAAAGTTGTTGTTCAGTAATGCTTAAACTTAAAAGAATTCAATGACTCGAGGGCTGACCCCATATTAGCCAATTTTGACTTATTTGCAGCTAAACTTTATTTCTTTTTTCTTTTCAATATGATCACTAACTCACCAATTGAAATATATTGTTCTCTCTTGTAATAATCCATTTTTAGAAAATCTGAACTATTAGCCGTCAATCTATTTTCCTAGAGATAATCGACCTGCCGCATACAATGAACCATCTGTTGGAAAAGAAATATTTCATTACACTAGATTATCAATCTACTGTTAAATGCATGTGGAAAATCAACTTGAACTTCAAACTGATGCTTAAATATGTTCTGAAGCTAAACGCATGTGTCTCTATAAACGAGGTTACAGTGATATGGATTAGAGAACAGCTTGCCTTACAGGGAAAGGAAAGTAGTAGAAACACATCAAAAATGGCAATAACTACTGATTGCGTTTTGTGTACCAAAACTAAGAGTAGCTTTGAGAGGTGGTATCATGAGAGCTAGGCTCTCACCATTTTTAAATTTAAGCGAAATTTTTGGAATTTGAGCTACTAAAATCGAGCTATTTTACGAACTAAAACGAGGCCGTACTCCCCTTTTACATTCTTATTACCACTGCCCACTTTTTTCTTGAAGAAAGTGGAGATATCCGACTGTGCTACCAATAACAGTCACAAAACACTACGCTCGGTTCCTCGCGCAAAATGGCACTGAATGTGCGTCATGCTAGACTGGCTGAAATTTCTCTCAGTGTTCTGATGGAATTTCCCGAATTCAGCTTTAGCCCAATATATAAAACAGCCTTGTATTTATCGGCTTTAATTGGAGCTTATGTACGTACTTATAAGGGCTGTGTTATTTACTATATTACAAAGTTAGCGATATCAACTGTGGATATTATAAATGAATTGAAAATTAATTCTGGCTTTAGTTCATTTATTCTAATTTCTAAAAACTATTTTTAGAAAGAAAATATTTTAATAAAGATCACTTTCTTATTATAATTAAGAATTTTATTTGGGGGGTCTTCAGCTCGAAAGGTTATCTAAACTGACAAAAGTAATTTATTTAAGTAGTTTACTTTAAAAATTACACCCTGTGTTAGCCCCTTCAGTGAAAAACGTATTAAAAATCTTTGATCAACAAAACTAAGCTTTAAACAAACTCTAGTTCAATTTTTCCTTAAACTCAAACCACCGTACATTACCCACATCCATTTTAGGCTTATGCTTACTTTAAGCTTTATTTGCAAATTAAACTTAAACACAAACGCCGCATCCGCACTTTAATTTGCTGCTTCCACCATATGGTAGCCTGATTAAACTCTGTGGCTTCTACTGACTGTATCCCACTCCAAAAGTGCGGTTAAACACAAAGAATTTTTTTGTTGAAAACAGCTTCTTGTTAATTTCTCTGTTAAAAATAGGTACAAGAAAAATATAGAACAGAATACAACACTGTTTGGTCTATCCTGTTATTGTTCGAGAACTGTAGTGTAACCAACCAACCAGAAGAAATTTTTTGTGTTGGCAAATATAGTGTTTTTTTCTTGTTTGTAATGTTATTTTGTTGCGTACTTTTCAAAAACACTCACAACGACAAACAAAATAATACGAGTAGATGCTCTTCTAATGCAAATTTTTTGTGTGCTTTATTTTTGTTACTATTTAAAATAACACAACAGCAACAGCGACAAACAAACTCGCTGATGTGGTTTAAGCTCATAGAGAGAAAATAAAATAAAAATGTATTTCTTTTTGTATATAAGCACTACCCCCTGATCCAGTAGGTGTGTACGAATAAGAGTGCAAAAATCCTTTCAGTTTTGCAAGTGTTGCACTTCAGCATAATTTTTTCCTTTAAATATATATTTTAAGGGGGGTGGTTGTTTTGATGAGTAGATGAGCAGATGTTGTAAATTATTTTTAATATGCTGATTTTTCACGTTTTTGCTGTTATTTTAATTTTTTTTCTGAATTCAAAAAATGTCAGTCATCATGTTTAGTTTTTATTTTGTTTTTTCTTATTTTAGTTTTCATTAAGTCACATAGTCAAAAATGTATCATGTACTAGTGTGTGCTGCCACTTCTGAACATAGCTGCTGTGTTGTTATGCTAAATTCATAATAATGTTGTTATAACAAAAACATTATCTCTTACATGCACACACACACTTTTTTGAACTAAATACATCATAACTTTATCATCATTTTGCATGCACAATCCCTGGATTCTGATTAGTTAACCAGTGTCGGATCAAGAGTGATTAGGATTTAATTTTAAAAGTTATATAATACAACATTTGCGTAAATGAACTTAAGAATTTTAGCAAAAGAGGCAGTAAGTTGATTAGTTGGTGGCAGCGTGCTGCGCGCAAGCTAGCGAGTAGAATTAAATAATTCCTTTTTGATAGCATCTTGCTCGTTCAGCAATAACGCCAATCCTAGTGAATTGTAAGACCCATTAGTGCTGAAAGCTCAGATTGATTATCTACTCCAAGAAATTTGTGCCTCGAAGAATGGAGTGCCGGGCACATAGTTTTTCTATGACCTGTTTCTGGCAGCTGCAACAGTGTTTTTGTTAGAAAATCTCAGTCTACTTGCACGTATACTAATCGCCCATTAAATTGTTATCACGGCCAGCAACCTTGACATAACCTTACTACTTTTATTTACCAACTGTACCCGACGCTTCTAATTATAACACGTCCTTATTATTGATCATTTTCAACTATCTTACATCAGTTCTCTTAGTGTAAAACCTGAAAATATTATTTTTAGTTATAACCCAAGATGCCGCTCTAATAGCCAGAATTTTAATTTCAGAATGATAATATTTTGTCGGTTTATACCCTGGTATGGCAGTAACGCACTTTGTCACCTCATTTACATTCCCGCCTAGAATGAAACAATATATGGAAAAAGCTAATGGTCATTCCGAATGCAGACAATCTAGCCGTATATATAGCAATTCAATGAAAGTCTATTCGATCAAGATACAGTAAAGCATTTAGGGCCTCTAAAAACCAGTACTAAAACAGCCCGTAATACTAATGCTAGCAGATCTTTGAACCCTGTACGGTTATATTAATATAGGACGTGTTATGGCCATCTACATTCATTGCAGCATCCTAGCATAAGACATACCTCGATCGGTTTTATAAGCGAACATTGCTCTTTTACCCTGTGTTGCACGTATGTCTTTTTTCAGAATTTCGGCATAAGTCTTAGATTCTTGGCGCTATCAGATAAAGTTAGAGCTGACGACGCTGTAGCCAAGAAACATTTGCTTAAGTAAAGTTCAGGATATTCAAACTGAAATAACATTAAGACAATAATTTCTACGAATAAATTGGGTGGCCTTCTGTGGAAAGGGCTAGAGTAGAGAACTCTTACTAGCGAAGCAACAACATGTTTAGCTGACCTGCCATCATAGCTAAAGCAATGTACTTTAGACGGCTATCAATCTGACATTCAAGTCATTATGTGCTTCTTTGAAGACGAATGAATTTCGGTATGGCGCCAAGATTGAAAATTTCAAAGAATAAAGTTTTTTTTTATCGATTACAAAACTGTATTTTTCTCTCATAAACATTTTAGTCTATGATTTAGAATAAAGTTTTCCACTGTTATCGCTGCATTATTAAAAGAATTATATTAAAAAGGTACTACAGCATTATATGAAAAAACCGTTCTAAAATTTTAAAGCTTAACGAGGAAAGTTTTTGCTGCACGCAGTAACAGAGCTTTAAGCAAATTAATTTTAAACCCATTCATTCGTCGTCGATTCGTTACTTCTGCGTTCTTCAGCTGAACAGATCGTTTGTGAAACAAATTTTCTTCTTAGTTCTTGTCTGTACCTAACAATCTTCAAAACAAGATTAAGACTATTAAGTCATCAGAAATTTATAACAACGCTTTAAAAACTGCCAACGAAGCTAAGTTGGCTCATTTGATATTGAGCTGTTCTATACATACCGAAATGATTTTAACATTATTTCTTCAAAATGGTCGAGTTGTATTTGATATCCAATAAAAGGGTACTTCGATTCTTCAAAGGTTCATTGGTTTTTCCTAAAGTCATCAGTGCTCTTTTTTTGACAATATTTCTTATGGTTCTTATTCGATCACTCCTTTGAGGCTAGTGCCTAACATATATTATGGACACAATTAAATGCAAAGAGAGAGCGAAAGAGCTAATGAAGGATACCAAAATCTATCGATTTCTTAGCACACTTCATGTAGATGTCTCAAAAATGCTGTTCCCCTTTGTTCCTCCATCTGTTTTCATTCTGCTGTGTTATGCCTTTTACAAAAAACTTCATAAAATATTTTTAAAAATATATAACGCAAAAAAAATCGGTGGCAACGCTGTTATGCAAAATTATCGGCCATTTTTTTTTCAATATGCGTTTTAAAATGTGGTAGAAGGTTTATTTTTTGTTCTGGTAGGGTACAATCCGTCTCTTGAAACAGACGAAGCGTATTAAAATTAAGATCAAAACAGTTATATTTTCATTTTAAACAAGAAAAAAAAACAGCAAAAATTATGTCGTTTGGATTTCTCTTACTCTATAAGAAGCATCACGTTTAATTTTCTTAATAAAATTTTGTTTTTTTTATGACAGTTTAGGCCCTAAAAATGGTCACTGCTTGCCTTTTTTGTTTTATAAAAATATCCTGCTCCTCACAATGTTATCATCATTCATTTAGGTTAACTTGTGTTTCCTGTTTTCTTTTTCCTGCTTTTACAACAAGCAACTGTGTTAATATTGCAAACAGTAGTAGTGTTGATATTACAATTACTTTCTTTTTTATTTTAAGCTTTTTTAAGTTTTTTTTTTTTTTTTTTTTTGTGATTCTGTCAGAAAAATAATATTATCAGTAAAAATATTCTATAATTTTAAAAAATAACAATTTTGTCCTGTTTATTATCTCTGTGCATTATATGAATATAAAAATACATTTTATATTTAACACGATGATATTATTGTATTATAAATTTCAAGAGAGAATATTTCAACTTAAAAGATGACAGTTCAGATTATTTATCGGATATTTCTTTACATGATATATTTTTTGAATGTTTGGATGTTAGTTTAGATAGTAGTCGATATGGAATACGAAACACCAATTTTGGATTTTTTGTTTGTCTGTCCGTCCGTCTGTCTGTCTGCTTGTCATCACATCACGTAAAAACTGCTTGGTGGATTTAAATAAAATTTTGCGAGAAGGCCCCTTAGAACCTTGGTTCAAAAATAGAATACTTTTTTTTCGTAAGAATAATATATTTCTTAGAGAAAATAGAGATACATGCGGATAGCACTTAATTTTACCGGTATAATGGCAGTAAAACATTTAACATTAAACATTTTATTTTTGTAAATATAAAGATTTTATGATAACTTAAAATTAGTTGGTTTAATTTTATAACAAAAATACAAGAACAAACCAATGGAACTTTTTTATTCAAGTTCTGTTTCCGAGGGCAAAAATGAACCCTTTCTGGAACCGTAATAGGTAGACCCTTAAAATCACAGAAGGTGATTTGCTATTGACGCTATAACAAATAATATTAAAAATTAACTGGTCTTCCGCAAGTGAAGAATTTTTTATACAAGTAACGTAATTTTGGAACTGTTGTTGGCAGACACCTCAAATTTGCATAGTGTATGTGAGACTATATGCGCTATAGTAACAAGAAAAAAACTTTAAATTACAGGGTATCCTATCAGTAACGTGCTTTCCACGTACTTGGCCTTATTACTGAACAGCAATAGGCAGACATTGAGGGTTCAAGTATTTTATGTCCGCTATTTAAACAATTA
The DNA here is from genome assembly GCA_937654795.1 of Cistogaster globosa. Classification (NCBI taxonomy): domain Eukaryota; kingdom Metazoa; phylum Arthropoda; class Insecta; order Diptera; family Tachinidae; genus Cistogaster; species Cistogaster globosa. The sequence continues at coordinate 26,522,914 of OW569404.1, forward strand.
CAAAATAGTAAATATAAAACTAAAATATATAGGGTGCTCCTATAGTGAAGTTATTTTAACATATATGGCTTTAATTTTTTAACATTAGTAAGCCAACACTTAGAATTTACACAGAGTATTTGTAAATATGCCCGCTATAAAAGTAAGTATAAACAATAAGTCTAACAAATAAGAATGCTATACTCGGCTATGTCAAATCTTTTGTACCATTCACTATCATCAAAAAAAATTTCATAAAAATATCATCGGCTTTTAATGGGTTAAGCATTTTTTTAAAATGTTAGTATTTCCTGAAAGATTTCTTCAAAGCCATTTATTTGATACCCATATTAACTCCTTTGACAATCGAACTTTTTTATGAAAATTTCAGAAAATGTGCGCTAGGGATAATTTTTTCACTTAATGTTGGTTTTTATTTTTTAGGTCTCTATCGCTCCATACATTTTTTTGGTTATTGGAGTTACTTCATTGTTCCAAATGATATGGAAAAATTAGAAGTAGGCGTTGTATTTAGCCCGCTGTATAGTGGGACATGGACCGATCTTGCTGATTTTCAGTAGCAACTGTTTCGTATCTATATCTAATCTACTGGCGTATTTAAATTTTCTCTAGCTCATGTAGTGCCTCGGCAAAGTTGATTTCAAAACTAACATAGATGGACATCGCTCAATTGACTTGGCAATGCATAAGGACTCATAATATATGTATATACCTTATGGGGTCGGAAATGAATATTACAAACGGAATGACAAACTTATATATACCCTTTTTTCATTTATTTTTTGTGGTGAAGGGTATAAAAATCAAAAGGTGTTTCCATACAGCCCGTGATTTTTACAAATATGTCTTATCTTTTAAAGCGTTATGGCCAGACGCTTGCAATTTTTCAGAGTAAGTACTGTTATGTCTGCTGTGAGGCAAAGTGTGAAAATGAAAAATACATGTAATAAAGGGTGTCCCGATAGTAAGGCGATTTTTACTTATATAGACTTATCTTTTATATACATAGTAAGAAAAGAGGCAGACATTTTTAATTTTTAACAGTAAATAATAAAAATATAAAATTAAAAAGTGACTCATATATGGTACGGGACACTTTGTGTGTAATTCAACTGCCACAACTATTTTTCTATATTTTATTTTAAAGAGGTGATTTTTTATGTACGATAAACCCGAAATCTTAAAAAATACATTTAAGAAAAATAAATTTGATACAAAAAAAATCTTTTTTTTAAATATCGATGCATTTAATATATGACCAGACAATTCCTTACTGTATGTTACGAAAAACAAGAAAAACGTTCTCCTCCTAGGCGTCCATTATTGTTGGCTTACCAGCCTTAGCCTGAATCGGTGACTTTATGTTTCCCCACAGAAAATAATTGAGAGGTGTCAAAACGGACAATCTTGTAAGCAAATTTACACTTCGATTTCTCTAAATCAACTTTCACTAAATTTTGATTTCAATATGTTGATGTCTGTTGTCTTCGTATCTTACAAAATCCCATCCTGTTAAACCTTCATCTCTCCCGCGTCAATGTCATCTATAGTTTTAAAGATAAAATCATTAGTTATGCCGCTGTAATGATCTTCATTTAAAGAAATAAGCTATAATCATGCCCAGCTGTATGTAAACCGTGTTGTGGATTGGTATTACTCCACATGCAGCAATTTTGTTAATTTATGAATGACCCTCCTTGCTGACTACAATTTTGCGATAAGTTGATAACTGAATTGACAACTGATTTTAAAGTAAATATGGATAATCCGTTAGCATTTTTTGACATATTCAAAAATTGATGACATTGAACCCTTTCGTATTTTCTATTGGTCTTAAAAAAATTTACAAAATAAAAAATCTTCGCATCCTAGAAGTCCACTTTAAAATTTAAATTACGTATGAATTCTTCATTAATTAAAATTCTCTTATTAAACTAATTTTTAAGATAAATGCCAGTTTCAAATATTTCCTTTTACCCTTTAAAATTTTAACAACATTTGAAAAAGAAAAATGTGAAAAAAAATTTTAATAAAGTAGAAATATTGTTCAAGTGGTTAGAAAAAAATGATTACGAAAAAATATTAATCGTAAATAACAAAAAAAACAGAATTTTTTCAGTCATTTAATTCAAATTGAATGGCAGCGTAAATAGAATGCAATACACCATTTCGCTTAAATGTGCTTTTTTAAGAAAGTTAATTTTTTTAGTACCAAAGTTATTTGGTTACCATTGACATCTTTATTTTTAATTGACTTTTAGATTTAAAAACAAAAGATATAATGAAATTTCGAAGGCTTTTTAATAATAGTGAATCAAAATAGTTGCTGTAATGTACCATGTTAATTATGATATGGTTTCAAGACTATTGTTAACCATTCGTGCCAACTTTCTAGAGAGCCGTTCTGTATTTAGAACCGGACTTTAGAAGCAGCACTATTCTTTGTAAGCGACAATACTGACTCTTATTCCCTGAGATGATGTGTATGAGGACAGCAGCACAAATAGCAAGCGTTTCTAATCGTTGATAATCATTTTTTGAGGCAACTAAAAACAAAGGTTTTTGACATTTGCAGAGAAAATGCACAGTGGCTCATATTGACTTTTTCCGTTGAAAAATCATTACTTTTGAAGTCTGTAATAAATAGATTTAAAATTTTTTTAAAGCATTAGAATAATAGTTTCTAAGCTTTAATATGAGTTTCCAACCATTGTGTCATTTATTATCTAGCTGCCAAGCTACGAGCTGATTTTAAAGGTCTTCATCTTGTTAAGTTTTTGTATTCTTTATTTTTGCATTTTTGGGTTTATTGTGGCAGTTTTCTTATTGTTAGTTAATACTTAAAGAGATTTTTTTTTTTTGTATAGCAACTTTTTTCTCAGGGTACATTTAAGCCTAAAGTTCGACAGGGTTTATTCCATGTCAATGAAATTTTTAAACATTTCTTACTTTGAAGATATTAACTTATAATAAAAAGTCTGGCGGGTCCAATCTTAATAAATGATTTTTTTATCTAATCTGTTTTCTCTGAGTGATGCACTATTATTAATTTTTTTAAGAAACATAATTATTTACCGCAAGTTTTTGAAAGTTTTTCTGTTTTTTACTGTCTCATAATTTAAAAAAAATTGGGTCTGAATAATAATTATCAATTTATTTACATTTTAGTATTTAAAAGCATCAGTAAATGGTTAAACTGTCAACTCACTTTTGGCTCTGACAACTCTTTTAAATTAATCGTTCCAGTGAGGAGCATTGAGTCATTATGCAAAATATATGCGATATAAATAAAAGCAAAACTTTCTTCTATGAAGTTGTTCAATATAGAAATGGTGTATTGTTTATTGCTTTAAAAACCAATGAATAAAAATTGATGAATATATTTTTTCTTTTATTTGATTTCGTTGGGTTGCTTCAGCAAATACGAAAAATGCGCAAATAATAATATGTTTGTAGAAGTAATTATAATTTTGATTTAAAAAAACCGTCTTTTTTAAGCATATTTTTTTTTCGATAGCACATAAAAGCAATGGGAAAAGCTCGATAGGAATTCATTTTTGGTTCTATTTAATGATTTTTCTATAAAAATAATTATTTTATATTTCTTAATTTCTAAATTTAATATTTAAATTCGGCTTAAGTTTATTTAAATTAAAAATCTAAATTTGTGCAGAAAGTAAAATATTAGCAAGTTATTGTGTTCATTTTTAAAGAAAACAAAAAAAAATAGACACTTGCAATATGCAATGCAGCATATTCTGGATCGCTACATCCTTCCTCAGCATTCATTGCATCTTGTGTGCGTTGGAAATAAAGGGTGATTGTTTTTAATGTATAGAACTTTTAATTCACGTCAGATTTTGTCAGCTATCAAGTGATTTATGTTGAAAAAAGTCATCAAAATGGGGACCTCCAGATTAGACTACATCTGCAGTAAATTCATCTTTGTTTTATTCTATTTCAAAGTTAAACATTATTAATTTTGTTAGAAGAATCCTACATGTAACCTATGGCTTCTTTCGTTGCTACTTTAATTAATCGTCACAAAAATTTGTTGTTGCTTTATTTTATCAAACTTTTTTCTTCGAATCATCACGCATTCATATTTATTTATTCATTATTTTAAATACGGAAGGATTTAATTAAAAATAAACACAATCATGTAACTAATTTATTAATTTAAGTATGTTTTTCATTGCAAACGTGGCCTCTTTACAGCAGGAGAGTAAAATTGGCTGATTTTTGTAGTTTTTTTTTAACTAAAAAAATCTAATATTCCCTAATAAATCAATTATTAATCTTTATTCCAGAAACAACTCATCAAGCTCTGATTACTGAATTGTAATGTTAACTGAGAGAGATTTCTTGAAAAGTTCAAAAATTTTTTTCCTATTTCAACAATTTCTAAAATTAATTCTAAGAAACAACTTCGAATAATTTCCGCTTAAAACTTAAAAAAAAAACATTAGACTTTCTTTTCTGTGTACTTTAGCTGATTTTAAATATAAAAACATTTACTAAAAATATAATATGTCCCAAATTATGTAAATAAAATAAGAAAAAATTTATTTTTCTTAGTTTAATTAAAATTCAAAAGAATGCTCGGAAGCAGACCTATGCTCTTTCGAAATTTGGTGTTTTTAGTTGTTACAGTATTCTTATAATTTTCCAGAATTGTGTGATAGTGAGTTTGATTAATTTTGAAAGAAAGAAAGATTTGAGTTGAATGAGATTACTTTTGTTCGGCTGTAAAAACCAAGTAGAGTTGCTAAAAGTGTTTCTAGCTACAAGAAAACTATAAGTTTTTCTATCTTTTACCACACATTCTACGCTAGATACATTCGAAGGAACATTGAAGAAATTTCAAGTATGTTCCACTTAATGTTTCCACATGTATAGCAACGTTTATTTTTTAATTCTTGTTTACTTTCATGTCGCCCTGAAACATGATTCCTCGTCTTTGTCGATGGTTATACTTTTTATTGTGTTATTGGGTTCAAAGCAGTCATGGTGTGGGGTTTCTTATAAAAGTAGTGATAGAATTATAAGATTTTGGAGCAGTGGAGGCAGGTCCACCACAAGGCTCTTTATTAAGGCACTTTATTTTGTCTTCAATATCACGTATTCTCCTGCTGGGTATCTTCTGATGTATTAACTGTTCTTGACGCTCCTATGCTTCAGAATTTAAATAAAAGGAGCAACAATCACCTGATGATTCTTCATGAATACTTTTTAAAATAAGGTCCGATTCTAAATGTTCAGAAGACAGGTGAAGAGTAGTGATTAAGGGTGGACGTGGTAATCTCTAACTTGGCTGATAAATGTGTGAGAACCCCTGATAGGATGAAGTGTTTAGGCATAATATTTCATGAACATGATAAATATGAGAGACACCTCGATTTTAAAATAGAAGGCTGATATCTCATTTTGTAGGATTTTATGCCATATGGACGGTCATAGTAAGAAAGTCAGACTTCTTATAACTTACGCTTTTCTAGTTTGGTTTGGAACACATTTTCATCAGATGGAGAGGCTAAGGGTATGGGTTAGACGTGCTCTCTACATGTTTCTACGGCTATATCTTAGGATAAGGACTGGCAACATTTTGCGGAGACCGTTTTGTAAAAGGATCTATCGTTGTATAAATTTTGAGAGAATTTATGTTATTCTCATTAGATCTGCACTTAGGTTTCTTAATCAATCGTTTCATTGAATAATCGTACAATTGCGGAATGCTTCAAACAAGCTCCTAATCTGGAGTTTGGGCATAGAATTAAGTACCTTTTCCCACCATTTTGGCTTGTATAGTAAAGGTCTTTTTTGGAATGTACGCCTCTTATTTTATGATAGGAGGAGGAAAAAAAACTCTTGGATAACCAACTATACATCAAGTATTTTAACATGAAGTTTGATAGATATTATAAATCACTTTTTATACCCTGCACTACAGAAAGTGGAAAAGGGCTTATCTAAGTTTGTTATTGCGTTTGTAATTTCTACAATATGTATTTCCCACCCCATAAAGCTTGTATACTCTAAGTTGTTATGCATAGCGAAGTAGATTAAGCGACGTCCGTCTGCCTGTCCATGTTACTGTTGAAGTCAACTTTACCGGGGCACTAGATAAGCTGGAGAGAATTAAAATATGCCAATCGATCAGACGTTCTTTCTAAAGAGTTGCTATTGAAAATCAGCAAGATCGGTCCATGTCCCTTAAAGAAGTGGGCTTAACACCGCGCCTGCATTTAATTTTTACATATCATTTGGAAAAATAAAGTGAATGCTTTCAAAAATCAAATATATGGAGCGATTAGAATTAAAAAAAAAGAAAAAAATATCAAGGGAAAAACTTGGCGCTTGCCAATTTTTTCGAACTACGGGTCTCCGGTTTCTTTATAGAACGGTGTGATTGTGCACCATATTTCTTTAAATATTAATTTGAGAATCATTTAAAAGCTTTTGAAGTGATCTTCTTGGAAATACAATTTTTTTTAAATACTTAACCCATTAGAAGCTGATGACATTTTTATGTAAAATTATATGTCGTACTTAATTTTTCTGTTTCTTATTTTTTAAGTCTCTTTCACAGCAATATTTGTTCTTCTTCATACAATAGTTCTTCAATAAGTATAATTGCAGACACAACTCTTTGTGCATCGCTGATTTCATGTGTGTGCTGAAAACAAAAACCATGTTCCATATGATGTTGCCTCATATGTAGATTCTGATATCCAATTTTTTAGGCAGAATTGCATTATTTTTAGGGATTGTTCATTAAGTCTCAATATAATCTTTGGTAGTATTTTTAAATTTACTTCATTAATACATTGTTTTATTTGTTTATTGTTCTTATTAAAATATTTTCTTCGCTTTCTTACTTTTATTTCCAATTAGGCTATTTCCACTGAATATTCTATATTAATGGAGAATGAATGAAAAAATTACTTGAAAAGTATTTTTTTAATATTTTTTGTTTTCGTTGTTGGTTGTGCATTTTCTTCTCGATAGTTTTTCACTGCAATTTATACTACATTTTCTGTATGTATTCAAGTTTGTAATACATTTTGAAATGTTATGCATGTATATATTACGTTTTTTACCTTTTCATTACGCTCAGCCACTTTATCAATTACGCCAATAAAACTTCAACTTTTTCTCTTTATTTTTTCTGCAATTTAAACGCCACTACAAGTGTTTGATATGAATGTATATGTATGAAGTTTATGTGTAGGTTTCGATATCGTTCCTTTTGCTGTTGATGTTGTTGTTTTTGTCAGACAACAAAACCATTCATCATCATTCCTGCACTAGTAAAATGTAAAAGCATCCTTTTTTCATCTTTTCTTTTTTTATTTTTCTACATGCTGTCAGAAATTCAGACATGATTCAATATTGTAACATTTGTGCCGAATATTTTGAATTGTAAATTTGAGTAAATTGTAGTAGGTAGTTCAATAAAAAAAATTTATATTTCAGTTTCATTTTCAATTGTTAACGAGATATGAAGAAGCAATTTCTAGAATTTTTTATCACAATTAAATATTTCACTTTAAAAGATGGCCCTCAAGTTAAAAATCATTAAAATTAAAAAAATATATCCCTGTTTTGTTTTCATATCGACATGAATATTTAACAAATTCTCAGATATTAGATTCTCAGAAAATTGAAAATAATGCCAAAATCGTACATTAATTCTTTATAAATAATTAAATAATTCATTAATAATAACACAGTTTTTCGCAGCCTTACTGCTCCGTGTGATCTCTTTCGTTGTAACTTTCCAGGACTAACATTCATACAGTGTAATGCTAATAGTACTTAATCAGTATTCATGTGGATAATGGCTTGTTGACTTCAAACATAGGAATCCGCTTATTTCAAAAATCATGATTACAGGGCATCAATGTTGATCATTTAAATAGAAAGCACATGATCAGACAAAGTCTCATGAGCATCAAGACATTTCAAAAGGATCTTAAAACAAAACATTTCGGTGACATATACGTTCGTATTATACAGTGATACTGAACTCACTGCTTTACTGTCGTCATTTTCAAAGAAGTGTTATTCCGTCGTCCAAAGCAATAACACGTTGTAAATGCATTAAGTTTTTTAAGGTTTTGTGAACTTAAGGGTTTTCGGAACACCCCCTCTCTTATTGTACCTAAAAAAATAACAGCTTTCAGTTTAAATCCATTTATTTAATGAATTCTTTACTCTTTTTTTTATTTATAGACTTTCAAGTTGACGTTTTGAAATTTATGATTCTTATTTTTTTTTTTTGCACTTTTACCAAGTATATCATGCTTAACGGCTTGTGCTACACAATTGATCTAAAATTACTACTTAGTCCAGTTGCAAGAGTGTACATGTCTCATTCTCGTTGGCAAGAAGGCTTTCAGTAATTTTTTCGAGCTGAGATAAATTTAATTTTTACGTGATCTTTTAAGACATAGATAACTTAAAATGTTATTTTTTCATAACTTGTTCCATCCTTTTGATTTTTGTTTAATGTGCTATAAATTCAATTGACTTTAAAAATCGTTTAATGACCTTGTGTTTACAAACTTAATGAAAGTTTTAAAGTATTAAAATTTTGTTGACAATAAAAAGCGTAATTTACGTCGACAATTTATGCCATGCGAGTGGTTTTAACATAGAATGCTGAAGAATGTTGTAGCGTACAAAATAATTAATAAACATCAGGTAAATATTTTACGAAAGTAACTTAACTACTAAAGAGTACCGTTCTTTGTTTGAAGTTAAAAGAGGAGAACAGTTACACGGCAAACAGTTTAAAGTTAATAAAAAAACGACTTTCCTTTCTTAAAACAAACTTTTTACTAAGAGATAAAGTTTTAAAGTGTTTGAACAAAATTGCAATATTTGTTTGTCGAAAAAAAATTGCTTAAGTAGAGGTGGCTGTTTGCTTGTTGACTTAAGGATCCGAGTTCAAGTCCAAGCAAAGCCTTGATAAAAAAGTAAGAATAAAGCTGGATAATTTTTTCTTCAGTCCAGTCCCGATAAGAACAATTCACCAAAAGCAAAAGTTTAAAAGTGTTAAAAGAAAATTGCAAGTTTGTTTGTCGAAAAAAAACTGCTCTAGTAGAGGTGAAAGAAAATTGCAAGTTTGTAGAAAAAAAACTGCTTTAGTAGAGGTGACTGTTTGCTTGTTAACTTAAAAATTAGCATTCAAATCCCAACAAACCCTGGATAAAAAAATGAGAATTTTGCTGGATGAGTTTTTTTCCAATCCAGTTCCGATAAGAACAATTCACCAAAAAAAATTCAAAAGTGTTGGAAGAAAATCGCTAGATTTGCTTGTCGAAAAACAAACTGCTTTAGTAGAGTTGTCTGTTTGTTTGTTAACTAAATATATAAGCTGAAATCCTAACAAAGAATCGCAAAATAAGAATTTTTGCTGGTTGATTTTTCCCCTACAGTCCCGATAGGAAAAGTAAGACCATTGATGTCTTTTCGTGGTAGATGAGTTATTGAAGACGCAGCAGAACAGCAGATGAGGCGAAGACGCCTCAATCGACGCTTAGTTAGAAAGGAAAAAACAAACTAATAATCTTATGATAAGTGAAAACGCAAAAGAACTTAAGAAACTTCAGCATAAATGCTCTTAGCTACTTATATTGATGGAGATAAATGTCAAATCTAGAAAACTCTTTTTTAAAACCTTCTTAAGCTTAAAGTATTACTTTATCCATAACAAAAACGGTATAATGAATACCGTTCGTTAAAAAAGTATGACCTCCTGACTACCACTTTGCGAAATAAGAGCCGCTTGTTTGCCAAGCAATTATTTCATTGAATATTTGCTGGCTGTGACATTACCTGAATACACCATCATACTCATCGTTCTTCCTCTGAATATTTGAAATGAATCCATATTATTCATTTAAGATTTTTTTACGCTTGTACACTATGATAAAAATTCTTTTAATATTTTTATTCTTGGATGTTTTTGGTGAAGTGCGGTGATGTTCACAACAAGCAAAAAATGCTAAAATAAAAGTAAATTTATTTTCAAAATAAAATCGCGTATAAGTCGCATATTTGTGTGTGCGGAAGCTTGTATATTTTTGGAATATTGTGAAAATAAAAGTGCCTTTTTTTAATGCTTTTTTCATGAAACTCCTCGACAGCTTAAAACAAAAAACAAAATTATTGAGGAAAAAAGTGAATCATATTTATTGATGAAATTGACAGCAGACATAAAATCGAATATTGTTAAAAAAAATGCATGAATGTAAGAAAAAAATTCTTCAGTTCTTTTTCGCTGCAAAATGTAAAAAAAAATAATAACGATAGGTTTTTTGTGTTAACGGTATCTCTTATTTGCCTTTACTTTTGTTTCTATTTACTGAAGTAATTCTTAACAGTCAATTTAAGTCAATAAAAACTAAGGTTTATCAAGTTTTAAAAAACCTTTGAAACACAAAAAGGCGTGACTTTTTTAAAAAGAAGTTTTCTTAAAAGAGTTTAGGAAACATAAAAGTTTTCGAAAACAAAAATAAGCGGAAACATTCAAACATAAAGATATTATGAAAGTTCCAATTTAATGAATACTTTGATATTTTGCATTTTCATTCGTTTATGAAAAAATTCGAGAAACGTATTTTTCATTAAAAATAAATTTTTTTTCTCTTATAAAAGCAATTATTTTTTCATCGTATAAATAATTTTACGATTTCTCCCTTCCCAATGCACATTTCTTAAAGAAAATGTATGAAACCTTTACATATCTGTGTCAACAAATCTAGATGTTAGATTGTCTTGTCGTTATTTCCGCCACAAACAAGGATAGTGTAAATTAAAAGAATAAACTTAAGCTAATAAATGTCGAATCGAAGAAATGGCTTCGTTATTAGAGGTGTCTGTGTGTTCGTTAAACTTTAGACCGTGTGCTTCAATCCTACAGTGTCCGTTAGAACTTACAAGAAGTTTAACTAACAAGCGATCTCTCATAATCTAGCAAATCATTGTGAATATATTGAGCAACCCTTAAAAATTACCCGTTTTTTAAATCAGCCATCAGTTCGCGGATGAAAACGTCCATCTGAACAAACCATCCATCGAAAAATATATAGATTTGAATTTAGACTTTTTCTGCCCAGTAGGTGAAACATTTCTTGTCCTACACCGGTGTAAGATCCAAGTGGCACAGGAATTAAACTGCCAAATCCATCATATATGTAGAAGAAATATTCTTAATACAAAAATAATAATATTTTTGCGTCGTTCTTTTACTGTTACACTTTAAAATAGCTGCAAACTGGTCCAGAGTTTTAAAATTATGTTCGAAAAAAATGCATTAATAAAAGTTTCTGTTTGTTAAATAAAAGATTTTCGTTCGAATCCCAACAGAGACTTATGTGCTGTTTTTGTATTTCAGGCAATCGATTCGTTTGAAAAATTTATATGGAAATTACTCAAAAAACTGAGTGTTTTTCATATAAATTTTTCAAACGAATCGATTGCCTGAAATACAAAAACAGCACATTAATAAGTAATAAAAGTAATTCTTGTTGAGTAGCCGCGATGGATGAGTTGTTGAGGACCTAAACGGAGTCATAGTTACGAAGAAACAATAGCTTTGCGAAATTCATTCTCATAACTGCTTTTGTTTTCTACTGCATTCAAACCATCGGAATAACCACAAGCATGCTAATAGAAATAAAAAATAGAAGTGTTGGTGAAACATCGGCAATTGAAAGACTCAATTAAAGGAATTTGTAGTCTTTTAAAAGACCAAAACTAAGAGAAAGTTCTCTTAATTATTAAACCAACAAAAAGCCTGTTAAACAAAAATCTTGCCTACTAAATTTTTTTTCGTTTTAATAAGCAACTTAAATGTTAAAACAGTACTGAAAATTAACGCTTTCTTCCATATAATTGGACATATAATATTCTATTTTATTTTGAGAAGGATTTTTTTATTCTGTCATTTTGAGATATGCATTCTCTGAAAAATGTTACCATACTTTTAAATTTGACAAAGAGAAAGAGTTTCGTATCATACATGGACCATGCGTTCACTTTTAATTTTATTATTTTTATTTTATAATGCTTTGAGTAAGTTTAAAGTAAGGCCCTGTGGATGGAAGCAATGTTACTATTGGAACACCTTTTATTTTTTATTTTTATTCTTGCGTTTATAGCGAATTCGCAATATATGTTCTTCGCAAATTTATAGTCTCAGTTTATTACGGTACAAAAATAGTACAAAAATATGGACATATGTTGGAATAACACATTACTATTGGGATACCCCTTATTTAATTCTGTTTTAATTTGTTGTTCTTAAACGAACGTAGCTCCTCTGTACAAGTTTTAAACATTTCCCTGGAACATTTTTAAAGGTAAGACTATATTCGTATAAAATCGCGGCCTCTACAGAAACACTCTTTAATTTTTAAAATTATATTTATTACAAAAACATTGTTGTATATAAGTTTTTAATGTCCGCCTGTTACGGTCTAGAAACTAAAGCCATATACTTTAAAATAGCTTTAAATAACGTCACTATGGCTGTGGAGTCAAGGTGGTATGCACCTTTACTACAAAAAACAAAAAAAAAAGGTTTTTTTCTGTTTAATGGTATAAATACATATTCAGAATCAACAATAAACATGCAACCTTCTTCGTCGGTACTTCTTCATACCATATTCGCCGGCGAAGTGAAATAACTAATAATAATAATTCTCCTTTCACCACCTGTCTTATCTCTTATCTATCCCTTTCTTAAAGAACGTAGCACGCTTATGAAAAATAACTAAATAGGTATGGTATCAATGCCTGAAGTGCTACTTTACTTTAAAAAAAATAAAAATAACACCTTTTATAATTTGGTTTTAATTTCTTGTATTTGTTCATATGACGGATATAAAAATACTTAAACATCAACTGTCTGCCTATTGCAGTTCAAAGACAAGGCAAAATACCTGAAAATTACGCTACTATTGCCTCATTCTTTAATTTAAAGTTTTATTTTGGGTACCTGTTGCCATAGCGCACAAAGTTTTACCGGCACTGTGCAAATTTGAAGTGTCTGCATAACACAGTTTAAAAATTAACAATATTGTTGTACACATATCTCGTCACTTTCGGAACGCCCTATAGTTTTTAATATCTGCTTCATGCCAGCTATACCAATACAGCTTGTACAGAGATATAGAGTTGTGATATATGGACAGACTGTGTAGTAAAGACAATAGAGTTACGTTTTTACACTTTTTGTACGAAACCCTTAAAAAGCAGCAGAAAAAACAACAATTTTGTATGAAAAATAAGTGATTAACGTCCCTGTAATTCGGGTCTTAGTTTTTATGCCTGCGTTTTTGTTTGAAGTTACGGTCTTATTCTGTTTTATTAACTATTTTTAATTTTACAAATTAAATTTTTTTATTTCTTTAAAAGATTAAATTTAAAATAGCATTTTTATAAATAAAAAAAATTATTTCTGGGGATTTTTCTTTGGAAACTCGGATTCTGTCGGCTTTGCCAGCTCATTACTATTTTATAGAAGAATTTTGTGTCCTCTTAATAGTCCGAGGTAAAACACTTGTTTAAATCGCAAAAAAAAAAAAAAAAAAACAATTGAATAATTCCTGGTACTAAAATTTATATAAACTTTAAGTGTGTAACTTTTACATACATATGTAACAAATAGTTACCTTTTAAAATAAACTCAGCTAAGAAGCGGTGCTTTTAATCCTTGTTGACTAACTTAATGAAGGATGGTTTTCCTGTTATGGCAAATTTTTAGGACCGTCTGAAATGTTTTGTTACTTTACAAGTTCTACTGATGTATAGGTAAATATTTATGGTAATAGGCATAAATTCGATGGGTAATATTTAAAATTTCAAATAATAAAATATGTAAAGTATTTAGAAAAAATAATATTTAATAACGAGGATTATCGCTTCCCACATCGCAAAATTTTGCTTTTATCTTTGATTATTTTTTATTTTTATTTGTTAATTGAAAATGTCATTGCATTTTTTTATAGTATTCATATCAATACCTATAAAATGTATCACTACAAATTCAGACCATTTTTACAGCGAATGTTACAATCTAATAATTGACTCTAAAAGCCATAGAAAATTTTATTTTATTTGGTTGACTGACCAAAGTGATCTTTCAAATTGAGGTTCGTTTTAGTGGTTTGTTGTTGCTATTTGTCATATTGGTTTTGTATATCAAACATACATTTGACATTAATAGAATTTTATTTCGAAAGCCAAACCAAACAATAATGTATATGGAAGAGAAGAAATTTTAGTGAAAAAAGGCTAAGAGAGAGAAAATATACAAAATTTTATGAAACAAGTGCAGGGCTTTAAATTATACAGCTATAAAATCATATTGAAACTTAAAACCAAACAATTTATTATTATTTTGCTACTTTTATTATTGTTATTATTCCGGTATATGTTGGTGTTTCACACACGAGCATATTGTTTTTTTATTTTATATTTTATATTTTATATTTTGTTTTTTTTTTTTTTTTTTGTTTTGTTGCTGTTGCGGTTGGTAAAAGTTATAAATGACTGTGGAAGAGATTTTCCATCCAAACACAAAACACAAAATGAATGGTTTTGTTATTGCAAGGCACGTAAAACAAATAAAAAATGTGTATAATGTGCAACACTTTATATTTAATATTACTCTGTTTTAACGAAGGTAGACTACAAAGTTATTTAAAACAAAGACTGGGTAGACTAAAAGAGCCAAATACCAAATACCACAATCACTCAATCAGGAATATATTTCTGTTTTTCTAGCACCCTTTAAACCAATTATTTTATTTTCATTATTATTATTATTATTTTTTTTTATTTAATGCTTCCTCTGAAAGCAGCATCATCCATTTTTTTATAAACAAAAAAATCTTGCTAGGAAAAAAAATTTTTCGTGAAATTTTTCGAAAACACAATTCTCAATCATTTCAACAAAGAAGATCAGTGCAGTTCCAAAAAAAAAAATTATATGATTAATTATAATTCTGTTTTTAATTTAATAAAATAAAGCTTTCGAAAATTATATTTACGCAAATGTGGAAATTGAAGTCTTTAAATAAAAAACTCTGTAAAAGCGCTTGGGATAGAAGAGCTCGTTTTAGAAAAATGCGATTAATGAAGTTGAATGATCACACAACTGCTTAAAAGCATAAAACAATTATTATTTTCTAACAAAAAAATTAAACTTTAAAAATAACTGTTGTTTTCCAAGCAAAAAATAAAGCTTAAAAAATAACTGTCATTTTCTTTGCACAATATTAAGACATTATATATTTTTAAAATTGAAGTCAACTTAAGCAAATAAAAACTATGGAAGGCAAAGTCAGTCCGCGAAACCGTAAGCAATCTGAGCTGCTGCCTGCATGCAGTTGTCTTTCTCCACTTTTTTATTTTAATTGCATCTAACCGTTTCATAGATTTCTTTTCGCCTTTGGTGAGTTATGTAAGAGTGTGTCTCCTAGTTTATGCAATAGCTAATGTTGCTACCTGTTTTACCTTATGCTCTAGTTATGAGCCAGACTGTATAACCAAAGTTTTTATTTCATAAATGGACCGAATTTAAGCTCTTAGAATAAATACCCTCTCCTCTTTTGTTCACTTTCAAAATTATCTGATCGATCCTATTTTAAGTGATTTGATTTCATAGTTGAGTATTTAAGTGTTTCCACTGTAGAAGAGATATTAAAATGTTTGGCCTATTTTAAAGCATTATGTTCTCATTAGACCAAATTAAACTCCCTTGCCCTTCATCTCAGTTTGCTCACTTTTAAAGTATAGCCAGCTTCTTTTTTAAATTATCTGATTAAATCCCAGAGTTGAGTTTCTATGGGCAGAAATATGAAATAAACCACTAGTGTCTAACTTTTTTTTTCTTTGAAAAACGTCCATATACATCTGTAATTATTTTTTTTCTAAAACTTTTTAGAAATGGAACTAAAAAATGAACCTAAGCCGAAAAAGAAAAATTTTATTTCATAAAAGCATAATTTTCTTATTATTCTTACATAACTTTTCGATCCGCCTTCTTTGCATTTAAACTCTCACTTTAATCAACAAAGTTATTCATACTTTATAATAAGTGGACTTCCACTATTACTATTGTTTTAGAAAATTTATGAGGTGTAATGATTTTTAAATCGGTAAACTGCTTATATATAATGCTTTTCAATAAGTTTTGCAATAAAAGCTTTGATTTTAAATTATTTATGGTGCTTTTTTATTGTTTTAGTTGGTGCAGCTTCTTTTAAATTATTTTAAATTATAACCACCCCATTTGTTTGTGTTAAGCATTGATTTTCAAATATTTTTACTGTTAAGGAAACAATTAAAAATGATAAGTGTATGCTGCTGTTTCAAAATAGTAATAGATCGATAACTAATAGTGTGTATTCTAAAGCTTAAGTAGGTATCGGCTAAAAGCCCAAAAATAAAAAGTGTACGATAACTTAAGTTAAATTAAACAACTGTGTGGCAAATTACAATGTACTTAAATAAACTTTTCGTTAATTTTCTTCATATGTCATTTGCTTAGGCAAAACTTATCGGACATTCAATGTGGAAACAGCTGATTGTACTGTGTACATTTATAAAAGAACATTGTAATGAAGACCGAAAGTGAAATAAAAGAATATTTTTAATTTGTTGTCCATTTTTAACAAACATAATTCGCGACAAAATGTAACATTTAATTGTATACAAAAACAAAACAAAATCAGCGTAATTTTGTATTGAATTTTTCTTCAAATTAATGAAAACAAGTAAGAGTGCTATATTCGACTATGTCGAATCTTATATACCCTTCACCATGTATGTAAATCTAGTTTAGTGAAGTAGCTCCTATCAAAAAAACTAATATAGCGATAACAGAGAATTAAATAATATGAACAAAAATTAAACTGTTGTCATACCTTTTGGTGAAGACCGTCGTCACTGGCTGTTTATTTGGTACGTTTGGCGAGTGCTTTTGGTGTGAAAACATCCTTTTCAAGCCGCGTTTTTATTAAGTACGCTATAAAGTTTTACATAAAAATGTCATCGGCTGCTAATGTGCTAAGCTTTTTTTCAAATTTTAGTCGTTCCTGAAAGATCTCTTCAAAAAATTTTAAATGATACACATATTGACCATATTGACAACCGATTTTTTTTAATAAAATTTTCAGAGGCCCATAACTCGGAAAATATTAGCGAGCGCCAATTGCTTCACTTGATGTTTTTTGATTGAAGTTATTACATTGTTCCAAATGGTATGGGGAAATTATAAGCTGGCGTTGTATATTGTCCATTTTCTTAAAGGCTATAGACCGGTCTTGTTGATTTTCAATAGCAAAATTTTCGAAACTGTGTCTGATCGATTGAAGTATTTAAATTTTCTCTAGCTCATCTAGTGTCTTTGTAAAGTTGATTTCAACATTAACACGGACGAACAGACGGATATCGCTCAATCGACTTCGCTATACATAAGGACTCAAAATATGTTATAG
Source organism: Cistogaster globosa (assembly GCA_937654795.1). Taxonomy (NCBI): domain Eukaryota; kingdom Metazoa; phylum Arthropoda; class Insecta; order Diptera; family Tachinidae; genus Cistogaster; species Cistogaster globosa. The sequence goes on from OW569404.1 coordinate 26,540,430, forward strand.
ATATTTTATTGAAATTACAAAAAGAATTTTAAAGTTAAATATACCCCTTTGACACTTTTTCTAGTGAAGGATATAATAATTATAATTTATGCTGCTAAATACTGTCTACTTAAATTTATGTAGGATTTTTTTCTCTTAAACACCGTCTAATTATAATTTTATAGAATTATAATATTTTTATTTATTAAGGCAGAACTTTAAAAATAGATAACTATGACGAGTTTTCGGATGTCTTATTTGAGTTTTATTAAAGTCGCAACTTAACTGCTCTTCTGTCACCTCTGTCTTTAGCTAGTCTTTTACAACAGTGCTGAATCCCTAATAATGGTTGCCGTTTCTAGTACGTACGTATGTCTGTTCTTGAACCTACATTTTATAAAAATTACAGGATTTTTTTTTTTGGTTTTTAATTACCCTAAAAAATGCACAAATTTCGCTTTAAATGCCTGTAAAGAATAATTTATTTATATATATTTATAATATATATTAATGTTTTCAAAATCATAAAACTTCTAAATTTTAAAACACAAGTTAAGTCACAAATCAACGTTTTGCTAGCAACAAAAATAAAATATTTTCATCTCCTGTTTGGAACAAAAAATTAAACCACTGCATTGCTCTACCATGTTAGAGTAGTAACCAGCATTTTTATAAGAAAAAAAAGCAGAGAACTAACGTTCTTTTAATCATGCTATCTTGTTGCACGTATTGCTGTTAATATTTAAGTCAGATTGTATGTTGCTTATGCATGTTGTTAGCATTTGTCGATGTTTTACTCATAGTTATAAAAGTTCTTGTTAAGTAATAATTTCTAATGGATTGTCAATGAATTAAAACTGTTGGCAAAAAGTTATTTTCTATTTCACTCTTTCTCTCGCTCTCTCTCTCTCTCTATCATACACAATTTACAATTTCACTTTATGTTCCTCAATTTCGTCAGACTTATATTGCAGTTAAAATTCATTGTTTGTTAAACGCAATTTAAGCTGGTTCATTAAAATAACTAAAAATAGCAAATAAATAAACAATTAGAAAAGTTGCAAACTAAACACAACTATTTTACAACCATTAAAAGGTATTTTCTCAACATTAAATCAACATTTTCAGTTTGCAACTAATGGTCACAACTAAAAATCTGATTTAAAGTTGTGCGAAAAAAAATCTTAAAATTTTTGGGGTCTTTAAAAGGGAAGTTTTAAATAGGAGGCTGAAATTGAAAGGAACAAAATTAGTTTGAAAAAGAAAACTGATATAATAAGCGAGATTTAAAATTATTCATTTTTAAACTGAAGCAGTAATTGTCCAAAAAGACATACGAAAAGTTTGAGTTAAAGTTAGGATGACATTTCTGATAGCTTCAATAAAGTTCTCCCTAGAGTAAACTACCTAGAGTGGGCTTTTTACTGGCATAAGCGCAGAATTTACAATGCAGTTGTGAAATAGCAGTAAAGGGAGGGCAAATAAGGGTAAAAGGGTTTTCTCTGTTCGATTACAATGCTGGTGGTGCATCATGTCGACTGCAAATATAATCTGAGCAGGCTAAATATCGGAATGCTAACCCTAATCCGAGCTTTGGCATGACCCGAATATCACTAAGTTGAGAGGAACCATTGAAGACGGCTGCACTAACTCAGTAAGAAATTACACTCTCTTAACACATATTTTTGCCGGGATTTTTAACACAATATTTTTCTAAGCTATTGTTTACAGTGTTTCCATATCCAAAAAGTTCTGCAACCAAAATATTTTAAAAACTTAACCAACTCTTGTTAGAAGTTGAAGCAGGACTTGTATTCTTTTAAGACCCGAGGTGACAAGGAAAAAGCCTGAATTCAATGCGGCTTAACTGATTTTGATGAAATTTAAATCATAGTTATATTCTTATCTAGATGATGGAATATGCTACGTCTAATTTCAAAACTTAAATCTATGTATGTGGGAAAATGAAATATTTAATGAAATATCTATACTGTAAACTAAAAGTCTCTTATTATATTTTTTGATTTCATAGTCGAAAATAAAGCATAATTTTAGTCGAATAGACTTTAACTGGGTGTCAACTCTAGTTTGATAAATGTTTTCATACAATTTCTAATCAAACATTAGAAAAAAGTATCTCTGTTGTTATTTTGTTCACTTTGGTTTAAAAATCAGATAAAGAGTATTGTGTTCTTAAACCAAATAAAATAATTATGGAAAAATGAGTTAAAAACAGCTTTAGCTATTTTAAAATTTAGAGTTGACTTTAACGTCAAAAGTATATTTTCAATTGTCTATGAATGAGTTAGAGTCGACTCTAAAGTAAAACCGACTTTAGTTCCCTAAAAGTAGACTTTATTTTAACTATGAATATGGGCCACTGTCTTTAAAAAAAAATTATGTACTTTTTTAGGATTCGTGTTCGCGGTGTTGTCTAAACAATGTAATAATAACTCATATATTTGAATGCTTAGCACACATACATTGAAGGGTGATGTTCAAAATTAGAAAATAAAAAAAATTTATTTCTATATTAAAATTTTAATTAAAACGTTAATCAAAATAAAAAAGTGTTTTTAAAACTTAAAGAAAATAGACAATAATGATTAAAAATAACCAAAACGGCAACCCTGCTTATGATTGCAAATACAAGTACGTTAAAAGTACTTGTACGCATCATCTTTTAAAAAAGTTAATCAGCCACCCAAACCACAATAACATATGGCTCTAGTAGGACTCGAACTTACGATTCCTTTTTAGCGAAGATACACCCAGTTATTTGATTCGAATTTTCGATATTGCACAATTTCTATGAAGTATTTTTTGTAGACAGCTAACAATTAATTTCAGCGCAGACCTTTAGCATATAAGACTTAAATTTAGGGAAATAATTAGTTTCTTTATAATTCAGCAAGCTCATTATAGCCCTTCACCACAAAAAGTATAAAAAGGGTAAAACTAATTTTGTCATTCCGTTTGTAATTTTACAATATCGATTTCCGAGCCCATAAATTATATATATTCTGAGTCCTTATACATAGCGAAGTCGACTGAATGATGTCCGTCTGCCCGTCCGTGTTAGTGTTGAAATCAAGTTTGCCAAGGTACTAGATCAGCTAGAAAAATTTAAATACGCCAATCGATCAGACATAGTGTCAAAAGAGGTGCTATTGGAAATCAGCAATATCGGTCCATGTTCCGCGATGCAGCGGACAACACACCACTCCTACATCTAAATTTTCTATTTCATTTGGAACAATAAGGTAACTTCAATCAAAAATACAAATATATGGGGCTCTAGAGAATTAAAAAATAAGAAAAAACATCAAGTGAAAAAATTGGCGATATCTTACGGCTGTAATCCCTACTTCAACAGCTTATTTGAGGACTGGTATGGTCTTATCGAAATGCGGTCTTTTTGATGCTGAGGTTAATCTTAATTCTACCTCAGCCTAATTGAACATAGATAGAATGTATTGGAAATGTGTGAAATAAAAAAGGTATGGGAGAAAAACCATAACCAGGATAGGTAACTCTGAAGAACAGCAAAAACTTGACTAATGCTATCAATAAATAGATAAAAATATCAATTTTATATTTTTAATAGATTAAAATATCAATGTATGTTACTTAGTTTTGAGCATCACTGCAGGTATTACACTGAATAATAAAAAAAAATCAAGTCAGTGGTAATTTTCTCTTTTTCCACAAATTGATTTCATAATTGATATTTGGAAGGTATATTTTAGTTTCTGCCTTATTGAAACAGCATGCTTACTTTTTATTGCTAAAAATTCATTCCTTCTTTCAAAAATTAAGTATAACATTCATTTGAAATTTTGTATTAGAAAATCTTAAGTAGGTTCTCGGCATCTGTCTTGCATTCTTGGCTTTAATTTAAATATAACTTTAATAATATTAAAGCTCTTGTCTTATAACTTGCAATTAAAACTATTTTTTTATCCTAAATGAAACTTTTTATTTGTAAATGAGTTTAATTAAAACTAGCATTCTTATTATCCCTTAATATTACGACCAACAATCATTTAAACTTAAAATATAATTTTTTTAACTCCTCCATTAGCCACAATTCAATATAAAAGTTAAAAAAATATGTTTTTCTTACTCATGGCATCATAACTGGAACAACTATTAAATGCAACTGTGGCAGAATTCTAAGTTTCGTTTCAAATTGTGTTTTTTTTTACACTTAAAAATGCATTAAGAAAAATATTCATAAAATTCTAAATGTAATGAAATTTTCATTATATTATTTTTATGTAGATACGGATAAATTTGTATATACTTTTATTAAGTTGTTCGTGTTTTCTCTCGCAAAAAAATTATAAGGAAAAAATTATTTTATTTGTCGACAGAACTAGAACGATGTAATACATTTTTACAAATATCTGATAAAAAATACACACAAAAAATTATTTAATTATAGCCATTCTTCTTTTGAAAGCTTTCAAGATAGAAATACGTTGCGGTTTTTTACAAGCCAATTTTTGGCGGACTTTTTAATTTTTAATAATGTTTTTTCTTGGTAAATATTTACCAAAATTGCCAATCATGAAGTAAAAACAATTTACAACAGACCCTATCAATTCCACTACATGTAAAAAAATGCACCGACTCGTTGGTTTTTCACGCTGGTCGTTGAGCCTTGTTTCTTTAATAATTCTTGCAAAAAAAAACCCACTTTAAAACAAACTTAAAATCAAGTCAGATTAAAGAATCCTATAATTTTTAATGTATGATTTTTATTTCTGCGGATTGTAACTTAAAATTTTTTAACATCATTCGACACATAGAAAAAACGAATTTTCTACTGTTTAACGTACAATAAAAAACTTTTATGTAATGAAAAAGGTTTAAATATTAATGGTCTGTCTACAACTGCTCAACCGTTTTATCAAATACATCACACACATCAACTATTGTAATAACCTTTATTTTACAATTTTAAATATTTATATTTACTTCCTTTTATACCAGAAAAAGTAGTGGATTTTCTATTTAATTTTCAAACCCAAATTTTATACATGTCATTATAGCGGAGTTAACAATATAAGTGTGGCCATGTATATCAAATTAACTGAACTATTGGGGCACCCTTTTATTTATAATTTAGAATATTAATACTTGTTACTTTACGGTCATAGCAATCGACATTCTGTTCAATTTTCAAGCGTTTGTTTATAATGGTTTAAAAGATAGGTCCATACAGGCGAATTTGAGTCTCCTATGGGGACACCCTTTATTTTTAGATTTATCTTAATTTTACTTTTTGCCATTGGGAGCTTAGGTGACACACAGTTTTTTTATATTTAAAGTGGTGTCCTTTACGCTTTGACCCGTAAGGACACAACACGTAGAAAGCATGTATGTTGTGTGGGGACACCCTTTAATATTTAAAATTATGAACTGTTTGTTAAAGGAGACCAAGCTGTATGCACCAAATTTCAAATAAAAAAAATCAAAATCGATCCAGAAATAAATATGTTATGGAGGTACAAATATAAAAAAGCAACATTCAGTCGAATTGATAACCTCCTTCTTTTTTGGAAGTCGGTTGCGTACAGGTCAATGGATATTACCTCAACATGATCAATTATTTGTTGTTTGAAATATAACTAACATTGATCCGGGCGAAATGTGGTTTTAACGAATTTGCCCATATGAACAAAGAAGACTCGCATGAGATGGCGACTTTAGTCTCCAGTGCTAATTAGCCGTTTGAGAAAGCCAAAAGACACGGAAAACATACCTTGCAAGAGCCTTTTAGAATGAAGTCCAGAAAATTGCTTTTTATAATCCAGATGCTTTAAAATTAATAGCTACATTAGTGGCAGATCGTGAAAGCTTTGAGTATCATTTGATCAAAGTGAAAATCTGAAAGGACTATACTTGCAGATTGTGTTGGGAAGAGGCTGAACTACATAGTGCTTTGTTCCAAAAGCAAATTTAAAAAAAAGTGACAGGGATATTGCTATAATATGCGTCTGAAATCTAATTAATAATGGAAATAAAACAATACTCTGGACTGTAGCCCCCATTATGTGTACATGTCCATCACTAGCCAGGCATTTGGGCTTAGAACACAGGCACAGAAGAAAAAAAAGGTGTGTTTATAAAAACAAAGATTGCTAATCTCCAGAGACTTTTTGATGAGAGTAAATTCCCGAAAAAAATTTTGTACAAAGATGATCAAGTTTGGAATTACATATTTTTGCGGAAGGAATTCCCAACTGGATACCATTCTAATGATATTTAATTATATTCAATCATTATTATTAATCAGGGACCGAAAATAACAGTTATTTTTAAAATTTAAAATCAAAAAGTCAGGTGGATATAATTTGTCTATCAGATATTTGAATACAGCATATTGATGCTGTTATGCTAAGGAATAATAAACTTAGAAGACTTTAATTTTTTTGACTTTTATCAAAAAGTCACTTTATAATAATTATTTTTTGACCGATATTTTTTCGGTCAAAAATAAAAGTTAAAATATGACTTTTATTTTTTAAGTCAAAAATAAAAGTTAAAATTTGACTTTTATTTTTTAAGTCAAAAAAAAAAGTTAAAATTTGACTTTTATTTTTTAAGTCAAAAATAAAAGTTAAAATTTGACTTTTATTTTTTGAGTCAAAAATTAAAGTTAAAGTTTGACTTTTATTTTTTAAGTCACAAACTAAAGTTAAAATTTGACTTTTGTTCCTATTGAAAACAGATGTTAAAAAATAATAATAAAATAATAATAATAAAATTTTAATTATATATTAACCGTTTTTTTAGAATTATAAGTACATGTTGTATTTGTATTAAAACAAAAAGAAAAAAATATAATAGAGTATGTATACGAAAACATTTATTCGCTAGAAAGTTAAGGAGTTGGTGTTTTGCACATTTTGCTCTGAAAATACAAATTACATTTAATTTCCTTCATTTTAATATTATATTGTTCACTCTTTCATTGCAATGACTCAGAATTCTATTTTACCATTAATATAGCTGCAAGTTCTGTTCAGACAAATTGTAGCGCAAGTCGCTGAAAACGCGCGTTCTAAACTAACTTGTGTCGCAGGTACTTGATGAATAATACATGCCAAGTCCTTTAGGCAGGGAAAAGCTTTTAGCTCTATTATTAGAATTCCAATAAAAGTAATATCTTTTATTTCATGTAACCAATGTTGGTTAGAAATAACCAAACCAATAACACTGATTGTCATCGATTATCGTCAATTTTTTTCTGACTTAAAAAATAAAAGTTAAATTTTAACTTTTATTTTTGACCGAAAAAATAAAAGTCAGATATTAACTTTTATTTTTGACTTAAAAAATAAAAGTCAAATTTTAACTTTTATTTTTGACCGAAAAAATAAAAGTCAAATTTTAACTTTTATTTTTGACTTAAAAAATAAAAGTCAAATTTTAACTTTTATTTTCGACCGAAAAAATTAAAGTCAAATTTTAACTTTTATTTCTGACCGAAAAAATAAAAGTCAAAAAATAACTATTATATTTTGACTTTTTTGAAAAAAGTCGTAACTGTTACGGTCCCTGTTATTAATTGCATTATAGTATGTTCATACATACACTTTTATTGAGTCAATATTCTGTTCAAAATCAAAACCTACTTACTTAAAGGTCTTGACGCTAATATTGATACTGATGATATTCTTTGCGAACAATTAAAATTAGAAAGTGAAGATCTAAAATTCATAAAAGTTAACCAGTTTTCCACTAAATTATCCGTTGAAAAAGGAATAAAACTGCCAATTTTTTTGGGTGAGATATCACCAGATAGCAGTATCAATAAATTTAAAAATATAAAAACACTACTTAACCGTGTAATTAGATGGGAACAAGTCAGAAAACCCGAAATACCCCAATGCCGCAACTGTCAAAGCTTTTTCCACAGTGCTGTCAATTGTCGCCTCCCTAGGAGATGTGTGAAATGCAACATGGATCACGAAAGAGGAAAGTGTTCTATAGAAAAGGTAACAGCTGATGAAAAAGATAAATTATTTTGTGTTCTTTGCAATAAATATGCTCATCCTAAAAGGGTGCGAAAAATATAAGCAGCTGAAACAAAAAATAAATTTAAAAAGAAAGGATTTATTTATAAAGAAAGCTTATAATGCTAATGTTTATACTAATACATCATCCTCTTTTGCAAATGTAGTTAAGGGTAATAACACCGATAACATAGATTTAAAAACCTCATCTAACACAATTAATAACTCCTTCATTCAAGAAATGAAAAACTTTATAATAAATATAAATAATCAAATGATAAACTTTCAAAAACAATTAGAACTACAAGTATCAAGAATTGATACAATTTTTTCAATGCTGGTATAATGACTCAAATCAATCAAACTTTAATTTCAAAAGATCTTAAAATAATACATATTAACGTTTATTCTCTAATATTAACGGAAAGAAGATACGAACTTCACGAATTCATAAAGAAAAATACACCCGATATTGTACTTATAAACGAGACAAAACTAAATCATAAACATAAAATTCAGTTTGACAACTTCCAGGTTATAAGAAAAGATAGAAAAGGTACAATACAAGCAGGTGGAACAATTATATTGATTAGAAATAACTTAAAATTCTTTAAATATTCAAATAGTGTAATCAATTCTTTTAACACGTTAGAAACCTGTATTATTCGTCTCCCTCTTTCGACGAATGAAATGTTATATATTATTTCCGCGTACTACCCATCAGGTAATAATGATATTCATTTAAAAAATGAGATCCATAGCCTATTTGAATCTATGAATTTACAAATTCAGGAGACCTAAACTGTAAACATACAGAATGGTGCAATCCTAGTAACAATCAAAAGTGTAATATACTTTACAAATGGCTGTTAGATAATGAAATTTGTTTTAGATGTAAACTTTATGCTACATGTCGTCCATCATACCCGCGAACTGGTTCTTACCTAGATATTTGTTTAGTAGATTGTAGGCTTCATATTATTACTAAAAATGAAACAATAAACTCACTTAAAACATTAGATTATGATAGCGACCACGATGCTGTACAGATAATAACCTACAGGAATAAAGAAAACGAAAATTTCACATTTTTGAGCAAAAACGTAAAGTTTACTAACAACTATAAAGGTACCAATTGGAAAAAATTTCAAAAAAATATTAACCAGAAACTCACCCAACCGTTCCTAAGCATAAAAGTGGCAAAATGTTCTCAAAAATAAACAGTCCAACTATTAAAATGTTATATTCTGAGAAGAGCAGGATATTAACATTAGTCAAAAAGCACAGTAGGTTAGAAATAATACTTTCCGAAGTGATGCTAACATTAGCGAAAGCAAAAATAAAAATTATTAAAAAACTTATAAAAGATAATTTGGCAATAAATATCAATAGACAGATAAAAGAAAAATTAGCGAATATAGACCCCAAAGATTCGAGAGATATGTACAACCAAATTAAGAAAAACTTTAAAATTTTTAAACCCATAAACTTACATGAAATTAAGATTCCTACAAATGATGTATTCCTTCTAAATAACGTGGGGATAAACCCTCAAAGTTTAAGGAAAGATAATCAAAATAACTATATTGTGGAAGATCAGTTTCAAATGTTAAACACTATAGGATCATATTTCGAGTCCGTACATGAACGCAAAGAAACTATTCCAAATAATTTTGTTCACCAGCAAGTCCAATCCACTTTTATTAGGTTTCTAGATTTAAAAAGGGGATATGAGAATAACGTAACCACACTTATAAATTTCAATGAAACAAGACTATCTGACAGCATTGATGAAGACGATTCTATTGACTTTTTCATAACAAGAAATAATATTCTTTATATTTTTTCTAAATTAAAAAATAAGTTGTCGTCCGGAATTGATAATTTACCAAATGTAATATTAAAGAATATTCCCCGAAGAATGATTTTTGATTTCTGTATATTGTTCAATAATATGCTGAATAATTCATATTTTCCTAGCAAATGGAAAATAGCTAAAGAAGTGTTACTGCCTAAAAAAGATAAAGTACCAAATAGCCCAAAAAATTTGCGTCCCATAAGTTTACTGCCAAACATCAGTAAAATTTTTGAAATATGCGTAAATAATGTCATATATAAATTTTGTAAAGATAATAAAGTATATAGCGAAAAACAGTTTGGTTTTAAATTCAAACACTCTACTATTAACGCAATTCATAAAATATAAAAACAATTAATTGTAATTTAAGCCAATTAGATATGAGATACAGTACCAGTATATCAGAAAAGGACCTAAAATTAACACAAAAATCTAATGACAAAATGTTTTGGTGGCTACCAAAAAAAAATTTTTCGATTTTTTTTTTACCCCTTTGACTTGATTTTTTTTTTTCGTTTTTCCTTTTTTATTTCTTTATTAATTTTTTTTTTTTTTTGCTGATATAAAAATAATGTTTTTGTAAGTTTTCATTATGATATATCATATAAAAATTATATTAATTATGTTAATATATAAACATTGTTATTTTTTTGTTAAAAGCAAATTATTATGTATGTTAGTTTCTAATACTAGAGCGCTCGATTTAGAGACATTGTATAAATAAATTTGTTATTGTTAACTAGTGTTTATAATAGTTTAAACTTAATTATTTAAATAAAGAAATAAACATAAAAAAAATGAGTCAATATTCTGTGTGTTGACAAAATTAGTTTGGTTTAGAAACAATTGGTTTGTGTCTGACGATTAATTTCAAAATTTAACTTAGCTTAGATGCAATTGGTTTGTGTCTGAAGTTTAAATTTCAAAACTTTGCACTTTGTAACTGAGGTTTCTGAACAGTGTTGTATTTTAATTTCTACTTATTATTACAACAATTTTGTGCTTTTGCGCAATAAATTATTGAAATTTTGTATGGAATATTGAGCTCAATAATAGATTTTATTGAGAAAACCTGAATGTTGAGTAATGTGTGAACAGGCTATTAGAAACTTAATAATTTTTTTCTTGAATTAATTACTTTTATTAGAGAAAAAAAGTAGTTTTTAAGAATCAACTTTAATTGATTCTGCTGCTTTCTGTTGAAAATACTTTCTTATGGTAAAATCTGAATTAATAGGTATTTCTTTCGCGGTTATTGGATTAGCATATTAATAAGTAAAGTTATCATAAATTGTCAATCCGGAACCAGAAAATGTTGAGAAACCAAGGAGATCGAAAGGGACATATAATGGAGAAAATTATTCTGTATGTGCAAAACTTTTAATGTTATAATTTGTTGTCTACTAAAAGTATTCAATGGGTAAGCGTTATGCCACGTGAAATAAAAAAATCATTAAAACTAAAATAGCTCAAATCTTGGCTAGTTTTTATAGAAATGATTTATGGGGTCCCAAAGACGAAAATCTTCGATCTATACTTTTGGCGAAAATATTATAGTTTCCATAAGAGAAATCACCAATGGCTGTTTATGGCCATTTTTAAAAGACTAACGTTGTCGACGATAATTCTATTTTTAATTGAAAACACTCGATTAATGGAAAATATACTTCTCAGTTTTCTTTTCCGGATTTTGAATTCACAAAATTGACGCTATTTCGTCGTTGCTATCTTGGCGCAAGTATTAAAATGATATGGTTAGTAAAACAACTGATCGTGGGTTTGAGCATAAGCGTATTGTCATCTGGATGGTTGCTTTCTGAAATTTAAAAATCTGAAAAAACTGTCAGTGATTACGTTTACAAAAAATAATATATTACACAGGCTTTAAGAGAAAGTTTCGAAACTGTGGCAGACTATAAATTCCTAAGATAAATTGTGACGATTACAGCGGAATATTAAGAATGAATTATGAATCGTAAGAATGTTTTATGTCTAATTTATTAAAGTGCTGTTTGTTTATCGAAGCATTTGCAAATGTGAAACCAAAAGAGAAAAATGGACTGACTTATCAATACATATAATAAAACTGTAACGGGATTATGTATGTACATGAAATATTTTTTGAAACTTTTGTTGTTGGTATTGATAGTAATCGATATGGAATACATAACACCTATTTTTGGAATTTTTGTCTGTCTGTGTTCGCATCACATAAAAACTGCTGGTTGGATTTGCAAAAAATTGTTTAAACAGGTCCCTCAGAACTTTGGCTCAAATACAGAATACACATTTTTCGTTTTCGTAAGAACGAGTCATTTCGGGCAAAAAATAGAGATACAAAGGTGAAAGCAACCAACTTTACCGGTACTAAAACAATTGTCAGCACATTTTATTTCTGTGAGCGGAAAATCTTACAACACTGTTAAAATAACTCTACAATAAATATTTAAAAACGCATTTTTCCGAAATTAAATTTTTTGAAAATAAGAAATAAAATGCAGACGAAGTGGCAGGTCCTGCTAGTAGCATAATAAAATGAACAAATAGGAATGCATATATTATTTTAAAATTTTTTTGTTAGATTCGGGAGCTGATTATACTTAATTGAGTCATTAATCATTGTAATAAAATAAGTCAATTTCTCAACCCACTTTCAGTGCTTCTATAACCAGGAAAATGAACTGTTGCCATATTTCCTAATTATAGTCACCGGCTAAGACAAACACCATTGAAATATTTTGCGCAAAACCAAATTTTCCTACCTTTTATTTACTTATTTTATGTTTTTTCTGAGAATTTTTAACTTATTTACAGAAAAAGTAATTGGCAGAAAGTGTGTTCTAAAACATGGAAAATATAGCAGAATAAAGTTTTATTACCAATTATTTTGTCAAATAAGAGTTATGCAATTTACAATTTATTTTTTTGTTTCTTCATTTGAAATATGAAAACAGGTTAACAAATAAACATTAATAAGAAGCACACTTATTTTTATTAAATAATTATTGAGAAGATTTTATTTATTTTTAATCGTAATACGACAAAATTCTTTTTTATGTACTATTTTAAAAAAGCGTGGAGAATATCTCCTTTTAACGGACATCAATAAAAGAAGGAGATCAATTCGTCTGAGTGTTGCTTTTTTTTTTTGGTTTGTGCCCGCAGGAATCACTGATTTCTAAACCGATTGTGAAAATTTTTTTCTTTCTTTGAGGGGTAATGTTTCCGGACTGGTCCCGCTTTAAAAACAGTTCATAATTTGAAAAATTTAAGGAAAAATAGTTCATAATTTTAAAAATTAAAGGATGCCCCTACAAAACCGTAAAGGACACCAATTTTAAATTTAAAAACAAACCGTTGAAAATTGGACAGAATGTCGATTACTGTTATAATAAAAAACATAAATATTCAAAATTATTAATCAAAGGGTGCCCCAATAGTTCATTTAATTTGAGGTATATGGCCACACTTTTGGCGGCTAAAGTTTAAAAGGAACCTGTATAGCTAGGTACGTTATAATAATAGTTAAAGGGTGTCCCCATAACTGATATAAATTGACCTATATAACCCTATCTTAACAAACATTTGAATATTAGACAAATGTCCATTACTATAACAAGTATAATTATTTAAAATTAGAAATTTATTAAAATTAGAAATTCAGGAAAGTAGCACGATAACTTTAAAGTTTAAGTAATTTAATTTAATATTCCCGTGTCTTTAGTTTTTAGTTATTAAATTGCAACTGCCCGTGCATTAAGCAAAAATAAAATATGGTAGCGTTTAGCGATGTTTTATTTATTGTTTTTATTATTCAACATCTTCAAACTTATAAAAGAGAGCCCAAAAAAGTCAGCCGTATACAGTGGATAAAGAAAAGTAAAATCAAAGTTGATTATTGTTGTTTTTGTTTAAACTTTGATTTTTGTCTTTACTTTATTTAGACCAGAATTTTTAGTTCATTAAAAATAACTGTGAGAAGTTTCCTGAAGAGGTAAGTAGGTATCGGTAATTAAAATAATTTATTCGTGATAGAAGCACGATAATTTTAAAGCTTAATAAATTAAATCCCATGTTTTTAATATGAAATTAATAGTTGAAGTAACTTGATATATATGGCCAATCATTTCAATATTTATAGACAAACGCTTAGAATTCAAACAAATTTTGTTTTACTGTGTCAGCAGTAGAGGCGTCACCTTTCAGATCGAACCTATTAATTCTGTGACCTATAGTCAGAAAGGTTTTTAAATTAAATTTTTAATTAAATTTTAGGTACTGACAACTGTTCTATTACCATTATACCGGTGAAATTGGGTGCTTTCACATTTGTATCTATAGTTTCTCTACGTAATAACAAATTTTTATGAAAAAAATTATTCTTTATTTTAACCAATGTTCTAAGGGATCTCCTTACAGAATTTTATTTAAATCCATCTAGCAGTTTTTACATGATGCGAACACAGATAGACAGACAAATATTCCATATCGAATACAAAAAATTGAAAAAAAAATATTTCATGTACAGAAATGACCCCGTTACTGTTTAATTATATGTTCAGATTGACATAATTCGTGCAAAGTCGTTTCAGTATTCGCTGTAATTTTTAACGGACTTCAAAATGTTGTTTATTTTTTTATGTTTGTGCCTTCAGAAGTCGATCATTTCTGAACCGATTTTGAATTTTATTTTCTTTATTTGAAAGGCTATATAGATGGGTCCCGTTTTAAAAACAACTCCTAATTTTTAAAATTAAGGAGTGTCTTAATAGAAAATACATGTTTTTTACATGTATTAAAATCATTTTAGAATTAGCACAAAGTAATCAAAAATAAATCTAAAAACTAAAGGTTGTTTCCATAGTTGACACAATTTGCGCTATATAGGCCTATCTTTTGAATCGTTATAAACAAACGATGGAAAATTGTACAAAATGTCAACATGATGATCGTTATAATGAAAAGCTATAAATATTTAAAATTGTAAATTAAAGGGTGTTACGATAGTTCATGTAATTCGATGTACATGGCCAAGCTGTTGAACCGTTATAGACAGACGATTGAATTTTACAAACAACCTGATTGCTAAGTCCATTACAACAGCAACTAGGAAATTTGAAGTTATAAGTTAAAGGGAGCCCCTATAGTTGCTGTAATTTGATGTATATTGCCAATCTATTCAACAGTTCAGCAGTTTGATGTTTGTGGCTAAACGTGTTTTGTTTTGAAGTCAGTTTCTTTTATTTTAATAATTTTTAAATGTATGAAAATACTTTAGACAATGTTTATAAATAATAACAATCAATTATAATCAACATACTTCTTTAGGGTTTTAGTAATTTTTTATTACGATAATCAAGCAGGCAAGTACTGTTTCAGATAAGCCTTTTGGTAGTGGCTTTTGAGCACCAATTATTTATTCCTCACTATAGAATAAGAGATATCGCATTTGTTCTTATCATGTGTCTTCGTAAACATATTTTCTAATTTAAGAAAAAAAAAATATTTCGCTTCATATTGAAATTTAATCAAGTCTTTCAAGTTTACCAAAGTCTTAAAAGGTATAGCTCAGCCCTTTTCAATATTAAATTATCTGCGCTTATGTCCGCAGCAGACAAGTTTTTCATAATCATACAAAACCACATACAAATATGTACATATGTATGTTTGTCGTTGTTGTATCTCGTTTTTTACCTTAATTGTACACAGGTATTTAAACATAAGTATATACAGCTGCGGTCAATATAATAGTCCCACTCACAAATTTATAATCAATCCGTTTACATCTGCTTAACTGTTGGGCAGATTCGACTCAAAACGAAACTCTTTGGTATTAATAATTTATTATTAAAAGAAAATTATTTGGTTTAATCAAAATAAATAAAAAATTTCATTCAGATGTCTTGTAGATAAATAAACTGTATGGTTTCAATACATTGTCACGTGCCCTTTGTCTTCTATTACCGCGGCACTACATCTTTCCATGAAATCCAATAAATGCTGGCATCTTTCAACTTTGATGGAACCGCAAATTTTCTGCACAGCCTTCCAGAGCCCTTCAACGCTTGTTGGTTTTATTGTAGATACACCCTTCTTTACGTCCGTCCACAGATTTTCGATAGGGTGCAAGTCTGGGGACTGTGCAGACCACTCCAGTACATTGATAGAGTTATCGTTGAAACATTTTTTGCCGTTTTGCTGGTGTGTTTAGAGTCATTGCTTTGCTAGAAGATCCACACCAGCGGCATTTCGCAGGAAGCATATGGCAGCATAATTTCATCAAGAATTTTTACATAAACCTACAAATCTCTAACAGTTTTGATCCAATATATAATACCCACACCTTGATACGAGAATCAACTCCACACCATAATACTATGACCTCCATTTTTGGCAGTTTTTGATGTGAATTGTGGCTTGTATTGGCTGTTAGGTGGCCTACGAACAAATTATCTAGAGCCCTTTCCACCAAAAATAAAAATCTGGATTTGTCAGTCCATAGCACATTTCTCCATTTTTCCTTTGGCCAATTTAGACGTGTTTTAGCAAAAGTTATCCGTTTTGCAACAAGCTTAGAGGAAAAGAACGGCACTTTTCGAGGACTACAGGCATTAAAGCTGGTATCTTGAAGTCTGCGCGAATAGTTTACACGCTTGGCGGCACGTTTTTTTGAGCTCCGTAGCTGTTATAAAGGGATTTGCTTTAGTCGTCCGTACTAACCGCATATTACTATAAAGGTTGACAAAGCTCGCTTCCTACCATGGGATTTTACTTTTTTCTCATATTTTAGGGCATTTATTATCATTTTATTGGAACAGCCTAGCAGTTCCCTTATTTGGAAATACGATATATCCTCGGGCGAAAATTTTTTTATTAGCTTACGTTTATTTGACGAACAATGCTTTCCGCGACCCATTATTATACAATTTTTATAAAACTATTACAAGATTTTATAGAAAATATATTGAAAAAATTTTTGTTACCTTCCGTTTTCACTTATTTTTCACAAAATTTTGCAAAACAAATTTAAAAAAGCCTGCTGGTGCTGTTAAATTAACTGCCCAAAATGATAAGTGTTGACAAAAGATCTTCTCTGAGATATCAAAAAAAATGTAAGAGTTTTTGACACTCAAAAAAATAATATAATAAATAGGTGAAATTTTTACATCTCTCAAATCAGAATATTGCAACTGGTGCTATTACATTGACCGTCATCACTTTTTGATGTCATCACTTGCAGCTTTATGTTTAGTAAGTCTGTAAGTATGTAAAAATTGAACAGTCAAAAGAATTTATGGAAAAGAAAAAACCTTAACAAAAAATTAAATAAAAAAGTAAGCACATCAAGTTAGTTTTCAGATGAAAACGGCAACTATTGATGAATGCGCGGACGTGATATCAAAAACAAAATATATTAAAATTAATTGTATAGAAAATAAAAAGGAAAATAAATATAAAATATTTATCGACACATTGTACATTTAAAAAAAATCAAGTTGAATAGATGTGTGTTGTTTGTACGAGTTATATGACGCATACTGGGCGGCTGCTATTTTTGTTAAGATTTAAAAGTTGCAATATATTTTTGTAAAGAAATGAACGACAATTCGAAAATTCATTATTATAACCAGTCGGTGGGAATTCGCTTAAGTGAGAGGACGTAAACGTTTGTTTAAACAACATTTGTTAAAATTATTGAAAATCTTATTAAAAAATAACGCCAAAAATAAAATTACAAATAATAAAATGAAAATTATTTAGTTCAAGTGTAACCGTAACAAATTTAATTGTGTCATTGCTACAAGAAAGTCTGTACATGAACCATTTAGTTGTGTTTTGACAGGTGGCCGTTTAAAATTAAATTCATTGCATTTGCACGTAACTTCGACAAGGCGTGTGATTTGTGTATAAACCAGACGTTGTATTGTATCGGAAAAAACTTTTTTTTAACCAAAAAATTTATTAGTAATAACTTTTCTTTTTTTGTGTTGGAATATATAAATAAAATTGAAAAAAAATAAACAGATGGCCAACAATATCAACGCGTAATACCAATAATGTGAACAGTAGGCCAGATAGAGAACCGTAAAGCAGCAACACGAAATACAACGCCGCAAATATTTTTTAGAATTTTGAGGTTTAACTCTCCCATTAGCCAATAATCTGCCATGTAACGGGTTATTGTGAGAGGATGTTCCATAAACACATGCATTCGTTTGTGTTGTCTTCTGTTCACACATAAGCGGGCGTTTTTATAATCTGCCTATTATGTTGAATTTAGTTAAAGTTAAGTTTTTTTTCAATTTTGTAACCTTTCGTCCGCGTATCATTTTTAATTTTCTTAAAATTCAAATTTAGAAAAACTCGCTTTTCAGCATTTATTGTAAAATTTGCCATCGAAAAAAATAAAATGTGCTGACAGATGTTCCAGTTCCATTTTACCGTAAAATTGGGTACTTTCACATTTGTATCTCTATTTTCTCTACGAAATGATTTATTATTTTACGAAATAAAAGTCTTAACAAAATTTTATTCAAATCCATCTATCAGTTTTTACGTGATGCGAACACAGAGATACACAAATTTCAAAAATAGGGTTTTTGTATTCCATATCGACTACCATCTATACCAACAGAAATGACCCCGTTACCGCCACAGCAAAAAAAAGGAAATCCTTTGGTATATTAACAATAAATATCGTAATCTTTGTAGAAATCCCTTTTCATCTGTTTAATTTTGAGGCTAAGAATTTTTAAAACTAAACTCATACTTGATTTAGTTAAAAATGGTTTGTGTTCTTTTCATTATTATATTTATTTTATATTATTTGGATGTCTTTCCCTTTGTAGAGGCGAAAACATAGTAACTCCAAATAAATTAAACTCGCATTAAAACAGAATGACAAAACTATTTATTCAATAACATATCAGACTTATAGTAATATTATAAAAGTGTTATATGATCAAAAAATTCTACCTTTAGCTATTGTTTAGTTATGAAAAAAAAAAAATCACAATTAATTATGTATGTATATGATTCCATAAGAATACTCAGAAAAAAATAGAGTTTGTACTTCCTATCCTAAGTTAATGTTTAGCAATGTCACTTCAAAAAAAATTTAGAAAGTGGAGTTTATCGATGTGGCATATAAAGCATTCATATTAAGACATTAATATCCACTTCACTTTCCTGTTTTGTGATCCACCTTGTGAAAGCAAGTCTCATCACGCAAAAGTCGAGCAAAATGCATTTAATTTGCACCAAGCGTAAAAAACTCAATCTTTAACAAATACAGTCGACTCTTAATAATTTGAAACTCAAGGAAACAGAGAAAAAGTTCAAATAAACGAGTTATCGTATTAACCAGAATTCAAAATATCAAAAGAAAGATAAAAAATTCAAATAAACAAAACGGTTTAAATTTCTTTTAAAAACAGAATCAAAATTACATTAGGAGTTCAAATTATAAGCTAAAAAAAAATGGAATTTCCAATTATAAAATGTTGGCAGGCAAGATGTAATTTTGTAGCACATCACAAAAAACAAAAATATATGATCGTTTTTTTTTTTTTTTTTGAAAATTAAAACAATTCAAATTATAGAGCGTAGAGTTAAGAATTTTAATTATAGAGAGCCGGCAATAAAAATTCCCTTGAAATAGTTTCAAATTATTGTGGGTATCTAATTACATAAATTTTTTTCAATATATTGAGTGTTATTCAAGGGACCTGGAAAACATTTATAATTATCGAGAGATTCAAATAAACAAGTTCGAAATTATCAAAAGTCGACTATACTTTTTAGTATTTATTAGTTATATATTCAAAAAATTTCTATTTTTTTATAATCTAATTTTTTTAATTTTCATAAAATCTTAAGTTTTTGATTGCCCGAACAATTTTAGATTATTATTTTTTTTTTTTTTTTTTTTTTGTGAAACATTTGTAAAAGCTCGTTCGTTTAGCAAGATTCCATTAATCGGTATTTTTTGTGAAATACAAATTTTTAATACAACTATGAAAAAACAAGTGAAAGAGCTATATACGGCTATGCCGAATCTTATATACCCCTCACCAAGTATGTAAATCTAGTTTACTGAAATATCTCCTATTAAAAAATAAGAAAAAAAATTAAGTACGACGATTTGGGGTCGGAAATGGATATTGTAGAAATTACAAACGGAATGACAAAATTTTATAAACCTTTTACCACTTTTTGTAGTAAAGGGTATAACAAACCAAAAAACACAAAAGCTAAAAAACTTAAGGCAAATAAAGCCGTTTGCCTTTTTTACTATTTCTCCAAAATTTATAAACTTTTTCCGAAACTATGCCTGACAGATTGGGGGAACTAAATTTTCTGTAGTCTACTAGGATCTCGGCAAATCTGACTTCAACACGACAACCGACAGATAGATATTGCTATATCGATTTCTTTATGTATAAGGATCCAGAATATATACACTTCATTGGGTCGGAACTGCTGAGAGGTGAAGAGTATAAAAATTAAAAAAAAATCATGAAATAATTTCATAAACGTTTACTTTACACCTCTACCTCTTGAAATTTTTTTAGTATTATTATTATAATTATTATTATTATTTATTTTTTTTTAACTCCTTTTTTATTTTATCAGACGAGGTACTTTCGTGTTGAAAAAATAGAACAAGTTTGGTTAATGATTTAATATAAGCAGCTGTTCCCAGTACGGGTCTAGAATGCATGCCACAATACTATGGTAGCATTAAAATTACTGTTAAAAATAATAATAAATTTATTATACTCCCTGCAAATGAAGAGATAATGAGAAATTTTATAAAAGTCTAACCATGAGTAAAACAATTTGTGCATGTATTTTTTATAAACAAATATAGAATATACATACAACAACACACTTCAAAAGGGAAATTTTATATAAAAAAACTCAAAAATCTAAAAGAATAACAAAAAAAAATAATAGATAGAATACAAAATGAGTCAATCTACGGTATCTTGTTTGCCAGTACAAGCTAAAATGTCGAAAGCGAAAAAAGTATTGGATGAAGCGCGTGAAACTCAGAATCGTGAAATCGATTTGGTAGACAAAGGTATTAACTCCTTTGAGGAATTGCCGGGATTGTGTAAGTGTAAAAATGTTGTATATAATTAAAAACTAAAATTTTGTAAATAAAAGTGCATCAATAAAAAGAAAAAACTTTATGCACGATTATGTAGAAATGTATGTATGTACATGCATATCGAAATACATGTGTATGTAAAAAGTGTTCTTGACTTATGACGAAAATAAAACATTAAAAATTATATAGGAAAATATAAAGTGAAAAAAACTAGGTGTGTGAGATCATCTATTCTACATATTTTATACCTATCTGCTCCCCACTCCAGCATATTGTATATAAGTTTACAATTAATTAAACATGTATTTCTTTTAATTTCTGCGAATATTAATGTCAAATAACATAAAAAATTTTCCTTCAGCACTTTCTTTAATTTCATTTTGGAAATAGCTATATTTGAAAAAATACTTGTTGCTTGATTTAATTTTTTTATCCAACGTCAGTATATACATAGAAGAAAAGCAATCAACAATATAAATAATGCTTAATGGGCGTTATTGGTGTGTATTAATTTAGTAACCCACTAGTAGTAGTAGGAGAGAGCGAGCAAAACAAGTAGAAAAGAAGAGCCAGTGTGACCAGATCACAATAAGAAATACAACTTAATCAGCCTTGCCACAAAGGGAATAAACAGCAAATGGTAGAAATCATAAATTAGACTGAACATAAATTATTAATTCATTTATGACCTTTTATAAAGGAATAAATATATTGAAGATAAAATTACTAATTTATTTCCTTGTTATACGCATGCAGTTTAGAAAAATAAAAGAAAAAGCAGTAAGAATCAGATACCAGATATATCCTCCTTCAGCATTCTCCTTCTCGATCTTTAACCGTATAAAAAAATAAAATACGAGTTATTATTTACTTTTTATTTTTTATTTTATACTTTTGTTATATTATCGTTTACATTGTCTTGCAATTATATCAGCTAATCATTGGTAAATAATTACTGCAATTACTCAAAACATTTGGACCTATAAGTTACCTAGATTTTCCAAATATAGATTAAAAAAAAAAACTTTTTAGAAAAATTCTCTTATTAATATGCAACTTTCTTTATTTCTTCAGTCAACATGACCAACATTACTCGTTTGACACTGAGTCACAATAAAATCAGTGTTATTAATCCTGGAATAGCTAATTTGTTGAATTTGGAAATCCTAAATCTTTCCAATAACCAATTACGTGAACTACCTGTCTCCATATCATCTATGCCTAAACTGCGCATTCTCAATGTATCGATTAACCGTTTAGACAGTTTACCTCGAGGCTTTGGAGCTTTTCCGGTTTTAGAAGTACTTGACTTGTCGTACAATAATTTGAATGAAAAAGTTTTACCTGGTAATTTCTTTATGATGGAAACTTTAAGAGCCTTGTACTTGGGAGATAATGATTTCGAGTACATACCCAAAGGTTTGGGTAATTTAAAAAATTTACAAATCTTGGGCTTGCGTGATAATGATTTATTGGAATTGCCACGTGACATTGGAGAACTCGCACGTTTGAGAGAACTGCATATCCAGCATAATCGCCTTCAAGTCTTGCCACCAGAAATTGCTCATTTGGATTTATTAGGCAGCAAGTCGGTTATGAAAATGGAAGAAAATCCTTGGGTGCAACCAATAGCTGAACAATATCTATTAGGTATAAGCCATGTCATTGAGTACATAAAAACGGAAACTTATAAAATGTAAGTTCTGTCAATAAAATATATTAATACAAATATATACATTATTACACCAATTTTTTTTCAGTATTTACAATCGCCATATGCAAAATGGTCGTGGAGGTCCACCACCACCTAAAGCCGACAAAAGTAAAAAAGCTTCACGTGTTCGCGCCTAGGAGATTCATTAAACTGCAAAACTTCACAGACTCTTAAAGTGCCTTTTAATGTTTTATAAACTTTCTTATAAATTTATATGTAAAAACGTTGTGAAGTTTTTAGTTTTAGTAATTAATATGATTGTACTAATAATTTTAAGCATTTAAGATAATAACATAGTTTTGTGTTAACAAATTATTTTATTTTAATTTATATTCTTAATTAATTAATATTCTTTTAAAACAGAAGCAAATAAACTTAATAAAAACTTGATAGTTTTAAATTTGACAAAAAAAACCATAACAATTTCAATAAATACTATTTTAACTAATAATATTCTGAACTTTTCATATTTTCCATAATCAAAAATAAAAATGTTTCGTAAATCTTTTAACGTTGCTTGTTATTGAAAGTCTGAAATAACTCCGCTGAAAATCAATGTCCTTCGAACACTAAAAATATTTTGTGTGTCATATTAAGAGCTACCTATTATAGGAAGTTAAGACCGGGGAATTTAGTGACTTACTAAAGCAAGCTTTTTATCAATTTCCTTTTATCCAAAGAAAGAGTAGAGTTTGTCTTTGAACTAGAATAAGAATTTTGCATTTTAATATTTGTATAAACTGAATTCTCATAATTTTCTTCAATGTATAAAAGTTATAAGCTAGAGCAAGACTTTCGGTTGAGTATACTAAAAAACTCTCTGAATATTTTTTTATTAATTGCTTTTGTGTTAGATTTTATATTTGCAAATAAGATATGCTTGATATTGAGCTGGTAGAGTTTGAGCAGAGAGATCAGTTGTATAAAAGATAATACACTTTTTTTCGATTAGTGAAGAGTTCTGAATTGCGCAACTTACCACACACGATATAATTGGGCAAGTAACCAGCTATTTTCCTTACATTAGCATATTCATGACAATTACAAAAATTATTTTTTTCTTGTCTTTTTATAAATTAACTTATTATTAGCTTAGAGAGTCCTTTTTTATTTTATAGAAATTGCAAATTTTTTTTTATTTCTTTTTCAATATTTCGGTACTCCTCTCTGTACCATCTTCAGGAATTAATTAATTTATTAATAAAAAAAAGAGTAAAAAAAAATTGTTACTTGTCTATTTATTTAAGCTAAGAAGGTCGTTTTTTTTTTTTTTTTGTTGTTTAGACTTTAAATAGTCTTTTTTACAAACGTAAAGATAGACACTGATAAACTGAACTAAAACGGTTTTTAGTATTATTTTAGTTTTGAGTATATTGCCAAAGTATTTTATTGATAAATACCTCCTCAAAATTGAAATGTAAGGGATAAAACAAAAAGAGGATTTGGCTCTGCCTATCATCCGTAACATCTGTATCCTAAATAATGGAAACGGAAGTATAATTAGGAACAAGGCTGTGAAGAAGTCGAAACAAAAACCACAACTAGAATACTTCTGAAGTTATATAAGTAACCAACCAAGGTAAATAGTTCCATTGTTAGACTCTTCTCTAGATTTTTAATAATATTTTGTCATATATCTCATATTCATAATAATAGAAAGTTACTATTTCAGCAACAATCGTGTCAAACGAAATTCTTTTAAAGTTTTGTAGAACCAAGTTATTAAAATATATTAACTATATAACATTTTTTAAATAAAATCTTTACTTAAAAAAATTTGATTATTTTACCGCTTCTTATACTATGTTTCCATTGACTTAAAATCAACTAGTTTTGAGGAAAACACTTTGAAGTGTTTCCATTGAGCAAAACTGTTTTGTATATTCGAATTTGTGACATAACACTGACACTTTTCTCCGTTAAAGAAAAACAACCCCTATTTTATTTTTGTAAAAAATCGAGTGCGTGCTTTTGTTTGTTTTTGATTTTACACATACTTAATTATATGTTCTTTTAAACACAATTTGTGTACCATAAAGTTTATTTTTTTTAAAACTTAAAATTAAATGTCACTTTTTCGATAAAAACATCCAATCTGAATAGATAACACGGAGCTAAACTTGAATATCCCAGACACAACACAGTGTTGCAAAGACAAAATCAGTTTGAAAAAATAAATTTTCGACATGATTTGAAATAAATCAAGTGATTTAAGTGGTTTTGGTAGCATGAAAAATATATGGGAAATCAAGTAGCAAAACGCTTGATTTGAGCAAATCAAGTGTTTTAGACGAAATCACATAAATGGAAACGCACTATTAGAAAAAATGTTTAAAATATTCTTATTTACTTATCTCATGAATTCCTTAAAATCCCATATTAAAGTCAGATATTAATAAGTTTAATTATGAGTATAAACATAATCTACTTTGCATTATATTAATTGAAATTGTTCAAATTATTATATCTTTGTTGAGCATGTTAAAAACAATGTGTGAAAATGCTGAAAAAGAATTTTATTCATCACAAACTTAAAAAACACATCTGGCATTCCCATAGTACAAATGCAACGCTGTTATATTTCGACATTTTGGTCACGACATCTGATGTGCGTGATGTTCGTGATATTCATGACGTGACAACGAAAAAAATGGTGACTGGTGGTTGCTGCATTTGCATGTAAATATAAAAAATTAAAACGAAAAAATCTTAAACTAGCCAACTAGAAACAATACAAAACTTTATACAAGTAACAAAAATTAAAACACCAAATAATGAGACGGTAAGAACATGTGTTTTTAGATTAATACAATAAGACATTTGCTGAAAAACTTTTGGTTTTATTTATTTGCGTTGATATAAACAATTTAGTGTAAAAAAAACAACAAATGAACAGTTTGATTTATTAAAAGCTGAAATGGCTGTTCATCCGGCAGCCGCCCGTGGCTATGGTGTGGGAGCTCAAAGAGCTGTTGTCGATGCTGAATGGAAAAACATTGTAGAAAAATTAAATGCTTTAGGACCGCCAGAAAGAACCATGACAGAATGGAAAAAGGTAAAGTGAATATATTAAGGTGTATGTAAATAACAGAATGTTCGTTCAATGTTTTCGGATGAAAAAGAATATTATATGGGTTATATACTTCATGTTTTAAGCCAAACTTTTAACATTACAGAAAAAAACTAACATAATTTGGACGATAAGGTATCTTCAACCAAGTTTTAACAAAAGTATTTTAAGCTTTGTCTAATCATATTTAAGCATTGCTGAGGTAATAAGCCTGTACCAAGAACTTTTCCCCAATTTGTTTAAAAACTACCTATAAGAATTCAAATAATTCGTATTTGACATAAAGATTATTCTAATTTTATCGATCCATTTTACTTTAGGCTTATATCATATAAATGCTTGACGCTTCTCCTTTCGTGAACTTTTCCCCAATTTGTTTAAAAACTACCTATAAGAATTCAAATAATTCGTATTTGACATAAAGATTATTCTAATTTTATCGATCCATTTTACTTTAGGCTTATATCATATAAATGCTTGACGCTTCTCCTTTCGTGAACTTTTCCCCAATTTGTTTAAAAACTACCTATAAGAATTCAAATAATTCGTATTTGACATAAAGATTATTCTAATTTTATCGATCCATTTTACTTTAGGCTTATATCATATAAATGCTTGACGCTTCTCCTTTCGTGAACTTTTCCCCAATTTGTTTAAAAACTACCTATAAGAATTCAAATAATTCGTATTTGACATAAAGATTATTCTAATTTTATCGATCCATTTTACTTTAGGTTTATATCATATAAATGCTTGACGCTTCTCCTTTCGTGGTATATTTGGTTACAAATGATGTTAAATTTCTTTAAAAAACCTTTATCGTGACTACAAAATTTTTATTTCTTTTTTTAATTATTGAACTATAATAACTCCCGAATTTTCATATACATACATAGGTAATATGTACCTTTTTTCCTAACAGCAAATGGCTGGTGACCGTGAGTCACGCACACCTAACAAAAAAAAAAAAAAAAACTTGAACTTTTTTCAATACTTAACTCAAGTCACGCACATTTCACGTGATTGGAGTTAAATTACTTGTGTGTGAAGCAAAAATAATAACTCGTATTCTGTTTTTTTTTTTATTCAAGGAAAAAATCTTCATTAGAAAAATGCATATACTTATTAAGCTTCTTTATGATGGTTTTTGAATTTGCACATAGAGATAATGAAGTTTCGATTTGTGCTATAAAGTCACAAAAAAACTTTTTTTTTTAATTTTTTTTCTTTAATTTTTCTCGAGTGTTTTTAACTTGAATTCCTTTTTTTAAATTTTAACTTTTTATTAAAAAAGCAAGTTTAGCATAAAAAAATTTCAAGCAAACAATATTAGCTAAATTAATTTTATTAATTTTTTTTTATTTATTGCCTAGAAAATTAGGAGTATATTTGTTTGGTAATAAATAAACATTGAAAATTACCCTTATTTTTCATGTTAAACAGCTCTAAATAACTTATTTGTTAAGATATAAATAAATAATACCTATTATTATTAATTAATTTTGCTATAAAAATTATAAAATTAAATAAAGTTAATGCAGTTAAGGATAGACCGTTTAAAAAAGAAGTATTGAATTTGAGTATTAGTTGTTTTTGCTCCCTTAATTAAAAAAAAATGATGAGCTATATGAGCACTAGCAAAATGGCCATATAGATATGCTTTCCCCGAAGTAGCACATTTCATTTGTAGTTTTAAATAATAAATATTTCGTGAGAATATCATGAAATATTTATATTTGAAGGAATCAAGAACGATTAAAGTAAATTAATATAAAAGTATTCCGAATAATAAATTTTCATATTAATATTTTAAAAAGTTAACACAATTGGTTTTCACTACGAAACGGAAAATATTCCAAAAAAGTAAATAACATGAAAATTTTCTTCTACATGTATATATTCTAGGTCTGGTCTGACGTCCGCTTACGTATTAAAAAACAAAGTATGAAAATTAAAAAACCCAAAAAACCAAAAAAAGAACCCGTCGATCCTGCTATCGAAGATCAGCTAATGGAAGCTTTAAATAGCTCCATCTCGATTTATGAAACTCACATCAAAACTGAACACAGTGAAAGTGAACAAATGCAAGAAGCGGCACCAGATTATGAATCCTATGATGATTATGATGAAGAAAAGTCTAAAGTTATTGAAAACAATTATAATGATCCCAAAATCAATCAAACCCAAGCATTTAAACCTGATGATGAAATGGATAAGACATTAGCTTCGCTACAGGAACAAATAGAACAGCAAAATAAATTAATGAGTCATTTGATACAAGTTTCCACAAATATGGCATTACTAATGAAAAGGCACATGGCGGCAGAAGAGAAGAAAACAACTATAATGCGAAAACAATTGAAATTAAATGAATATCACAACGTATTTCTAAGGCGGCAAGAAGCGAGAAATAGATTAAAATGTAGTGATTAGATTGGTGTAAAGTTTTTATTTCTAGAAATCTGTTTTATTAAGTTGATAATATTTGTAAAATAATTAGTAATAAACAAACTAAATGGTATTTACAAAATAATCCATATAATTTCTATTATTTTTGAAACAAAGACATAAATAAAAATCTTTGAATGAAGACATTCATTCATCTTTTGCAAAGTTTTTACAATTTCCTTTTAACAAAACAACAATTTTTTAAAATTAAGAAAATTCTTAATCATCATTTCAGGTCTGGTCTGATTTGCGTTTACGTAGCATAAAACGTCTTAGCGAAGAGTTTACTCCGAAGCCAAAAAAGGTCAAATACAAATCAAAAAAGGCCAAACTTCTAGAAGCTTTATGTAGCTCAGATTCTATATATGCTTCGTATGGCGAGAACACTGAACAAGATTCGTATTTATCATCAACAAACACCAATGATGAATCACAAAACGAAATTAATGAATCTTACAGAAATCCATTAGCAGAAGATGAAATTCCTAATACTGAGAAAAATTTTTACAATTCATCTCACGACGCCAATTCTTATGATGTTAATTCTCTGCAAGAGGAAGAAGATGCTGATGAAATGTATCACAATAATTCGAATAATTATAATTCTGATTGTCCATCAACACGTGACACTTTACAGGCTAAATTTAGTCAAGAAAAACTAAATTATGTTGAACAAACTCTATCTACCATAGAGCAGCAAATGAAAAATCAAAATAAAATTATGGAACATCTGACGAAAATTAGTTCCAATTTGGCAAAGTTAATGGAGCGACATGTTACAAATTTGGAGAAGCAAAATATTATTAGAGAAAAACAGATAAGAGCAACGGAATGTCATAACGTGTTTTTAAGACGGCAAGAGGCTAGAAGAAAAGTACTTAGCAAGAGTAAATTGGCGATTCGCACAAACCATAGTTAACTTTAGGAATTGTATTATTATAAAGGGATAAATATATCAATATATATATTTTTTAATGTAAATCTACATATATATTTTAACTATAAGATTAATAAATTTTTACGTTAAGTATTTTTTTACATTTTTTTTTTTTTTGGTAATTATCTCATTATCATTCTTGTTGTGTAAATATAGTTTAAGTAACTTCTTGTTTTCGATGTTCTGTAAATAAAATTCATGCAATTTTACTCGTTTTTTATATATGTTTGAGTAAATGTTAATTTATTCAACGTCGCTCTTTTAATATTAGTATTTTTTATGTTTTCTTAATGTTTTTAAATATTCGAACAGGATTTTGAAACAATAAATCACATGATTTAAAATTGAACAAATCATTAAACAAGAAACATTCTTTGTAATAATAAGTATAATATAAAGGAAAACTACAGAAGAATTTTAGAAAAAACAAACGACGTGGAAGTTGACATGAAATCATTTTATAATTTTTTAGAGAACATTGAATCCAAAATAAATTTGGCGGTGTATGAATAGAGGTCGTGGTATCTTTGATCAAAATTGTATTATAAAAGTAATTACCTGTTTCCCAATAGCAACAAAGGAAGTAGTTGAATATTAACATAGCCTTAGTTTTTTTCCTTGCTAAACCATAAAAGGAAAAAATAGTATTTATTCTAGGGCAAGCTCGAGTTTTTCTAAATACTAAGGATCATCAGCGTGGACCACATTTCCTTTGAGTGATTTAAGATAAAATATTGCTAAAAATGTAAAGGAACGACGAAAAGCAAAACAAACATTTAATCCAAAGCAGAAGTCTGAAATGTTTTATGCAAGAAGTAAAATACAACTGTATTCATATCGAACTTTTCCCAATTTTTCACTGCGAGAACTCATTCCAATTATATTTGAACATATATAGGTTGTAAATATAAGGTTCGGTTTATTAAACTTAACGTGTTAATCTAATAATATAAACATATGTTAATATAGGTACCTAATAATTTTCTTTTTAATTCAATACACTAGTGATCCCGGAATACTTATTTCGGCTGTCATCTTATGCATACTTCTAAGGGCCATTGTTACAACATTTCGTTAGTTAAAGGCGAATTTTGTTGGACCAATAAATGGCTTTGCAATATAAGGCGTCAACATAATTTTTTTAATCCATTAAATATTATTTTTGTTAATAATAGTAAACATATGTATATAAAATATAATATAGGGCAGACAAAATCATAACTTTAACTAACGCCAAGTTGTAAAATGACTAAATCACTTAAGCGAAATACCGACACAATTATTTTTTTATAACATTTTTGTCTGGCAGCTTTATTTTGTTGTTTGACAATTTGCAACACTTCATTTCGTAAGTGAAAAACAAAATGTAAACAAAGTGAATGTGTATTCGCCAGCTGCAAATCCAAGAAAGCGAAAAGTGATTTTTTTCATTTATTTGAGATAAAACAGCCTTTTAAAACATTCTTTTAATTGTAAATCTACAAAAATGAATGAACCAATGTAAGCAAAATTAATATTTAAAAAATCTAGCGAAAAGGATAAGTACCAATTTCAGTTTAAAGACATTTAATTGGTAGAAGCACCAAATGAATGTGACAAGGGTGCTTAAATGTGAAAAAGAAGAAACAAGTTTTTTTTTGTGAAATGCTGAATTGCTGTCGTGTGAAATATTTGTTTCTAGTTAAAAGGAACTCAAAAATCGATATTAAACCTCTAAAAATGAACAACTAGACATCTTTTTGAAATCAATTGCTAATTGACGAAATTTCAACTTCGACAAGGACGATTGTCTGAGAATTTTTTGCACTATTTAAGTTTTGAATGAAACATAATCTGCATAATTTATTTTTTGCTTGTATGTATATTTCATTATATGCTGATTAATGTAGTAAAATACATATTCACTAGTTTTTATCTTTAATATATTTTTGTAAAGCAATGTTTTTGTTAAAAGCTGACTTTAAGTTTTTAAAGGAAACAATGAATATAAAATTATGTTAAAGTATAAATATCATTTGAATGCTATTCTTATTCTAACAAACAAATCTTTGTTTAAAAAAGTAGATAAATCTATTTGAGTTAAAATTCTTCCTTTGCAAATAAAATTTTATGTAAAATTTCGATATGAAACATCTTTTTTATATCAATAATTGTTGTTTTTAATTATCTTTTCAAGACAAAATTATATGTTTAGCACAACATCCCAAATATTTTATTTTAATAAATACGTTTACTAAAAAATTGTGCTGATGGAAAACGAAATAAATAATCGCTGTTATTAAATACATACTTAAAGTTGTGGTGTAGCGGTATTTTAAATATCTATAACTATTTTAATATGCCTTCTAGAATGCGCCACTCTGGTTACAAAAGGACCACGGATAAACAGTATAGCTTGCTAACGCACGAAATGGCGAGGGTTCGAGTTGAAAATCGTTCCGGTAAAAGCGCAGATGCTACTATTTATTGGAACACTCTGACAGAGAAATTAAATGCCCTTGGACCACCCTACCGTACCGTACAACAATGGAAAAAGGTATGTTGTTCATATTTTTATGCTATAAACACCTAATTTAACCATAAAATTTAGGTTTGGACCGACTTTAAACGTTTTCACAGTAAAAGGGGATTTAAATCTAAACCAAAATTCACCAAAAATATTAAAATAGAACAAAATATGGACAATGAAATATTTCGATTTGAAAAAGAAGAAATGCAGACTGAAATTGCTAATACAAACAACAAACCTGCCTCTTCTACTAGAGTTGCACAATTTTTACGATCTGAATGGGAGGAAGATGATCCGAATTCTCAATCAGTGAATTCAACAAATTCCAACGACTATGCCGATGAGTATTCATACCCAGACCGGCAATTCCCACAGCAATTAACTCCAGATTTTCAAGAAACTTTAATACCTGATGAATCTCCTTATGAATCCTATTCATATACTCCACATGATTTAGAAGATTTAGCGCCACAAACATCGGCAAATCAATCTTCAGACTTTAATCACAGATCTCTTCCTCCTCTACGGCCGTCAAATAATCGCTTATTAGATCAAACCTTATACACTTTACAAAATCAAATGGAAAATCAAACAAAACTTTTAGAGCATATTTCTCAAATTTCTAGTACAATGGCGGGTCTGATGGAACGTCAAGTAAGTGCTGTTGAAAAACAAACCGAGGCCATGCGACGTCAAGCTTCGGCTATGGAACATCACACTCTGGTTATGAATAGTTTTATAGATATGCTTCGTGAAAAAATGCCAAAAGCAAATTCAAAGACAACTGCATCATCTTCTAATTTATCCAATGGCACTTTATAAACATTTTACTAATACAATACATATTGTTTAGAAATGAAAAAACTTTTTGCAAAAATATTTCCATATAGTAATTAAAAATAACTTTAATGATGACATTGTGAATGATAATAAAACTAAAATTTTTTTATTATTTATGTATGTATGTATACTTAGAATGTAAATTAATTTTTAACGAATTAAAATTAAAGTTTAATTCTGCAATTACATTCTTGTAAAATATATGAATAAGTTTGAATTACAAAATAAATTTATATATATATTTTTAACAACGCAACTAATTAATTATTCATACAAATAACAAAAACTGCAATTGACGGGTTTTATTTAGTACTCAAACAAAAAGTTGTTCCAATATCTAATCATTAGATATCGTTAAAAAACAAATAACTTACTCAGAATTTAAGTACTTAAACATTTTGCAAAGCAAAAATAGCGTTAACAGATTATTAACAACTTAAAGAGTTACTTTTATGCGTCCTAAAAATTTATAAATAAGAGATAAGTAATACATATGGTAATTTTTGTATGTAGATAAAATGACAGTAAATTCCAAAGCGAATCGATTATATCATTGTGCCATGGTAAAGTCCTAAGGAATCCATTCTGTTCTTGCAAGTCATACGCCGACTGCAAATTTTTTAAAGCTAGTCGTGTTTTATATTGATCTACCATCTGGCAAGCCTTTGTACTTTTATTTCGCACGCTTTCCAACACTAAATGTGTAGGAAAGCAAAATGTAAACAAAGTGATTGTGTATTCACCCGTTTTGGATTAAAAAAGTGAATAGTGATTTTCAGATGCAATTATTAAAGAATATTGTTCTAAATATATATATTTTTTAAATATGGATCATGCTTTGTAAGTTCAGATAAAATAAACGACCAAAAACAAGCCAATAAACAAAACAAATGAGGCAAGGCCACTATTCAAAATAATTTGTAGTTAGGTTTTGCTGAAAATTCCAGTACACCAAAAGATTTTTTTTACAAAACTGCAGACGTTGCGCACAGTCAAATTAAAACATTTTATAATTATTTTTAAAGGACCATGATTTTTTTCTTGTTGGATTAGTTTTGTTTTAATGAATTTTAAGTCATTGTTGCCTTTGATTTTTTGGAGAAATCATTTGCCATTACCCTTATCGCATACTTATAAGTAGTTATATCGGCACTAAATGTTTATTCCACATTCATTATCTGCAATGAATGCAACCTAAGAAAAATTTTGATTTTAAGGTTTTTTTTAGTGAATTTTCAAATTATTGGATATTTTTGATTTTCCGTTTCGAAAAAAAAAAATAATTCCAGGAAAACGGTTTCACTTAAAAGGGACCAGTAAATGGACCCAAGTGGGCTGTGAAAACACAGCTGCCTGTCTAACCTGTTTCACTCGTCGTTTTCTTTCTTATTTCCGCGTATCATAACAATTTTCATTGAAATTTTAATTCTTATTTTATAAATCAGTAGCGGCAATGAGGATTTTCCGTTATACATTGACCTTAAACATCTTCAATTTCAGACGTGATCGCAAGAACAAGAAAAGGACAACAGAAAAGCAGTACATCATGTTAAAAAGCAGCATGACCGCTTTTATACAAAAAACTAAAAATCACCATAACAATAACGAGATTAATAGCAGTTCGTTATATGAACAGGGAAAATTACATTGGATAGGACTAACGGATAAATTGAATAATATTGGACCACCTTATCGAACAGTACAACAGTGGAAAAAGGTATTTTCTTGATTACTAAACAATTTATAAACAAAAAAAAAATTACTTCAACTTTATGACAAGGTCTGGTGTGATTTTAAAAGAGC
This sequence comes from Cistogaster globosa, assembly GCA_937654795.1. NCBI lineage: Eukaryota > Metazoa > Arthropoda > Insecta > Diptera > Tachinidae > Cistogaster > Cistogaster globosa. Next base: position 26,574,731 of record OW569404.1, read on the forward strand.
TGAAAGAAGACGTCATTTTAATTCAACACCCAAAGTGCTGCAACATATCGAAAGAAAATCAAGTTGCGATAATCAATTTAGAGAAAACGAAATAGTGGAAGAAAACACATCTGAAACAGCTTCTTCAAGTAAATTAGAAATAAATATAAAATCTGAAAGGAAAGATGATGAACAGAACTCACAATCGATGTACACAACCCACTCTAATGAATACGATAACGAATATTCGTATCCAGATGAAGATTCTTTAGAGAAATCCTATGCAGATGATAAAGAAATTTTTATGCCTGATGAATCCTCCTGTATTTCATACACGTACTTAAATAAATCTACGCCTGGGACACCTGTTGATCAGGTAGCTCATAATAAATATTTTGGATCACCTCCCCCTCTACAACCGTCCACTACACTTATTGTAGATCAAACGATGTATTCCTTACAGAATCAAATGGAACATCAAACTAAAATTTTAGAGCACTTTTCTAAAATATCTACAACAATGGCTAATATAATGGAACGTCAAGTGAAAGCTATTGAAAACCAAACCGAAGCCATGCATCGTCAAGCTTTTGCCACAGAGCGACATACTTCAGCCATGCATACATTTATCGATATGATACGAGATAAAATGCTTAAAAGAAATTCATAGAGTTAATAAGACAAAAAACTCTATAAACGTTATTTTGTAAACGTTTAATTTGAGTTTAAATAAGTTTTAGTGAATAAATTTTAGTAAATGTCAAAGTAATGCAAGTTTCTTTAGTGTTTATATTTTTTATATTTAGCATCACTTTTTACTTGTTTTATTATTTAAAACTTTTTTATTTAATTTGCACAAAATAATTCCTAAATTAGTCATAAACAACAACTTACCTTCCCTTACTTTTGTGATTAAGAAGTGTTGAAACTATTTAATAATTTTTGATCAGTTTTTGGAAAACTATTTTTTCATTAAGTTACAAACATGATAAAAACTGACCGTTTAAAAATCAAAAGAGCCCTTCTACTATATATCAATATTTCGTAAGCATTTACAGATTACATTTACGATTTGCTCCTTTACTTTTCTGAGGTAAAACCCGGTTAAATTAACCTTTAGTGTTCCATGTGCAAACGAAAGTGGTTACGAAAAACGAAACTATTAGAATTCAACTAAAAATGATTTAAAAACTAATTAGTTTTATTTTAAGTGATGGAAAATAATACGCTGACTTTAACGTGAAAACAAATTGAGGAATTTTTTATTTCGTTGAGACTTTCCCCATTTTTGTGAGTTTGTCCATAATTCAAATTTTGTTTTCAACGCATTGCAAATTTGCGTATTTATTTTTTATACCCTTCGCTGCAAAAAGTTTTTCTAAGTTTGTCATTTCGTTTGTAATTTCTACAGATCAGACATAGTTTCGAAGATTTTGCTATTAAAAATTAGCAAGATCGATCCATGTTCTTTGAGGAAGTGGGCTAAATACTACGCCTGAAAAGAAAGAGCTTTCAGGAAATACTAAAATTTTAATGAATGATTAGCCTATTAATAGCCGATGACATTTTTATATAAAATTATATATTCTTCTTTATTTTTTTTTCCTATTTTTTAATTCTCTGTCACCCCAATATTTGTTTTTATGATAGGTTCTTCGGCATAGCCGAATATGGCACTCTTACTTGTTTTTAAAAGAGATCGTCAAGAACACCATAGCAATCCAATTTAAATTTTTATTTTGCAAATTTTTTACACGTTTTATGACCCACTGACATAAAGATATACTAGATGGCTTTTAACATTTTTTTTGTTTTTTGGAAATAAAGCATAAACAATTTAGCAAGTGATTTAGACTTATAAAAAACTTTTCATAATAACAATTTATAATAAAACATCATGAGGGGAGGGACTGACATGGGAAATCATTTTGCTGATAAACTGGCAAAGATGCGGACAATGCTTGAAGACACTTTCTGTGGCATTCTCACCTTTACTTGCGGACAGCGTATTGACGCTGCTCCATCGTTAGGACAATCTGGCTCTGTTTGGATTGGAGATCGGATTTTGAGAATCATAAAAAACTACGTTTGAACACATCGCTGCCGCACCATTTATTTGATTAATATTAAACTCTTGTTGGTGTACTTAAACAAATTTCTGATCGTTTTTTTTTTTAAGTTAAAAATATACAGGTCTGTTCTGTAAATCACTTTTTGTCAAAGTGATTTCAAATCACGTAAAAGGTGTTCTGCCTACAAATTATACTGAAATCACGTGATTTAAAAACGGTTAACTAAATGACTGCCGGTTTGAAATCACTTGCCTATTTTCACTAATTATTTCGTTTAGAATATAAAAATATTGATTATATTTATTTTAAATACTATGTATTTTATTTATTTTTGTGAAAAAAAATAGATTTTATACAAACAAAAACGAATTTATTTATAAAATCTTGAAAACTCTGCATGTTTTATAAAAAAAATTTTGCTTATTCAACAATGCTCGTGATTTCTTCTCTCTTAGCAGTTAGTTTTTGTTTTTGGAAGTTAATTCTAATTTTTCCCAATTAACACAGTGTTAAAACCATCCTTTTTTTCACATAAGTTTAACGCAAAATTTGATCATTGCTGTTAAAAAAATTAATAAAAATCAATATTTGGGTTAAATTTGCAAAAAAAAAAAATAAGTGCGAAATGTAAAATTTTTTTTTCGTTTTTTTATTTTACGAATTTTCATTTGACGCCGAGTTTTAAGCAATTCAATCAGCTTCAGTAAGGAAATAAAAGTAAAAATATATGTACTACTATAAACAAATAAAAATTCTCTTATTTATTTTAGCTTAAGGCATTTTGACTTTATTGAATTTCCAATAATATTTTTGTTACGAATTAAAAAAATAAAAACACAAATCTAAAAAATCAGTTGTTTTTGAACATTTAAAACCACGCCGAAAAATTGAAAATCGCGTGGTTTTCAGAACAGCACCAAATCGTTGGCGTGATTTTAAAACCGTTCGTGTTTTGAAATCACGTGATTTTCAGAACAGACCTGATAAGCTGTAAAAAAGTTTCAGTTACATCAACTTTTCCGTCCCTGACCTTTAACTTCACTTACTTAAATACAAAAAAATCATTTAAAGAATATTTTTCTTTGATACTCTGAACATATCCGATTGTTTGCAATAAAAAACACTTCTTTTATTTTATAAAATAGTTTTTTTTATTATTTATAGTTTGACTTCTTAAATTTTATTATCAATTTGTATTTTTTCTTGTTGTGGTTTTTCTATATTTTAAATTTAAATACGTTTTAAATGTACTTCTTATTTTGATCAACCAATCAATGAATTTAATTAATTTGTTTAAATCTCTTTGTTACTTTATAATAAAATAAACAAATTATAGACAAAAATAGAAACTAAACACACTTTATTTTTTGTAATACACATTTTTTAAACTGTTTTTATTCAATATCAATCTTTGTTTATTATTTTAATAAATCTTAAGTTTAACTTATGGTAAATGTATATTTAAGTTTTTTTTTGTTACTTTTATAATTATTATTTAAATATATTTTTATATATACAAATTTTATATTGTTTTATTCAAGGGGGACATTTTGATAGGAAAATGGTCAAGGATTTTATTTTTTTTTTGTTCTTTTTTTTAATAGAATAAAAATATAAAATTTATCTGTTTAAATATGTTTTATTTAAAAATATTTTTATCTAACAAAAACTAAAAGCAATTTTTAAAAAATAAAATACTTTTTTGTAAGTTATTTTGGATTTTATTAAAGGGAAGTACTAAATAGTCTAATTAAATTTAATTCAATTACATCGACACTTGTTAATTTTATTTTTTATTTAAATGACAAAATAGCACTTTGATTTGTTAAAAATAAACAAGCAAGTTTTTGTTAATTTATTTTTTTTTTTATTAATTATAAGTTTTTTTTAAGTTTTATAGTAATTTGTCTGTTCATTTATTTTTTTACTTTTATAATTTGTTTTTTTTTAAGGTGGTTGCTTTTGTAGTTGATTTTTTGTTTCGTTTGTTAAAAATTTAAACTAACATTTGTTTGTTTTTCTTTTGTTTTATATAAAAAATAAAGGAAATTAAAACTAAATGGGTCTCTTTTAAAGCGAAAAGTTTTAACATATCTGAGTAATTATAGTTGGAAAACTAAAAGATACAATTTTTTTTATTTTAACACAATCTTTTGTTAAATCCTAATGTTTTTTTTTAATTATTTAAACAAATTATTATCTAACACAAGAAAATGGAATTGTGGCAGTTTTTGGCTAAAAAATACTAATATTGGCATTCAAAGTGAAACGAAAAGAAAAGTGAAAATCTATTAAAACAAACCATTTGTTTGCAAATTAGGATGAAAAAATTAGGATAGAAAAAAATCAAGTTCAAGTTTATTACTACATTTTAAATAAAATATAATGTGGCCCAAATTATTTAAATTTTAATATATTGCATTATGCTGACTTTTACTTTAATCAGAAAGTTTTATAATGAGATCTTTAAATTTTTTTTAAATTTTTTTGTAGTCTTCTCTACTTTACTAAAAATATTGTTATTTGGAATATATAGCATAAGAATATTTTATTGTAATAACTGACAAGTAACCAACTGCAAGAGGTTATGATTATTCTTTTTATGAAGGCCACTATGTTAAATATATCAATTTCATATTTAAAATTTGATTTTGGAATACATATAAAACATTTTGGAACACTTTATGATAACTTGTGACTTTTTTCAAAAATATTTCTTAAATTGAGAAAAAAAAAAACTTAAAAACTTTTGAAAGTTTCAAGGCTATAAACCCTTTTAAATGTCTTCAGAGCTTATATATATTGTTCAGAATATGATTTTTATCCAAGTCAAATAAAATTTGTTGAATTTAAACATTTGCTTTTTTTAAGAATTTTCTGAGTAGCAAAATTTTGACATTCGATTTCCTTCGAAAAAGGATATGGAAATTTCGACTGATATAGAAAGTCCGTAATACGTGTTTACTGCTGAGAGAAAAATTTTGAAATTTACTTAAATTATTATTTATTGTTAAAAAATTATTACGCATTAACTTTTTTTATTATTATTTTATTTTTTTTGTTTATATGATTTTACTATACGGCACTCATGGCGAATCAATTATAAAGTAGTATTATAATAATCAGTATATTGTTTTTTATATGCATGTATTTTCACATTCGGACTAACGGCGAAAAATAACGAATTTGTTATCGTTACCATCTTATAATTGATTCGCCTGGATGACACCTTGTGAAGCCACCAAAAGTTGAAAAATATCAAATTTTTTATTAAAAAAATAAAAATTAGGAACACACAAATTCAAATTTAATGCCACTTTAAAAACCAATAATAATTTTATTTGAAAAGATTTCTGGTTATATTTTTCTGTACGGATTTTATTCCATTTTTAATTGGAATGGAATTATGTTACAGGAAATCTTAAAGCCATAAATAAGCATTAATTTTAATTTTTTTTTATAAGTTTATAAAATATTTCCAAATTAAGTTTTATGAAAAACCACTAAAAATTTTTATAACAACCAAAAAGTAAAAAGAAAAAAAATATAAGATAAAGCTAAATTTAAGATACTAAATTTTTTTTACTAAAATTCCTAAAACAGAAATGTATAAGATTTGGGGAGACACTTTTTCAACACATTAAAAGCTTCAACTATAACAAAATTTTTTAATTAAACATAAATTCAATATAAAAGAAACAAATTTTTTTGTTATTAAAAAAAATATTTAATTTAAAATAACATTTCGGACAGGTCCTTTTGTTTGTAGTTAATATTTTATTTTTTTGTTTCAAGTTTTTGTTTAGAAAATTTTATAGTTTTTTTATTTTTATGTTCAATATGTTCAAAATATTTTTACATTTTTGGTTTCAAAATTTATACTTTTTTGTAAATATTTGATTTTGATTATTTTTTGTTTTCGGTTTAATTTCAATATCGCTTAGCAAATAATGTATAATAACTTTAGGTTTTTTTTTTCATTTAAATATTTATTTTTATCTAGAATATTTAATTTTTTTGTGTATTTTTTGTTTCTTATAATAATAACAAATGCTTTTAATTTTGTATAAAGATCAAATTTGGTTTAAGGTTGTTGTGTTACAAAATAAAGAAAAAGTGTTTTGAAATATAACCCAGCAAAAATTTTTTATTTATCGTTTAAATAAACGTGGATATTAATTTCAGATTAGTCAAAAATTTTAATGGATATTAATATTTAATTTTAAAATTAAGTATTTAGTTTTTTTAATTCTAGGTTACGAGCCAAAATCGGTGTTGAACCATGTTCTTAACGAAAAATGTACCTCAAAGTTAATGATGAAATATGAATTTTAAAAAGAGCTTTATTCCATTAGATTATTTTTAAGAGTATTTGATTTTGATGATAGAATATGAAAATTTAGAAGAACCTTTTGAGCTTTTCTCTTTAAAGAAAAACATTTTTTTTATTAATTTCCTTTAAATAAAAATTTTATTCACGTTCAGTAGTGCCATAGGCTTCTTTTGGCTTACAAAATTATTTATTGAAAATGAAAAACCCTTCTAGAAATATTCAAAAACTTGTTCTACAATTCTTGTTATTAGATTTGATACAAATTTTTAAACATGGTATTGTTTTGGGGTTTCATGATAAATTGCATATCAATAAACAGACTCCCTATCTTGAAAGTTTAATGAAGCTGATTAAATTGCAGAAATAAAATTTGAATGTGTAAGCCAAAATGTAATTTTGAAAGAAAATTTCTAGCAAAATGCGCGTCTGGATGGGTACTATTGAATTTTACTTGTGCGTTTTTTTTTTTTTTTGGTTAAAATTTCAGTTCTAAGAAAATTTGTATTCAAGGAATGCATTTGCTTTGTAAAGTCTCAAGTTTGCAGAAGAGAGAGGAAAAGGAAGGGCTTTTCTCTAGTTGCAAATTAGTAAATTAAAATCTATGTCCAGACCAAGTTTACATTATGCGCTTTATGAGCGAGAGGTGTAGAGAAGCTGACAGGATAACAAAGAAGAATGAAATGCATATTCATGACCCATTTCTCATTTCCCTCTTTTGATTTTTTTGTGTATGAAAAAAAAGATTATTTAACATTAAGAAGTTCTGTCACTCTTGCAACAAAAAAGTTATAATGTAAACGCGTGATGATTTACAAAGTTGTGACAAAAAAGAAAGCAATAATTAAGTCAGCTACAATGTCCTAAATGTAAACTGGGTCATACATAAAAAATAAGGCTTTTTTAAATAAATATTTTTGTGTGGCTAAACACGAAAGAAAGTTTAAAAGAGAATTTGTAATGATTTGTCAAAGTAAAATGTGTGTCTCTAAATGTAGGTCAAGTTTATCCAGCGCCAAGTTTCTTGTGATTGAGATTTCCAGCGCCAAATCGATCAATGGCTTCACAAAAGGAATGTGTATGATTATTGGCTCTAATTATGAATTCTAGAATCGGTTATGAAAATAAGGGATTTTTGTTGTCGTATTTTTCAATTACTAAATTAAGCGTTTTATATTTAAGAAAATAAGGAAAAAATCTAACGAATTGTTGTAGAAAAAGCATTAATTGAAAATTAAACTTTTATATTAAAAATAAAGTATTTAAAGATATTTAAGCAATAAGTGGGATTAATTTTCATTTTGTTCATTTGTTCAATTGTTTCTTTGTTTGTTGATTGAGTTATTATTTCCTTTTATCGTTTCTTGTTTAAATTATAATAATTAGCGTAAAAATACAATTTACATTTAGTTTGAGTTCATTTGATTTTTGTATTTTTGTTGCTGTTGATAATTTTTCATTATTATTGTTGTTTTTGTTGTTGCTGTTATTATTGTTATTAATATTGTTAATTAAACTAAAATCCTGTTGTTGTATTTGTTGTTTTTGCTTTTGCTCTTGGTGCTGCTCGTTTTGCTTCTCTATTTGTTTTATTCGTACCTCATTAATTTTTTGTATTGTAGTTGTTGCTGCTGTAGTTTTTATTATTGTGTTTGGATGTGTCTGTCAAACTTTATTATTATTGGATGTTCGGGCAGTAGCTTCATATGCACCACGTCCTAAAGCAGCATAAGCATCAGCATATAAATCAGGATTATGCAAAGATGGCGGTCGATTATAATTTACTGGTTGCGGAACGACGACTATAATAAATACGAGTTTGATTAATATTATTTTGCTTGAAACTTATTTGAAACGAACGTTTTCAGGTTAGCAAGTAAAATGTTAGAAAAAGTATTAATAAGAAACCATGCCAATAATAGTGATAAGAAACAAAATAAAATAAAAAGTTATCGATATTGTTTTTTTTACTTTTCTTTTTAATACCCAAAAACCTTGCATAAATTTGCAATTAAAGCAAAGTGGTTCTTTTACATAAAATTTTCATGTGTTAAAGTGCTATCGGGGAAAACGTAAAAAATTTTTCCTTAACCTAGAAATATGATTGAAAACTACGTTGATATCATGCTCTGCTATTAAAATTTATTTTATGCTTGGCTTGATCACCAGCTGGCAGGTAAAAGGCATACAGTCAATCAAAAATTGAGTCTTGGTGGGGCACTTGATTAGTCTAGCCAAACATATATATATAACTCTAAGAAAATTATACAACACAAGAATTTCAGGATTAAAAAGTACTAAAAAAAAATGCTTCGCATCTAAATAAAAATGTTAAAAATTTAAAAACTCCAATCATGAGTTAGAAGAGTTTAATTGCAAAACTATCTTTCAAAAATATCTACTTATAAAAAATAAATAATAAATTTTTTGAATAATTAGCCATTTGGCTTATAAAAGCTTTTGTGGTTAAGGAAACAGTTGCTATTTTTAAACAACAGAAAACCAAAACACAAAAATAAAATAGACCAAGTTCTTTTCGTATTTGAAAAAATGAATTGAAACGTGTTATTAATTCTATTAACGATGAACTTTGATCGCTATCTTTTATACATGATGGGCGCTGCGTTTGTTAATTCTATCGTAGCACTTTTGTAGGTTAAAAGTTTTAACATCTTTATTCGGATATACTTATGTATTTATTTGCCGTTACTTAACTGTTGAAAAAAAACATAAATTTACCAGAATGCACCATATATAAAACAATAATTGAATAACAACGGAAAGAAGTCGGGAAATGAACTCATGATATGAGAATCGAAATGTGACTTCTTAGTACTTTTTTATATTTAAAGAAATGATTCTTCCGAAAATTACGTAAGGGCGAACCTTTTCTACTGCATGTATCTTCTTTGTAGAATGTGTCTTTTTACTTTGCAGAATTGCAGGAAGAAGGGTATTAGGATATTATTCATGATCTACCAATATCAAGATTTGATTTCCAGTTATTTTTTTCTATTAAAAAAAGTTACTACCGAAAATAATCAGAGTTGTGTAGGGAAACCTCTTCTACAACATAAGCGCTTTCATAGGACTTACTTTGATGACGGCTTATAAATGATGAAGGGTATCAGGCTATTGCATTCTTTTTAATTATTGGAGTACTCTAAAGTAAGTAGAAAAAAATACACTGCTAACGATTATAATTACATTTTTTAAAAACAAACGTATAGTCAAATTATAGCTTGTTTTTTAAGTGAAAAATATATGTATGAATTAAGTAGTTGTTTAATTTAGAAAACTGTTATTGCGTTTAGTAAATACCACTTGCTTCGATTTATAGTCAAGAAGAGCAGCATTGAAGAATTCAAGCATTAGCTTTTTTCAACTCACACTCTAGCAGTTCTGTATCATGTATGGGCCACCCTTAAATTTTAAACTTTATCATTTTATTACTTCTGTGCCATGATAGGAGGGCAAAACCTATGGCCAGCGATAGATAGTACTTTGAATGACATTTTTCATAATTAAAAAAAATATTTTTACACACATTTTCTACTAGTAATTCCTTTCCTTTTTAATCTCTTTTAGTGTAGGAATACAACACACAGCGGTAACTGAAAATTAATTATCAAAATAAAGACAGCGTTCCGGCGGCATTGTCAGTATTTATTTTTGTTTAATATTTAAAAATTGTTTGTTGTATTTAAATAAGCCAGCAAAAATTAAAAGATGTAAGAGTGCTAGGCCATGCTATTTATTCTTATATACCCTTTATTATATATGTAAATCTAGTTTAGTTAAGTAAAACCAAAAATATTTGGGTGACAGAGAAATTAAAAATAAGAAAAAATATTAGGGGCTTTAAATAATTTTACATAAAAATGTGATCAACTCTTAATGGGTTAGGCATTTTTTTATTTTAGTATTTCCTGAAAGAACTCTTCAAAAGCTTCCAATTTTTTTTTTTTTTTTTTTTTTTTTTTTTTTTTTGATTGGAGTTACTTCACTAAACTAGAATTGTGTCAAATGATATGGAAAAATTAGAGGTAGGATTGGTGTTTTGCCCGATGCCTTGAAGGACATCCACCGATCTTGCTAATTTTCATAGCAAAATTTTCGAAATTATTTCTGATCGATTGGCTTATTTAAATTTTCTCTAGCTCATCTAGTGTCTTGGCAAAGATTAGTTCAACACTAACACGGATGGAAATTGATATTGTAGAAATTAAAAATGGAATGACAAACATTGATATATTCTCCACCTGTGGGGAAGGGTATAAAAATATAAAGTTGTGTTGAGTCCACATTAAACATGTGTCTGAGGATGGTGGATAATCCTTTCAGCGACTAAGCGAGAAATTTTTAAAACTTGTATGCAACAAATTGAAGAGATGGACGAAGAATAGATGAATTATGATATCAGTAACTCATAACTGTTACCTCTTCAATCATTTTTTAATTTTATTATTTTTTTTAATATTGTTTTATATTTTTTTGTTTAAATAAAGTGTCCTTGCTATTGCTGAGATTTCAAATGCTTACCAAATACAATAATTTGTGGAAATATTTGACAACGTTGTTTGGAGAGTGAGAGACTAAAGAAGAGCAAGTAGTAAGTATAAACCGATAAGTAAGTATAACCGATAACTCAGCGGCATAAAAATATCGTTACCTTTGTCCGCTGCGTTTCTACACTTACGAATTCACAGTTGTGATAGAAAGATATGCCTGACGTAAGCCTGCACAGAGAACGAATCAAAACGCTATTTTTTTCAGAACTGAAATGTTTTCGATAACTTTTAGTTTTAGTAAGATAGTTATGTTAGTTTGATTTTAATTATTAAAATTATTTAGAGATGAAAAATCTCATAAAAATTTAAAAGTTGAAAGTTAAAGTATTTTTTTTAATTTGTTAATAAATTTTAAAATAAAAATAAAAAATTAATAAATAAATAAAACATAAAGAATAAAACACAATAATATTATTAAAAAAATATAATTAACACATGCACAAACCAAAAACAACAACTGTTTACGAAAATATATAACGTAGGACAACAAAAAATAATTGCAACTAATAGTTTATAAAACAAGCAAAATTTAAAATAAAATAGACAACTAATATTAATCTAAGCAACTGTAAAAAATAAACAAAAAAAAATATTAATAATAAAAAAAAAAAAAACAAGAAGAAAACAATATATTTTAATTATCATACCAATTTTGAGATCTTTATGATCACGTTATATTTTGAGCTTTTTAGATAAATTGTTAAGTTTTTTATGGCGTTTTTTTAAATGTTTATAAAAAATATATTAAAATAATTTGTGTCTTTTTTTATCAGTTTTATTTTTGTTGTTATGTGGGGAGTATATACTCATATGTTTTAAACTTTATATGTGTTTTTTGTTTTTGTCCTAGGAATCAGTAAACCATATTGCGTCGAGTTTTGCCAGACTTTTGATTTTGTGTTTGGTCTTTAGCTTTATGTTGGCTATGTTTAGCCGATGTGGAAGAGGATGTGTTTGTACGTGATGAACGGGATTTATTGCGGACTTCAACTATAAAAATAAGGTGAGGAGGTATTAAAAACGAAATATGAATTGGATTTTTTACTTCTTTCTTAAAATACATAACATATAAACTAAAAAGGAAATATAAAACTTTTCGAAAAATAATGTAAAATTATAAGAAAAAAATGCTTTTAGCAAAACGATAATAAAAGCTTGTCTAAAAAAAACATTTTAATTTTAAGCAATTAACACTGAAAACATTTACTAATTGCCTACTTAAGTCTTAAGAAAAATAGGGGCTATGAGATATTTATGTTGACAAGTTTAATAATTAAAAAACGTCGTTTTTTTTTAATTTTTTGCAATCTATACACTGACTTAAACTTGCTTGAAGCTCAACCTTTGCGTCCTTCGTCCTGTGTTGTCTAATCAGTGCGTTTTCTAAAAATAAGTTTTTGCCAAAATAAAGCACCAAACACGAGTGCTGCATGTAGATTGTAATAAAAAACATTCATGGTATCTATCGCGTCACTGTGCGTATCGGCGAGGAAGTGGCTGCTGTAGCGGAAAGTTTGGAACTGAACTAAGAATCTCATCTCGCCATCGATTTTAACTACTCGATATTTTACGCAGCAGCATAATAAGAATTTTACATAAAAATTCGGATCATTCACTTACAGGGAAAAGTTGACTTAGCAATCAAAAGCAAAAGACTAGTAACTTTGTTACGGCTTCCTACATTGGGCCCTACAGAAGCTCCAATCCGACATAGAATTTTTTTAGCAAAATTGTTGCATATGAGAATTGAAGGACCCGCTTGACTTTGTCGCGAAAGCAATATGTTCACGTAGAACGGCAGTTTTAAATTATAAATTTTAGAGTGGTGGCATTATTGACAGAGAGTATTATACGATTTTGTTATTGAAAAATTTATTTTGTAAGATTGCGTATTTTAAAAAACGAAAATGTTTCAAAGTTTGAAAATAATCTATCTCGAGTCCTACTTTAGATTTTAAACTTAAAGTTTTTAAAAATTAAAACTAACACACCTAAAATTACAAAACCATGTCCACGGAGTAAGAGTTTTTAAATAAAACTTGAATCGTATAAATAAAATCACATCCCCTTTTTTCTACTGCACTTTTGGCACCCTGACAATATTTCAACTATAAACACACACCTTTCGGCGCATAGTATGGTTGTTGTGGCAGTTGTTGTGATTGTTGTTGCGTTTGTGCATTGGACGGCAGGGCGGGTAAAGGCATTTGGGCACGTGATAAAACACCCGCACCACTAGTAGATGAACCCGGCCCAACAATCGGTGCACCCATATGTACCCCAGTACCAACACCACCCGCACTATTAGATGATGGACCCACACTAGGTGGGACATCAGCATACCCATGTTGTCCACCAGATCTAGAGCTGCTAGGTTGTCTAGATCCATTCGAACGTGAACTACGGCCACCACCTCCAGGTGGTCGACCACCAGCTGCAGAACGACTCACATGACTGCTGACGCCTGGCAATGGCACAACACCTTGAGCAGCAGCCACACCCGGGGCACCGGAACGATGATGACGATCCCATTCGGGAGGATAGTTTCGATGATGAGAACGTGAGTCATGTAATGGCGGGGGTATGCTGCGTGGACCAGCACCACGACCATGTGGATGACGCTAAAATAAATAATATAATATTTTAATTACACAAAACAACTCTTTAATGACAAAAACAACTCTTAAAACTCACCATTCGTCTTAAGGTATTCATAGGCGCTCTTAATGTTTCTGAAATTCTTCTAGCTCTTCGCTTCTTAGGATTTGAACTGGGCGTATGTACGGCACAACATTTAATGAATATGCCCATGACAATAATGAAACCAATACCCATTAACACCACAACATACCAATTTTCTATAACCCATTGAGCTACAGTTAGAAGTGTTTCACGATTAAGAAGCATATTTTTTAAGCGCACTAAAGGACCATCTGCATCGACGGCTCGACATTTAAGGAACACATCACAATAACCTTGGAAATTATCACAAGGTGAACCGGGACGCAAACTAATGCCGCCCACTGGCAAGTCAAACAAATGAGCAAACTCTGATGTACTTCGACAGGTAAATGTATCGTTGCCATTTTGACAGGCTAATTCACATAATTTTCGTTTATCTACTTGTGGCTGCTGTTGGGATGTCAAAAAACACTCTGACATATTCCACAGTAAACAAATCGATCCCGAACACTCGCCTCTAATACATAAAGCAGTGCCATTGTTGCACTTTGTCTTATCATCTCTAGGCTTAGGTTCGGGACATTCGGCTGTGGTACCATTACAAGTACTAGACCAGGAACATTCTGTTTCCTCTTTACATTTCTGACGATAGTTGGAGGGTACAAACGTACAGGAATTGGACAGACAACAGGGACCCTGTGAAGGGGAACATTGTGTCTTGGCACGTCGTGTGCACCCCCTCGCGGAACTATTAAGAGATAGATCATATTCACTTATTAATCTAGGATAACAACATATGTCTTTGCATTCTTCTTCATTAAAACCACAATCACATTCTTCGCCTTGTTCAACAATCTTATTGCCACAGAAGGCTCCTTCTGACACCTTGAAACAGTCACGCTTCATATTGCCAACTAAAACATCCAAGACATTCGAAATGTTGCGTATGGAACACGAAGAAAACTTTGAGTTATTTGGACGATCGCCAGAAGTGGCACTGGCGAACATAATGAAATTTCCACTTAATCCACCTGGACGACATTCTTGGGGATAATCGTGCTGAAAAAAGAAAACAATCACATTTAATTATTTTAAAATAAGATTTAAGAAAAACAAGACGAGCTAAAACTAATCGAGTTCTAATTTACTTTTTTTGAGTTTTTAATAACTTTTCTCACATGATACTCTTTTGGTTATTTAATGAATGCCTTTAAAATAATTAAATCTTTCATGTTGGTGTGTTTTATAGGAATTAAATCATATTATGCTACAGTAGCAACTAACTTTTTCTGTTTTGTTTTTATGTAGTTATTTTTTAAGTGTTGCCTTGTTTTTTATTTATAAAAAACGCTAAATCGCAAAATTAATACTTAAAACGATAAATTAGCAAAATTTTTAAGTTAAAAACGTCAATTTATTGGAAGTAAAAATTAGTTCGGTCCATTTTCAATAGATGGCTGAGGCTGTTATACATGCTTAATAGTAACAGCTGATATATGTGCTATCAGAGAGTTTATACATCAGTCAATAATTTTCAGTTTATATCGCTTTGAATTTTATACAAAAACCTTGTTTTTTACTGTGTTCAATATATCAAATTTTGTGTTAACTAAGCAGCATGTGCGGGAGGTTTTAGTTTTCGCATCGAGTGCTTGTGGAAGTTTATGGTGCCAATGCTACAACTAATAAATCATGTAGGGAAATGTTCCGACGGTTGAATAATGGTGATTTCAGCGTTGGGACCAAAAGGGTGTTGTATACTATGAGTTGCTGCAACGTGCCGATTCCATTACGGGCCATCTGTATAAGCTACAATTGATGCGTTTGAGCCGTGCATTACGAGAAAAACGGCCGGAATACGAGAAACTCATGACAAAGTTATCCTTTTGCAGAACAACACCCGCCGTATTCTTCAAACATTGCTTCTTTAGACTTGTTGTTCAGACCGATGCAGCAAAATTTGACAGGCCACCGATTCACTTCTTGGAAAGAGATTGAAAATTGGCTCTCCGCTTGGATCGCTTCAAAAGAAGAACATTTTTTCGAGACGGAATTCGTAAATTGCCGGAGAGATAGGGAAAAGTGTAGCCAGCGATGGCCAATACTTTGAATAATCAGGTAATTAATTTTATTCTGAAATATACGCATTTTTAATCAAAGAAAAACTGACCGAATTAATTAGTACTCCCAATAATTAAAAAAAAAATAAATTTTTTTAAGGCATTAATTTTTTATCGATAACTTTAATAATGCTATTTGGCTTCCACATAGCCAATTTTTTTGCACTCTTCTTCAAAACATTAAAAATGAATAAAAAATTAAGTGTTATAGGGGCTTTAGTAAGAAACAATTTTTTGTTTTTTGACAAGACATCATTACGTTTTTAATAATATTTCATATTAAAAACTTTAACAAAATATATAAAGTTATTGTTTGCATTTTACTTAACTTCCTAATAGAATAATTAACTTATCGATTAAATGATTTAACAGTTATAACTTTTAAAAATATCGATAAGTTTCGGAATTAAATTTAGTCTATTTATAAGTGTTTTATGAACTTTAATGTAATACATTACGTTTTATTTTTTTTTAATTAATGGGTTATCGATAAATTTATTAATCGATACAAGATAATGGGTTATCGATAAATTGTGAAAACTATGAAAAAATTTTTAAAATATCGATAAATGTTTTGCAGAATAGTAAGGTTATTGATAATTTTTGTAAATGTTTTAAAAGATATCGATATTCTTGCTGGAGTTTAATAGTTATCAATAACTTAAACTTTACATTTTATAAGGAATTGTTAAGCTATAGACATCTTTTGAATAGAATTTATCTGTTTGATAATTTGAACGTTATCAGTACACTTTAGCTGAGTTTTTTTAAAAACATCAGAAACTACGATAACTTTTCTATAGAATTAAATGTTAATCAAAAAATTATCTGTAGAATAAGACAATATCAAAATTTATCGAACGCTTTTCAATAACTGTACAGTTATAAATGTATTTTTTTAAACAGCAGTAGTCATTAAAAGCTTTTAAAATAACTCAGAGATAATTTTTTAATTAAAAATTAAAACTTACCGGCGATCCGAAATTATGTCCAATTTCATGTGCTAAAGTTAATTGTGATACCTTGGGCGGAACTCGACTATTGTAGTTAACAAAGGTAATAATGCCCGTATTTAGTGAACGTTTTGTGCTTTGATATTGACCACCAACCGTCTCCGTATAAGTTTTATATTTCTCACAAATACCACCAGAAGCACCCGAAGCACTAGCCACCCACGCCAAACCTAAAGTGCCTCCAGTGAAATCTCTGTAAGTGAACACATATGCCAAACAAAAATCTGAATGATCCTCGAGGGAATGTAAATTAAGAAAATTTGAAACATCCATATGTTCATTACAAAATGCATTATGAGGGCCGTTGTATGATGTGCGGCAGGCAGAATCATCATCAATTTTGATGCGTTGTACCTGTTTGTAGAGGGAACGAGAAGAAAACAAAAGTGTTAACGGAAATTAATTCTTAAATAATAAATCATTATTGTATTGTGTGTTTCCTTTTGGTTGTTTTTATTTCAGAAAAACAATATAAATTACGGAAAAAGAATTTATTTGCGGCTTGATAATGAATTAATTAAAATTCATTGTAAGCACTCTTGCTGTTGTTTTAACAGTGCTGCTGCATAAATTCACTTTAATACCTGCCGGACATAATAACACACATAACTGTGTCAGGTGAATGTGTATATTGGCCATGTGTGTCCAAGCATCTATATTTGTGCACGCTTTTATAAAAGGAATAAGGTTGACTTACCTCAAAGCGTATATTTCGATGCTCTGTACGTCCATCGAATTTTGTATTGCGGTAAATGTAATTAACAGCCGTAACGTGATGTGCTATAAGCGATGTGATTTCCTCTCGCGTCTTAATGTCCCTTTCATATTTATGACTACGATCATGCTGTTGCAAAACGAAATAAGAGCAAAAACAGGTATAAATATAAAATAAATAACATTACGAATATTATACACATTAAAACATTATAAAATTAAATTTTAATAAAATGAAACCATAATTTTAATTTAAAAATAACATTTATTACAAAAATATGTTTGATACTCTTTAAATCTGTAAAAAATAAAGCTTTTAAATTTCTTACTTTAAGATAATAATTAAATTCCGTAAAATGTATAACTTCTTCAATGATTGTTTCAAACTTGTTTACAAAAATTAAATGGCTGATATGATTTTTTATATGATTCGGCTTTAGAAAGTAAAAAAAGTATTGCAGACATTAATTAATAAAAATGCAAATTCATTGACTGAAGACTGAGCGCTAAAACAAACGACAAAAAAGCAAACTGTTGATGTTATATTCCTCTTCCATTTTGTTTAAACGAAGTTTAAATCACAAAGAATATACAAGTAAAAATCATTTACCTTAAATGCTGTTTGCAAAAGTTAGAAATATTACAAAAGGCTTCGGTTTTTTAGTTTTCTAAAAACAAAATAGACCAACATGAAAGTAAATGAATATATACCATGAAACATTTGCTAACAAACATCCAGTCTACAAAAGAGATTTTCTATCAAACAACATAAAATAATACGATAGAAGAATAAAAACTTTAAAGAGTCTTAACATAACGATATATTTATTAGTGAAAAAATTTTTTCGACAATTTGACCAAAGAAAATTGAAGTTTTCGATAACTTGTCGATAAAATAGTAAAGTTTTAGAAAATAGTTAAGTTACCGATCATACATCTATAGAATAGTTAGAATCATTTTGTTGAATAGTTTTATTATCGATATTTTAATAAATAGCAAAGTTATCGATAACTTCTCTATGAATAAATATAGTTATCGAAAAAAATATATACAGAAAAATAAAGTTATCGATTACACTTCTAAAGGATAGCAAGTTATCGATAATATTCTCAAATATTAATAAAGTTATCGATTAAACTTTTTAATTATTTTTCTTCTATAGAATAGTAAAGCTATCGATAACTCTTCTGCAGAATAAAAAATCTTCTATAGAATGATAAATTTATCGATAGATCTTCTATTAAATAATAAAGTTATCGATTGATCTTTTATAAAATAATAAAAAGTTATCGATAAATCTTCTATAAAATAAAAAAGTTATCGATAACTCCTCTATAGAATATTAAAGTTGTCGATAGCTCTTCTATAAAATAGTTAAGTTATCGATAACTGCACTATATAGATGTGATGTTTACGCTTCAGTTTTTCAATTTGGTCGCAGAAATTTTGGATTAACAGAGTATGTACAAATATGTCCAATAAAAAAATAAATTGTAAACAATTTAATAATTCATGGGTGTTTTCAAAAGGCTGTGAATTTGACGAACATGGCCTTATCTATTTAGCCCCTATTGGCAGACGCTCAAGATTTGTACGGAGGATGTAATGCTTTATCTGCTACAATAAAAAAAACTAAAACGAAATGAAGGGTGTTCCGATCGTAATACGATTATCACATGTATGGCTAAATTTTTTTTAACCATATTAATTGATGCAGATATTAATACGTTTTTGTTTTGTGTTTATTTCTTCAACACGTGCAGTTTAATATAAAGTAAATATTTTTTTGAACTTTTTTATTAGACTATTATTATGTTAAAAGATAAATTTTATTTTAAAACATTTCATTTCTTAATGGCCCTGCAACTCCTTAAACATATAAAAGGCATAAACATATATTTTTTAAACGAAACAAAAATAACAGAGATAACACTAGGGAACATGCAGTTCCCTTATGTCATTGCCAAAACGGAAGAGAATTGTAAAAATGTACCAAATGTCAGGAATTTTACATTTTCATCTCTTCTTAACGTTTTAAGCAAAGTTTTATTTTTCGTGTGCTTTTAATGGAATATTTGCATGTGTATTGAGTATTTTTTCATTTCTACTTACATCAGCGATTCCTTCACGTATATGACGCCAAATCAATGGATCTGTTTGTATGTACAATGAGCAGGTATTCTTATTATCCTCGCGACGAGCGGAAGCCCCCGACGAACCGGATGCACGTTTTACGCGCTCATGAACACGTTCATGCCAGTCAGTATCGGTGGGTTGTAAGCGGCGCCCCGTTTCAGGATCATAAAAATAACCAGCACCAGCACCAGCAGCCATCTCCTCGTCTTCCTCGCTATCATCATAGTTATTGCCTTCGCCACCATCATTGGCAGCAAAACGAAAATTTGCTTCTTTTGTATATTTTTCATAAGGATATTTAAAATCATCCATGGCACCATTGTTTTGGTTATTATAGTATTTGTTGGCATACTTTTTCGGTGGTTGTATGGAAGTGGATGATGCATTTGTTGAGGATACAAAGGATGTGGTTTTTTGTTGTTTACTTTTACTACTACTACTACTGCTGTTACTGTTCCCTTTATGTTTCTCGCCTCTTGCAACCTTTTCGTTTTCATCTACTATTATTCTTTCTTCCGCTGGCGCACGTTTCTTGGGGATTCTTTCATCCTTTGACATTGGAGTAGGCAATTCTTCAACGGCTGAATTTTGTATATTTTCCATCCATTGGGAAACTTCATCTGTTATGCCACAACCACCAACATGGCCTAAAAAAGAAGAGCAAAACGAAAAATTATTGTATTTAAAATAAAACAAGTGGCAAATAAAATATGGCAATAAAGAAGGAAAAAGAATTTGAAAAACATTTTAACAACATGAAGCACTATTAAAATTGAAGCATTTCATTGCACGATAACTCGGAGAGGGAGATTTTTAAGTGGCGGTTCTTTGGTTCGATTGTAACTAAAGAGCTGTTACTGTCTGTTGCTTGTTACTGTCATTGTTGTTGTTTTTGTTTTGTTACAAGTTGTGTGGGGTTTTATAGCAGGACATATTTTGTTTAACAAAATGAGAAAAATATATATGAAAATTATGGTTGTTTTGGTATAAAAATTAAAGTTATAAAAGGAAAATAAAAAATAAAGCTACGATGGCCATCTTCATTTTTATGCTCATCACGAATGGTAAACGTACTACAAAAAAAGAAAAAAAAAAAAAGAATTTAAGAACGGATGAGGTCATAAAACTGTCAGAACGATAGTGTGGAAAATTGTAATTAAACGACAAATAGGATTTATTTGCCAACGAATTTCTTAAACGTGAAAAAAGGAAATTATCTTTGAAATACCTTTAAAACTTTATGTAAGTAAACGAAAAAAAGTGCAACATAATGATATGAAAACAAGATAACATTTACATCCACTAAAAAGAAAACTAATATCAAAAGAATCAGTCTTATTTAAGGCGTTATGGAATTCGGCATAAGTAAATCTATGGCTAGAAAGCAGCTTAGTCTCTCGTATGCAGACTTTGGTTTTCTATAGACTCAACATTGTAGTTGGAGTGCTTGCAGGATTAAAGAGATACAATTCCAATAGGAAACAGAAAAGTGGAGAGATTTACTTTCGAGGTTGCACTGGTGAAGAATAGTGCTGGAGGAAGAAAAGAATCTGCTTAATCTGAAAAATTATAAAACGTCAAATTCAAACCAGATCATATGTATGCGCTTAAATAAAGACGAAAGAAGGAATGCCAGAAGAATCAGCGCGAAAATCAGCGAACCGGCTGAGAAAGATTAATGAAAATCATTCTGGGAATGCGAGTAGTGAAGTCGTGTAACAGGCGGGTAGCCTCCAAGACACCCGGAACATGTTTAAACAGAGTAAAACACATAAAACTCTGCAAACTAGGGGACACACTGTTCAGGGGGTAATAAGTATAATGCTTGGTTTCAATAAATGTCAAAAGATATTAAGAGACAGTTTTATGCAGGCAGACCAGAACGTACAAGAAATAGATTTTCTATGAAACAACTTTATCTTGTCCGAAGAACGTAAGCTTTAAAGAGTCTGTACATAACAATTAATTTTGTAGTCAATAGAAAATTTTAGACAATTTTACGCAAGTAGTTTAAGTTATCGACAACTTCTCAATAGAATAGTTAAGCTGTGGAGAATAGTTAAATAATCAATAATATTTCAAAGAATATAAAAGTTATCCATAACCTCTTTATTGGAAAACATTTTTTGAAAAATAAAATAAAAAATCGATAACTTTTTTACTCGATAACTTTTCAATCTAATCTTTATGTCAGCAACAATGCTTCTTCAGATGGGCGAAGACGTCAATAAATTTTCCACAGAATAGCAAAGTTATCGATAACTCTTTAAAGAATAATAAAATTTTCGACTGGTCTTCGATAGAAGAGCCAGGAACCGGCCAATAAGTTCAAAGGAAAATACTCTGGGAATGCGTGAAGTCGTGTAACAGACAAGTAGCCTGCAAGACACCCGGAATATGCTCAGGCAGATCAGAACGGTACTAAAGAAATATTAGCTACTAGTAACATTTATAAAATACGCCAGATGTAAAAAACAATTTTCGAGAATTTTTCCAAAGAATATTAAAGTTGTTACTGACTCTTAAATAAAATTGTATAGTTTTGGAGAATAGTTAAGTTATCGATAATGTAATCAATAGAATAGTTAAATGATCGATTACCTGTTTATAGATAACGTCTTTATTGAAAAACAGTTTTCGAAAAATGAAATAAAAATCCCTAACTCTTTAATGGAAAAACAAGAATAGTAAAGTTATCGATAACTTTTCTAAACAATGGTCAAACTATCGATAGCTCTTCTACAAAATAGTAATTAGTTGCCAAAAAATCTTTTAAAGAGAAGACAGGAGTACTAAAGCTGTATCTACAAGCTGGGGGAATATCCTGTGCAGAACAGTCTTAGAATGAAGATCGCAGGCAGGAACATTTTTACTATGAAGGCCGTGAGGGTCATTACTCTACAGCAAATGCTGTTAATTACAAGGAACTTTTGAAATTTAATTTTTAAAATTTAGATCTGCATATAAGGAAGTACATAAATAAAATTTAAAAAAAAGCCTAAATTAGTTAAAAATTAATCGATGAATCTTATTATTGTTTATCCTTTTAAATACTTTTTCTAATCCTTTTATTTTTAAAATTCAACAGAAGTTTTTTTTTTTTTTTTTTGTCAAATTTCTGTGCTTGTTACTTTATTCACTTAAAATATTTAATTAAGTCGCTAAATTTATAAATATTTAAGTATTGTACCAGATGTTTACATCAATATACTATTTTAGTTTATAAATGCACATAAATTAGAGATATTTGTAAATTTAAGTTTTTCAATACTAAGTTTTTAACATAAAAAAACAATTATTCACATTTATTTGATTAAATATGCCAGGTTTATTTCAGCATAATAATTTTGTATAAATTTAGTTTTAGTTGTTTATTATATATATGCATGTAAATATTTTTTTTTTGACTTTAGTAAATGAAAACATTTTAAAACCTCTGACTCCCTTTATTTTGGATTTACTTTTATTAGTGAGTGCTTTAAGCTACAAACAACCATCAACAATTTGTAATCTTATAATAGTTATATTCTTATTTTGGTTTATATTTTTTTTTAACTTTAATACTTAATTTGGTACTATGATTTTGTAGGTGCGCTACAGTTTAAAAACTCTTGATCAGTGCCTCGTT
Organism: Cistogaster globosa; assembly: GCA_937654795.1. NCBI lineage: Eukaryota > Metazoa > Arthropoda > Insecta > Diptera > Tachinidae > Cistogaster > Cistogaster globosa. The sequence continues at coordinate 26,597,977 of OW569404.1, forward strand.
TCTATAACTTAAGTGAGAAATTTCGTAGGTGCCTTAAGACGAAATGCTTTTCACATACGACTCGTCAGTTTGAAATTCCGCATGTAAATCCTTATATATGTCAAAGTAGTCATTTTTAAAATATGGCTTATAATTTTGTATTTAAACGTAGATACAAATTACGTATAAATTGACCGCAAAGTAAATAATTGTTTACAACAGTTGTTTTGATGAGCGATTCTGTTTATGTTAATAAAGTTATCAGCTCTATTCTGCTTTCTTCGATTTGAGTTTTTTTTTTGTACTTTTTTGTCATTTGTTCAAATGGTATAAACGAAGAAAGAAAGAGTGGCTTCACTAAAAGTCATTTGCTTTGTCATATAAAAATAGAACACGCTCTTAATGAAAATTTGTCATATGTATTTTATACATGTATTTAACACAAGGAATGTTTAAATTGTTTATGTATTTTGTTATGGAAAATCTGGCATATGTAAAAAACATTTCGTCTAAAGGCACTTTTCATCTTGTGTTGCTGCAGAACTAAACATCTGAATACCTGTAGAAGAAAAAGTACTGTATCGTCAGTATGCTATTTTCCAAGAAAAAAATCAAGTGAGCAGAAGACAAATTTATTAAAAAATTTTAAATAAAGTACACAAATACAAACACAGTATAAACAGTGTTAATTTTTTTTGCCAACTGAAATGTAAATTTGAATATAAGTGAAGCACAAAAAATATTGCTTTTTTTACATCGAATATTATTTAATATCATTTCGTTACCTTAAATGCAAAACAACGCATCTCTAAAATATTTAATATATATATTTTTTTAATAAATAACCATTTAGTGCATTATATTATATTAGTGTCGATAATTTTAATTTTATGCTATCCCTTCACCACAAAAAGTGGAAAAAGAGTATCTATATCTAAGTTTGTCATTCCTCATAAAATTTCTATAATATCCATTATATGAGCTAGAGAAAATTTAAATACGCTAATCGATTTAACAAAGTTTAAATAATTTTGCTATTGAAAATCAGAGAGATCGGTTCATGTCCTTCGAAGCAGCGGCCAAAACATCACGCTTGCCTTTAATTTTTCATATATTTTTTTTAACTTTGTATTCCTGAAGTTGGTTGTCTTCTTCGGGGAAAAATGTTTTTTTGAACCGAAATACTTAATGGGAGCAAAGAATTTCTTATGCCGATTTTTATTTCAGCTATTCAGCGGGAAATCTGCAGTATGGTACATGTGGTTATACATACACGGTTAAGGGTGAAGCACCTTTACTTGTTATATTTTATTTTGTTATTTTTCTTTTTTTCCTAGAGCAGTTAAATACACCCTTAATTATTTGAAAATATGTGTAACTTAATAGTTTTTATGCTTTCCTACTTAAAGTAAATCACAATACTATATAAAAATTTTGAAATTCCATCAAATCAATCCTGATTCAATTTAGTATAATATTATTTTTTTTTTACAACATGGAATACTTAGGATTTTTTCATTACCATTGAAATTTCATTAGCATTGTTTGAAATAATGACAATTAAAGAAATTTAATTACTAATACTGCTAATAATTTTATTTTTATTATAAATATTTTTACTAATGGCAATACAATTTTAATGAAATCGTTAAATTGCTAATCACAATTGAATCAAAACACAATGTTTTGATTGCACATTAATAATTTTTAACACTCTTGTAGTTAGGGTTATATTTGAAAATTTTAATATTTTATCAATTTTTAGTGAGATAGGTGTAAAACTTGATGTCTGAGATCTAAAGTTACTTAACACTTTAGCTAACGGATCTTATTTCTTACACGAAAACAAATATATGTTTCTATACTGTCTCATTTTTTCCTGCAAAAGTTAAACATATATAATTCACCAAATTTTCGTGGTAAAAATGCCATTTGAAAATAGTTCTCGATTATACTTTAAGATGTCTATTTAGTGCACAAAGATAAGGAACATTCATCAATGATAATGTTTTAAAACCATTTAATCATTAGTCAATGGTAATTATCAATGCGATCTTTTCATTAAAAAGCATTACCAATAGTAAAGTTAATGCTGATGTAATCGTCAATTAATTAGTCAACTTAATTAACTACTCCCGTGTATGATTAATACCATAAAAATGAAGTTTTTTTTTTTTTTGAATTACTCAAATTTTCTCACCGTGCAACTTTATTGGTCTCATAATACAACTACATTTTTATCTTTAGACCTCCCTGCTTTAAAATCAGTTGAATAGGGAAAGGGTGTTAAAAAGTAAAAAAGTCTTCAAAATTATCAAGTAAATTAGCTTTCTAAGTGTTTGTTTTTTTTTTTTTTTGTTTTATAAAAATTCCTTTCACATATATTGGTTTTAACTTACAAGTTACTATTTTTCAACAATTAAAGTTCTTTTTCAAAACTATAAAACTTTCACTCTTTTTTCTATCACTTTAACAAATATTTAGAAGTTAAACTTTTCCACTTTACAGGTATATTTGTGCAGTATGTATGTTAAGGAAGAATAAGTAAAATGCTTTAACGAAAACGTCTAACATTTAGTTGAAAAATTATTATTATTTTTTTTTTTTTTTTTGAGAAAATAGTACTGAGAAACTTTTGTTGAAAATTACTTTGGCAACTTTACAACTTGAGTTTTTTTTTCGTTTGATTTAAAATGTTTGCAACCAAAATGTAAGTGAATCGAAGAAGTTTTTTTTTATTATTTCTTTGCTTCTTTTCTAATTTACCTCAAAAGATTTTCTTCTTTTCATTCCGCATCCACTTATAATCTTTGAACAATTCCTTAGAAAATTAAGTAAAATTTTAAGAATAAAAAAACAAATAAAAAGTTTATAAAAGGTACACAAGGCGATGGTTAAAAAAAAATCTAAAATAATCGAAACTTGTGTGGACTTTGTGAACACGTTTATGAATGCGAAATAAAAAATAACAGAAAATTGACTTAATATTTTTTACTTATTCATCAATATTTCTTTAGTCTTTTTTAAGTAGTTCTATTCTGATTTAATATCCGTGTGACAGCGCTTTGCAATCTGTAAAAAGCTTTATGTACGGTCTTTATATCATTCATCGGTGGCACCTTTACTTAGTTAATTGTGTTTTGTTTTGCAAAGAAGGAAAAATTCGAAGGGGATCAAAAATCCCCTGCATAGGATAGCTGAGGCATAATTAGGCAAACGAAAAAAAAAAGCATGAGCTGGCACATTATTGCAGTGCCATAGACAGAAATAGTGGCACCACCACATTTCTTCAAGCAAACAGCCAAATATCAAGGTTGATTGCCTAAATGACTATGCATTTAAATGACAAAAGTACATTATGCAAATGCCATTACAATCGTAGGAAACAGTGGGTAAATTTTTCGAATTTGTCTGAACTAAAAAATTTTGTCCTTCTATGAAGCGTTTGTACCACTTATAAACAAAGTGATCTCGACCATATTGCCACAGCACATTAAAAGTGCGTTTACAAACAAATTCCTTGTTATATTTTTTTTCCTGAAACCTTACGAAAATTTCTAAGCAACCAAAACGCGACTTATCTGCCAAAATTTAAAAAAAAATTGGAAGAGGTAATAATGTACACATATAAGTACATAAATACGTTTAAAGCATGAAAGACAACAAAAATTTTAAATTATTAGGAAACCTCGCAGTTGAAAAATTTTTAGTAAGCCTCGGATAAAAAATTGTTAAGGAAAATTTTCTGGTGTTTGGTTTTAAAGATTCTATATCTAAAGAATAAAAACGTAACCCTATTGTTCTTGCTACAATTTGTAGCATAATATTATTAGTTTTTTTTAGTTAGTTTAGGTGTTGTTGCGTCGTTCTATTTTGTTTTAACAAATGAAGGGGTCATCCTTTAATTTAAATGACTTAAATCTAGAATATCTTCAAAACATCCTATTAAACTTATATTTTTATTTTTAATTTTTTAATTTCAAAACATTTCTTCTTCGATTCCTCACTTTAAATTTTTGGTATCCACTTAATGTACAACTTTAAGTTAGCGTAAAAATTTTTTTAAAAGTATTAAAAAAATAAATATTTAAGGCAGCTTTTTGTTAACAGTTTTTTATTCCTGTTGCTGCAACTGCCACCTCTCTTTCCAGTTTAACCTTTTATGTTCTTTTTAACCTGGTTTCTCCCTAATGCCCTAAATTTCTTTTTTACAAATGCATTTTTTTGAACATCCTTTCAAATATTTGGTACAATTCACAGAAGTTACCACCTCAATTATTTGATATGATTTTAAACCAAGTGGGAATATAGAGAATTGAAAAGTGGCAAAAAAAATTTTTAATTTTTTTTTGTCGAAAGTAAAAATAGTGACTTTAAATAATTAAAAATGTCAATTTGTAAAATTTCAATTATATATTATATTAAAAAAAGTAATAATGAATACGTAACAGATTTAGTTGAAATTATAATTTAACAGTTTGTTTGTAGTTTTTTAATATATTTTTTTAACGTTAAAAATATTAAAAAAACTTGCTGTGAACTAAAGAAGTTGAAATTTTAATCTTTGTTAATTTTCAAATGCGCATTGTGTGAATGTAGAACCAAGTTGATACTCACATGAAGTTTGAAATATGCCTTAGAGGATTATTTAAATTAGGGATATAACGATACCAATACCGATACTCAAAAATAAATATCGCGATACCGATACCGATACGCATATTAAAGTTGAGCTCAAGTAAAAATTAACGAAACTCAGGAAGAGTAATTTTTCTATTATACAAAATAACAGTGTTTATTAATGAGCCATTCAAATCATTAAACTTTTTAATACATTTCAGTTTCTAAAATTCAAATTTTCCAACTACAAAACGTCTGCAATATTTATAATTTAACGAAATAAACAATGGCATTAAATTTAGATTGGCTTAAGATTTAAATTGATATTAATAAGATTTAAAAGACAACAAATTGAATTTGAGATATTGATAAAATTAAATTACAATTATAACAACAACATTGCAAAAGAATAATATTTAAAATTGATATTAACAAGGTTTTTGTTAAAAAAAAAAAACAAAGTGTTCTCAAATTTTGTCATAGTTGTCATGCAATAAAAAGAGTTGAAAATTGAATATTTTGTTTAAAAAATTTTAAATGAAAATATAAGAAGTATTGCCGTACCGACAGTAAAATATCGCCGATATCGATTTATCGGAAAGCCAGAAGTATCGACGATATATCGGTATCAGTTGCATCCCTAATTTAAATGGAAGATCATCATGCGGTGATTGTTGTTTTGTTCTTCTAGTATTTAAATTAGTTATAAGTCAACGCAAATGTTCAATAGCATCAAGACACGATGACGGTTTTACTTGACTCATATTGTTGTGAAAAAATATGTTGAGTACAAAAAACGAACCAAAGAATGTATATATATATTAGAATTTTTTTATTAAATAATAAATATAATCAATTACAAATATAATTAAAAAGAATAAGTAAACTTTCCAATTAAATAAATAATTGAATCAATTAAAAATTTAGTATTATTTTTACATTAAGAGAATTGTTTAACTTTGACAAGAATAAGAGCAGGGATCACCAACAGCAATAGAAGAAAGGAAAAATGCACTAATCCGTAGTATATGCCTGGTAGTGGTACGGGTTTTTGTTATAGGGGAAGGATTGATATTTTTAGTCAAAATTTTTGCTTAGCATTGGGAAACAAAAAACCTCCTCCAGCTCATCTTTTACCGAAAGTAAAGTACCGAAATTTCCTTGCAAAATTGTTTTTCATCATTGAAAATTTTACATATAGAATGTTAATGACTTCGCCACCTATTTTCAAAGAACAAGATTCCTTAAAAAGCCAATACAAAAATATTAAATAATTAAAGACCAACTAATTTTCTTAATAAATTTATTTTACTTGACTCAATTATATATTTAATTAAAAAATAAAAACAAAGTTTTCCAATTAAATAATTTGTTGAGTCAGTTATATATTTAATCAAAAGAAAAAATTTTTCTAATTAAAAAATAATTGAATTATATAAAACTTTAGTAAAATTAAAATTTCAAAACATATTAAACCAACCATTTTTCAGTTAATATGCACGAACTAGCGCATATCTAGTAGAATATTTGAATAAAGTGAAAAATATTTCATTATAGCCCCCTATTTAATATTTAAAATCGAATTAATCCATGTTTTAATCAATTTAACATATTTAAACTTAAAAGTCTCAATAAATATTTTTGTATTTAAAATTAATTGCATAATTTTTTAACGCATTTTCCATGAAAAAGTAATTAATTCCAACAAATGTAAAAAAAATAAATTTTGTAATTATGGTTTTTTTCGACCACAAAAAAAAAAAACAATAAATAACTTTATTACTTAATATGATTTCTTTTTTTTTATTAAAAGTTCTGACTCTTAAATATTTCAATATGTTTTTCGTTTGTATGTGAATGTACCACAAATTATTTTTTTTATTTTTTCTATTTTCATTTCACATATTAATTCATTTTATTACCACACGTCGTGCAACAGCAAACAGCAGACATTAACATTAACATTTATGTCTTTCCTTTTTTTTAATATTTTTTGTTACTTCAATTGAATATTTGTGCCATTTTTTGTGGGCTTTTAATATTTATTGATTGTGTAATGAATTCATTTCTTTTGTGTTTTTTAACCAATCGTTTTTTTTTCTGCAAATGATAATGTTGATAGTTTTTTATTTTGGTAGATGTTTTTTAAGGGCACATTCATTTTATACGTTCTTGTGGTTATAGAAAAGAGCTCCGTGTTGCATGTGTAACAAAGTTACTGCAACATTAAAAATTGTTATGTTTTTTGATGATGTAAGAACAACAATAAAACATTTTTTTTTTGTTGAGTGTGTAAGTTTTACTGTAGATGTAGTTTGAATATTAAAATTATTTTAATGGACGAACATAAAGGTAAAATACATACAAACGTACATTTGCACATATGTGTATAAATACATGCAAAAATTCATATACCTGCCAAGCGGAAAAATTAAAAAGGCCTTGTTGCTTCAGCCCCTTTCAAAAGCCTGCTTATTTAAAATTTTTATTTAATTTTCATGTTGATTCTTTCTTTAAGGAAAAGAGCAGGATATCATTCAAATCGTTTCTAAGAAAAACGGTGGTATAAAAGAATTTTCTACTCTGTACAATTTAATTCCTATCCGTTTCTATAGCTTTTCTGTATTGCTAATCTTTAGCTGATACTTATGTAAGTTTGCGTTTTTGCCAGAAGCCTAATGTCCTTTCGCCTGGCTAGAGGAAAATCCCAATGAAATAAAATTAAAATGCTTTTAAACGCAATACACACTACAAGCAAAAAAGCGGTGCTTATCTATATTACTTCCATATTTTTGAAGCCTCTGCTTATACTTCAGCTGAAAAATATAAAAATCAAATAAATGTTCCATTTTTATGAAAATTCATAAATTTTTAGGTGAATATACATACATACATTTATGTAGAACATGAAACAAAAATATACGCAAAGCAAAATGTTATTTTTTCCTTTTTTTAAAATTATGTTTTGTTCTGTTTTTCTTTTTCATCAACAATAAAGCAGAGCAATGGGAATACATGCTTATGTGTTCGTGTATGGTATAAAACAAAAATAAAACAAAACTCTAGACTGTAAAATAAAATACACACAGGAGTAAGAAATAAGTAAAAGAACAAAAATGTACCATGAATGCGAAACAAAATGAAAATAAATTGCAAACGAGGCCGTACTAAAAAATTTATTGAAAAAAAGTAGTAATATTTTATTATTTGATGAATTGGACTCTGAATAACTGTACATGTATATGTACGAAATTCGCTTTTAGTTTTAGCACTCAAATTCCTTATTTTTTTAGTTTTTATAAGAATTGATTTACATTTTAAGAAGCTTTTAATGAAGTTTAAAGTTTAGAGCATAATATGGACTTTTAAATTTTAAAACAACTAGCTGCTAAATTTTAACCCACAAAAAATTTAAACAGTACTCGAAAATTTTCTGAAATTGATCTTTGAAAGTAAGTTTTTGTTTAAATCTAATTGAAGCTTTTTACGTCTGCGTAAGAACTTAAGAATTAAATTAACTAAAAATTAATATTTTATTAAAATTATTTTTAAATGTGATATTTTTTAAAATTTTTATTTAGGCATTGTTTCGAAAAGTTTAAAATAATTGCGAAATTTCGAACAATCTCACGAAATACTTTTTTTAATTTTACTTAATTGAGCTTCGAATAATTTTTCATCAGTATTTTGTTTTTCGTTTTCTGATAATTAAACTAAATAAAATTAATAGAGCTAGAAATTCGAAAATAAATTTAATTTTTTCATACGCAGCTCATTTTGTATTAATATGTATGTACGTAATCATTTTCTTCTTACATATTGTATATTTGAGTTATTATTCTAATGTTTTTATTCAGTGTCTAATGATTAACTTAATTATGCATCTAATTATAATTAAAATGTCTATTATTTATTTATTGAAGGTTTTGTTTTCAAGTTTTTCTTCCCAATGCTCATAACTATTTCTCATGGTCCTTAGATAAATTAATTTAGTAATATTTTAGTTGAAAAGTAATTTGACCATTTCTCTATAAGATATTTTAAAGAAAGATTTTTTGCTATAAAATTTAAATAAAATACAGTACTTTTCGTTTATAGTCTAATTCGCTTAAAGGCCAAAAACGGATGTAAGCCAAAACAATTCTATTCACTTGCAGGTTTTTTCGAATTTCATACAAATTATTTGTTCTTAAGTCCACTTCGCATATAGTCCATTTTCGTTTAAAGACCAAATTTTCTTTGCATACATAGCTAATATTGTATAAAAAAACTTTCATATAGCCCACCCTGTTTTTTTAATACTTTTTTTAAATAAACTGGCAACCTTTTTTATTTTAAAGCACTTGAATTACAATAAATAATAATATGTAAAGGTTTTTGTTTAAACTATTGATTTTATTTAAATCAATATTTGCTTAAATTTTAAATCAACTTTTATTTTGTTTAAAAAAGTGGTTTTATTGAAGAAATTGCATACTTTGTATATAGTCCAAAATGTGTATTATATCCGGATTCAGTTATAGTCCATAAAGTGGCTTAAAAAGAAATTCGGTTATAGTCCTAATTCGCTTATAGTCCACAAAAATTGTGCAACTGTAGTTGTGGACTATAAGCGAAAACTACTGTAATATTGAAATATAATATAATTTTTTAAGTTTCTTATTATCCTCGATTTTTGACAGTCCTCCTGAAGTAAATTTAAAAAACTGCATTGATGTTCAACTTAATTTCGATATTCTATAAATAAAGCTGTGAAATTAATAATTTAAAAAACAAAATACACAAATTTTAACTTACTTCGAAATTTCAAATATTAAAAAATTATTCAGTATTCACTTAATTCGAAATAAAATAGATATTTAGTTTTTTACATTCGAAATAAAATAAAAGTACTCTTAAAAAGATAAATTGTGTTGTCTTAGATCGCAACTACGAAATTTCGAAAACACTTCACTTTTCAATGAATTAAAATTCGAAACTAAGTTTAAACTTTCAAACGTTGATAATACCTTATTTCAGTTCAAATGATAGCCGCTAATATTTTGTAAATTAAATTTGATGTACAGTTTGAATTTAAAGCAGATTATTTTTAAAAACTTTTAAAACAATTAAAATTTAAAGAATAGAAAAATAATTCGATACCTATGGGAGAATATAAATATTTAAAATAAAAATGTTTGAAACTTAGTTCGAATTACTAAAATTTTTCTGCGCTTTACCTACATTCGAAAATTCGAACAAACGAAATAAACTTTTTTTTTTTTTGCATTTTTGTTTTAAAATTATTTCAAAATTGTATTTGAATTTAACTACGAAACTTAAAACGTATTTAAAAAGTTAGTATTGAATTAATTAAGGTTTCTACAAGATTTAAATATTGTGTAAACATTTTTTAAATCAGTAAAATTGTTATTATTGATTAATTTTATTGTAAATTCCTGGTTAATGAATGTAAAATGAAAATATCCCATTTATATATTTTTCAAGAGTGAATAAAGTTTTATGAGAAATTTTAAATAAAAGCCCTTGAAGAGAATAACTGTTGCACGCCCTTTATACTTTAAAACGGACTTTGTTCGATTATCCTCGTATAACAGAAAAGCAAAATAAAAGAATAAGTTCTTGGGAAATAAATTGGAGATTGGAGATTGGCTGATAGAGCCAATAAACCATAATGAAAACACATAAAACAAAAATATGAAAAAAAAAATTATTCAAATATATGAATTGAATAAAGCTTTACTTCTTTTATATTTTGCCATGTTATACGAATATTCTGGTATCATTATTTGCAGCATCAGCGTTAACTATGATAACATCCCGTATATTGTTATTCCCTGCCTGCCAAAACAACACCAGAAGCCATTGTGCAGCAGAGTTTTTAAAAACAATGTTTCATATGAAACTTTACTCATAAGTTTATACACACTATTATTGCGTTTGTATGTGTGAGTTTATTGCTTAACACCGAAATGTGTGTTTGTTTTAATTTTAGCAAACATAAATATTGACGCACTTCTATATAAAATAATACAACTTTTTTAAAATAATTGTAAACTGAAAAAACTATGGAACACATGATGTTTTAATCATGGCTTTACTACCTCAAAATAATCATTCGATAAATGATTTGAAACTGATGGCAGGATTAAACAAAGTTAGCTAACAGTGTATTTCTTTTTTATGTGGAAAAGCAGCACATCGAAATTAACTTATTCTCTAAAACATATAAATTTTCAAGCTGCAAATCTATTTAAAATGTGCTTCTATTCGTTTTCTTGTTGCTGTTGCACACTATACTAGTGATCTATTAAACTGATATTTTTCAAATTTTTAGTACTTTACTGTCTATCAGTAGTGCGTTGGACTTCCACAAAAAAAATTTATTAGCGTGCACCTAAAGAACTGCAAGAATTAAGACTTGAATGGGGCACTAATCATAAGTTAAAACAGCCATAAAAAATAATAAAAAACAAAAAGCGTCGTACATCTGGAGAACTAAACTAACGAGGGTCTTAAAACTTTATAGGGAAGATGCCCGGTTGACGCAAACATGATAGAAGACGAAACTAAATTATTATCATCGTAATGGCATAGCCACTTCCATACAAAACAAAACATGTTCCTCCCAGATGTGGCAGCAATACAACTTTTCAAACATTTACTGTATATAAAAAACAAAAAATGAATGAAATTATTTTTGTTAAGTTTATTATTTAATTTCGAAAAATCCTGTTTAGAAAGAAAAATTATATTACGAATGTATATGCGGACGTTTTTCAAGAAAACAAGAAAAATTAGACACCAGCAAAACGTAGTGCTACATTTTTTGGACCGCTACATCCTTCATCAGAATTCTTCGTATCCATCTTCTTTAGGTTAAGTAAGAATACAAGGAGTATTCATATCAATAATTATTTGGTAAGAGGAAGTCGATACACAAACCAAACTGTTTCTTCTCTTTTCTTTTTGTAATTTGTCTTGCACATTTGTGTTTGCTTTGTACCAACGATTGGTTGATCACGAATGCAATTTTATATTTTTAATCATTCTTACTTTTACTTGTTTACTCACAACATTATAGATGCTGTTTCATTATAATATTGATTGTTATGAGTTTAGCATAAAAATAAAAAGTATCATTTCCAATAAAATAACTAACTTTTTTACCGACTTCAAACTGACTTAGTTCGTCTGAATGTTGCTTCAGAATTCAGTCATTTCTGAACTGATTTTGAAAATTTTTTCTTAATTTGAAAGGTTTTGCTTACAGATAGATCACGTTTAAAAATAGCACACAATTTCAAAAATTAAAGGGTGTTTCTATTCAATATGCATGTTTTTAACGTATATTATGAACCCTACAGGGCACCACCTTAAAATAGTAGAAGAAATATGGCAATAGCAAAAGGCAGTACAAAAATAAATAAATCAATTAAAGGGCGTTCGTTACAAACAAACGTTTGAACAGAATATCGATTATTATGACCGTTGAAAGGCGAATGAAATGACACGTTGAAAGGCGAATGAAATAAATTCACGTTTTGTGTTTTTCAATCGTCGGTGGCAGTAACCGATACGTTTTGCTTGTACAGAAATTGCATAGAGAGCAACTCAGCGGTCAAATACTCGTAGAGGAGATGTGCGATGATGGTGCATAATATTTCCACTGCTCTTTGATACCTTGATCTTGCGGAATTCTCAGTACAACAGATGAATTACCTGAGAAATAAGCGACAAACTAAGCGGTTCTATGCTCACCAGCATTCAGTGATATGTCTAGAGTTTCTAAAATAAAAAATTACTGTACGTGACACGCTAACTAATACCGTAGAGATTCTTTGCTTTCTCACCAGTAAAAGCTGAAAATATACGGTCTCTCAAAAAAGGTATGGAGATTTACATACATTTTGTTATTAGGACCAGGACTCAGGGGATGACCCCTACTTATGCAATGCATTGTGCCAGAACTAGGAAATTAGGTTGTGGGTAGGGGGATAGAGGGAGTAGTGCTTGTAGATATTTGATTTGAACCTTTGCACATTGAAAGTAATAGGAAAGACCTCTGCAGGGAGTTTATTTTACATACGAACTGTTCGGCTAAAAAACGATTTTTTTTTTGTAATGCGTAGTGCGATTCACTTGTCAATCGACCACAAAGTAATGCGCTCTTGATGCAGAGCGCGTTGCGCGTACGGTTTACAGGATCAAGTTCCCTGATTTTATAAGAACATATTCCGTTGTAGTAACGATAAAAGAGTGAAACACTCGCCATATTGCGTCGATACTCTAACAGGCATCAAGTCGGTCGTTCTATACGGATGCGAAACATGCGAAACATTCTTTCCGTTTAGAAAAATCATGCGTATATTGTGGCCTAATGCAATCTTCATTGAAAGCCTATGAGCAACCAAAAAGCAAGATCCAGGAAATCCAACGTTGCACATAAGGGAGGAGAGGACTACTTTCAGAAAACCGTAGGAGGACATTGCGCGCATAGAACCCACAGGGAAGACGCAGAAGAATGGCTGGAAGAATGATAAGCACTTGGAGTCGCGAACAAGTTAAATAAGCCAATTTCTGCAACCCTACAATATATCTACGGAATTTCTGAATGCTGTTTTTTAATATAAAAACAGTCTGAAATATTGTTCATGTCATTTTAACAGCCGCTGCTTTAAATTTAAAAAGCAGGAAGAGGTTTAGCAACCTACAAAGGTAAAAGCAGATTGAAAACTTTTTCACAGATAGTATCAACTAATAAAAAGGTTTGCCAGTCTACGACTTTATTTAAAAAGAAAAAAGTGTCACTGATTGAGTTGTAGATGAATTGCTTTTGTCATGCCTCAATAGTATACAAAAATAAAAATGCCTACATTATTTGTAATCTTTTCGTGGTGTTTTATGTTCTTCTAACATGAAATATACCTTTTTAGTTATTACAATTATGACTGCGATGAAATAGGTTTAACAAAAATACTACTTTACTCTGGTGCATGGGTTACCAAATAAGGTACAAAGAAAACAGAAGTGTAAAATATAATATATAGAGAATGCACACTTAAAGGATATTGATATTGTTCAGACTATGCTGTTGGTTACTAGGTGATGACTATCATGGATTTTTTTTTTTGCCACCGTATAAATTACAACATACGAGTATAACGTATTTTATAATTTATTTTGCCCTAAATTCATATTTGATAAAGTGCACGAATATTGCTAACAAACACTATTAAAAGTGGGTCTGTTTGGTGCGCGTTTTTTTTTTTTTTTTTTTTTTTTTTTTTTTTTTTTGGAACTCACACAATGTTTTTTGACCATTCAAAGAAAAAAGAAACAAAAACATATGGGATTAGCATGTCATGTTGAGATTTTTTCTTTAGTTTAATAACTAAAAACACATTTGAAAAAAATTTAAAAAGACTTTAAGAGGTAGAGATTTTTAGTATAACATAAAGTTTAAATGAAAGAAAATGCTTAATTTGTGGCTGTGGAGGTATGATCAAAAAACAGGAGTGTTGTTCATCATATCTATTGCTATACTTTTCACCAGAAAAAGTGGAAAATGTCTATATCTAAGTTTGTCATTCCGTTTGTAAATTCTACGATATACCTTTCCGATCTCATAAAGTATATATATTCTGAATTCTTATGTGATGAGCGATGTCCATCTGTACGTACATGTTAGTGTTAAAACCAAGTTTGCCGAGGCACTAGATCAGCTAGAGAAAATTTATATTTGCCAATCGATTAAACATACTGCGAAAGAGTTGCTATTCGAAATCAGCATGCAAAACACCACGCCTACCTCTAATTTTTTCACATAATTTGGAACAATGAAGTAACTAAAAAAAAAAACAAATATATGTGGCGACAGAGAATTAAAAAATAAGAATAAAAATATCAAGGGAAAAAATTGGCGCTCGCCCATATTTTCCGCGTTACGGGCCTCTTAAATTTTCAAATTTTTTAAAATATCAATAAGAGCCGATGACATTTTTATGTAAAGTTATATATATATGTAGTACTTTAAAATTTATTTTCCTAATTTTCACTCTGTCACTCCAATCTTTAGTTTCTTGATTGGAGTTACTTCACTAAACTAGATTTACATAGATGATGAAGAGTATATAAGACGGCATAGCCGAATATAGCACTCTTACTTGTTTTGTTTTTTATTATATTGAATATCAGAATCAAAAAATTTGTTTTAGCAATAAAAATTTTACCTCAATGTTATATTTTTACCAAAATTACATAAAAAATTTTAATTTTACGAAAAAAAAAAAATTATAAAATACGGAAAATACAACAGAAAAAAAAATAATTAAAACTATCGAAAATTCAGAAGTTTATTTTTTAATTTTAGTCCCAGCCAGGGGTTGAACCAGTGATCTTCATAAATCAATTAAAATTTTACTTTTTCGACTTTGGTTCATTTTTAAAAAACAAGTATGAATGATTAAAAATAAAATTTGCATTTTCGTGACTATAGCGACGGTGTTGTACCAAATTGCAACAAATGTACAAGACGTGTTGTAGAGAAGGCAACAAAAAAATGCTTTGAGACGTGTGCGAATTTCGTCCAACCAAATTAATATTGATTAGTTGGTTAAATGAATGATATTTACAGTATACGCAAATCAAGGTGTTGGATGCAAAGAATGCTGAAGATGGATTTGGCGGTGCTGAAAATGCAGCATTACATTCTGCCAGCGTCTAATTTTTCTTGTTTTCTTTGAAAACCTCCGCGTACATTTGAAAAATAATTTTTCTTAATAAAAGTTAAATTAAAAATGAACCAAAGCCGAAAAAGTAAAATTTTAATTGATTTACGAATTCAAAAGTTTGGTAAACGATTCAAGTTTCGGCAAAAAACTCACAGTTTAAAGTTTATTATTTATTTAATAAAAAAAGGAAAAAAGTTACTGACAAAGAGAAACTAAAAACACTTTAACTTCGTTTTAGGTGAAGAGTTTATAATATTCGGCATGGACGAATATAGCACTATTACTTATTTGGTTTCTGTTTACGACTTAACACTATCTTTATAAAAATTCAATTTCCCTTAAATTAATTAGACATTGCTAAATATAATGCACTTTGTTACACAAGTTTACGATTTAAGAGGAATTTTTAAGCTAGAGCACAATTTAAACTTGTTTCTCAGGTTGTTTATAATCAATAGCGTATAAATGCTTTAAGAGCCAAATCGGGTATTATATTCTTTTTAAACAATAAATTTAAATCAACGATATTGCGTTTTCGAACGTTTTCAGAGAATTAAAAAAATATGTTTAATGCTAGACTTACGTGATTGAAATTTTCTTTAAAATTGCTCTTCAAGATGCTTTAAAGTCGTGTAAACAGCAAAATTTCTTCGAAATTTATTGATCACAATTAATTGAACAAAACTTTTAAAGATTTTATTGATGGCATGTAAATAAGCATCAAAATCGCATCTACCAATACTTATAATTGATTAAAATATACTTTTGGAATAATATATCATTATTTTTAAAAGTGATACTATAAATGATAATTTGCGCAACAATCGCAAGCAACAGAAAAAGTGGACAGGAGACGAACTGAGACTGTTCATCGAAATGGTTGAAGTACGCAAACCGGGTTAGAATTTTAAAATTGATGGGTGCAGAAACCGAAATGAAAAGGAGCTGACCAGAAATTGCTGCTGCAACGAATCATTGCATAGCCGACTGCAAAGCACAATTTAGCACTGTACGATCAAGCTATAATGTAAATTGTTTTTTTTTGTTGTATGTTTTGATCAGATTTAAAAGTATTATATATTGAAGGCAGATCATAAAAAAATAAATACCTCCAAAAGTGGACAAGGTGGCGCTATTTATGTATCAAGTTGCGGCATTTTTGACGTGTTATTATATAATCCATTCGATAGCGAACATCTACTGAATACTCCGCCATCGGACTCTCTACCCTTTGCACCAACGTCGATGTAAACAAAATTGTAGTTCGCGTCCACAAACGCCATCCAAACAATGCTGTTTTTCTTTTTATAATTGAAATATGCGCTTTCACAGTTTCCTATAATATCGATGTGTTCTCCATCTAATGCCCCGATTGATTTGGGAAAAATTTGCGTTTTTTTAATCTTTGAGAAATACTCTCCTACCTCTGAAGCTGGATCTGTACTTATAGATATTATTTTTGATGTATTTTATTTAATAAATTAGGTTTTACTTTAAAAAGTGCATCTTTTAATGATCTATATAATGCAGCGCAGACTTTAGATTTAATATTGCATAACGATGATCTTGATTTTTTAAACAAGACATCAGACTTGCGTAAGTGTCCCCAGTCGGTAAAAATATTAAAGTAATTGCTAGGCCTTCTCCGGGGCATAAAGATTCCCGCATATTAGTATTGGCCTTTTCTATTGATGGAGTAATGAGATTAAGCAAATAATCAAAATCGTCTAGTGTCATTCGCACAAAATTCTTATATAGGTCGGGATCATTTCTTTTCAATCGCTCTCTAAAGGAGACATACATACCATTACCTTCCAAAAGAAAAGGTCAACCCAATGTTCCTTTTGTTTTTTTTTTGCATCATTATCAGATACTTCTTCCTTCAATATTAAAAATGTTGATGCTATGATGATTGTCTCGTCGTCCATACTTAGTAAATGTTTTTTTGTTTTATAATAATAAATTATTTTACAAAAGAAGCAAAGCAGCTGATCAAAGTAAATATTTTCAATATAAAAAGTTTACCAATAGTGTAAATTAGCTTCAACAAATTTTGATCAAATTTTTATCAAAAGATTTTGAAATATATATTGAAAGAATATTTTGATCAAATTTTTAAAACGTGTAAATAAGGCTTTAAAATACCTTCAATCGTGTAAATCTAGCTTAAGTCTTTAAAAGGTCAAAAAAAAAAAAAAAAACATCGAAAATCCTGTTTAAATTCGTTTTTTTAAATTTTTTATTATTGCTCAGCAGTTTCACAGGAAGTTTACGAATGATTTAACGAATTTTCTTCCAACAATTTTGTTCTTTAACAGTTCATAAGAGAACACCTAAGTCCCATACATTTTTTGGGGGCATATAGGTGAATACGTTGCAAATCAATTGGACCATATTTAATTGAAATCGATGTACAACTTTTATGAAGGCAAAATTGCATTTAATTGTATCGATAACTAACAGTTTAATGCAGGGAAAGTTAAAACCGTGCCTTTATATGAAAGTGTATGTTTCCACGACAAAAGTGAAGCACTTGCTTTGCTCTTCGAACCATGATTACAAGGCAAACCATTAACAGGACACATGCTACATGCTTCGATTGGACGTCTGCACAAAAAATTAAACAATATTCAAATAATTTGTTCAAAAGTTTTATTTTTCGTTTCAATTTTGTTTGTTTGTAATTTATTACATTTAAAATTTTAGTGAATTAATTGTTTATATTACACATATCCTCACATCACTTTTAGCATTGTTTTTTTCTTTTTGTTCACATTTAATACGACTAGTTCAGATAAACTTGCGATAAAAATTAGAGAAGACAGACATTTTTTATGCTTTGCAAGTAGATTCAATATGAACTACCAGCATCGCTCTCAAAATTTTGTATGGCAAAGATAGTTGATTAACTCATAATTGGAGTGTGAAACAAGAATAGAGAGCGAAGCAGGTGCCATGGAAACAAGATATTACATGCATATCGGTTTTTATTTTTTAATTATTTGAAAATTTACTTTATTCCGAAAACATTTCGGGATTTTTTAGATTTCTATACTTTTCTTTAATTAACTAAAAAAAAACCCTTTTTCCTTTTAAAGATATGGGGCATCATTAAAATGTGGTCTCATTTAAAGCTAAGTATTATTGCATGTTGCAACGTATGTATGTGTTTTTGTAACCATTCATTCCCTTGCGGCTAACATTAATGTTTAAAAGTTAGAAATTTATTTTAATTTTCTACATTTCCCTTTTTAACCCAAATTCTTTTCTGAGAGAAACTGGCTGCTGTTGCTTTGCAAAAAATGTATAAAAATTATCCTTCTTACCTTCTTTTGCTTTGCGTTTATTTCTTTTCATATTTTTACATTAATAAAATTGCTAAAATAAAATAAAATGGGTTGAAAACGATAAGTTGATAAAAGCTGATTGCTAAATAAAAATTGAATTTATAAATAAAAGTTTAAAGGAATTTCAGTTCGATTGTATTGTATAATTTTTTTGTTTTGTTTGTTTTAAATATTTTGTGTGGAGCAAAGAATAACAACATTTTGGAAAAGAGGGTTATACAAAAGATATACATGAATAAATTAAATTGATTTAAATTCTGAATCTGTGCATAAATAGAACGGAATAAAAAATTTATTCAACTGCAATAAATAATAAACAAATATAATGTTTAAAATTAATTGTGTGTTATTTTCTCATTTTAATGGATGCTATCATAGCGCAATATAATGTTCAATAGGTAGTTGATACTTTATGTAAATACAATACAAATGTTTGGTAATGTTCCATTAACTTTATTCGATTGCAAACAAAATACAGGAACATTTTAAATTTTTGTTTTAATACACAGCAGCTTAAAAAGCAGGCCAACAAGACCAATTGGAGCAAAATCAAGAGAGTAATTTTTTCCTTTATATTAATATTTAATAAATTTAAGTACTTTTTTAAAATAATTCATTGCCTATGAATTGACCCATTTTTTACTGAAAAATTAAAGTTTTGTATAAAAGAAATAATTCTGGTTAGGAAGAATATTTAACACTTGAAGACCAAAAGGTGCACTGTGATCTTTAAAAGAGGGTAAATTTTAAAAATAATTAATAGTTATATAAAAAAAGGTTTTATATGCTTGCAAAATTAAATGCAATCAAATTTTTAATTAATTCAATGAATTATTTAATAAGAAAAGTTTTTATTTACCTTTTAAATAAATATTCAATTAAGTCAATTAATAATTTAATTGTTAATCCGGAAAAGATGCAAAGCCTTTGAAAAAAGCTTTTTCTCTGTATGATTTCACGCTACAATAACAAAAATTTTAGTCAATTTTTGTTTCGCTTAGAACACTTACGATGATAAAATTATTTGTTATTAAATTGGTGTCTAATGGTTTTAATTAAAAAACCAAAATACAAAAGAACTGAATATAAAGAAATTTTAGTCATATTATATTGGCACAGTCATTTATAGTGTAGTGGGTGCCAGATAGTCTTGATCTCTCTTCATTTATAAACATATTGGTGGTCGCCACGTATTAAGCAAAATATTTAACGACAGATTGTCCTTGCTAATGACCCCAACATGGCAAACAAGAAATAAAAAATTGTTTCTTAAGCACGAAGTCTAAATACCTTTTGCAACATCAATATATAGTTGAGAATAACGACATAAGAAACATTTTCAGCGTATATCTTAAAACTTAAGAAGATCTAGCACACAAAAAGGTTTGTGCTGTTAAAATATGAAGCCAAAAGATTTTAAAGGGGATAATGCCAAGGTATTCTATTACATTAATGGGGGCTTGCCTCATTAAAGCTTCCGCTCGACTACACCTTTTCTATACCATCATTTTGTGAGAAACTACTCGTTTTTTAACTCATACCAGGACAAACTTAATTAAGTTTGTCTTTCGCTTTAAAATTTAGTTTTACCAATAAGGCAACAATGAAAGGAAACATGGCCATGTTTTACCTGATGTTGGCTCGTGTGAGGCAATGTTTCTTGTTAAAATTCATTCCTTACATGTTGCCTGAAAAAAAAAATTTTTTAATATTTTATGTTTCTATGTCTGTATCGTTAATTACAGCTTTTGTTGTGTTATTGGTTGAAAGCAGTCGTGGTGTGTGAAGGTTATTTTGTAATTTTGGGAGTTTAAGAAATGAAAAATTTAATGGCTTAGCAATTGGAAAATCCAATTCTGACAGCGCGTAAGGTAATGAAGTTGGCTGAAGCTACTGTTGTTTACATATTTTTTTTAGGAAACGTTGCAAAACAGCAATGACATTTTAGCTTTTTTCGGCTTTATCTAGCGATTCAATCACTGTTTTACATTTCATTTTACAGGGTTTTATTAAAAATTATAAATTAACATTTACGTTCACAACAAAACGTTGCGCTTTTATTTAGGTATGCCATTTCAGCGTAAGAGCCATACGTTATTTTGCGTCGCGTCTTACGCGCTAATTTAGGTATTGTTGTTAAATTTGGCAAATTTTATTATGAGTAGAAAAAATGTGAGACATAAAGTAGTAAAGTTATAAAAGATAACAAAAAGAGCTGCAGGTTGTCTCGTAATCGCATCTTTATCGTTATCATGAGTTTAATCAAATGCTGTTTGAATGTCTCAAATGTTTTTCTTCTATCCTTATAAGACTTCGGTAAGCTTTCCGATCATTCTCTTTAAAGTCTTTTAATAAATTTTCATTGGAAAATTAATCTATCTAATATTTCTTTAAGTGTTTCTTATGTGGTTTCCTCAATACTAAAAAAACATATTTCTAAAGCATGTTGCATTTGATGTTGCCTCGTGTGTATCCAGCATTAAGTGTCTATCTGGAATAGTTTAAATGATAAGGCAGTAAAAATAAAAGCTGTAAAGGAGCAGCTTCTAGTTATAAACTGTTTTTTTTTTAATTTTTAATAACGACGATAATAATACACCTTCAAGAATCCAGCTATTTACTGTTCTAAAAGAACTGATGTATTGAAAAAAAAAACCAAACTACAATTTTTGCACCTTTGAAGAAGTACTACAATTTAAACTTTTTAAAGTTTTTTAATTGGTTTCACAGGTAATAAGAAAGCTCGTGAATTTCGTGAATCTCAATATTATATGAGCATGAAATAATAGTGGTATATTCTCCACATTGTTATTATATTGTCCATTTTCTGCTTCATATAGTTAATGTTTGTTCGCATAGCTTTTAATAAGCTGTATGACTTTGCTGCAAACACTTCCTTTTGCATTAGTGTCCCTTCCAAAATGCAATAAATACAATAATAAAAAGTGCACAACAAAATAATTATAATTGTCATTTATTGTTATGCAACAATACAACATTGTCTTGATATTTTATAAATGTTTGAAATTATATTAATATACCGCAGTCATAGTGCAGCAAGGGCCATTATATATGATAATATTCTGCACTCGAAAGAAGAGTAATCTACACGCCATGCAGTAGTCAAAGCAGCTACTACTTGTATCTTCAATGCACTCGGCTTAAAACACCAATAAACTACAATAAATATTAAATAAATGAGCGAATGAGTAAAGAAGACATGTAGCAAAAAAAAAAACAAAACATAAAGAACCTTTGATAAAACTAAACAATGGCTGCAATATGCAATATGCTTTACCCAGTTGTATTAAAAGTATTACTACAGATATGCATGTGTGTTTGTATGTATCTTGTACTTTCATTCCTTTAGTAGGAACATTTATGGATGCATATGTATAGTTTAAACTAACCAGTGAACCTAATAAATGCCCGGTGAATGACCAAAGTTTTTTTTTGTGCTTTTGTATTGTTTTCTAAAATGGCACAATATTGCTAATTCATGCCACACAAATGGGACACATATGAGGAAAAAGAAATTGCCCATAAGAAAAATCGATGTGTTAAAAACCAGAGAACAAAACACCAGTAGAATTTAAATAGTGCACGAGCGGTTGCACGTTGGGGCTGAAGAGGTAAGAAATTGCGTTTAAATCAAGAAAGAGCATAAAAAATATATATATGAAGATATAGGGCTTTGAATATATTTTAAGTCTTGAGATTAAAGTTTATGTTGAAATTTAATAACTTATTTTTTGTGTTAGCATGTGAGCTTTCTTCTCCAGATCCCTAAATTCCGCTATTGCCAGCGATTTTAGACAAATCTTGGATAATGAGCAACTTTCCTGCATACATTTCCTGTCCTATCAATCCAGAATAGTCACATAAAAAATTCGTTTTGAATTATATCAACTGTAAGAAATGCATGCGGCCTAGTGAGGCAATGTCCGGTAAGAACAGATACCATTTTTGATATTTTTCTTCTGTTAATAAACCTTCCTGTTAAACATACGGCGAAGACAGAGTAAGCAAGAGGAAATTTGCATGACAACTACACCAAAGCACGTCAATTGTAGAAGTATTTGTTAATAGAGATGGTTAATATAATATTTGACCACAATCAATCTGCCATCTTCTAAATTGCTAGAATTTCTCTTTGAAAGTTACTGCAGGACACTAGCAGTCACCCCAAAGCACTTAGATTTAAATCTATAGATTAAACTTCAAAGCCTGAAACATCGTGCAATTTGGAGCCTTTTGTGTAGAAGCTTATACCTGGACATTGAAGTAGTGACCCAAAACTTCATGAATCGTAAGATAATAATCGTACTCTGCAGAAAAGTCCATTGTTTAACGCAGGCGAAATGTAATCACTCTTCACCGAACTCCTTGTGTGCACCTTGCAGTGGCTGAAGGTGCTTTTGCATGTCATTGCGCAGTACAGCGCATACGTACGATCAATTTTCTCGGTATGAATTTTTCTAGCAGATCGGGTGGTAGTAGTTCACTCATGGTAAGGCTTTAATTTGAATTGATGACGCCCTATTATCAAAATGATGAAAACTGACATCAATGTAATGACAAATTTAATTTAAGAATTTTGTAAAGTTTTAAGTAACATGTAATGATAGAGATGACATCCAAGTTAAATCTTCTACTTTATTAACTTGATTACAATAAAAGAACTACGGATATCTATCGTCATTGTGGCAAGAGTTATACTATACAAATAGCAGACGCTAATGATGTTCAAGTTCAAAGATCGATAAGATGTAAATGTTTCACTTTATTGACTATACAATTGATATTTATTATACTGATTATATTATCACTGATTATAAAATTATCAGCTGATGCAAGGGTTGACATTGCAATGAGGACAGCTATCACCGACATAAGATCGGAGACATCTGTCATTGCATTGATATCAAATTTTATCAGTATTATATCTAATACATCCGTAGGAGTAGAGAGAAAAGCATAACGACGTAAATCTTTGTTACTATAGTTGTAAAGAAAGTTTTCACTGATTTAATTGTTAAATCAATTTTTAGCAATTTGAGTTGCTTCACAAAAATAATATTTCTGCAAATACATTTGAGAAGATACAATTTTATTTCGAACTGGAATAGTTAATTCAAACATAGAAAACTTTTATTTTATACATATTTCAATTTAACACCAGTTTAAAATTTTTTTGCCCCAAAGTGCAGCGTAACCAAAAATTTACCTTTATGTAGGCATTACACCTTTTTAGTTTTAGTTTTTTTTATAAGAGTGTTTAGTTTACAATAATTTAAATAAAAAACAGTATTATACTACCAATTAATATTGCGCCCAGCTATAATTTGCTCACTTGGTTTATTCACACAATTAAGCTTTTATAAGACAAATACAATTTTATAACGATTATATTCAACACACTTTCAATAATTTATTAAAATTTCCGGTACAAGAAAAACACAAATACATTCACATAATTCATTAACTTAAACTTTTAACAATATAAAATTGTATTTTGTGTTTTTTAGTTTCATATTTAGAATAGAACAATTTTCAGTGGATGACAAATTTACACCAAAATTTCAATATACCTTAGATGGCGACACAATTGAAGTCCATGGGATTAGAAGGTTTTTTTAAGCTTGCTTTTATTTCCTAGTACAAAAATTTTATAAAGTAACCTGAATAAATTGCACAAATTATGTAGTTTGATGCTACCTGTGATAACTTAATTAGTGTGCTGGGAATGGTGTTCACAACCGATGTTGTGATTGGGCCAGCAAGTTGAATATTACAAGAAACTTCTGATTGTACTCCCTTAAAAATATTGTTTATTTCGTTGAGTTATATCTTCATGGACTACTTTAAAGACCACTGATAATTACGAACTGTTTGGATAAAAAACGAAAATTATCTGTAATATGTAGCGGAATTCACTAGTCAATCGACTACAAGGAGATATACTATTAATGAAAACTGGGTTATGGGCACTAAACTATGGTTTTCAGAAACAAGTTCCCTGATTTCATTAGAGTATTTTCCCTTATAGTACTGACTAAACAAAAAAATACATCCCTTAATGTTTCATCAATGGACCTTTTCGTTCTTGCTGTCAACTAACTTTGAAGCACTGCCGCATGCATAAGAGTTGTTTGCTATTTTCTGTCGATAAAAGTGACACACATAGTAAAAGCTCTCGCACAGGTTTAGAAAACTAAGTTACAAAAACTTCAATGCATCTAAAATTTTCAATTCACAGAATTTTTGATTCAACAAAAAAAAAAAAAAAAAATAAATAAATAAATAAAAAAAAAAAAAAATAAAAATTCACTGCTATGTGTAATTTTTTTCAAATCAAAAATTTCGAAATTTAATATAAAGATTTGATAAGAAACTGATATAAAAGATGGCACGTCATACCGTCTAAGAACGTAATGTCCATCAGCTTACAATCTTAAAGTTTATGGACATAATAGGTATATTTTATGGTATTTTATGTAAGATCTTTGGTAAGCGAAGTTGATGTTGGTTATATCACAGAGCCTGGCCGAAGGCTATACGGGAATTCTTTGGTAATCAAGGCTGTTATTGTTTTATGTGCGACATAATGTTCACGGACATAATGATGTTTTTTAAAGCGACATAATGTCCATTGATAGTTTTTCACTTTTGTGTGTAATGTCTATATAAATTACTTCCATGGACAATATGACATGCCACCATAGAAAATCGAACTATCACAAACAAGTTTTTGTGATATTCGGCCTGATTTATATCGACCGGAGTTTTAGCATCATTTTTGAAGAAATAAAGTGCAGTGATAACTTGTATAACGCCCATGTCGGTGTATTTTTTTGAATGTTGTGGAGTCCGTAGGGGCTGCTATGGACTAATTTCATTCAAAACGCAGAAATATTGTTATTTGACAAATCTTCTAAGTCAAAATGACGCATATGATAGTCTCGTGGCTTCAGTTCCGACTCTAGCTGTATAGCATACTTGTGTAGGTCAAGATCAGCGAGTTAAATTTTCTACATAGTGGAGGGCCTCCAATTCTCGACGCCTAGTCGATAATTTTAAATCTTTTTTTAAACCTTCTTTCGTTTTACTAAGCAAATTCCTGTGCAGTGTTGTTGCATCCACGGTTTGACGGATGGCATGCTTGGATGTAAGTTTATGTGCGCCTATCTCTGTAAGTTGCGCAAATTGATGACTTCTTTTCAAACTAAATAAAGATAATTTGGTAACGTTGCTCAATTGTCAATCTATTCTGGATGTTTTGCAAAGTATACAGATCATATATTTCATAAAGTGAACGCAGTTTGACAGCTCGTTTTTGATAGTTCACTCTTTTGTAAGTTCTATGCGATTTAAAAAAAAACTTTCCTATAAAGATTTAGCTCACAAACAGTTTGGAAGTTTAGCAAAAAATCTAGAATTAAAAAAAAAAAAACTAAAAGATCAAATTATTTCCAAAAACAAAAAAAAAAAAAAAGAAAAGTTACAAAAATAATTGAACCGATTTGTCTGGTTTAAGATTATTAATTTTTATTAATTTTCAAAGGTTTTATATTTAACGATGTTTGCGATTATCAAATTTGTATCAATTGTGTTCAAACAGTTATTGGGAATCGTTTAAATTTTTTTTTACCATATTAATATCAATTGTTATTTGTTGTATCTTGATGTTTATAATATTTAGCAACTATATTTAACAACTAATTACAAGTATCAAATTACAGGAGAATTATATATTTATATAAAATACCCAATCTTTTTTCTATTCTTCTTTTTGATAGATGTTTTTCATTGAAAGCGAACAGTTCAGCAGTTTATATATCATGTTGTGTAGGTGCAAAGCGTTGTATTATTAAGTATTAACATACATTTGTATATTAAATTGAATGTTTTTCCTGTTCATCTGGTTGACTGAATATTTTTAGCAATTTCGGTCTATAATTTGCATTAATTATGACCACGCACGCATATTCTGTTAAACATACATATACACTTCCTTACTTAAATATTTATATGTATGAATGTTAGTATGTACATATATGTGTGCATTGAGTCAATAATATAATCGTTTTTACAGTTGTTATGGGTTTGTTGCTCCTTGAATCTATCCAAAAATTTACAGTGTATACAAATATATGTCCACCTGGTGTGTATTAAACCACACATCATTCTAATTATTATAATCCTATTTCAGCTTGTTCTACATATTTTCAAATACCCTATAGCAAGCTGTGGTTAACGATAATAAAATTATGGTTAGAATTTACAAATTGTTTTCATTCAAGAACTTTAAATAATTCTCAAATGAGAAGTATCAGAGTGTATTGACGAAGTATTTTGCAAAGTAGGAGAAATAGCTGAGGCCACAATAAAGTTCTATTATGAAATGCGCTGATACCAGTTCGAAGAGGTTCGATACAAGGCAAAACAAGAGATTAGGATCTTTTTATCAATTCTGTTACTAAAGAAAAGTGATGGATAGAGGACTTAACTTTTAACAAGCATACAATTGCACTATATGTTCAGTATTAGAACAGTGTGTCAATTCCTTCAGTGTCAAGTAAGCGCTTTTTACTTTTAAACCTGATGCAACCAATTAGATTTCTACTTCGCCAACGATTTTTCGCTGGAGAGAAATACCGGGTCGTTGTGATGTGTAATCTCAATACATAAAAGCAAAATTTGTGCTAATGAATTTGCTGCAGCTGGGATACGAAAACAGACTACCAAACCAATCGAATGTTAAAGTGTTAACCTTTTGACTTAAGAAGTACTTCATTAACTCGACCTAAAACTAAATAAATAAATAAATGAATTAGTGAATTGCAGCTCATGGGAGACAGAAGGGTATCCAGCTGCATGACTAATTAATATGCACAATGTATAGTTCAATACGATATTTGGTTTACACTGTAATAAATTGTGCTTTACTGAAAGCATGGAACTTATTTCCGAAACCTAGTTTTTACTGAAATCATAACATGTAAAATCGACTGCCGGTCGCATAACAGAATAAATCCGTCTTCTTTTTGCCGTGAAGTGCAAAAAACTTTCCGTTAACAGATTTCCTGTTCCTTTTATGGCGAAACACTAAGACGAATATTCACAGACTGTAATTTTTTTATTCTTTTTTGTTTCCTTGTTCCAGTACTGAAGTTTGAAAATAGTGTTTAAAGAACATTGTTGATTTATGGAGAACAATAATCGTTTTGAATATCGATTTAAATTTGAGAGTCTGCACCATCTCGACGCTCTTAGCCGTTTAAAAAGAATCTCAATGTTATTTTACGCTAAGGATGTGTAAATAAAGGTGTTTGAAAAATAGTTAAACTTATTCCGGAATCGAATTGGAGTTTTCATGTCATAAGGGAGATCTAAAAAGGTTAAGAATAAGAAACACTTGTTCCACAAAATTTCATCATAAACTTTAGAAGGAGTTGTGAAATTAGGGTAAAAAACATTCTTAAAATTGTAAACTCATTTCGTATTAAAAAATTTACAATTTTCTATTTAAATATCTAAAACAAAATACGCTAAAACAAAGTCGATATGTATTAACTTAAAATTGTGTTGAATTATTGTTTGCTAAGTGAGTGTGTAAATAAATACCTGATGTTGTATTCATTTAAAACGGGATGTAATTGTTTATTTTTATATGATTTATTTATAATTAAAACACACATAACAATTTATATATAAAAAATAAATAAATAAAACATAAATACCCATTAAAATATAAAATCGATTTTTGTTTAAATAATAATTTTTATTCATGATACAATATTTCACAAAAATTAATTATTAAAAGCAGTTTTGTAAACTTTTAGCTTTGAAAATATTTAAATAAAATAGTATTCACAAATAGAAAATAAAGCCACTATTTAGGATACACATTTAATTAAATATGTGAAATATTTTTAAAATTAAAAATGCTCTTTGAATAAGTTTTGATTATAAATTGTAAATTATAGAAGTTTTTTTATTTTCTTTTAATAAGCCGAGAAATAAGTTCAAATCCCACGAACGACTTGTGCACCTAAAAAAATAATTATTGCTGTTTATTCAGACAGTAGATGAGACGGTTCAGGAGCATGGACCAAACTTTAATAGAGCTTTAGTTAGTGAAAAAAGTACTGTCAACGGATTCGGGCAAAATGTAGAAAAAACTATGGGAACGACAAATAACGAAAGTTTCTGGTCGCAATTAAATTAAAAATATTGCTTTGAATCAATTTAAAAATCACTTTTGAAAACCCAAGATTTAAAAAATTAATTTTCAAAATCCTTAAGTTTATTAAATACAGGAGAAATGAACTGGTTCACAAGACAGTTTTAGCAGGCTCACTAACGAAAAGGAAATAACCACTAACGAAAAGAAAATATCCTCAACAGTTTTAAAACTTAAATTAGATTTGGTTGAAGCTTGAGATGAAAAAAAAAATACTGGTTGTATAAAAATATTGTTTCTTGATTGGACCATTAAAATTCTCTTTCCTTCCAGCGGGTGAATTGGCTTTAAAATTGAGAATATACTGAGTACCGAAATGTTTGTTAAAGCGTTTGTTTTTAAAAGATCAATGTAAAACAAATTAATTGCACATAATTTGAAATAATGCTCTGAAAATAGATTTTTCACGATTAATCTATTAATTATTTGTAATTAACTAGAATTAGTCATTTTTTGTTTTAATTTAATGTGTGATTTTTTTTTTATTGCTATCACTAGTAAATTTTTACAGAAAAAATGTTTAAAAGTGATTGCTTCTAACAAAAGTGTTCAAATATTTTTTTTTATTTTCATAACTTTTGTAGATTTTTTAATGTTCTAAAATACTAACATACATATTTAAATTTAAAATTCTGTTGTATTTTTATTTCTCAGTTTTCATTTCCGTTTGATCTTAACTAATCGTTTCAATAACACTCTAAATTAATAATAGTTTAGTTATAAACCCTTCTAATTTGCTTACGTTTGCTACTCTACACCTCAAAACATTTCTAATTCCTTTTAATCGTACTACAAAAAAAAAAGTTGTGTTAAATCATGCATTTTTATTCCGGAAAACAAAACTTTTCTAAAAACAAAACAAAAAACACTCATCTTGCTGTTTGAAAACCAAAAATTTCAATTCACTTTCTATAAACTTTTTAAGTGTTCTACTTGAAACTTGTTTGTGTTGCCAATATACAAAAAAAAAAAAAAAAAAAACGCTTCTTCGGGTTGAATTTCTTTAATGTATTTTTTGTTTTGCTTGCAATACTTTAAGTTTAAATTTAATAAGAGCAGGAACTGAATTTTTATTACAATACCCTTTTTCTTCTGCTCGGTTTAACATGATTTTCTTTTTCAACAAAAACAAGAACGAAAAGCTTTTAAAATTTCTTATAGCTTTTGCTTAAAAAGTTAAAAATAATATTAATTT
This sequence comes from Cistogaster globosa, assembly GCA_937654795.1. NCBI lineage: Eukaryota > Metazoa > Arthropoda > Insecta > Diptera > Tachinidae > Cistogaster > Cistogaster globosa. The sequence continues at coordinate 26,628,097 of OW569404.1, forward strand.
CTACTCTACTTTTTTTAAGCAATTTTCTATTCTAATTTTTCTAATTTGTTTATTGGTGACTGTGTACTTAAGAGTTGCAGGTTGTTTTGCTCTTTCTACATCCCTTATAATTCAAACATATACATAAAAACAAATGCATATTAAAGTTCATTCATGTTAAGTTTATGTACAAAGTCCTTTATTTTATTGCTTTTATTGTAAAATCTATGCAGTTTTTTTTACCCACAGAGCAGAGCTGTAAACGAATGATTCATTTTTGGTTTTTAACTCACCGTGAATTAAAATGTTTGAATGCATTCATCTGTTCCAAAAAATGAATTGAATTAAAATTGGAATGCATTCACAATGAATTTGAATTCTTGAGTGCCATTCACTTGGCCACACAAAGTTAATGAATTTGAATTTGAATGAATTTATTATGAACAAAATTTGTGTGAATGCATTCCTTTCATCTGCCAAAAAATGAATTAGAATCTGAATGGATGTATCATGAATTTAAACGTCGTGAATGCATTCACTCGCCATCGAATTAAGTGAATTAGAATTGGAATGCAATTATTGGAAGGAAAAATATATTGAAGGAATTCATTTTTTTTTACAATAATTCTTTTAAGTTGAAAATTATACAGTGTGTGTTTTACTACGTCGGCCATGACATAAGCTGCAGAAAAGTTAACAGGTGTTATATCGGGCATGATAAACGCTGTAGAAAAGTTAAAGGGTGTTGCAAAATTGACGTGATTTTTACGATTATAGTGTTATCTTTTGAACTATAAAAGATAAAAACTTTAAATTTACGGAGTGTGTGTAACTACATCGGCCATGATAAACGCTATAGAAAAGTTAAAGGGTGTTGCAAAATTGACGTGATTTTTACGATTATAGTGTTATTTTTTGAACTATAAAAGATAAAAACTTTAAATTTACGGAGTGTGTGTAACTACATCGGCCATGATAAACGCTATAGAAAAGTTAAAGGGTGTTGCAAAATTGACGTGATTTTTGCGATTATAGTGTTATCTTCTGAACTATAACAGATAAAAACTTGAAATTTACGCAGTGTGTGTAACTACATCGGCCATGATAAACGCTACAGAAAAGTTAAAGGGTGTTTCAAAATTGACGTGATTTTTACGATTATAGTGTTATCTTTTGAACTATAACAGATAAAAACTTGAAATTTACGCAGTGTATGTTACTGCATCGGCCATGACAAACGCTATAGAAAAGTTAAAGGGTGTTGCAAAATTGACGTAATTTTAACGATTATAGTGGTATCTTTTGAACTATAAAAGATAAAAACTTGAAATTTACACAGTGTGTGTTTTTACATCGGCCATTATAAACCCTATAGAAAAGTTAAAGGGTGTTGCAAAATTGACGTGATTTTTTACGATTATAGTGTTATCTTTTGAACTATAACAGATAAAACTTGAAATTTACGCAGTGTATGTTACTGCATCGGCCATGACAAACGCTATAGAAAAGTTAAAGGGTGTTGTAAAATTGACGTGATTTTTACGATTATAGTGGTATCTTTTGAACTATAAAAGATAAAAACTTGAAATTTACACAGTGTGTGTTTTTACATCGGCCATTATAAACCCTATAGAAAAGTTAAAGGGTGTTGCAAAATTGACGTGATTTTTTACGATTATAGTGTTATCTTTTGAACTATAACAGATAAAAACTTGAAATTTACGCAGTGTAGGTTACTGCATCGGCCATGACAAACGCTATAGAAAAGTTAAAGGGTGTTACATAATTGACGTGACTTTAACGATTATAGTGGTATCTTTTAAACTATAAAAGATAAAAACTTTAAATTTACGGAGTGTGTGTAACTACATCGGCCATGATAAACGCTATAGAAAAGTTAAAGGGTGTTGCAAAATTGACGTGATTTTTACGATTATAGTGTTATCTTTTGAACTATAAAAGATAAAAACTTTAAATTTACGGAGTGTGTGTAACTACATCGGCCATGATAAACGCTATAGAAAAGTTAAAGGGTGTTGCAAAATTGACGTGATTTTTACGATTATAGTGTTATCTTTTGAACTATAACAGACAAAAACTTGAAATTTACGCAGTGTGTGTTTTTACATCGGCCATGATAAACGCTATAGAAAAGTTAAAGGGTGTTGCAAAATTGACGTGATTTTTACGATTATAGTGTTATCTTTTGAACTATAACAGATAAAAACTTGAAATTTACGCAGTGTGTGTTTTTACATCGGCCATGATAAACGCTATATAAAAGTTAAAGGGTGTTGCAAAATTGATAAAACGTAGTGTGTTACTACGACGGTTATGATAAACGTTGGAGAAAAATACGTGTTATTAATTATTTACCAAAGGAAAAAAAACATAAATATTTTATACCAACCAAAGAAGATGTGCTTTATTTATTTTACAAATTAGTCCCATTGAAATTCAAACACAATAAATGAAAAATTTAAATTTGTTTAAAGGAAAAAAATTTGTATGAGAAATTTAGGGTTTATAAAGCGTTATTTACTCTCAGCAGTAGCAGTTTTTCAAAGTTTTCGTCAGTAATTGATCCACGTTTAGGTGTATTTAACATTGAAGCATACGAAAACAATATTTCTGCGGCAGCTGACGATGGCAGAGGAGCATTGTACTTTAAAAACGCTTTTTTTATTAAGGGGTATTTGTTAAGAGAACTTAGTGATTTTGATGTATCCGCCAAATACGATAAAATTTCCGTGTCAGAGAGCGAAGTTTTGTCAATATATTGATCTTGAGAAGTTTCTAAAAATAAAAAATAGCAATTAAAAATCAATTTTTTATACAACTCTAGAAATCTTACCAGCAACAGAAAAACTAAAATAACTCGAAATATTGATTTCAGGAGAACTTGGTGTGATTTGTTCTGCTTCGCCAGCCATTGCAACCACTGCATCTTTTGCTAGATTTACCATTCTGGCTTCAGTCGCTGTATTGTATTCAGGGTTTAGAGCCTTTACCCACTGGCATATTACTGCAGGGCACAGAACTGAGGCCACGATTGCTGAATGAACAGTTTTTTCTAGCTTTATATGTGATGCAAAACGTGTTTTAATGCACCCTATCATTTCGGCGGACATTGTTTTTAAATATTCGCTACTATTTCTTAACTGCATTTTACCGTATTTTGTTGAAGGAAATCTATGGCCTCTGCTATAGGCCGTAAAAGCTCGATATATTCAGCCAAATACTCTAAATCCTTATCTTGGAATCGCTCAATGCGAAGTTGTTGGCATAAATCAAGCAATTGCAATTTGTGGGACATCAAGTCTTGTAGGAATAATTTTTGCGTCCTGTTTCAGCTTTTCATATTCATTGTATTTTGTTAAATGTAGTCTTCGCATTTGACGAAGAAAATTGGATGTTACATGTAATGTTCCAGCTAACACTTTGTCACAACTAAGGCATTTCGCTAATAAGCTTCCTCGTTTTGCTTGAGTTTTTCTCTTAAGTAACATTGGTTGTGGAAGTATAGAAAGTAGAATTAAATACAATTTTTGACTTATTTCATAACCACTTTTAGCCCAATAAACTCACTTCTTCTATGATGGTAAAATATTTTCGAACAGCAACGACTGAGAGGGATCCTTGCAAACTGCGGATGATGATATGACATCCAACTCGGTCTTATATGTTTGTTGTAAATCCAAACTACAATTTTTGGAACAGGAGGGTCCATCTTCATTTACAAATTCGTCTGATGTAAATGGTCGTTTTCGTTTAGAATTAGATAAAGTATTCTCAATATTAATAACTTCATTCTCATTAAATAGATTCGGGGAAATAGACATTATGCATAGTATAACGCAAACACTTTTCACTTTCAATTAAATATTGATCTTATTCGGCTTTCACACAAAATGCAATTGAGAGTAAAATGTATTGTGATAGTTAAATTAACCCATTCATAATTTTATATACTACAGATTTTTAGGTACATATAAAAAAATCCTGTTCTTCAATATGTACCAAAAAACCCAAAAATATTTCATACATTCGCAAGCCGTTTACATTTTTTAAGAAATAAACTTCGTAACAGTTTCCACAAAAAATCTCATTATAAGTGCAATAAAGAAAGTACCTACCCCTCAATTTAGTGCTAGCAAAAAAAAAAAAAATGGGTCATTGAATAGCCTGTTTGTTGGCCACGTGCTACGTTGTGAAAATGGCAGGTAACAAAAATTTAAATATTCTTGTTCAATTGGATTGTTTTAACTACCATATAATAAAAATTGAAAAGAAATTTTAGAACTAAACTCTTTACACTGGCAAACAAATTAGAATTTTTATACCGACCTTAAATACTAGCCAGATTTTATTGTACACTCTCTATTTCACTCACATTTACATTTGTCATGGAAACTGTAACAAAGTTTATATCTTAAAATTTGTAAACAGTTTGCGAAGGTATGAAATATTTTTGGTTTTTATGCTAAATAATTAATAACACGAATTTTTCTACAACGTTTATCATAGTCGTCGTAGTAACACACTGCGTTTTATCAATTTTGTAACACCCTTTAACTTTTCTATAACGTTTATCATGGCCGATGTAGTTACATACACTCCGTAAATTTATAGTTTTTATCTTTTATAGTTCAAAAGATAACACCATAATCGTTAAAGTCACGTCAATTATGCAACACCCTTTAACTTTTCTATAGGGTTTATAATGGCCGATGTAAAAACACACACTGTGTAAATTTCAAGTTTTTATCTTTTATAGTTCAAAAGATACCACTATAATCGTAAAAATCACGTCAATTTTACAACAGCCTTTAACTTTTCTATAGCGTTTGTCATGGCCGATGCAGTAACATACACTGCGTAAATTTCAAGTTTTATCTTTTATAGTTCAAAAGATAACACTATAATCGTAAAAAATCACGTCAATTTTGCAACACCCTTTAACTTTTCTATAGGGTTTATAATGGCCGATGTAAAAACACACACTGTGTAAATTTCAAGTTTTTATCTTTTATAGTTCAAAAGATACCACTATAATCGTTAAAATCACGTCAATTTTGCAACACCCTTTAACTTTTCTATAGCGTTTGTCATGGCCGATGCAGTAACATACACTGCGTAAATTTCAAGTTTTTATCTGTTATAGTTCAAAAGATAACACTATAATCGTAAAAATCACGTCAATTTTGAAACACCCTTTAACTTTTCTGTAGCGTTTATCATGGCCGATGTAGTTACACACACTGCGTAAATTTCAAGTTTTTATCTGTTATAGTTCAGAAGATAACACTATAATCGCAAAAATCACGTCAATTTTGCAACACCCTTTAACTTTTCTATAGCGTTTATCATGGCCGATGTAGTTACACACACTCCGTAAATTTAAAGTTTTTATCTTTTATAGTTCAAAAGATAACACTATAATCGTAAAAATCACGTCAATTTTGCAACACCCTTTAACTTTTCTATAGCGTTTATCATGGCCGATGTAGTTACACACACTCCGTAAATTTAAAGTTTTTATCTTTTATAGTTCAAAAGATAACACTATAATCGTAAAAAACATGTCAATTTTGTAACACCCTTTAACTTTTCTACAGCTTTTATCATGCCCAATATAACACACGTTAACATTTTTGCAGCTTATGTCATGGCCGACGTAGTAAAACACACACTGTATAATTTTCACCTTAAAAGAATTATTGTAAAAAAAATGAATTCCTTCAATATATTTTTCCTTCCAATAATTGCATTCCAATTCTAATTCACTTAATTCGATGGCGAGTGAATGCATTCACGACGTTTAAATTCATAATACATCAGATTCTAATTCATTTATTGGCTGATGAGAGGAATGCATTCATAAAAACTAATTTCATGATGAAATTCTAATTCTTATTCATTCATTTCGTGTGGGTAAGTGAATGGCGATCAAGAATTTTAATTCATTGTGAATGCATTCAAATTTTAATTCAATTCTTTTTTGTGTGGAATGAATGCATTAAAAAAATCACAATTCAATGCGGGAATGATTCGCAGGAATGATTCAAAAAAGAATCATTCGTTTACAGCTCTGCCACAGAGTAAGCACACAGAGAACGGACATATAGTGCCGGTGTCGATAAAAACTCAGGGTAGAAAACAAAAATGCAATAAAAACACAAAAATTGCGGTTAATTGAATTCATTGAACATTTTGTTGTTATATACAAATACATATACGTATTCATTAAGGACTGTTCATATAAAATCTGGAAATCCTTATAAAAGCATTTAAGATAATGGTCACGAACAAAATGTTCGTATTTCGTAAGGTAAAGCCAATTATAGTTTTATTGCCGCTCCTGTAGCTTTATTCTTCTTGGACAATAACTTTATCGCTCTTTATGATCTAATTTTATAAATTTTTATCGCCAGCAGGCATAAATTTTAACTTCTTCGTCTTAACGTTAATTCATTGCAGATTCCAATATTAGTCCATTAAATCAAAAACATTGAATATTAGTCCGGCTGATAGTTAATGTAAATAAGATTAGTTGTACTTTAGTTTCTATCAAGATCAGGTGTATCGAGATGCAGGATGTAAATTTTTTTTCTCAAATTTGGTATTTTTCTATAATTTAAATCTAATTAAAGAAACATTGACATAGAATATTTAATTCTAATAAAAAAAAAAAAAAAAACGATTGGAAAGATAAACATTTAGAAATTATTTCGGGAATATTGACGCATCGCGGCTGTTCTTAACGAAGCAAATTTTTGACGTCGAATTTAAGGCCACCTTTTTAATGCACAGCTGGTCATTTGTTACCAAGAACAAAAACAGTGTTGCCCTCTAGATGTCAAGTGTTGCTGGTTTATCAGCATAAACCAGTGACTTCATATATGGGTCCCAGGAAATAATCATGAAGTGTCAAGTCGGCCTCGGAGGCCAATTGGAAATCAGCTTATCGCCATATTTTGATTTCAAGAATTTAATCGTCAATCAATGTTTACAATATTTTCAAACAAAATATCATTAACCATGGAGCTGTTTAGCGATCTCCACCGACCAAAACGTGAGAACCGGCTTTGAAGAACTTAGGTCGACTGGTAACCCTAGCGTGCAAACCACATAAACTGGTACAATTTTTGCGTATAATGGAACCTGCAAGGTTTTTTGGATTAATTTTACTTTATATGTAGCAATTTTATTTATGAATAAGTCCGCTTAATCGCTGAACACAATTTTGCGCTTAAAGAAACAGTTAACAACTGCTCTAGAATCCAATCAGTTAAAGTGCGATGCTTATAATGGTTTCTGCACAAGCTAAATATTATACAGGTGAAGGCCAAGATCTCTGAGCAAAATTTTCCACTTAACAGTCGAGCCCACTGAAAAGGAATCAATATGTTTGGATTTTCTTTCACACTTTTGTTTACAGTGGCGATATTTTCTTAAGGAAGCACATTTTCTCGAAGTTTTGTTGTATATATTATGAAATCTATCCGTTATGGGCGCCATAAAAATCGTTTATAAGTTGCGCGAATCGATGTCTAGTTTTTAGAGTAAATCAGAATAATTTAGTAGCGTTGTTTATGCGTCAATCTATTTATTATAAATGTCAAACAGTTCGTTTGACAGTTAACCCTTTCCCAAGTTCTATCGGGCATAAAAATGTATTTTCTTTACTTTCGAACTTTTAGAAAACCGTTAAATACTTTATCTATGGCAACAGTTTATTTGTGGACCTATTTTATGAACGGTCGCTGCAATTCACGGCATAATGCATTCCGATTTTAAAAGAACTGTTTTTTAATGTATATGTACTTTATGTTTGACTGAATTATGCGGTGTTGTAGTCTATTTTTTGTGGTAAACCCCTCTTTTTTTGCAAAAGCATTTAAATGCTTTATTGTTTTTATTCCAACACAATATTAGTTATTTTAAATTGCTATTACTTAAAAAAAATAAGAAAACATAGTTGGACCCAAAGGCTGTCGCTAGTATCACACAAGTTAGGTTAATAGTTAGATAGTCGTGGTACGAGGATGACTAAAATAAGCAAAATAGAAGCCAAACTTAGGCGTGATTAAAAAAGTTTCGCAAGATAATTATAAACTACAACACGAAAGAGTTTTTCCCCTTGGTAGTCCATATCTGTAATCCTCCAACACAGATCATGGAGTTTGCATACGTATTCGCAAATACTCAAATTTTACAAAACCAGTATAAAGCGATTACACTTTTCTTTACTGATGATGGAGTAATAGAAATAAAAAAATATCCGAAATTGCGATAGTAATAAATTAAATGGTTGTAATTTAAAAACTTAAGCTGCCATTACTGGGAATTTGATGCATTCAAATTTTTGTACAATCTAACAGCACCATAAGAGATAATAATACCCCGTAGGTAGAGATTCGAGTTTGTCATGGATTTCTTTTTGTCAGAAGAAGAACCAGAAAGTGATGGATTCAATGCCTCATAGGAGGTTAACGGGTTAATCTCTAAAGGATTTTCATAGGCAATAGCCTCTTGGTAGTATATTAAAAAGGTTGCTTTGATATAATCAAAATACTTTAAGCTGAGTAACTGCGTTATTGACAGGTCATGGAAGCTTCTAATATCATATGTCTAAGATGAAAATCGAAGAAGAGTATATTTGTAGGCCATGCCAGGAAGAGACTTACACCTCGTGCAGACTTTTAATAAATGGATGCTGTAGGGAGCCTAAGATAACAGTTAACAATTGCGAGAGACTCTTTGAAGGGAAAGAAGGGCGCCGGTTGCAAGACGAAAGGGTTGAATCATTAAAAACAAGAGTAAAAGTGTTAAACCGAGATTAATTAATAGTAAAATAATCGAAAATTAATAATCGAATATCAGAAATCACTAAGAAAAGAAGTGGGTTCGTAATGACACCCCTCGTCATCTGCTTCGTTATTCCCCCATTTCCTTATATAAAAAGAGTTTCTATAAAGGTTTTAGAGGATCCAGTCATTTAACTACTTGAGTTCTAGTTCTACTTAGGAGAAGCCTGTTTCAACAAACAGCGAACCTTCACCCTTTTTTTTTTTGTATTACATCAATTTATTTCAATTGAATGAACCTGGTTATTGCCTGACTTAAATCACAAACCCCAACGGAATGATGAAAGTGATTCATCCTATTTCAAACAAGTTTAAAAATAATGAAAAATATTATTTTATAAGCTTCGTGGGTTTAACGATATTTCCGTTTATTTTTTTTTTTTTTACTTTTTGTTTCTATTATGTTATGGTTATCTAACATTGCCAACCAAAATGTATGAATTTGTTGCAAGCGACTGCATATGACACATTTAGTCATGCAATCATTTATTGCGTGAACAACTGCAAGAAATTTAATATAAAATTATTAAATTTTAAAACAAATTATTGTAATGGAATTTTTTCTTTTTAGGGTTGTTGCATGTGTTAACATTAAGAACAAACAGCACTTTATTTGATTAGTAATTAAAGAAAGTTTAATGTTTAATGACCGTTAAATGAAATGACATTTGCAAATGTTGGAAAAAAGGTCCACTGAATATTAGACCATGACATTTGAATTCCTCTATAATTGTACAATGTGCATAAATTAAATAAATAAATAAAAAAAAAATAAATAAATAAAATTGAATAAAATAAAGAACAAAAGAAGTTTGAACTGCAAAATGTTGAAGAGCATGATAACATTAGGGTGATTTTCTTTCATTTCACACTCTCAATCATATGATTAAAACCCCTAAGTTTTTTTGTTTTTCGAAAGCCATGATCTTAAAAAAAAAATGTTTTTTTGACAGCTAAAGTTTTACTAATATTGGAAAGCTAATATTCTAAAGATGCAACAGCATTTTAAAGTCCCCATTCTAGTCAGAAACTGTTATCGGATACTAAACTCTAACCTAAACTAGAAAAAAAGATTAATTTAATGCACTTAATTCATTAGATGTAAATGAAAATATATAAAAAAACGCAGCTGCATAATGTACGCAAAAAATCGATCAATTTGCTATCGAGAATATGACAGAGGATAATTACGTAAGAAGCATGTTCATGATTGGTGTTTTGTGTGTCAAGATAATTGTTACTTTACGATACAAGAAAAGAGGTGCTATTTTTATATTTTTAAATCACTAACACAATGGAGGGTATGAAGTTGTGGTTTGGGTTACAATCACATATTAAATCACAATCGATTGAGAATTTTAAAGCGCCAATTAATTCAGAACCTTAAAATGCTCTCGAAATCAAATTATGTTTTCTGACAGATTCTATGGAATCTGTTTCTATACATAATGCCAGAGCTTTAAAAAAGATTTTACTTTACCACCATAAAGGTCTTCTTAGTTGATAGCTTTAAGGAGTATAAATGACAGATAAGCAAACAAGAAACAAATAAAAATATAATGAGGTAAATATAATGGGATTGTGTCTTATATTTTACCCTTCTGAAGGCGAATTCTGGAATGTAGTAAGCCTTTTTATACATTTTTACCACTTTTCCCGTGGCTTTGAACATAAAGAGGAGCATTTGCCTCTACTCCACCAATTTCAATTTTTGCCTACAGAACCTCACAAAACTGTGGGGTCTACCATATTTTAAATCAATCAGAAAAATCTACATACAACTTTGTCTCACTCACACGTATATTTTGACAAACCGCTGTAAGAATTAGATATTGCAAACCTGACTTCTGCAGCATAGATTACTAAGCGTCCAAGGACACCTTTGTGTAGCAAGTGGTTAAACTGAGGCATTATTTCGCATCATATGACTAGTTAGGTATATGTGATCTAATCAATAGAACATTGGTAAGACTATATTAATTTTATTTAATCCTTTCACTTACAGTGGAAAGTAGCCACAGAGTTTTCAAAAACATTTATAATTACAGCTGTGGTACTGTGAACTCTATCAGAAAAAACAATCATAAGTGTACATAATACGGTTTAATACCGCTCTTACTTCACTTTTGAAACAAACTTTTGTGTTTTAATATCCTGTACAGCTTTGAAGTCCTTATCATTTCAAATTCAAGAGCTTAACAATCAAGCACATAGTGTTTAAAAATTGGGATGGGAAACATCACAAAAACTTATTGGATTAAACAGACTTAAAAGTTTTCGATAAACACTTTAAAGTTTTAGGGTTTCATGAAGTTTTCTTTGCTAAAACATGTGTGTTGTTTTAACGTCAATTATAATGCGTTTTTAAACGAACTAATTTATACATAATTATAGTAATTCGAAGACATACACACAAATGCAATGAAATAAAAGTTGTGCGAAACTAAACCATATGTTGCAAATAAAAAGAAAAAAAAGGACAATAAACTACATTGCAATTAATTAAAGTTTAATAATACACGAAACAACGGCCGTCAACATTCAAAAACACAATATAGCATGTTTAAACATTTTTATTTTCTACATTTCTAAAGTAATTGTTCCTTTCTTTGTTAAAATTTTATTTGTTTTTTTTTTTTTTTTTTTGGCGTAATTTTATATTTCTAGATTGTAAAACAAAGTCCAATCAAGAAAATATTAAACATTTATGTAAATTATCCACTTAATCTTTTAGTTAAACCTCCACAACAACAATCACCCATCAACCCACTGCTCCATTACTTAACCACAAAAAAACAAAACATACTTGGGGAATAAAACAACAGAAAGAAGTGCATTAAGCAACTCTAAGCCGTATGGAACAATATTGTTAAATTAAAATTCACCATCTCATCGTTAATTTTTCTGCTCAATTTCGTTTCGCCCTGTGCTTAAACATTTTATGCTGCAGCATTAGTTAAATGTTGGAGAAAACAGGAAAGTATGACAAAAAACCAAAGTCAAGAAGAAATGAAATGAAAATCAGCAAAGTATGTAAAATGTACGCAATGCAAGTAATATAAGAATAAGAAAAAACAATGATAAGAAAAAGAATTTAAATTGATATAATTGTTGCTTGCAACTCAAGTGCCAGAAAAGGAACGGAGAGAAAGTAGAAAATGCTAAAGAAAAATGCTTTTAAAGGAGCTTGACTACTGCTCAAGTGGCTGTATGTCATTGTATAATACACATGTAAAAGTTGTTAATGCTGACGGCGATGATGGTGCTGAAGCATGCATGTTCGTTCAGTGAGTACATGCAACACATGCAACAGTCAACAACCCTAAAACATAAAATTGGATTAGAACTGAAATGCATGCTACTACTGCTACCACTACACTTAACTTACTTGCATCAACTGCGTTGACTTTTAAATTACTTAACAGAAAATAGATTTGTAGCTTTGTATATGTAAATGTTTGTATAGTTTACTTATGTTCGAGGGTTGTGTGATAAATTAAAAAGGAAAAGAACATTGCAATATACTTGTAAAATCCTCATATGAATATGAAAGGATTCAAACTTGTATGAAGAGGTGCTGGTGGAACATCATAGAATAATGTATCGCATGATGCAGAGACGTTAGTTTCTCCTAGAGAGTATGAAAAATAGCTCCTTAATGTTGTTGGACAACTCGTACGGATCAATGACCGCCATTTTTTTGTAGCAAAAAAACGATTAATATGTTGCGGTAATTATTTCGTTTGAGTTTAGCACGCCCTCTGTCTTTTTTGACGAAATACGGTGCAACAGTGTTACTGTCGTGTAAACTGCAGAAGTAATGCTTTTTTTTGCTGAACTCGAACACAAATTTGCAATTAAATGCGGCTGTAATTCCTACACAAGTTCGATCTTATACGAGTATAGGCCAAGAACTTTGAAAATAATTTTCACGTAGCGCCTTGAAATTTCGTTCGATAAACACTGTTATTAATATTCATAACTAAGAAGGGATTAGAATAGTGGGCATGATAACTCCTATTAAAAATAAAAATTAAAGACTGTAGAGCTCTTAACAAAGCTGGTATATAAACATTTGGACATATAAAGCCCGTCTGCAGCAATTGATCACAATCGATCATAGGCGTATAAGAATGATCACTGCATGGAGTATTTGATAATATTTGGGGTTTTGCATTATTTTGTAACCTTGGACAAAACACTTAACAGTTCATTTTATACCAGAGATCAAGGGATAATCAAAGCCGGTGGACTTCTCCAGATGAATTGCACACAAATGCTCAATGTGTGTTTGCTGAATTTTTTTTTTATGCTGGCAGACACATTGATTATCATGAACCGGAAAACTTTATCATCGGCGAATGTTCTATATCGGAAATAATAATAATAACCCACTTTTAGGGGGTTTGGTAGGATAAAATGAATGTATCATTCCAAAATACACTTTGTTGAGGAGACCTGGGTTATAAAACAGCCCTCGTTGTTAAGGTATGTACAGCTTACATACATATATTACATTATGTTCTTATCAAAAGAAAAGTTTCGCTACTACAAGAAAAAAACTTTACTAATGAACAAGTTAAGACTTAATCGGTATTAATTGATTAAGTTTAGGAAGTATTTGGATTGTAAAGATACTTCTAAAAACCTACAACCCTCTCTTACTCTTTAGAATTCACTTTGTAACTAGAATAAATAATAAACTTTGCTTTGAAAGGTTGAAAAAACTCTGGCTAAAATGCAAGCAGATTTATTAACTATCTCTCTTTCTCGCTCTCTTTTTATTTCAAATTTTCTTAAACACTACGCACAACCTACGTAGATAATTATAACCATTACAACAGCAATAAAAGCTGCGTCAGCACCCGGTACTCATATGTATTTTTTTAATTACAAAAACAAACAAAAAAGTAATAAAAATAAAATTCAGTTGTATGTAAACTTTAAGGGGAATTCTTCGAACAAAGAATAATTTTTTTTCAGAGTTTTTAACTTGTAAAACTTGTAGTAACATGTTCCAAACATTCTTTATATTTTTTTTATACATCTTCAATGAGTAACAAAACTACAACATTATTATTGTCTTAGTTTATCTATCAGTAAGAGATGCAATATTAATACAATGTCATTGAATTTACAATGTTCAATTTATTTCCTTTTTTTGTAGGTATTGCGTGTGCATTCCTAGCTTTATCTTTTGTTGAGTTGTGTAAAACTAAAGTAAAATAGCAAAAGATAAGCAGAAAGTAAGATGACATTCTTAGAAAAAGTTTGTTTCATATGAAAACTATGATATTTAAAATAAATGTATTTCTCTGTGTTAAGTCAAGTTTGATAAATATTGAATTTTTCATTAGTGCTAGTTATCGAATTTATAGTAAAAAATTATCATTAAGTTTATTTACACACAAACCTCTTTAATCTGTATTTTTAATATTTTCAAACTAAGATTTGAAACCCTTTATATATTTGAAAAAAGGAATAAGCAAATATTGTTGCTGTTTTCCATTAAAAAAAAAACATAAGTGTTAAACAAGTTCAAATAAGATGTTTTTTCCACCACTGATAAGTGTGGTGTGTGTGGTAAAATTGAACAAAATGAAATGTAAGCTAACAGATATTGAGCAGCCGCGTTAGCTCCACTGATAAAGGCATCTGAGTGTTGGTTAAACAGAAGTTTACGAATCATGAGATTTAAAATGGAAAAAGAATATTGTTGTTAGACAGCCTTGATGATTGAGTTGTTTAAAAGGCGGCAGTTAAAGTTAACGAAGAAGAAAACAATTGTTGTGTAGCTGCAGTAGTTAAAGCATCTGCATATTTTAACAGCAGCTGAAATAGTTAATGCGCCTGCATAGGAAAGAAAAAAGAAAAACATTCTTTTGTAGCCGCAGAAGATGAGTCGATGAAGGAGTAGTCCAAATCTTAAAAAAGCTTAAGTTGGTCGGAATAGTATGGTTGAGCAGCTTGAATAAAAGCAGGATCACTCGGAGGCCAAAATTTACCTACTGCGATACCTTGAAAACACAGTTCCCTTTTGAACCCCAGCATCCCTAGCTCGTAAAAACCACCTGGGGCTTTTTCGCAAAACCTCTCAAGCTATTCAGTGTCAAATCGCTAAGAATATCTTTACAGCATCTGCAGCTCTAATCATATGATATGATGTTATGATGCCCACTAGAAGCGATAATATATATATATATATTTTAAGGCCCAATAAAATCTGCATTTTATCCTTGTTGACTGATGGCAAAAAGATTTTGGACAGTCTCCAATTGGTCACTTAAGACAATCTGACGACCGTTTCCCTCACCACCCCTTCCCGTAACTCGTTCAAAGATTTTGTCAGAGGCTTTAAATGCCTCTTTCGGCCTCTGCAACGTCTAGACTCTATCCATTCACTCCTCGTACATTGATCTATCTCAATTCCACAACAAAAGTGTAGTTGAATAAAAGATATTTTTTTATACAGCAAATTATAATATAAAATAGATTTTGGGATTAAGAAAATTTCCTGCTAGAGAAATTAATTAATATTTAAAATTTTTTATAATCTGGCCCTGAATTTTAAAATTAAAGATTTTAAAGAAACTACTAAATAAACGTTAGAATACGTGTTTACCACTAAATGATGTTGATAATTCTTTACCTGAAAGTGAATCAACTACTATTTTTATACATGTTGCAACTTTTTGTTTCTAAATACTAAGCAGGATGGGATTAAGCTTTATATTTTCCATTTATAAAAGCACTAAACATTTTCCACTCCTACATTTAAAGTCAATCTATTTGTGTTATTTTCTTTTCTTTTCAGAAAAAAACTGACATAAAAAGCTTTAACGTACCGTGTATTACGTACGTATTTAGCTGTTCAACAGAATAACAAACACAACATTCTATTATATTTTGCGTGGTAAGTGCACTACAACTATAAACAACAAAGTAAGATTTTCTTATTATGTTTTTTTATCTACAACATCTTAATTAGAAAACAAAAAAAAGTAACTTAAAAAGAGATGTTAAATTATGAATTGAGTGCTCAGAATGAAAACTCATTTAAAATTGCATACAGTAAATACCTGCATCAATTGGAGATGTATGTAGAAATGAATTGGTACAATTGGACTGGCATAAAAGATTGAGTTATTCCCTTTGGAAAAGTATGTACAAAGATTATTTCAAAATGAACGCAAAATACAATTTTTTTTAATCTTAAAACTAAATAATGAAACGCTTGTTTAGTGCTTTAACACAGGAAGGAAAGTTTAAATTTGCAATTTATACAATATTCATTTCAAACCCCATAAAACGGATGTAATTCTGGATCCATATAAGTCGAATTGAAATCATTTTTGCCAAGGGTTCAAAAGAGGTACACAAATTTTAAGCATAACAATCTGTCAGGCATATTTGCGAATGAGATGTTATTAAAATACTGCAGCAACATTGGTCCACCATAAGTGGTGGGGATACTATCAAAAACATATTTCTTACTGTTTTCTCATTTTTTTATGTTATTTTCAATATTTTTCCCATAATTTAGTTATCAAAATTTAAAACCGGACCTAATTTAAGAAGAGCTAAAGAAAGTTTAAGAACAGTGTCATATTCGGCTAATCCGAATCTTATATACCCTTTACCATATATGTAAATCTAGTTTAGTGAAGTAGCTCCTTTCAAAAGAACATATATTGCGGTGACAGAGAATTAAAAAATAAGAAAAAATAAAACTTAAGTACGATACATATTTTTACAAAAAAATGTCATCGGCTCTTAATGGGTTAACCTTTTTTTAAAAAAATTAAGTATTTCCTAAAATGCTTCTTAATGCTACCCATATTGACAATCGAATTTTTCACGAAAATTTCAGAGGCCCATAACTTGGTATATATGGGCGAGCGCCAATTTTTTCACTTGATGTTTTTTCTAATTTTTAATTCTCTATCGCTTTATTTTTTGATTAGAGTTACAGGCAAGCGTGGTGTTAAGCCCAACAGTAGATTTCAACACTAAAACCGTCGAACAGACGGACAATGCTTAACCGATTTTATGGGGTCGATAATGGATATTGTAGAAACTGCAAAACGAATGCCAAAGATTAACCCCTTTTCCACTTTTTGTGGTGAAGGGTAGAAAAATCTGGCTATTGTAAATCAGTAAAATCAGTATAAAAACGGTAATTTATATGCATGGAAAAAAACAAGCGCATCTATTGTTTATTTTTTAAATTTTATACACGGCATTTTTGTGTTTTCTTTTCATAATTATTGTTTTTTGCTTTTACTATAGAATCATAATTTCACAAAACGATCTAAATGTTGCAAAAGTATTACATTTTTACCAAGAAATAGAAGAAACTCTAAACTTTGCAGTAAAAAATCACAAATTTTATTAAACAGTGAAAAATAACTCTAAAAGTTTAAATATCGCAAATAATCAAAATTTCATTCAAATAAATATTTTCATATATAATTAACAAAATTGAAGGCAAAAGACCTCCATAGGCATCCAATTTAACTTAATTGTAACCATTTTAATTAAAAAAAAAACATAGAAGATCCAATGAATCTTGGTGGGCGTTTAGCAAACCACAGTTGGAGGATACTGAGACTAAGAGTAGGGTTGAATGAAATAAAAGGGAGTTACCAAAGATCTTTAAATTAGAATAGAAGCAAAAAGGGACTTTTGGATGACAAATGTTATATTCGTTTTGTTCAGTTGTTTTCGTGTTTGATGCTTTTCTATGTACAAGGAACCCAAATACTAAAATGTAACGTAATAACATCTTCATTGTATCAAAGATTTATTCTACCAATAAATAAAAAAATCTCAACATGATTATTTGGTGTATGCTAAGATCCGCCAAAGATTTTTTAATGACGCATATTATGGTAAACTGCCCAGCAAAAAATGTGTGAGGGAAACTTATACATATACAATTATCTACTAACACATTTGTAATAATTTTAAACTGAAACGGCGTTGCCGTTGTACGACTTTTCGTATTACATTTAAATGATTTTTTTTTTTTGGTGATTAAATCAAAGTTTTAACTTGTGTTTTTACTAACTTGATTGGCAAAGTTCAAAAGCAGCTTATAAAAAGTTCTGTTATTAAATCTGTTCCAAAGATCAGGCAAAATTTTCATTATATTTTTTGTAAAAAAAAAAATCACTGGCAACACTGTTTGCTACAGACATCACACGTATACAAATGTTTACATCATTTTTTTCATTTTCCTATTAAGAACTTTGCTCTACGCAGTGATTGTCATTTGATGGATAAATTATGGTCACTGTTCTTGTAGGGTCGATTAAGTGATCCGATATTTTATTCTTCTAAATTGGCTAAATAAAACAAACAAACAAACAAACAAACAAACCAACTAAAAAACATAATTCAAGGAGCATAAGAAATGTATCGATTCTTATTATAAAAGATTCTTTTCAAAACATTATGAAAGTAAGATCTTTTTATACTTTGCATATTTACCTTGCAATTTTAGAGAGTAATAAGAAAACTTTGCCCTTTGAGAAGCATTCACGTAAACTACTGAATTAAATGTGTTACTAATAAGTGTAGGAGTGTAAATAGCTTTTGTTTGAGAGTTAAGTAAATTAACCCCAATTTACATTAAATACTTTAAACAAAACCACTGCTCATACCATTTTTTACTGTAAATATATTCCCATATATAATTGTACTGGTTTTTATTATATTAAATACGTGTGCATTTAAAAAAGGGGATCACATAATTGAGGAGTTAATGGCAGGCTTTTTATAACTAAATAAAAAGCAAAGGGTTTTCAAGTATTTCTTTGATTTATATTTTTTAGTTGTTGTTGAACTCATTACTAAAAAGTTTATGTGTTGTTATGGTTGGTTACCTGCTTTCAATGAAGTCAACTTGTGACACATTGTGCAATGTGGAGTGTTGCTATGCGAAGAAGTTTAAAAGAAATTTACAAGAAAAAAAATTATATTGAAACAGCTTTGGGTGTTATTGTATTATTGTCATACCTCCCCTACCTCCAAGTGCTCTTAGTCGTTGCAAACAAATTTTTAAATTCTGTTTTTGTGTAAATTTACCTCTTGTAGATTTTTTCACGCATTTATTTGTAAGTCTGTGCGAGGGATTTCTGTTTAATACTGAATGTTGGGGCAGGTTGTCAAAGAAGTTTCCTTGATTTTATTCTATTGAAATCCTTAATATGAATATATTTCGTAGGCATTTTTAAATGTAGTACAAAATAAAAGTTTAAAGCGCTTTAATATACGTTTTAAAGAAAAAATTTTGTTGTCATAGCTTTCGGTGAAGACAGTCGTCACTGGCAGTTTATTTGGTACTAATCAAAACGCATTCGCGTTCGCCAAACGTGTCTAATAAACAGCCAGTGACGACAGTATTTACCAAAAGGTATGAGATCAGTATAATATTTATTGGCAAAACAAATCCGATTATCTTAATACCAAACAATTTTGTGGTTCGTTACGATAATGAAAGTTAATCTTGAAGCAATTAAGATATAAATCTTTAAATATCTCAAAGATCGTCGTCTGGCAAGCAATAAGAAGTATAGCCAACCCTAACTAAATGCAATATCAGAACTTCCAATTTTACCTCCTTGCGTTGGCGACTGATAACAGACTCTTTGTTAGGAGGAAGGCTACATTAAGGTGAGTAAGCACTGGATACCTGCCGATCTCCAGTTTTAATATAAACTTACCTGTCAGTTGTGTTATTGACAGGACACGGAAATCTTCACAAAAAGTACTGAGGCAGTGACCTCCTTGAAAGCAAGTCGAGAAAGAAGCCTAAATATATAATCGAGGAATCCTTAGCTAGATAACTGCGTTAGTGACATTTCATCGAAACTCCAAGCAACGTCAGGAAAGTTTTAAAATTTTAAGAAGACGATATTTTTAGGCTGCTTCTGAAAGAGCCTGAGGCAAGAAATTTGTCCACTGGTGTGGATGTTCAGTGCAAGCTAGTTTTAGACTAAGGTCTATGGGTAGAGATATATTAAATATGGATGCAACTTTTGTCTTGGATAAATGATAGCATATATGAGAAAAAAAGATCGACAGTCAAAATATAGAGCCACTGTAAATTATCTATCGAGCAGTGGAAATCAGTAAGTAACGCAGAAGTTTGAAAAGAAACCTTTGCTATTTGTAGTCTAAATGTGAGTTCATTATAACAGCTTCACCGGAACATTGAGTAAGAGAAATTGATGTTTTTAGAGCATTCTATTTTTTCACTATTTTATTGTTTTCTATTCTGTTATTTTCTGTTCTGTTTTGTTCTGTTTTATTCCATTAAATTCTCTTCTCTTCTATTTGTTCTATTCCGATCTATTCCATTTCATTTCATTCTATTCTTTGTATTCTATTAAATTCTTTTCTTGTAGTTTATTCTATTTATTCTCTTCTCTTCTTTTCTCTTTTCTTCTATTTTATTTTATTCTAGAATAGAACATTCCAAATTATCGTAGGCAGTAACTGTCATCGGTGTTAATTCTTTTAATATCAATAGCGAGAGCATAAAATTATACAACTTTATTTCTTCGACCAGTGAACATTCAGATTGTTATTAAAAATGTTTTAAACGATAGCTACACTTTGTTGCAAAATAATTGTAAGATAATGAGCAAAATCATACGAGTGTTAATGGGTGCTGCTTTCTGAAGTAATAACAGGTCCTTCAAAACCCATCTGCGGGGTGGGATATGATAAAAAATATAAAACATTAGCTTTAATTCTAATTCTACATAATGTCACAATACGAAAAAAACCGAAACAATTATTAAATGGCAAATGCTTTAAAGAGTGCAAATTCTGAACTGCTAACAAAACACTTTTCGATATTAAAAGAATTACATGGTGACAGAAATATTTTCTGAATGCACAAACGAGCGCTTTGTTTGCTACAATAAAATCTAACACAATAAGTAACTTTATACAATACAAAAGCTATTTGCTTTCAAAATAGGTGGCACAATAGAAATGGATGTAAGAAATAGTATTTGCAAATGGTTCTTGTTTCAGTTTTTATTTCATTTTAGTTGTAGAAGTTATAACTTTTAAGTTATAATAGTTTTCTTTGATTATATTTCTTCTATTTTGTTTTAGTTTGTTTTTTATCAGCAATAATTATTGAGGGTAATTGCAGCTGCCACAAGTACTTTTTTTGCTGTCACTTTGGGGTCTTTGGTTTGTATTAATAAGTACAATTAATATTCTTTGTTGATTAAGTTGATAAACCAAGTTTAACTGTTAATTGTAAGGTCAAATGTATATGTGGAAGAAAATTGCAAAAGGGGCGTAACAAAATAAAAATAAAAAAAATGTATTAAAAATCGTAGATATTTTTGCAAGGGGAAAATACTTATATGGAGACGCTTTTTTTAATTTGTTTTTTACATTTTTTATATTCATAAATTATTAAACTAATTACTGAAGTTAGCCAAAAGAAAAGTTTTGACCTACAGTTTTTGTTGTAAAAAATATCTTGAATAAACAATTACTTTGTTTGTTACTTAATCACGTGTAGGCTCTTTCATCGTTTTGCTTGTGATCTAAATCATGAATATATCTTTGCTTAAAGATTGGTCTTGACATCATTTTTGAAATAAATTGTTTCTACAAGAACGGAGCCAAAAAAGCGATAAACTCTTTTAACATCAAGGTACTAAAAAATACAAAGCACGTTATGAGGCATTAGATATTTATTAGACGCGTTTAGTTATAAGTTTATATTTATTATTTTAAAAATTCTAGTTTATAATCGCGAGAGCGAAAAAAATATATACATTTTCCATCAAACACATTTTATTTACAGAAAAATTATTACTGTTAGAGCAGACGACTATCTGCTGCCATGTTACTGTTACATGTCAAGCCTCTTAACACAATGAAGTTCTGTTAAAATAACAGTATTGCCATGTTAAGAATAAAACATCGATTTATGCCACCAAACTGAAATTTTCATGAAAGGAACGAAAGATGGCGAAACCAAAATGAATAGAATGCGCCTGCAAGGTGTCCTTTTTTTCTTTATACCTAGAATTTGTAGTAGTGTGAGTTGGAAAGGGTTTTTGTTGAATTTTCATATTTTCATCAAAAATCAATGGTGTCATCGCTTAGAGAATCTGAAATTTTAAAATTGCCACCAACTCGCAAACACAATCGAAACATTGCTTTGCTACAGTTTCAAAAGAGCTCTGATAAATTAAAAGGATTGTGTTACAAAAAAAAAAAAAAAACACAATTTATCTTCACCCACATACATACATTCTGCAATATTTTTTAATTAGAATCCCATTCAAATTGATTTAATTGATTCATTAATATAATTAATCAAAAAATAAATACAAAATTTTTTAATAACTAATTAATTAAATATATAAAATTTAATAGCAGAAAACAAATAAAAAAAAAAAACTTTAATAGGAGCAAAAACTTTTTTCTGTGTAACTGTTCAGAATAAAATTTTTAGACAAGGTAATCGAGTGTGGAATTAATCATTTTTGGCGGAAGGACTTCCTATCAGATTACCAACCTAATGATTTTAACCAGGCATGTGACTTTTATAATCAATTACTGAGAATTGGTTACATTGATTATTGCAGAAAATAAAAATGATCTATAGTATGTATTTTAAGGTATTCTCTGTTAACTTAAAGAATTAGTTCAGTTACTACTTTCTTTATTTGCTAACTTATGTAACGTGTTTTGTAATCGAGTAATAAATTTTGGCAATCACATTATATCGCAAGTATTTTTCAAGGTAATGTTTAATTTTTTTCTAGGTGAGGTAGGCATTTAAATATTAACAGAATGCTACTCATCTGTAATGTTATGAATGTAAATATTATTGCAGATAAGCGTATCTGGAGAGGCCCAGTCCACTATCAGAAAAAATTTAGTTCCAGTTCCTTGAAAAATTTTTTCCCTGTTAGAAACCTGTAGCCTCCTCAAGAAAATTTGTCTGGTTAAGCTTCTGTATACCAGAGAAGAACTTAAGAAAACACAAATACGGCTGGCTTGAAGATGGTGTTTGTTAGAAAAATAAATCTTTAAAAAACTTAAAACTAAATATTCTTTATTTTATTCTTTAAATAAACATTATTTTCAATCAAGTTCTACAATTTTAATGGCCGGCATATGTTTTAATTTTTCATTATTTAATTATATGTGACAGAGTTTTATTTGCTACATCGGAGACCTTTTGTAAATATTTTTTTAATACAATAAGAAAGTATACCGTGTTTATGATTATTAACCATGAAATGTTTTATTTATTGTTTCATTTCAATTTATATTTGCAAAGTAAATTCCACATTACCCATAGCGAAGCGTTGATAAATAACATTGTTCCTTTTTTTCTAAACATTTTTTATATATTTTATTTTTTTTTAATTAAACCATAAATCCATACATGTAAGTCCACTGCAAGGTTTTTAGTTGCAAAACACAAAAAAGTACCTTTATTTTGTTGTAAAATAAAAATAAAACAATTTAGTTGTATGACTTTTACACCAGGTTTATTAGAAACCATTTAAAGAAATTTATTCGATGCACAAGTTTAAAATGAGTTGTATATTACAGAATTTATCTCATAATAAAATTTAGTAAAAGTGTGGAAATATAAGCAAATAAATATTGCTATTTCCTTGCGCGGTTGCCGTAGCTTAAATAATCAGCACATTGATTACTAAGCATGGAATTAATTTAATAGCTTAAGTTCGTATTTAAGACGCTGCTAATTTAATAACAAACATTTATCTGATTTATATTCAGGTTCTTTATACTTATAAATATTACAGTTCGCTCCTATGCTGACAAAGTTAAAATTAAAAAAAAATGGTTGTACCAGATTTTTAAATTAAATGCGCCCTCTTAACCCAGAGGCGCTGAAACTCTAATCTTTCCTAATCATCAATCGTCCGAGTGTTACATATCCTAAAAAATAATAATAAATTACATATATATAATACAAGCATTTTTAGTGGAAATCATCTTTTTTTACCTAACTGACTTCAGCGTATGTCTGAGACAAAAATTCTTCTCTTCTACTCAATATTACCTAACCAATTTCCATCAGGAACAGTGTAATTTCTAAAAGATTATATTCAGTTTAATTTATTCTACATTTTTTTTTAATAGTTAAACTTAGACAAACGAAAATAATGTAGAGGTTGGTTGGCGGTTTTAATATCACAAACTAAATGTAAACAAAAACACAAAAAATAGTACACAGGAAAACACGCAATGCCGGGTTAAAAAAGTAGAAATGAAATAAACTTGTCACTTGAACAACATGTCAGTCAAAAATGGTTTAACAATCTGCTTGTTATTTCTAAAGTTTTAAATAAAAAATAAAGGGAAAACAACAAACTGATGCAAAACAATATTTTAGTTTAAATAATAGTTTTTAGAATATTTATGCACATGAAGACTGAATCAGCAAAAATCACACTCAGATTTAAAAATTTGTATGAAATACCTTGGGGAATTTATGCACATGGGAAGACCAGTGGGTTTTAAAAAATCGTACATTAAACACTAATGTTTGCATCATTATATATATTTTTGATTTTAAATTCTTTTTCATTTTTTTTCTCCGGTCAGGGATTGAACCATGGATTATTATAAATCAATTAAAATTTACTTTTTTGGCTTTTGTTCATTTTTTTAACTTAATTTTTACAAAGAAAAATTGTTTTTCAAATGTATGCGCACGTTTTCCAAATAAAACAAAAAGAATTAGACGCTGGCAAAATGTAGTGCCGCATTTTTAGGACCGCCAAATACCATCGCATCTATCTACTTAAGGTTGTGTACATTGAAGAAGTGATTATACATAGAGATTCAACAAGTGGCACTAATACACTTTGTATCATCATCCCATTACCTAAATTTCACCATAATATAGCACGTTTTCCTTTTGTTGCTCCCAACTGTTTTGATTTTGTTTTTTTTAATCTGTTGTAATTACATTACTAAAGCAGTCGCTGTCAAAGTCATGATAAAAATAATGTTTACAGTTATTGTAACAGACACGAGGCCAGGGTGACCTTAAAAAAGGAAGGAAATCCAATTTAAATTATAAAGTTAACAACAAAGAAAAACTATTGTTTGGTGTCGCAGAAATGGTCAGTAGTTTTTAATGTTTGATTAAAATTTTTTTTTCTGTTTACAAAAAATCATAATTCTATGCAGGATTGTTATATGTTAAACATTTTAAAACGTCATATGTGTACGTTCAGTGTGTAACTATTGCACATGACACTTGCAGATGGCAAGTATATTTTTAAAATATGTTATCGTTTAATACGTTAATTTAAATTTATTTTAAATTAAATACTTCAATATGATATTAAAAACAAGTAAGAGAGCTATATTCGGCTATGCTAAAACTGTTATACCTTTCAATACTTATGTAAATCTTGATTAGTGACTACATCAGCATTTATTTAAGAGTTTTTAAAGTATTTTCTGAAATATCTCTTCGAAAGCTTTTAAATGATACCCATATTGATATTTTAAAAAATATGTTGCACAATCGTTCTTTCAGAGGCCCAAAACTCGGAAATATGGGCGAGCGGCATATTCTGCACTTGATGCGTTTTTTTTAATTCCCTATCACCCCACACATAGTTGATTAATTTTAGTAACAGTTTTATTTTCTATGTAGAACATAACAACTATTTAAACAAGTTCTCTAATGAGTGCATTTAAATTAAAACGGTTTATTTATAAATGATAAAAATTAATCCAATAGTTTTTAAATGCAATTGTCTCACCAGTTTCATTTAGAATAGCGTAATATTTTTACAATTTTATTTCTCGCTCAAAATCAGTACCATTAAATCTTAGTCTTCGTTCAGTGAGAGAGAAATAACCAAAAGTGTAATGGATACATCCTTTTATAGAAACTAAAATGAGCTTTGTCTGATATTAAAATAGGAGAAAGTGGAAAGACTAAACATTTATTTAAAAAAATTATGTGTTACGTGTTATTCTTCTCAAGTGCACAACCGATTTCACTAAAATTTTGCATTTAGGTACCTGTGGTCAAAGATCTGACCGTTTTCGACATTTAAGAAGTTTTATCTTTGAAATTACTCTTTTGATTTAATAACTGGCTTTTCCCATGTTTTGAATGGGAGAGAAACAAAAAAATAAAATAAAAACACTATCACTCAAGTAATTTTCAGGCAAATACATTAAATTAGTTTTGATTTGGAGAAGTCACTATTTAAAAAAGGCATGTAGTTCTTAGCATTTCATGGCCAAGACGAATAATTTTTTGCAAGTTTTCACAGTGTTTAAATTTTAAGCATTTCATGGTTAAGACTAACTACATTTGCAAGCATTCACATTGCAAAGCATGATTTGGAAAATTATAATAAACAAAATAGTAAAAATAATTATATACTTTGGTTGAATAAGTAATAAAAGTGAAAATAAATCTACTAAAGTGAGGGTAGCCTTACACGCGAAGGGTTCCGTACTACGTGTGAGCTATATTTTATTATTCGTTGTATAAAATTTCACGTTTCTGGGTTTTTTCTTACTATTTAAAACACAAAAAAAAAAAAAATAATTAAAATTAAAAAAAAAAATAAATAACGTTATTACTGCCCTTATAACAAAGACAAAATACATACTCTGTGTTAAACGTCTATAGGTTATAGGCAACCCTTTGAAAAACAAGTTTTTAATTGATGGTGTCTGGGATGTGAACTTTGCCCATAAAACTAACTAAAAGCTACTTTAGCTCCCATATTTGCCCTCAGTAGAGCATAATAATTGTAAACAACAAAACGAAGAAGAAATTTTACTATTGAGTCTTATAAAACAAAGGACTATTAGTTCACGTTTAACATGCCATGGAAACCCCCTATTATTTATGGGCGATCATTGTTACCATATGCCAAATTTCTAAGCTGGCAAAATGCCTTCTTTTAAAAACATTTTTTTTGCGAGTAATAACGCTGTCTGATATGTTTTTGATAATCTTACTGCAAAAAATGACTTCAAATTATATGGTACCCGGATATCATCATTATTCTATAAAAGGAAAGACTTTAGTCACTTATTTAATACTTATTTTTTAGTGTGGTTTATTATCTGCAGGAACATATGGCCAGATTTTTAATTCCTTTGCACTATATGGCCTTTTTCGACGTTCCATCTCATTTTATTGCAGTTAATTAAATTTCGCTAAAAATTTTGGCGTTTTTGTCAAATACTCGAAGGAAAAATATATCTGAGGATAAACTTGAATTTTTGGTTTAAAATTTTGGCAGTTTCATCTTGCGGAGAACACAGTTATTTATTATATTATTTCTTTAAGAAATAATAGACAGATTATAAACGTTAAAATTATTGTTTGAAAGTTTCCAATAATGTGTAATAAAGCACTGAGAATTGTTGAACTTTGTTTACTTACCTTCTCTTACATCCTTGTAAGGATCTTCAACATGTGATTCTTTATAAATCACCGAATGGAAACCAATATTTTTAATGATTTCATCATGATGATCTTCTAAGCTTTTGCTTTTGTCTAAAAGTGATTTTGTCGTTGTTGTTGCTGTTGTTGTAGTGGGTGACGTTGTTGTAGATGATAATGATGATGTTGTTGTATTAAATGTTTCATCAGTACTGTGCAAATTCAATGATTGCATTTGTGTAAAATTTCTTGAAAAATAACGTTTGGCATGTTCAACGTAGTATGCATTACGTTCAGTTATTATTTTACCCTCAAATACACCATCTAACAAAGAACCAAATACATAACTGTAAGGATCTCCTATCACTTTACCCTCATATATATGATCAGTAGATACATCAAGAGGGCCATTGCTATCAATTATCTGAGAAGAAAATATGAATTTTAAGTATTAAATGTTGTTAAAGTCAAAATGTTTTTATATTAGTTAATTTTTATTAGAATAATTTCACTTACCTCTAACTTATTACTAAATGTATGTAAATCACGTTTTAATCTAATATGGAAGTCTCTTCCATGTGCTTGAAATTTTAAATGTACAAAATGATCTTTGGTCACTGATCGCCGGGCTCTGTGGTGACTAGCTCGTATATGTTGATGATCATAATCTAATGTTTCATAATGGGATATGTATTCGTTTAAACGGTTGTAGCCTATAAAAAAATTATATTTATAATTAATAAAAATATAAAAAGTTTTCAATATTAATTTAATTTAATTTTAATATGTGTAAAATATTGATTAGAAGGCAGCATAAAATTATTATTTAATATTAAAATAATTTTGATATGCACAAAAGCGTTTTTATTTTTAGTCTATTTAAAGTAGCCCCCTTTTGCTCCTTAAATATGTTCAAGAGTTCAATAAATAATAGACTTAATATTGATTAAAAACAACCATCTTTGCCTGAGACCATTTCTTTATTTATTAATTTTTTTTTTCCAAGTAGAAAGGTGTATAATTTTGAGACCTTATCAATCGATTTTAGAATGGTCAAATTAGTTAGGGCACGCGCCTTTCACACTTCATAACAGCACTTTTGTTCAACAATATGTTCAACGCCTTAACTTCTTAATTTTTAATTGATTTCCGAAGTAACTAGCTAAACCATCAAATAGTACATGGATGGATCCAGTACTTTGAAAGGGTCTGGCGCGTGGCAGTAGAATGATCTTGAATAAATTATCCACTTCCGACCAGAAAAGGAACGAGAATACCAATGTTAGGATCTGAATTATTTTGTAGACCAGATTCAAACAAACTCTAATCACAGGGTTTATTTGACAAACCAAGACATGCGAAGCTAAAACTTTTGAGATTTAACCAAATTCATTTAAAAACTCTAATAAAGTCACTTGGCTGCCTCACAGGCTATTAAGAATTAAAGAATAACCGCAGTGTACTTGGTATTGTGAACAGTAGCTGGTGCTGCTTATGTGAATATAATGAAAAGTCTGCAGGACATATTTCGAAGGACTATAACACTTTATGAGATTTCGCACAAATGCAGATCAAAATGAGGTGCTTAAACAGCTGAAACAGTTTATAATAGATGTTTGGTCGCAGTTTCTTGCATCCTCATAATAGAGAAACTTTGGTTCGTTAAATAATATAAAGCAATTTTTTTAAATATACATGTACAAATATAATTTTTTAACAAAATTTTTAACATATTTTTCTTACTATTGTTTTGAAAGAAATAATAAAAAATATTACCACAAACTCATTTCAAACTATTATCTTACCCTATAGACTTAAAAAAAGCATTGTCCTAATGTGACCCATAAATTAAATAACTTACAAAGCTAAAAAATATATAAAAAAAGAAATAAGATTTATGTTCAAAACACAAACAGACAACAACGAGTACATAATGGTTTTTTACGGCAACAAGTATATTTTTTTCGACTGCTTAAAAAAAGTGTAAAATAAAAATAAATTTATGTTTTTAAAAAGATATTATTTTGTCCTACGTATAAAAATATTACAAAAAAAGCAAACAACAATATCTTAAATTCTTGGTCTGAAATTTAAAGGCTAAGAAAAACGAATAAGGAATGGAAATAACTATTATGAAATAAATTACGATACGACATTTAAAATGACAAATGTTTTTAATAAAAACAAAAATTATTACTGTTAATAGAAAATAAATAATCTCTAGAAAACAAGTAAGAGTGCTATACTCGGCCATACCGAATCTTATATACCTTTCACCTTACTCTACTTTTTCACTGGATTTTTTTTTTCTTATTGTTGATTTCCCTATCGCCCCATATATTTGTGTTTTTTTAATGGAATGACTTCACTAAATTAGAATTAGCCGAATACGGACGAACCGACGGACATCGCTCAATGGACTTCGCTATGCGTAAAAATTTTGACTAACATAGATACACTTTTTTTCCACCTATGGTGAAGGGTATAGAAAATAACCTGCAAGCGTATAAGAATTCATATTTATGTGATAGATTATGCTGGTACAAATGCAAGCAAAATCAAAAGTACGAATATGACGTGTTTTCTTGATCAAAACTCTTTTTTTTACTTAACAAAAACAGCATATTTGCTGCTGCTATTAAGCTGAGAAACCTCAAACTAAAGAACAGTGGAATTTGTCTTTAAATAGAAGTAACAAAGTTTGAATGTGACTTAAGCAAACTTAAAAATAAGTTATAATTGAAACGAAATATGGAACACAAGAGAGACTATCTATAACTTTAAAAAACAAAATGAGAAGCTTTTCATTGCAACCTTTTCTTTTTGGCAAAGAAAGTAATCGTTTTCTAACTAAGTCTAGAAAGAAATCTTTTTTCTAAAAATTAATTTTTAACTTTTAAAAAGATTTTTGGCTATATTGGATGGAAAAATATAGAAAATAAATTATTTTACTCATTATCGGATTATTTCATCATTTTAATTACACGCTATTGAACGATTTTTAAGAAATATAATTTAATTTTACCTTATTTTGGTGTGAACTAAACATTTTTATCATTTAAAAGCCCTTTTGCTTTTTATTTTATAAATTCTGTACCAAGTTACTTGCGATGCTATTTGGCCAAGAGCTTTAAAATCAAATCATATATATAAAATTCTCGTCTCGCAGTGTTTGTGATTAAACTCCTCCGAAATGTTTCGGCGGAGTTCGTCCCTTGTACACAAGAAGTGCAAAATTGGTCTTAAAATAATGCATTAAGGTTAATTATTAATAGTTGTCAATTGTTAAAGTTAGGATGTTGCAGGGTAACTTATTTGTTATCATGTTCACTTTAAGCTAAGTAGGATTGAACAAACGGACTTTAGCTTGATGGCATCTGTTTGATAAAAGTTTAATACAAAGCTGATTATATGCCTAAAAAATCTCAACTTTAACTCCTGGAAACTTGTAATAATGGGTCTAAGAGCTTTCGGATAAAGTTATCTGAGATGAAAACTTTTCCCTTAAATAGAAACCTATGAAAAATATGTAAGGAACGTTTTGCTTTCACGTACGAACTCTAGGTTAATTTTGTTTCTATTAGGTCAAATAAAAAAATTTTTAAGTGCAACATTTTTATCTAATTATACCAAACCATTTTAATATTACTAGAAGCAAAATTATATTAAAGTAAATACAAGTGTTATAAGAAAACACAGTTCGTATTAGAATATAAGGAAATATATCACTGCTGCCACTAACATGAAATAATGTATGTAAATTTCATCAATGAAAATAAATTTATAATAATGTTTAAACAATTTGTATATACCTGTATTTTCAATAACCCAGCAAACACATATTCAAATGTTTGGTAAATTATGGATTCTATATCAAATTAAGCGTACTTCCAAGACCTTTTCACAATTAAATATAGTTCTGAATAAAATATTTGCACTAAAAATATTACTTAATTTTAAGACATATTAAAAAATTTATTTTTTTTTTCAAATATATTGTAACGAAAGTAGATTTAATGTGTGTATGCTTTTAAAACAAAAATATTCTATAACGTTTTCCAATATCACAAAATATCCATGTTAATAGCACACATAAAATAAGCCTTTAACAAAGAAAGCAACATGGTTTCTTAGTTGCTGCAACATTATTTCGATAGACTAGTACCAATACTAGAGCAGAAAACTTAGCTACAACAAGCTGGGAAATATTTTCATATTTGAAAAATCTACACGTTTTAACTCTTTATAAATAGAAATTGTATTTGTGATTGGTAAGGCAATATTAAATATAACGTCAAAGGTTAAGTTTAACCTAAATACAATATTGTATATTGTAACATTTTTATTATCCTTTTATTTTAATTGCAAAATAAAATAAACAAAGAATTACTTTCTTTGAAGTTACTTTAAACCGTGATACACCCATAACTTTTCGTTTTTTGATTTTAAGAACCGTACAAATATATTTAAATATAAAACTTTAACAATAACCAAATGTACAGCTTTAATACACAATAGAATAACTCCTAACATCAAAATTGTTCCACATATTATCGACGAAAAGTGTAAAAGTTAAAAACAAGTAGAAAATGTTTATGTTTTGTTTTCTTAAAATTTCAAATCTATTCAAGCTTTTTAAAAATGCTTAAGAAAAAAAAAGCAAAGTATTACAATGCTGCTAATTCTTTAGTTATAAACTCTAATAGAAACATTTTATAAAGTACTTTTTCAATTTGGCGATTTTTTGAAGAATAAGAACAGACCACATTGAAAAAAAAAATGAAAAAATATGGCACTAAATTAAGTGAATTGAAAATGAAAAATTAAAAACTAAACTTAACACGTTTGCTGGGAGTCATAAAAGGTTATAATATTTCCATGCATGTTTAAGATATTTAACAACAACTGAATATATAAAAAGGATACATGCACAGATACTTAATAAAGGGCTGACCATAAAATTAAACGTCATTAACTAATAAAAGGTAGAAGAAGCAAATAAAATACGTAATTCAAATTATTCATTACATAAAGGTCCCCCTTAAGTGTTAAAAATTTATAAAAAAGCTAAAAAAGAAAATGTCTGTATTAATGGCGATAATTGAAAGCTTTTGTTATTTAGATCATCACACAGCAACTATTTAATATATGTATCAAATAAAAAATTATAGAATACATCAAATATTATAAGAATAGACAGTTTTATTATTAGTCTGATAAGAAATTATATGTTGAGATGTACATCCTGCAAATAAAACAATTTAATAATGGCACCGTATTATACGAATCTAAGTTATATGGCAAATGCTCTACAAAATGGCTTTGGACCTCCTGAGTCATTTTTATATTTAGATAAATTGTATCTTATTTAAGATGAAAATGGTTTACCAGTATTTTATCATAGTTATAGACGGGCTAATGTTAAAGCAGTTAACTGCAATATATCAAATATGTTAAGTAGATATAACAAAAGCATGTCAGATGAAGAACTTCGTAGAATGCGAAACAAAAATACGAAAAAATTTTGGTGGTTACAAGAATAGGCAACTATGAAATTCTTCCTTTTGTTTTACTTTTAAACTTATAATTTTTATCCTTGCTTCATACAAGTAATGTTTTTGTTAAATTTTCATTACATTTAATATATATTATTTTCGTATTTACTAGTAATAAATATATGATTTACAATTAAAAATGTGTTATGCTATATTAAATGTACTCGAGAGCTCGTTTCTGGGACTTTGTATATACATGTATATATTATTAAATACTAGTGTTTATTATAGTAGAAGTAGTTTAAAAGATGTAAATTAATAAACAAAACAAAAAAAAAAAATGGCATACAGATGCCAGTTTTTATGTACTGAATTAGAGAAAATGAGAAAATCCATAAACTATATTTTTTATGAATGATATGGCAAAACTAAAGGTTACCGCTACCTCGAAGGACATGGACCGATTGAAAAAGTTTGTTTCAACCCGAACACTATGCGTAAGAACACAGAATATATATATATGGGGGTCAGAAATGGATATTGTGAAAATTAATAACGGAATGACAAACTTAGATATGCCCTTCTTTTTCTTTTGTGGTGAAGGGTATAATAACACTTAAGAAAATAATGTTGTCGCACATACATGATAGGAAAAATGATATCACTTTTAATATAACTTTGTGTAGAACTAATGTATCATAAGGTATCACTGAGACACAAAAAAAAAATTATTTAAAATCGTCAACTTATTTTTGTTCTTTCATTTCATTGTTTTTTTAAAAAAGATCACTTCAAGTATAATTCCCGAATACATTTTTTTTCTGACATAATGCAAACGTGCAAAAAACCAGCGGCGTTTGAAAAATGTGGCTTTGGAGTTTAAACTTAATTGCTAGAAAAATGTAACTTTTTTTTTTAACAGAATTTACTATCTCTTGGAGAGCTTGGCGGTTAAAGAATAATAATATAGTAAATTATTTACTTTTTGTTTTATAATTATTATGAAACTGCATATTCTAAATTATGACGATTATTTTAAAAATAAAGAGTAAGCAAAATAAGACTTTATTTTTCGAGCAAAACCTTTTGCTTAAGTATTAAGTTGAAATAATATTAATACTCTGTCGTAAAGAACTCTAGCAATATAAAAAAGGCATATGAAGCCGAAGTAAAAAAGTAAAAATTAAATGAAGAAAGTGACAGTTTATTTGTGACATGCTGTGACTCTTTGCGAGTTCTAATGATTTTATAAGACTGAAAAGGTAGCAGGAGCCACGTCGTGACAGGTACTTCTTTGTAAGTTCGCGTGACAGGAAATGTTACGTTTGCAGATATAGTATGTTTTTCGAGTTTCATTAAGGTCATCAAAAATGGAGAAAAATTTAAGGAAAATTCATTTGAGATCCAACATGACTGCAGTTTGAAAAAGGTGTCTTTACGATATACTAACGAGACCTGAAGTTAGGTATTTGTTTACTGGCTTCACCTTAACTTTTTACTGAAAAGTAATTCGTGTATATAAAAGAAAATTATGAATATTTTAATTTTTTTAGTCCTAAAACAATTGCGTATTTCTATTTCCTTATATTTCGACAAAGAATTCGTCCTGGTTGGCATCAAACTCTATGTATAAATTGGATATTTTTGGTTCGCTTATCACAGTGTGACAGCAGCTCGCCATATAATTTAATTTCATAATTGTTTGGAAGAACAAAGGACTTACGATTTGCTAGTCATATGCATGTATATATATATTTTTTAGTGTTAAAATTAGATGGGTAATTTGCAGAACCAGCAAAATTACACTTTTACTGATCTGCAATTTAATTTTCATTACCGGTAAAACTGTTTGCTTTTTGCAGATGATGTTTTTAGTTATCTTAACCTGTTTGGATGATATTATTTAATCATTGTAACATTTTTTTGCACCATACATCACTTAAGCGTATCACATCCTTGAAGTGCAAACGTAGCAGCATCGTAAGCCCTCATAAGTGACTTTGCTTATAGGAGCACTCCTGTGGATATAGTGTCTCCGCGTGTTTCTTTCAGGTTTCTGTTGTACGTTGCAGCAACAATTTTTATTTCTTTGTATTTGATTTATTAGCAGATGGTCGAGCGCATGTGGCAGGCCAAACATGTCAAACTTATAAACGAATATGTGGTCCTACCTGGAGCGCCTATTCTGCTTCGAAATGACTGATCGGTAAAAGTGGTCAGCAATAGTTTTCCATTGATATTTCGACTGATCGTCTTCTGATAACGTACTTGTTTAATTTTGGTGAGTATACATAACGGTTTTTTAGCTTCAGTTCTTTTTTCTTAGAGTTTCACATCATCATTGCTGATGCTGCTGTCAGATCTTTATCTTAATTTCTTTTTAAGGCGATTATCTTAAAATCGACTGCAAAATGCTAAAATTGTTTGTACAGACTTGTGAATTGGACATTCACCTAAAATGGTTGATTAGTAGCTGTTAAGTTTTTTTTTTTTTAAATTTCGCTAAAGAGATTTCCTCGATACTAATTAATATTTTTCGTTTAAAGGTGAGCTCCCTTTTTCTTGCCTAACATTTTTACTAAAACTGTTTTAACAAAAGTTCTTTTAAAATCTACAAACAAAAAAAAAAAAAAAAAAACAAATTTGGTATGTTTGTTAAATAATATCAAAAAGTTAAATGAAAAAAATCTAGTTTTCCTTAACGTTGTTGCTTTTTTATGATACATTGCATTAAAAAAAGCAATAACCATATAATGATGAAAATTTGTTTAAAGAAAAACTTTTTCTTTTTATGATGTTGTTTTTAGCTGAAGTAAAAGAAGAAAAAATACATTAATGCAAATTTGTTAAACGTGTTTGTTAACAAGTTTATATGCGAAGCGAGTTAATAACATACAAACTTCGAAAGTCGAGAGTGTTTGTAAAAAAGAATATCTAAGGCACATAAAAAAAAAGAAAACAGGAAAACTGATTATAAAAGTTTTAAGAAAATAAAATCAATAGTGGATAATAAACTTTTCTAATTGTTTTTCTATCACCAGCAATAAATAAAACCCCAACAAATGTCACAAACACCTGATTTGCAAGTTAATTAATGAAAAAAAATTTTAATAATGCAGTATAATAAAAATTCATAAAATTGTAAAAAGCAGAAAATGGGTTTTTAAAGTTGCCTGTGAAAAACATTGTAAACCGAAGCATCTAATAAAGTTAAGAGGACACTGAAGCGAGGCACCTAAATCTCAGAGAGTTACTTGAGATCAAAAAAGTTAGGATCAAATGAAAAGCATGGACAATATTTTTACGAAAATAAGATCTGGCAATCCTTCATATCTTAAAAAAACAACAGTGTTATTGTTGCCCGTATGTGCGCGATAAAAAAACAGAGGCTAGCTAACACAAGTCGAGCAACTTATTTCTAAAAAAAATTAGGAAAAATTAAACACTAGCAGAATGTAATGCAGCATTTTCTGGATTGCTACATCAATTTTGATCAATTTTTTCGCATCTAACTACATAAGACTGTGTACATAGTAAACATCATTTATTTTACCATACAAAACCCAACGCATTTCGTCATATATATTTGTTCTTGCT
The DNA here is from genome assembly GCA_937654795.1 of Cistogaster globosa. Lineage (NCBI taxonomy): Eukaryota > Metazoa > Arthropoda > Insecta > Diptera > Tachinidae > Cistogaster > Cistogaster globosa. Next base: position 26,664,498 of record OW569404.1, read on the forward strand.
TCCTACCAGCCAAACATTAGCATAGCCATGCATGCAATTTTTATTTATTCTTTCATACTTTTGTCCATACATCATTATAGATGTTGTTTCAGAATCACACTTATGTTATATAGGAAGTATGAATGCGCGCTGTGCCATGCGTGTTATTTAATTTTTTTATGAATTTATTTTTTATTACACGTTAAAAATTTTTAAAACAAAAACTTGTAATAGAAAAAAATAAGTTTTTACTGCTGCTTTGCTGTATATCTTTTCTTTTACAAATAATTTGTATAAAAAATGAGAGAAATAAACAAAAATTGCCATCATTTGTGATTATCACATATTATGCTAAAATTTTCGTAAAATTATATAAAAAATTATATTTCCTTTTTATAATAATATTTTTTCTATTTATATTCTTTTTCTTCTATTTTTAATACGTGTTTTATAAGTATTTGTAGCTTGGGTTGTTGCTGTCCCATTTATTTAACCACAACTCATTTACGTGTATCCCCACTTGGTTTAACTCCTTTCGAATAATTTTTCTTGTTTTTAACATTTACCGAACAAACAAAGGCAAATAAATGTCGTGTCTGTTTGTTGGGCAGTGTTTGTATGCAAATAATTCGTTTTTTTTTTTGGGACATCCTTTCACACATACACACAGAGACTCATTTGCACGTACATAAATGCAATCTGAGTTTGGGTTACACAATTCATTAAGAAATAGACAGTTTATATTTTGTGACCCACAAATAACAAGGATTGGTTACGTTTTTTTGTGGAGAAACTAAAAAACAGTAATAAAAAACTAAGGTTGAACCAAATTGAGACAACAAAAATGTCACAACAGGAAAAGGATCTAAAGATTATTTTAAGGACCATTATAATGATCAAAAACAACCACATAAACTTTAAATATATTTATAGAAAAAAAAAAACAGGGACGGTTTACAAGCTTAACTCACAAAAAACACACCCACAAAATTGTATACAAAAACAAAATGAGAAAGTAAAACCTATTTATTTGGTTAACAACAACTTGACAACAGCAATAGTTGGGATAACACAAGCAAATTCCTACCTAAATGTGTTGTAATCCCTCTTTGGGTTAAATTTGCTTATCAATTTATGCAAATGTGTAGTGTATGTATGTTTAAGGGATTGTATTATTATTGTTTTTTTTGTTTCTTTTTGTAAATGTGTCAATAAGGGTTGATTATGTCCTTAATTGGATGGAGACAAAATAATAATAAAATTAAACCAAATTATGTAGGGTTTCATAAATTATAAAGTGGTCTAATGATTTAAATCATATCAGACTTCATTAACACCTAAAGCGTAATGATTAATGTTATTAAAGTTATACACGCGGCACGTTATTAGCAGACACAAATGTTGCTGTGCATCATTTAGTTAAAATAATTAATAAACGATTGCAAAATGTCATATTTTTGGCAAGTTATGATGGTATTGATTATCAAAAGGACATGCGAATTCAAATAGCTAAAATATCATTTAATTACTCCAAGAGCTACAGGGAAGTAATATTATTGCAAAAAAAAATGTCTGAATTTGTGACTGTATATGTTCAAAAGTTCATTATCGCTGAAACGAGTATACTTAAGTATATTTTTTATTTTTAGTTGTTTTAAAATAAAAATATTGTTTATTATTGATATTAAAAAAATGCCTTAGTGCTGAAACAATTAGAAAATAAAATAATGCTAATGCTAAACAAAAATATCTTTTTCATAGCTGAAATACCTTTCTTTTACTCTGTGGTGTACGATAAAAAAAATCTTTATTAACTTAAATTTGAACATATGTGGATTTTATCACGGAGCCTTTAAATGCTTTTTATATATTGATATGAATATTAATCGAATTTGTGACATTAATGTTATGACAAATGTCATCGGTAGGACAATCACTGACATTGAATGAAAAACGTCATCAATAAAGCAATTTTTAAAGTGTCAATTATGTTATGACGACTATGATATATAAGAGCAATCAACCTCTGTATAAACTTGACTGTGATAGAAGAACTATGGTTATCTATTGTCGCCAAGAAATGTTATAGAATACAAATAACAGACTAAACTGTTTCAGTTTGGGGTTCTAGAATCAGTAAGCGCTGGTTTCATTTAATTCATGCGATATATCCGAAGATGTTTTTTTTTAAACAACTATGAACTTTCTATTTATTAGAATAAATTTTATTACACAAATTGGAAACTGGAATTTCTTCCAGAAAAATAACCAAACAATACGTTAAGTTTGGCAAGATATTGCACATAGTTACATTCCTAATACTTAGTTTGGGCACTGCAATGCTGGCATTTCCTTCGCAAAGATTAAAGCTATAATTGAGTCAAAAACAAAGATATTTTTCGCAATATTGATGTATAATTTTTTAGCGTTAATTCAATTTTTTATTAGTAAAAGTTTATGAGATATGTAGTGCTTCTTAATTGAATTGCGGAACATCAAATTAGTTATAAATCTCATATAAAGGAGAAAACTCTCATGGTCTTAATTTTGGAAATATTTATCTCAAGACGAAGTAGTGCAACTTTGAATTACATATTCAACAGTTTTAACGAATTTTTGCGACAACGAACATATGTTTTCGAGATGGCCTTCTAAATGCTAGATTATCCCTCTTGATCTTGACGTTGCTTCTACAATGATGTTGCCGAATGCCACGTTGAAAATCATGGGTTATAGGGTACACCCTTGGCGTACACCAAGATTATGGGTCATCTTGTTGTATCTTCTTGTGCAATGCGGTAGGTTGCATTTATGTAGAGAGAGAATGAAGGGCATGGGTTTTTTTGGTACACTTTTATAGCGAACTGCATTAAATATGGCATAATTGTTTAAGGTGTCGAACGCCTTATTGAAAACGATAAATATTAGATATAATGATGGTCTCCATTGTACTGTGTGTTCTGCGAAGGACTATTATTCTATTTCGTTATAAGAACATCTGCAATTACCTTATTCATTGTAGCAGTTCTTGTACTTAGTCAGGTCTCCTTTTCAATTTTAATCTGTCTTTCAATTCATCGTTGAGAGAAACCACTTCTGACCCAGAATTACGGTGGGATCTGCTTTAAGTAGATTAGGTGATATTTATCGATAACAAAAGATAAAGTGAAAAATTTTATGAGTTTATCATGTCTTCTTGTGTTTGGAGCAATGGAAAGTGAGGTGCTCTTTGTGTTGAGATGCGATTTAGTATTTTTGTGTAGTCAAACGTCCACACATGTAGTTGACTACATTATGGACGTAACTAATGCTTCGTTGTGTGTTTAAGAGGTTTGTTTGAGGTACATATTTTCCAGCCTAGTGTATATGTCGCAGCTTCTATAAGACTCTGAGGTTGCCTGGGCTGCCCTAGAATATTCTCAGCCCTGTGGTGTTTATTATTTTTGCTGTTCTGCTTAACCTTTTTGTTCATGCAGCTGTATGCGTCCTGCACACGCTTTTCATCACTTTTGGTGTATATATCGTTAGAGATTTTTCTTTTCTTTTTTTGTTTCTTTGATCATTGTACAGTCGTCTCTTGCTGATTACAATGTAATTGCAAAATGCTTGGCGGACGTTGATGCACTTTTTGTGGTGTACGAGATTGCGAAACTTTCGGTGTCGTTTTTGAGTATTTTTTGTTTTGTCTAAATTGAACACTGTAAGCTTGTAACTTTATTATTTCATAAATACTTAATTATATTGCGCACTAATATAAGACAAAACTAAATCATTCTAATGTATTTTTATTAGCCAGAAATCCCTAGCCAAAAGGAGTCATTAAGCCTTTATATGCATTGATCTAATCTTTGTTCGTTTATTTTTTCTAACATACAGATGTATCTCTTAAAAGTCGCTAGTGCTTGAATAACAAATAATAAAAAAAATTTAATCTGAAATTAAACAACGCAAAAAAATAAATATTTTTTTTGCATCAAATATTTGTTTAACTACAACAAATAATTTAAATTACTTTCTGCTAAATATTTATCAATTTCAATTAAGATTTTTTCCAACTAATATTTAATGTGTATTTTATTTCAAACAATTTTAATTAAAACGCAGATCTGTTTAATAAGAACTACTTAAAAATAGCTAAAATTAAAATGGATATAAAAACAAATAATGAACCCACATGCCGTCGAAATTATGTTGACAAATAAAACTAATGAAAATGAGCGTAAAATTAAGTTTATATACATACCTGGTAACACTTATAAAAATATATGGTTGTAGTAGAACACAATTTCATATGCATTAAAAACTTAATTTGTACAGATTTAATAAAGTGTACAATTGTACATCTAAATATTGAAATATTAAAATTTTCTAGGAAGCAAATAAACGATTTAATAAATTTAAAAATTTAATTTATATTCTGTGTCTAAAGTTATGTGTACATATGTACACATGTACATACATTCATGTATTTCATGCAACAGTAATAAAAACACACACGAATACATGCAATTTAATATGAACACTTAAACGAAATGAAGGTGTATGCATGTATGAATTTATGTATATACTTGGAAATGTATTTGATATACATATACAGTTTAAATATAAAACTAATAAATTATGCATTAATACATTAATATTAAAATACCCCCTGGACAACAAGTCCCATAAGTAATAACAACAAAAGGCTAATTAGATTTTTAACGACAATACTCGTTTAGTCATTTGTTTTATTGAAGTATCTGCAACATTACTTTATATTAAACACTCTTAAAAAATAAGAAAGTTTAAATGTTTAATTTTCCACCAAAAAATTTTAAACGAAAAAGGTTTTATCAATTGCTATCCATTTTTAGTGAGTAGTAACTAAACCTTGTTGTATCCTACTGTTTTTATTTTCAAAATATAGTTAAAAATACATAAAGAATTTCCAGATATAAGTCACTTTAGGCCTTAGGTCTTTTATTTATTGAAAACTTGTTTATAACTACAGAAATCAGAGCAGCTGTTGTTAAATTATACCGTAACCAAAAAAAAAAAAAAACTCCTTTTATTTTAATGGATTTTTTTCTGCTTGAATTTCCTAGCTGACTTGTTTTTAAATATTCCAAACGATTTCTATAGTTTATTTAAAATTTATAAAATTTTAAGGTCTTGTGAGAAAAATCTCTTTATTTAACGATATGAAAAATATTTTGTACACACAAAAGCTCTCATAATATGAAGCTGCAAGTAAAAATAATAAACACATAAACGTGAACAACAATGTTCACATGTATTTGTTAATATGATTGAAATTGTAGTTTATTTAACATATACAAACATGCTCATATTACAAAGTAAAATTTTACAGCTAAATATTTGTTTATCTTTTGAAAATCTTTATACTCTTTTTTTTGAAACATAATATTTTCCATCGTTTACAATGAAACGGTTTTCAATGTTTTTATATTACACATACAGTCTCTATCTCTCCTTATTTCGTTATTTCTTCCTCAGGATAATATTCAATGCTATTTATTTTCAGTTGAAAATTATTGTATAATAAATTCTTCAATTTTATAGTCGACTAAAAATATAGAATTAAAAAAAAAAAAAAAAAAAAAAAATTAAACATACAGACTCAAAATCGCATAATAAAAATATTAATATGTTTGCAATTTTTATTATAGGAACGTGTGTTTTTAAAAAGTCTGTGTTTATGTGGGAGTAAAAAAAGAAAATTGTTTATACAACATATTTTTTCTTTGTCGGTAGTTAGTCTTTGTTTCTGCTTGTTTCAACTTTATTGCAAATGAATATTTGCCAGAATCTGTGTTATTACAAATACTAAATATGTCATTTGCAATTGGGAGAAAAAAACTTAAAATACATACTTACATTCATGCGTGCATACCTAAAATGCAATAGATAAAATTTGTTTAAGAGCAACCACATATATAAATTTGGAGGTGTTTTTTTTAAGGCAGACTATAGAGCTTGTGAGCCTTGAAATATCGGTCTCATCTCATAAGATAAACACAAAAATCAGTCTTATTGGGTGTCTTTAACTTGAAAGGTTTTAATATATTCCAAGGCGAATCAATTGCCAGTTGACAGCGTAGGCGAATTCAGTATTTTTTGCTGGTATACACAACAGTCAAACTCCACATATAAAAAATATACACAAAAAATAGTTTAACTGTTTTGTTTGTATATAGATGCATTATCTGCGATCAATACTTATCTATTTTTATACACTTGAACACAAAAAGTGGAAAAAGGGTTTAGCTACACCTGACATGTCAAATTTCCCACTGTAAGACCCATAGATGTCGTTTAGGGCTGTTAAAACATTGTTTCTGTAAAATACTTGTGATAAGTTCTCTAACAAAATTTCGTTTAGAACGTGTTCTATTTTGATCTGACAAACCATCTGGCAAAAACCTATGACGAATGAAAACAATCAACGGTGGTTAACTATTGGTGGTAGCATTAGTCGGCTGTGCAAAATCTGAAATTGCTTTTTACTATTTGATAACAATTTGATGTAAGTTTTGTATCATTTTAATGCATTCTAATCTTCTTCTTATGTAGAGTAAAAAAAGGTAATTAAAAGTAACAAGTCTCTAGTAATTCCGTAACGCATACAAAAATGTTTTAAGACGGCAAAAACGCATTTTGAAACCGAAGGGTTTGGAAGTCTATGCAGTGAAAAAAGGAAATTTAATTTTTTGTTATTTATTATTTGTTGAAATTGAAATAACACTACACAATTTAATTGTTTTAGTTTTTGAACAAAGTTTTTAAATAATCACTTTTAACAAAAAAAATTTTTTTTTTTTTTTTATTATTTTATTGTTATATTTGCAATCTGTCTACTAAAAGACAATAAGCAAATGATATAAACACGTTACATAACACGTTACAGGAGTTATGTAGTTTCAGCAAACTACATAACTATATAATAAACAAAAAAAATAATTATTGACTAGCTTCTGTAAGGCAAGTCTAATATATGTGCACGTTTAAGTCTTCTGGTTTCAGAGCTTTCGTCTAAGAGTAAAACAGCTAAAGGATTTCTGTGATTACTTAATCGTCCAAGATAGTTTTCACTAAATTTTTGAATTTCTTCTCTTACTGAGGGCAAATTAAGATCTCTACGAATGCATTTGTTAGAGACAAACCATGGTGCTGCAGTGATTAGTCTTAAGGTTTTGGACTGATATCTCTCTAAAATATCAATATTTGATTTGCTTGATGTTCCCCATAACATAATTCCGTATGTCCATACAGGTTTCAGAATAGCTTTGTAGATAGCGACTTTATTGTTTAAATTCAGTTCTGATTTTGGCCCTAACAGCCAATATAGTTTTCGATTTTTAATATTTAATTGTTTTTGTTTAGCTTTAATATGTGGCTTCCAGGTTAATCTTCTATCTAAGGTGATTCCTAGATACTTAATTGCAGTTTCTTTTGGTATTTGTTCATTATATATAGTCACACTTGAACAGTCCCCTCTCCGTAATGTAAAAGTAATATGTTTGGACTTATCTGAATTTACCTTAATGTTCCACTTAGTCAGCCAACTTTCAAGGATATTAATTTGGATTTGGACAATCCGTGAAGCTTCTATCGGTGATTGGCTAGAAGCAGCTATAGCTGTATCATCCGCATATGTTGCTACAAAGACATCATCTGTGATTGGAATATCAGCAGTAAAAATCGTGTACAATACTGGACCAAGAACACTTCCTTGGGGAATTCCTGCTTTGATTTCATAAATACTTGATCTTTCGTTCCCGTTTTTAACATAAAAATGTCTTTTGGAGAGATATGACTTAAAAAAGCTATAAAATGGAGCTGGTAAAACTTTCTTTATTTTAAAAAGTAGTCCGTAGTGCCACACTCTATCAAATGCCTGCTGTATGTCAAGAAAAACAGCTGAACAATACCGTTTGTTTTCAAGAGCATCAATAATTTCATTCACAATTCGATGACATTGCTCTGGTGTTCCATGTTTATGACGAAATCCAAACTGGTGGTTTGGAATAATATTCTGACTCTCTAGAACTGGCAGCAATCTTAGTAAAAATATTTTTTCAAATATTTTTGAGAAAATTGTTAGTAAACTTATTGGTCTATAGGATGACATCATCTTCTCCGGTTTGTTTGGTTTAGGAATCATAATAATTTCAGCACACTTCCATTGGGATGGGAAATGGTCCAATCTCAGTATTGCATTGAAAATTAAAGTTAAAAATAATATACTTTTTTGAGACAAGTTATTCACAACGTTTGCAGTTATCAAATCATAACCAGGTGCTTTTTTTCTATTCAACATTTTAATTTCTGTTTTTACCTCATTGAGAGTAAAATGTTTTATAGGTAGATCCATTTGACATGGCGAGTCTAAAAACTCAAGTACTTCATTGTGTTGATCAATACTATTTAGTTTGTAGGGTTGGAAAGTATTAGATAGATGTACAGCGAATGCCTCTGATATGCTCTTATCTGATTTACACCAAGTGCCGTCAGTATTTTGTATTGTTATATTACGTTTGATTGGCCTTTTCAAAAACTTCGTAGCTTTCCACAAAAGATGCTCATCATGTCTGGAGCTGTTGATTTTTTTCAAAAATTCTGCAGTTGATTTGTTTTTATGTTCATATAGTAACTTCTTTAGGTCTTTACAAGCTTTGTTGAATAATCTCTTATCTAAAGGATTTCTACTTTGCATCCAATTTCTTCGTAGTCTTCTCTTTTCGGCTATAAACTGTCTTATTTCTGTCGAGATTTGAGTACAATTTTGTTCAACTCTTGGAATACAAGGAGTTGCTAAGTTGGCAGCTTCGTGGATTAGATTTGTAAAGTGTTCTTCTGCATCATCTAGTTCGCTAACAGTTTTTAATTGCATGTTTAAGTTAATATTTTGATCGACCCAGCATTGAAATGTTTTAATGTTAGTATAAGGAGTTATAATATGGGTATTAACTGTATTTATATTAAACGTTGTGTTGTAATTTAAAAGTAAAGGAGTATGATCAGAACTTAGATCATCTAGACTTTTTATTTCTAACTGATTAGTTGGTATTCCGGAGAATATAGCAAAATCCAACAAGTCAGGAAGCTTTCGGGGATCAGATGGCCAATGTGTCGGGGAACCTGTTGATAATACAGAGTACTTATTATTCCTTATGCATTGATATAATTCCTTTCCCTTCGGGTTCGAAAGTCTTGAGCCCCACCACGGGTGCTTGGCGTTAAAATCACCACCTACAATGAATTTCTGGCCTAATGAGGTAAAAAACCGCTGGTAGTCCGGGCATGTTACAGTGTGCCTTGGTGGAAAATATACTGAACTAATAACCACATCTGCGTCATTACATTTAATTTTGATATTGGTTGCCTGCAAAAAGTCTTCTTTAAATTCACTAAGTATCTCGTATTTTATTGAGGATTTGATTAGAATGCAAGAACCCGCATGCGCACAGTTATCTGGATGGTTAGTGTTAACTAAATTGTAGCCTCTAATGCAAAAATGTGATCTTTCTGTAAAATGAGTTTCTGAAACTAGAAGCATATCAATAAAGTTTGTTTTAAGAAAGATTTCAATTTCCCTTGTATGATTGGAAATGCCATTTGCATTCCATATTGCTATACGTAAGTTTAATTGCATAGTTTGTTTACAAGTGCAGACATCATGTTGAGTAAAGTGGTTGTGGTTTGAATCTGTTTTTCCATTAAAGATTCAATTCTTCGAAAAGAGGATGATAAATGATCATAATGATAACTGTTATTTTTCACTGCTTGAGAGTATGAAAATTGTTCATGACCCTTATTACTACTGATCATATTATTAGTGCCATTTATATTTGGAAAGTTATGAGCATCAAAATTAAAACCGGGCTCTTTATAATCAATGTTTTTATTGTTGTTACGGTTGCTGAGAAACCTTTTCTTTTTTAAAAGTTCTTTATAAATTTCACAACCTCTATAGCTAGCAGTGTGGGCTTGTGAACAATTAGAACACTGTGGGGGAGTATTTTCGCTTTTCGTGCACTGGACTGTAGGATGATTTAAACCACATTTGACACATCTAAAAAGCTTTCTACAGTAAGCTTTAGTGTGGCCGAACTGTTGGCATCTGTAACATTGCACGATGTCGTTATTTTTTAATGGTGGTTCAATACTTACCACTGCATTAAAAAGAAATTTTACATCAAATATATCTTTATTGTTGTTGCTTGGCTCTAGATCAACAAAGAAAATAGACAGCGGACTTTTCGTTATTCTGCTTTTCACATTGGCAATGTTTCTTACTTTGTGACCTAATTTTTCTATTTCTTGTTTGATCGATTCAGTTGGTGTTGAAAAATGCAAATTTTTAACGACAACTCTGTAAGCTCTTTCCTGCTTTAGTTGGTAAGTATGGAACTTTATGTTTTTATCATCAAGATACTTAACTATAGCTCTATACGAATGGATTGATTTTATCATTAATCGAACTTGACCATCCTTTAAAGATTTATAAGTAAAGTCTTCAGACTTAATTATTTTCAAAAAATTTTCTATCATACTTTTAATATCTGTAACATCAGGAATAATGATTGGCGGAGGTTTTGGTTCAAAGTCCGTGTTATTATTATTACTTTGTTCATCATTATCGTTGGTATTATTATCCAGAAAATGAAACATATTACTGCTAGTACATGGATCATCCACTCTGACTGTACATTTGCGTTGTATTTTTGGTGAATCCGTGTTGCATCGTTTTCTTGAGCTAACTACCTGCCAGTTATCATCATCGATGGGAGGGTCAGCTTCTTCGCTTTCACTACCCATATTTATTGGTTTTTATTATACACACTTTCAGTTTAGAGAAATTTAAAGAAACAATATTTTTCAATATTTGAAAGAAAAAAGGAAAATTCTATTTATTTAAAATATTTTTTAACAGAAATATCTAAACACACCCGTTTGATTTCAAAACTCGAAATCGACTTAACAAAAAAAAAATAAAAAACATTTTAATTAAATTTGCGAGCAGATCAACAGTTCATTTACGTTTGTGACCGAATATTAAAAGTCTTCTCTAAAATAATAATTTTCACACACATGCAGAATTACATATTACTCACACAGTTAAAAAGTCAGATGTAAAAAACATTTCGTGTATAGGTAGCTTAAGTTTGTCATTCCGTTTGTTATTTCGACTACATCCATTTTCGACCCCATAAAGTATAAATATATTCTGACTTCTTATGCAAAGCGAAATCGATTGAGCGTTGTCCCTTTCTCCATTAATGTAAATGTTGAAATCGAGTTTTCTGAGGTACTAGATCAGCTAGAAAATACGCCAATCGATCAGACATAATATCAAAAGAGGTAATTGGTCTATGTCACTTGACGCAGCGGGCAAAACACCACGCTTATCTCTAATATTTCTACATCATTTGGAACAATGAAGTAGCGCCAATCGAAAAAACGAATATATGGGGCAATAGAGAATTAAAAAATAAGAAAAAAACATCCAGCGAAAAAATTGGCGCTCGCCCATCCTTCCCGAATTATGGGCCTCTGAACTTTTCCAGTTTTTTAAAATATAAATATGAAGAGATTTTTAAATAAATAAATAAATGCTTAACTCATTAAGAGCTAATGACATTATTATGTCTTTTTTTTTAATTATTCAATTTTCTGTAACCTCAATATATTTTTTTTTGTTTTTTGACTGGAGTTTCTTCACTAAACTAGATTTACATAAATGGTGAAGGGTATACAGGATTGTTTATTTTGGGCTAGTGCTTTTGCCGGTACAATGTTCCTAAAGATAGTGTTTATGGAAACTTGATTTTATTTTCTCGTATTAAAAAATTACAAGAAAGATCTGTGTAGCACTTTCTACAGTGAACTCGATTCATAAGTGCTAGAAAAAGCATTAATACATTTAAAAATATTCCCGGTATGGTTTTCGCCGGGGAAATATTTATCTTGGACACACGTCTTCTGGAGACTCTTGCTTCTCGGGTATAAGGCGGTCCAGTCGCCTGGATTTTTAAAGTTTTGTAAGTGTGAACAGTGACTAACTGCTGGTACCACGGGAACCGATTGTGATCCCTGTTACCTTGGGGAGTAACGTGGTAGCTGTGGTTTAAACCCAGATAGCGGAAAGAGCTCTGGCGTCCTATGTGCTGTTCTATTGCAAGAGATGCCGTAAATAGTTCAGGGTGAGTTAGAATTATTTTCAGAAAGGATGGTAGAACTGCTTATTTGTGGGGTCTCTATCCGACCCAGATCTGCTAGTAGCAGTAAGAGAACCATTATGTAAGGTCTATCATGGCCATGCATTGACGCAAATCTATATCATCATACATAAATTATATATTTATATGGTGCGGGTTTGGGGCGTAGTAGCATAATTAAAACTTATAACGCAACCATTAAAGGTCAACAGTCATTGGTATTAGCGGTGTAAATTAACTTTCTGTTTTCAGAAGTCAATACCATCGAAACATCCGTGCTTTCCTTTAAGAAGAAGGCGCTACATGTCATACAAGCAACGAGTAGCGCAAAGTTGGGAAGAAGAAATTTCAAAACGTTTTAACCTTACACAGGGATCTCAGCAGTTGTCCTTACCAGTCCCGAGACTTGACACCGCTCGACTATCAAGCTGTCTTTTTTTTTAACAACAAGCGACAAGCCGCGCAAAGTTGCGAAGAAGTAATAGTGACTTCAATAATTAGCCTGGTCGGTCACGAGACTTGATAGCTTTGCAATTGCTGGAATAATGCCGCACATATTGGATTGAGTTCTAAAATATTCGGCTAATCGAAGTCTGAGACATTCAAATGATGTGCTATGGAATACATAAATAATAAATGTATTTAACTTAAAAACAAAGTCAGAATTAAATTGATATTATTATATATTTTTTATATATATTTTTTATATATTTTTTATATTATTATTTGTTTTAGCGACTGTCAATAAACTGCATAAAATTAAATATTTTTTCTTTACAACGCTTCAACTTACTTTCTTTTTATGTTAAGAGCAATTGATTTTCTTACAATGATTTATGACGTTTGAAAAAAAAAACAAGTGCTTTTATTTGAAATTCAAACACTTTATTTCGATTACAAGGCATTTTGTGTGTTATTTGTTTAGAATGAGATGCTGTATTTGTATTTGCATATAAACAAACATTAATCTAAATATTTTATATACATATGTATGTATGTATGTACGCAGTTATGTATGTACTTGAACATTTGCTCTCTTAACATTTTTCTGTTTAAATTTTTGTTCATGTTAAAAAAATTCAAATGGAAAAATTTCATTTGTCAGATGACATTTGTTGTCATTGTGTGCGTGAAGTTTTTTTAAATGTGTGGGCAGGACAGTTTTGATGTATTTCAGTTGAATTCTTTTCTTTATTTACACATGAGGTCATATGTCAGTTGATTGGAAAATTTGTCTAACTGACAGTATTTGATATAGATTTTTTATTATTATTTTTTTTTTTAATAAGGAAGTTTTTATAAAAATATATATGTATTTACTCAGATATATGTACATATGTAGATATGTGTGTCATACATATCTTCATATCAAATATGATTTTTTCAATAAAAAAATTGAGGTTATCACTGTTATACATTGTTATAGTTGTAAACAGAATTGGGCCTCGTCGCGGTGTTTTTACGAAAAAGTTAAAAAAGCGGTAAATTTGTAACTATAAGCTTTAACGAAACAATGCACACCAAGCTGAGCTGCATATCATTCTTAAAACATACTTGTGTATTATGGACATCGGCGCAGCATACAGCTACTTAGAACTTCATTACGGGATCTTAAAAACTAAAAAAATTAGGCGCTCTCAGAAAACTTTTCACAAAATCACAAAAAAAAAAACTTGTGAAAAAGTAAAAGGCTAATGGAAGAATCCATATTTTATAGGAGCCTCCCTTAAAGCACAAATTCGTCACCATTAAATAAAATGTTTATACAAAAACAAGTCATAAAAGTAGTCAAATGTTCTCATAGTCATTTTTAATGGAAACTGGGTATTTGCTTATTATAGGATATATCATATGACTGAGATATTTCCCATTCTATTAGCTTGTTTGATTGTGCTGTAATCTAAAATAAATCCTTCCAGAATTACCAGGTTGGAATTATTACATTTCAAAGCAGTTCACTCTTTCATCTTCTTTTTCTGGCTTTAACATAAAAAAACCTCGACTGTAAAAATAGCAAAAATTATCACAAGAACGAAAAGAAATAAGCATTAAGTTTTCCACAAAGAAGGTTTTTTTTTTAGAGAAAATTGTGGTTTAATTATTTCTTTTACAGTCTTTACAAATATAACAACTTCCACTTCACATCAAATACTGCTTTTAGTTAATTTTATTATTAATGCTTATAGCCTCTGGGCTAAACTGGAGATAACATGGTTTATGTTTTATATTTTTTCATATTACTGTCCACAGATAATTGCTATCCTCTTAAATTTTATTTTAACGCTAGTCTCATAAATTAAATATTTTTTCTGTTAGTTTTCCATCTTTCGTTGGTTTTTTTCAGTTGAACCTTAAAATGGAATTCTGTTTTGTTAATTTTATTAAAATAAAATGGTAACAAACTAAAATGTTAGTTACGTTTATACTGTAGTATGCAAGATAAATAAGAACATAGGAACACAGAGAATTCTATGAAAAGGATATTAGAAGACAAACATTCAATGGAAATAATTGTATAGTGGAAAGCAGAATTTAAGCAAGTTTTCAGATGTCATGCATTACTTGGGCTCTAATATTTGCTGCAGAATAATGAAAAGTGGATTGTAAGTGTGCGTGTGTGATTTTAAGAAATAGTCCTTATAGCTCATAACACTCATCATCGTTGAAGTGAAATAATAACAATGGCCAAATTTTGATATCAACAGGAAATAAGACACTTTGGTACAAAAGCAGTCTTAGCAAATTTTCATTAGTTAGTCAATGTCTTTTAAATGACTGAGTTAATGTTTTCTATTTCATTTATAAACAAAGATTTATTACATTTATCTTATCGCAAATTTTTTTCAATATTTACTCAAAATTGCATTAATTTTATTATGGAAGCATTAAAAAGAAAGAACATTTGATTTATTTGTAATGCACTTCGGTAGGACTAAACAGCGAATTTTTTCTGTACTTTCATGTGCTATTCGCTGAGTAGACAATGACAATTGGTGATCTGTGTGTGTTTCTAAACAAGTATGTAGAGTTTAAATAGTCGGGTCATGCAAAAACTTATAAAATTAGCACAACATGTAGCCATGAAATACCTTAAAAGGTTGTTATCGTTTCGTTTCCTACTAATTAACTACCATTAAATTGACTCATTTATCAATAAATTTTCAATTTGATTTTTATCAATTATATTTAATTGTAAGCAAAGCAAATATTTTCTGCTTAAGTTAAAAAACTAAATCTTACAAACTGAAGTAATTTTCAATCTAAAAATAAATAAGACTTTTAGTAGGTAAAAACAAAACTTTTTTGTGTGTAAAGTTCGTGTCGACATACATTCGTTCCTAGAGCGCAGTACCAATTAATGCTTTAAGTAGCTTTTAAATATCTATCCAATTATTATATACTCCTCTTTTATTTAACAGAGGGTCTTTTTAAGATGAAAAGCATACATGAGAAGTAGTTACTTCACTCGCTTATATTCAAAACAGATTTTTTTCAGTGAAAGGTATTACTTAAAGATATAAAGAAAAATATTATATTAAACGATGGCCCCTACAATTTACGAGATATTAAAGGTAACGGATACCCATATACATTTTTAATAAAGGTGGTATCACTTTGGGGCACAATAACGGAAAGTTATAAAAGAATATATTTAAATATTAAAGGGTGTTTTCATAAATGAAATATTTTGGTTCTATATTTTGAACTGTTATAGCATATGCAGTGTTAGTTCTGCTATAACAATAAGTAAAAATATTTAAAATTAGAAATTAAAGGGTATTCCTTTAGCCGATATTATTTGATATATATGGCCTTACCTATTTAACAGTTATATACAGGCAGGTTAAATTTAACTAAAACATTATGTCCTCTATAACAGCAATATAAAATTTTAAATTAGAGGTTAGAGGGTGTCCCCACAGGTGATGTTATGTGATATTAATAACCTCACTTTTGCAGCGTTATAATCAGATTCTTAAAATTTAAATAAGGTGTATAATACTACGTCCACAATAGCAAGTATAATAAACTAAAGGGTGTCCTCATAGCTAACTTAATTTGACTTATATGGCTCTATCTTTCAAGCTTCAATAGTCAAACACTAAAAATTACACTGAATGTTTACTTCTATGTCCAGTATAACAACAAGTATAAATATTTAAAATAAGCTACTAAAGGGTGTTCCCTTAATGATGAGACTTAATGAATATGGACTTATATTTGGCAACGTGTTTTAACACTTCTAAACTGTATTAAAACTTTCGTATAGTAGAGTTTAAAGGTCGCCTTGTAACAAAAAAAAAATCTCATTCGAAGACTTTTGTTGACCACGTTAGACACTCTATAGTGTCACATAAGAGTGTCATACGATTAGTAAGTAAAAAGATTATATTTTAAAGTATGATTTTCTAAAACAAAAAATTCGACTTTTTATTATCTTAATAAAAAAATTGAAGAATTTATTTAATAACGTCTTGGGAAAATTCGGGACACAATTGTTGTCATATTCAATCTCCAAAAATAAATATTTGTAATAACCAATAATTTATTACATTTGAGCCAATTTTATAGGTAAGAGTTAACGAGTAGCTGCATTTGAGCCAATTTAAATTCTTACCACTAGCAAAAAATGGCTTATTGTTATAATATACTCACACATACATACAAATACACGCAATAAAATCCAATAGAGCTGATAGCAATGTACGAGAACATATGCTTATAGTCTTTGTCAGAGTTCTTGAAATATCTTAAACTCTTCACATTAAACATATAAGTTTTTTAAAATCACATATGTATTTGTTTTAAATTTTAAAGCAGCTTAAATGTTTGTGACAACCACAGCTAAATTAAGCCATGCATGCGTAAGTTAACAAGATAGTGGGCAAACGCACACACACACACATAGCACTTGTACAACTTAATAATTAAGAAAGGGGGTAAAGGAAAAAGTTGTATGTGAATGCGTGTGTGTTTACGATATGTTTGCTTCCTTCCTGTCTTTTTGTAGAAAAAGCAACAAACATTGATACTATTTATTGTTATCATTGTTTTCGAAAACACCAGATAGGAAAAAGAGGCCTTAAGGCATTTGCGATATTTATGACCTTTAGTTACTTAAAAGACTAGTTGTTTAAGTATACAAACAGAATGTGAATGCAAATGTATGGGTGTTTCTTTACTGTTTTAACTAATTTATATAAATTAAAATAATACTGTTGGTGAATTGTTATGAAGACACAAAAAAAGTATTATTTGCGAAAAGAAATTTATATTTTTACTGTTTTTATTATTTTTCTAAATTTCTTTCAGTATAAAACATGAAGAAAATAGAAATACAAATTTGTTTATCCTTTGTGAAATAGACTTTTTGACTTGTCTTAGTGATTGGCTGACAAAACACCACAATTAAAGTCTATTTAGTTGTCTACTTTGAAATGTTTTTCAATATTTGTGTTTTTTGATTATTCGTTTATTCGTTCCTTGCTATCAAGATTAGAAATATTTTGCTTACTAAGTTTATCGCCTGAAACTTTTTGCCAACTAATTTAATGTGGGTTTATGTGTTAAAGCTGCCAGGATGAAAAAAACTAAGTAAAATCAAAAAAAAAAAAAATAGCTTTTTGGATGGAGACAAAGTTGCTGTTGATACTCTAGGAAATGATGATAATTTATACAATGATGATGATGATGATGATGGTGATGGTAGTGATTATAATGATTTGATGCGAATGTTTATGAAGCTGTTAATGTCTCTAAGACATTTTAACCAACAGAGAGTTTCTAACAATATTCAAAATATACATCGTTATTTTATTCAACACAGTTACATGCAAATTCGAGGAATATTTTACGTATAGTAAGATTTAACACAACTGACAATAAAATTTAATTTGCAAATAGAGATTACAAATTTCATAGAATTATAAGATATTTTTAATGTAAAAATCTACCGAGAAGGTCCCGCCGAAGTTATTTACTGCAAGATTTTTGCCTTTTTAACAGTTACAAGTTTTGAGAAATAATCAATAATTTTTTTCTGAAGAATCAACAAGAATTTGAAAGAATAAATTGAACTATCAAAGAGAATAGTTAATATGGTGAAGAAAAAGCTTTTGAGGAAAGTAAACGTTTTCAGGACCACGTTTCTACTAGGAAAGTAGCCAAAATAAATGCAGGAAAGGTGCGGAGCCGATCAGAATGTGCTGTTGCATTTAACAGATGGGGTAGGGTACTTTTCTACCCTCAACCAAGGGGAAGAATTTGGTCCTGCAAGGCATGTTCTTGAAATTGCAACTATGTTAGCTACGCCTGCAGGGGACGCTAGTCGACGCTTTGTATTTCACTCAGTGGTAAGATCATCGGTAGGTATGTAGCATTTACATTGTACAGAAAACCAGGGCTTAATTTTAATCGCATGAATAACCGAACATTACCCTAATTTTCCGAAGTTTAGTGCTTTTTTATACATATGTTTTTGTAGGCGCTAAACAGCAAAGCCTAGATTTAAATTGTATTCATTTCCGGTCCCATTAAGTGTAGATATTGTTGATTCTTATACGTAAGAAAATCAGTATAGCGATGTTAGTCTGTCCGCCCTCCTGTCCGTAATCTGGCTAAAGTCTGTCCCTGGATGACTTGCTGTAAACATAAGCAAAAAAAAAAAAAAAAAAAACAAAAAAAAATATGCTTAAATCGGGCAGGTGTTTACAGTGAAACACAAACCAGGTTGTGAATACTGAAATTATTTTTGTTTTTTCAAGATTCAATCTCTTGCACCTAAACATTTTTCAATACGGAAGATGTGGAATCTTGACTGATTTTTTTTACTGCGTTCATGTTTAAAATATTTTTTTTCTTAATATTTTTAGACAGTTTTACTAGTTTTTCTTTTCTGTAAATACTTTATTAAAACAAATCTTTAAAAGTCGATTATTTATGCGAAAAGTAACAGAAAATAATTTCGTTTATACCTTGAAAACTAAATAAATAAACAATTCTAATGACTTTTCAATTTCGTTCTTAAGCTGAGTGAAAAAATAAAACTTTTTTGCAACGAAAATATGCAAAAACTTAAAAAAACAGATTCCCCAACCAAAACAAATAACCATCATAAATAGTATAAGAACAAATTATTTCTAGCAGGGTTATTGTGGATTTTTTGGCAAAAGTAACAATAAATATATTAATAAGTTTCTTTCTAGCTTATTTGGTTATTTTTCTTTTCTTTTACTCTAACGTTGCAGCACGTTCCAAATTTACTATTCCTGGCAATAAGTTTTTAATGCCTTTTGCCATTGCAACAACTGAAAATAATGTGGCATGCAAATACTTTTCCAAAATTGTGGGGGTTTATTTTTGGTCAGTAGTGACTAAAGAAAGACTAACAAAGGATGGCTGGCATGAACAAATTATATAAATAAATAAACGTTACACAAACTGGCCGCAATATGTTAAATATGCAAAACTTTCAAACTTGTCTAAGTGAAAAGAAAACAAGCAGGAGAACGTGTACCAAGTGACAGGAGGATTATGTCGGCAAAAATTTTGAAATGAAAAAAATTTCAGAAAGTATAAGTTTTAAGCTTACAAGAGATGCCTCAACTAAATGAAAGTAGTTCAAATTAGTAGAGGTGTATAAAATAAAAAATAATAAAAATAAATTTTGTTGTTTAGCGAACAGTTGGTATAATGTGGCTAAGGAATTTCTACTAATACGGCTTAAGTTGGCACAAATATGTTTTATATTGAATACCAGCAACGTGGGTGTGTGTAGTGGTTACACAATAAAGATAATTCGAAAAACATAGACCCCTGACTTTAAATGACCACCTATGAAAAAAGAAATATCATGCGGTTAAACCTTACGCTCTAGCGCCCAAGTCTGATCAATGAAACGAGGGTAATTGATCCGCCATTATAGTATGTGGCATCATCTTGTTAAAACCACACATTGACCACATCTATTAAAGAGGCAGACAACAGTTAAATGTTATAAGTTAGCAATAAATTATAGCCGAAATGGCGGCAAATTTAACTCTTTAGTTCAGAACAGTCATTACAACGCAACAGCCTGTCGCATGTCCTTTTTTTACTTTTAAAAATTTTCCTCAAGTTTTAGATTTAATTTTAAATACTTTGAAATGTTTTTTTAACTTTTTTTAAGCTCAAGACCGAAAATGAATTTTTAGAGAACTGGATGGCAACTATTCCAGGACAATTAAAATTTAGTAGAGACCAAATCAAAGGTATATAAAATACCCTTACAATAATTATTATAGGAGCTGCGGAAAAGAGAGAAAAGAAGACATAATTATTTTCTGCTCCTACGTTAGATATCTAGTGTCTTCAATTTAGTGATATCTTAGCTTCCCTCATTTTCTCAATCTCTCATTCCTGGCTTAATGGTCTAATTTAAAGGCAGCCTACTTTAGCTCAAGCAATTACTTTATGTGTACGATTTTGAATTCTGTGTTAATACTTCAAATCAAAATGATGGAAAAAAACTATTGTTTTCGGAGTTTCTTTTAAAAAGATTAAAAAATTATACAAACTTCCAAGAAATTTTGTTGGACATATGTGACGATTTGAACTAATAGTGAATTACGGCCGACAGCAGAAAAAAAAAATTCGCTGAGATTGGATGTTTAGAATTTAGATATTTGGGTCTCTTTCACGAACTAAAAACAACTTCTTACAAAGAGCTTTTCAAATATTTTTTTATTGCAGTTGTAGCTTTTTGTTTTTTGGTACAAAAAAATTAAACAAAAAAAAAAAAAAAATTCAAAAGTACTTAAAGATAATTTAAAATTAATATACGAAATTTTTTATTTTTTTTTTTTTTTAGGTTTTTAGTTAAACAAAATGCGCTTTGAAAATTTTTGTTTACTCTCAGTAGGGTTTTGTAATTTTATTAACATTGAGTGACAGTGAGGAAGGTTTTTATATGTCATGGACTAAAAAATTAACCAGAATCACTTCAGGCAAATGTGAAAAGTATGATTCCGGCTGAGTAAAAATTAACAAAAGTAAGTGAAACAAGAGTGTTATATTCGGCTATGCCGATTCACAATATGTGTAAATCGAGTATAGTAAACCAACTTCAATAAAAAGAAAATTATTGGGTCAATAGAAAATTAAAAAGTAAAAAAAAAATTTGTTTACACAAAAATGATATTGGCTCTTAATGGCTAAGGCATTTTGAAAAATTTTATTATTTATTCAAAGAATTCTTCAAAAGCTTAAAAATGATACCCATATTGATATCTTAAAAAATATGGTGCACAATCGTACTTTTTTATGAAAAGTTTTGAGGCCCAAATATGGGCCAGCGCAAATTTCTTCACTTGATGTTTTTTTTATTTTTTAATTTTTTATTGTCCCATATATTTGCATTTTTGATTGGAGTAACTTTGCTAAACTAGATTTTTTTCAAATGATATGGAAAAACTAGGAAGCAGGCGTAGTGTTTTTTTCGTTGCCGATTTTTATTACCAAAATTGTACTTCTATGTCCGTTATAACAAAAAGTATAAATATTTAAAATTAGCAATTAAAAGAGGCCCTCATAGGTGACGCATTTGATGTATATGGACTTATTCTTTTTAACGTTAGAGATATAAAATGAAATTTAAATAAAATGTGTGTAAAAAGGTATATTTCACCTGTTTGTTTTGAAGACGATTTTTGTTGCAGGAGTTATTTAGTTAAAAGTGTTCTAAGGAATTTCGCTTTAAATAGAATTATTTGATATTTTATATATTTTGATTTACTTTGATTTACTCAAGCTGCATAAACACTGTCCTGATTTATTTTTTAACAAATCTTATCTCAGATCTTCATGTGGTTATTTACTAACACGTAGAAGAAGTCCCTTTGGAATACCTTCCCTATTTAAAATTTGTTATGTGTGAGTAACAGTTGCTACGATTTTTTTCTCTCCTTCTCTGTCTCTTGCATTTGTTATTTGTTTGAAAATTGTATATTTGGCATAAACTGGGTCAACAAAAATGCGTTTGTTGCTGTTGTAGTTTCTTGGCTGCTTCGAAATGTAAGAAAGTATGTTTGGTTTTAATATTTAAGTTGTTGTTATCATTTTCTGTGAATTTCATGTATAAATTTTTTTACAGCCAGTCAAAGATTTACAATGTGTTGTGGGTTCTGGTCTTAATTTGTTGTTGCGTTTCACTAGAAATGAACTGGAGTTTAACAAAATTGAATTTAAAATAAAAGAAAATAAAGAAAATAAAAATGATAGAAAAACTAGTTTTATTTCCTGCAATGCAACAAATTCATATAATATTGATTGAAAAATGTATATGTTTTTTGCTTGGTATTGTTGCAATTGCTAATGTTTTGTAGTTTATGCATTTATTGTTTATATGTTGCACAAACAACACACAAAAACACACAACCACGCACAAGCAGACACATGGTACGTTTTCTTTACACTTAAAGAATGGGTGGCACAGTGGTAAAGGCAACAATGTTGCTGTTTTTGGCTTGAGTTCTACTTAAGTCTTTTTATAATTTGAGAGGTTATTGTGTCAGTGGGTGTTGTTGGTTGGTTGGCAAAATTATTGTTTATTTCAACTTTTTTCTGTTTTATTTTTTATTTCAATTCTTTTCTTTAAAACAAAAAAATTGCCTTGTTATTAGATACAAAGTGGGAGTGATGATGGCGACAATTCTAAACATACTTTTACTTTCTGTTTGCTATTGTTGCTTCTGCAGCTGAGCCAAATTCTTTTTTCGTATTCCGTTTATCTTACTTTAACCTTTATATGCCATGTGTTTAAGTTTGTTTATAAGGAAATAATAAAGGAAGTTGTTATATATTTTTTTCTAGTAAATCAATTGTATTTTGTGTGTTAAAAGTGCAAAAACGTTAAGTGTCCTAATGAAAATTAGTTTTAGCTCAAAATACTCTATGATTTCATTTACCTGAAAGTGTTTGTATATCTTTCGTTTTTTTTCCATTATAAACAAAAGAGTTCAATTTATCGTTTTGATTTACCAAAAAGAAAATAACATAAAAAATAAAAACTTTCAGAAGCATGTTTAGGAATTAAAAAGTTTTATTAATTTTCTTCATTTAATTAAATCAGTGAAAATAATTGGAACAAATTATGAAAAGTTACTTATAAAAATAGAATATTGTTAGCAGTATGAGCTTAAACAGAATTTAGTTGGGAATGTGAATTAAATTATCGACTAGTTAAAATTTAAAGAAACATTGCACAGTGGGTTCGATCAGAATATAAATTGTAAATATAATACTTCTAGTCTCCTGGCCAGTTTTCTTTAAAATTTGGAGTACTAATAAAAACGAAGTAAAGCTTTTAGAATATAAACATTCCCAAGTAAATCAAAGAAACAGGTAAAGTGGAAAACATCAAGTACGAAAATCTTTTGCTGCCAATTAACTGATTTGCTAAAAGTAATAAGTAACGAAGTTTTACGACTCATTTTGGCGGGCGTAACATTTTTCACATACTTACTTTTAAATTCCAAAAAATAGTTTAAAACGCTGTATGTTGTGCGATTTTTCACTTACCTGAAAAGAAAGAAAAAAAGTGTTAAAGGTAAATATTTAGGTGGAGACTAACAAAAAAAAAAAAAAAAAACAAAAAACAAAAAAATCAAATGAAATTCCTAACATGTGATCACTTCAAATTTTTGTTACATATAAAACAAAATTCACATTATGGGTTCCGAAAACGTAATTTTATTATCCAGCCCTTTATCTCTGAACCGCAATAATTAGGCTCTTTAAATTTTAATTGACAGTGTATTTATTAAGCCGCTATAACAACAAATACTTAAAAGTGAAGTGACGTAATATTCATAAAAATATTGGTATTTTTTTAACTACCTGCCCATGCAGAAAAATATGCTTGTGTTACAGACACAAGAATCAGAATATGTTCAATGTAACAATATGTGGTTGCGGTAATTGACACATAACAAGCAGTTAATCCAGGAACTGGAAGAATGGGAAACAAAGTCTAATTTCTGCCTAGACCCTAAAGTTGAAAACGTAGCTGGGCATCAGTCACCAAATAAAAAAAAGAAAAAAAAAAGATCCAGCAACCGGACTAAGTTTTTTTTTGTGATGAACGGGTACTTCAATAATAAAAATTTCTAGATTCCAATAAAGCAAGACAAGTAAGACACCATGTGCCAATAAATCCACAATAAGCCTGTGCCTCTAATCTTCAATTAAATATGAGAAATATGTCACATGAAATTATTATAAGAGGTGGCTAGAGGTAAGTACGAACTTTATAATATAAAGCAATGAAAGCATTGATGGTTAGCTCCAGCTTGCCGCCTGTGTTAACCAATATCAATATAATAATTTAGTGTGAGAAATATCGCACATAAGTTACAGAATCGAGGCAGTAGGCTGTGGGAAACCTAAAGTTCGAGTGTACACTGCACATGCATTTCACCACTTATGTGATTCACTTTCTTAAGTGAAAATGCGGTATGAGTCAGTGATGCAATAGCGTTTATTCAAACGATGTTGTATTCCACTCATATTAGTCTTGCCGTCCAATTTTTTTTTTTAGCGATTTGTTAAAGTCATTTATTTCCAAATGAAATTCCATAAAATAAACTGAATTTCATTTACATATTACTGCCAAAAAGCTGAACATAACTTTACCATAAAAAAGTTCTTTAAGCATTAAATTCACCAGATATTTTAGCCACAATATCTGCATAATTTAACTTTATCTAAAGAGTTTGTGTAATAAATTTAGTAAACACAAAAAAAAAATCTAAATAGTTTTTAAGCTTAAAGTTTTGTAACAACAACGATTAGCCAAAATAAAATATTGCAAACTGTATTAAGTTGACAAGTTCAATTTAGTTTTATGTTTCCATGTCACATTCTTTAAGATATTTACAAATTTTAACTGTTAAAATAGACTTTGCAGAAGATAAGAAAATATGGTTTGAATTCTCCTTTGTTGAACTAAGTAACAGTTTGAGTAAAAATGAGGCGAAAGTTTATTGTGATTTTTAAACTTCATTTCTTTACACTTAGAAATATCGGCATTAAAGCATAGATGTGTTCAGGATTATTAAAGTTAAATAGCTGTTGGCTCAGTAGGCAGTTAAAATACCCCATGAATAAACTCGAGAACTAATTTAAAACCGCGATTTTAGACCTCTTGATGTAGAACTCTTTTCGGTATTTGTTAAGCATAATGTTTTTACCCCATTTCGTGTTTTCGAATCGTTATTACTATTGAGACGTCTTGTATATATTTCTAGCGAAACGACCAATAAAAGCTTTTAAGGGTCAGAGAAGTTTATTTTTAAGCGTTATAAAACAAAGAGAAAAAGCGTGCAATAGAAAAGTCAGTTGTACCATGAAGAGTCTAAGATAACTAAGGCGACTAAAAATGTTATTAGAGGAATTAGAAGAGAGGTTTTTTAAAGATGGCAACTCTATACTTTAGAAAAAGTACAAAATTACGGCAACTAATGGCGGTACAAATATCTAAATTCTTTAACCTTTTAATTCGTTCGAGAGCAAATTGACCAAAGAATTGGCTTGGGTTCCACTAACGTGTTGAAATTATTGAACACTATTAGTCTGAATAAAGCCGGTGGATTCTAAGCTTAACAATGCTGCTAGTAAAGGCACACGTTATAATTTAATGTGTCCTGAAAGAGGATGAGACATTAGCATACATTTTATGCTAACGGCTAGTGCTTCAGGATTTTTCTTTGCACAAGTATAATTAGAAATAAAGTATTAAACCTTAAACGAAGTTTTCTTGCCATCCTCATAAAAAGGCCTAGTTTCTATACCTACATGCAGAACCTTTCCCAAACGTAGTTAGAAGTTTATTAATGCTGCCAATATGCTGACGAAATCTTCTACGTCATGTCTTGACTCAGGATAATATAAAAGACGTTCTTTATCTTAATGTTCAGAATTTAACAACACAGCACGCAGCATCTTTTGTCGGTACTTCTACAAAGCACATTCGCCGGCGAAGTAAAGGACCACCTATTTTTTCTCTCCTTTATCCCTTTCCTAAAGAATGTTGTACGGTAACTTACACTAATCAAATAGGCATTGTTGCCCGAATTGCTACTTCTCTTAAAAAAAAATTAACCAAAACAAAATCTTTTACGCGAAAAATCAATAAACGTTTGCAAATCATTCGCAGCATATGGCCACTGTGTCTGTTCTGGGTGAAGCGCTTTCTGAACATTCAATTTTATGCCACGCAGTCGTCAATTGTTGTTGGTTAATCAGCATAGGCCAGTGACTTCACGTGGCCCCACAGGAAATAACCTATAGGTTTCAAATCGCACGAACTGAGAGGCGAAGAGACATGTCAATTTTTAGAAATTAACTTGTTGCCAAATAAGTAGACGGTTGCGGTCGCACTATAGCATGTAGCATTGTCCATAACTTTCCCAGATTATTATCATTCATATTTTCAAACAAGAAATCATCGATCATGATAAGGTAACGATTTCCATCGGCCGTAACTTTTATAGAAATAAGGTTCAATAATACAACTAACGTTTAACCGCAACAAACGATTCTGTATTGGTCTGTTGTGCGTTGGTTTCACTCCAATGCGGCAATGTTGTTAGGACAAAAATAAGCCAATTTGAGATACTAACAGCTCTAGAACGAATGACATGAAGGTTTTGTGGCCTCAATTTCCGCAATATTTTGATCGTATATAATTGTTAAGATTTTTGCTCAGAATTTTTCACGTAGTAGACGGACAGATCCCTAATTCCTGTGGCTATTAATGATTTAATAAATTTTGATCTGCTTTAACGCTTTTATTTACAGAGGCGAAATTCTCTTTACTACACACATTCCTTGGATGTGTTCGTATTTCGGCATCATTTGAGTGTATGCAGAATGAAATTAAGTCAATGGTCGACTAATGCTTTACCACAGTAGACAGATCTTAAATTTTAAAAAGTGAAGGCAACATTACAGTTAACTCTTTCGTAAAAAAAACACCCGATATAAAACCTCTTAGTTTTTTTTGTGCTTTAGGTCACACGCGATCATGTGTGATCCTGCTTGACTCAAGCAATTCATGTCTTTGTCAGACTCCCCTAAGTGACTGTAGTGTTATACAGGCGGAAATACAAGTTACAATAACATATCCAACAGGGATATCTTGTTCTGAACTGGCAGTAAAGCTGCGATTACGTCCTTTTAAAGTGTGTTTACCACATCTAGACTTCTCTATGAATGCTGGGCATCCCTGAACGGGATGGCGAAGATTTCAACAGTTACTCTTAAATGGATGAGAGGAATCGGGACCGACTTAGCCAACTATGTTGCTGATGAGCTAGCAACGAGAAGGATAATACTTGAAGAGGATGCTATGATACACCCTTCTCTTCTTGTGGACATCGTATTGACGCTGATCTATATGTTTTGGCTCAGGTCAGATAGTCTAATGAGACGACATGTCTGATCGCCATAGCAATCTGGCCCTCTTTGCATAGGGCAGAGCGGCTGCGCTACAACATCTACCGAGTAATCAAATGCGCGAATTGGTGGCTGTGGTTACTAGGCACTGTCTATTTTGGACATATGCCAGGAGAATGTGTGTTCATTTTAATGACTTTTGCAGAAGTTGACCGCACGAGGAGGAGGAGACGGTAAACAACCTTTGTCTGTGCCGCGTGCTGCGGTCAATAAGATTGAGGTACCTTAGTCAGCGATATTACGGAAGCCAATATGGTATATTATCACTGGGACCAGGTAGGATCAGTTCCTTATTGAGATGCAGGGGGTGTTTCACTGGCCCACAATCGGACGCTGTGACCCAGTTAACGGGAGGAGCGCATTCCGGCGGGGTCTTCACTGCACTCTCTACGCCCATGGTTCTTTCTCCCTATTCCTTTTCTTTATCTCTTTTTCTACTTTCTGACTTTTTTTTCTCTCTTTGCTTATTCTTCTTTCTTAGCAGGTAGCACAAATTCAAGTGCGATGTGGGAACACAGCTGCCTGCTGTTTTTAACTTTACTGTTACGAAAACTAATACATCGGCTTAGGGTGCGTACAGAGTGGGCGCTGAAGCCGAGCCGAGATTGTCAGTGCGATAAAAGATTGTCAGTGCGATAAAACTGATTACACACAAGTCAATACAAATAAGCTTGTGTATAACACAGTGAACGCAGACAAAAGCAGAGAGCAAAGCCGATGAGTGCGAGAAAACAGTTTGAAAGCGTTTTGTGCGCTTTTAGCGCGCAGTCGTGTTTTTTGATGGTTTAAAAATAAAAAAATGGATATCAATCAAATAATAAGTGAAATTTTTTCCCGGGTATAGTGTTGAAATTTTTCCGGATATTTTCTTAAATCATTATATAAATGATGAAATTCACCAAATTCATTCCTTTTTAGTGTAACTGGATGTTTTTCAAATTCTTTTTTGTTAAAAATTGCCTTAATCACACTAGGAGAAGCAAAATACTCTTCATCAGAAGAATCCATTTCTGTGTAGAGCTATTTTATAAACTCAAATGAAAAACAATACTAAAGGAGATAAAAGCAAAACACATGGAATAAAGAGAATTTCAGCGCTGATTCTCGCATTCACTGTGTTATATACAAATTGTCTTCTCGCATGAAAATAAGCGTCAATAAGCTCGGCTCGGCTTCAGCGCCCACTCTGTACGCACCCTTAAAACCACAACTAAATTTAAAAATATTAACCGCAAAACATTATCTTAATTAAGATAAATGCTGATATTTTCGAAAACTAAAAACAAGAATTAAAACAAAAGCTTTCAAACAATCCCCTAATGCAATACATGTTATAATTTTAAAATGAAATAAATCTCATTCCACATAACTCACACCAAACTAAACAAGAATTTACTTGCTTCTTAACAACCAAATACATCCAGATTCAAATAACAACACAAGTACATACATACAAATAAATGTATTTTTACAATGAATTCATATAAAGTTTAGAAAGATGGAAGAATTCAGAAATATACAGTGCGTTGCAGAAGTCGGGTAATGTTGTAAATAAAATATACCACTCATCATGTTCTTGATGTTTTTTGAATTTTTAACCCTTCAATTGGATATGGCCTATTTGCGATGTTGCGCTTTAAGATTCCTCTTGAAGAAAAAAAGGAGACATGGCTAGACTTATATTATCTGGAAGGTGCAAAGATGTCAGTTCTTACAATGCAAATTCCAACAAATATAAGTAGAGTTGCCAGATTAAAATGTTTAAAGTAATAAAAAATAAAAATAATTGACATTCATCAAAAAAAAAAAATATTGCAGAAGTATAAAAATTGTTGAAGGGTTTTGAAGTAAATAGGTTTATAATAGAAAACGGTTGAAGAAAAAAGCAATCGTTTTTGATTTTTTGCTTCTTTTTCACATATTATTAATTTAAGTCAACTGATTTCATTTAAAAAGATATTTTTTCGTCGTTCTAGGAAATCATTAAGAATTTTTGTAAATCAAACAAAATCAAGACCATCTGGCAACCCTTAATAAAATAGAATCAGAAAAATGGTTTAAGTGAGAAAGACAACTCTGCAAACTTTTAATCTATCGCAATAAGCAAATTGAAATCTTTGCATAGAAGATTTAGAAACTTCATTTGCTGTAGATTGAAATTTGAATTCTACTAAAATTAGATTTTATAATGAATATCGTCCAAGACAATTCTTAGTTCTTTCACTTCAGATATTGTAAATCCATATTTTTTTGTAGATCAATACTAACTTGGATTAATGTTGTAATTATTTTTGAAAAATCTAACCATTTTCCGTTTTTTTCATTAAAATGTTCGCGTTTTTTTTTTGGTATAAATATGCAGATCTGACCTTGAGTTTTAGAGTTTAAATTATCTATTCAGTTTTGCAATTGGCTAACTTTTGCGGCACACTGTATGTATTTATAGGGCCAAAGTAATAATATCAAATAAACCCACAAATATACATTTATACATACTTAGATATAACAATACATTAATATTAAAAACAATAGTAACAACAATTAGAAGAAAGGGAAGTTATAAAGTGCATAATTTAAGTTCCCCTTGAAATTGAAACGAAAAGCGAAAAACACAAAAAGCTAAATTTCTCCCTTTCTCTTTCTCTCTTATATTCTTTAAAGGTCTTATACAAGATTTTTTGTATACATAGTCATAGCATCGTATATGCCAGTGTTAATACTCCTCATCGTTTTTGCAACATCCGCTGAAATAAAAGAAACTTAAGGACCCAGCTTAAAATAAAATAAAAAAATATTGTATGTGACAAAGATTCCCTTTTGCATAATTTTTCCCAAGTGTCAGGTCATAAGTCTTTTTGTTGTTGCTGTTCTGGTTGTTGTTTCTTTTCAGTTCGGCCTTTAAGGCATGACACACATGAACAGGCTTAGTAAGCAAAATAAAAACAGAAAGAGAGTCAGTCAAGAGTGTAAAAATAAAAACTAATAAAATGGCACATAAAATGAAAGTTTTAAGGAAATAAATATTTACAAAGCAAATCCTTGTTCTCAAGATAATGAAAAAAGAAAAAAGAAAAAAAATTGAAAAATAAAAACATTTTTAAAACCTAAAAAGGAAAACTTCACAAAAACGTTTGTTACTGCGACAGCAGATTTCAAGACTTTATTAAAAATTCAAAGCGACCTCGAGTAGAAAAGCATTAAAACGAGAAAAAAATCAAATAGTTGCCGCAAGCGTTGTTAGATTTAAATTACTTTTTATATTTTTGAAGTATAAAATGTTAATTATGGTGTTTTAAAGATGTTTGACATAAGAAATAAAAATAAACACAAATAATTTAGTGTCGGAATTTTCTTATTAGATCGAATAGAGTATACGTAGCCTATGTCGGCCCTATTGTTTTGCGGGCGTGTGTAAATTGCATTTGTTTTTTGTTTAACGGCTGATGCGAATCACCAAATAACTAAACTTAGTAAGACAAGGGTTTGCTGATTCAGTATCAAGCAAAACCTTACACGCGCAAAGCCTTACACTTTTAAAAAAGAGCAAAGTTTAGGTGCTTGTTCAGAAAAGTTAACATTTGATTTGCATTTTAAGTTGGCAGTATCTTTTTTATCTCCAGATTGGACTATATAGGTATGGAAAACATGTAGATAAAACAGCATAAAGCAAAAAAATTCGAGAATATGACTATAATTGGCCACTGCTAGTTTCTAGTTAAGATTTTAAAAACAACAAGTCTACCTCAATTTTCTTTAGTCGTACAATTACTTGAAATCCAATGCAACTATCAATCAAGCTCAACCGGCATTCGTTGAAAATTGTAAGTCCGCCTAGGACTTTATATTTCATACAACAGCTTTTTCAATATACAAAGCGTCGCGCTTTGATTTTTTATATTTTATTAGAAGATCGATCTGCTTACTTGTTCTCTATTTGCAGGCACAGCAATAAACTTTTTTCCTACTTATCTGGATTAACGCGATAGAAGCCATAACACGGTAGATAACATCCCTTAGAGTTTCCACTTATAATGCAATGACAAGCATGAGTATAAAGAAAACTATTGTTAGATGAGAAAGAAGGGAATAATTAGGAAAACAGTACAAACTGTATTGGTCAAGATAGATGAATTAGCGAAGGTGCCTCAAGAGCTTATTTAATCAATGTATAACTAACGTCTTAAGCAAGATTATGTTTGGTTTAAAGTCGACTTTTTCACAAGAATTATTCTTAAACATCGAAAAACTCCTTAAATGAGGAACTTGACCCTTTAGTCTCTTTTAAATTCTTCTTCAAATTTAAAATGTAATATAAAAAAGGAAAAATAAAGAAAATTTATTTTTGGATTAAAATTTTATATTAAAGCAATCTTAAGTGTTTTACTAATACCTTAATTATTATTATAATTTATAACACTTGTCTCAATTTTGTCAACCACCATAAAGGAACGTTTTCATTTCTTAAAATGTATTGAATAAATTCAAGTCTTTTGAAGTAACATTTGCCAGGAATCTGTTTAATCTTTTTATGTTTAAAACAAAATTCAAACTAAAAAATGTTTGCTTCTTTTATCGAAGCACATAAAAAAGGGTAAATTTGTCTTACCACCAACAACAACCTTTTAAATAATTATTAAAGCGAATACGTTGCTGTAATTACACTTAAAATACTTGAACTTTTTTTTAGAAGCTCAAAATTTTCATTAAAGAGTGAAAAGTTTTTTTTTAGCTAAACAGGATTCAAGTGTATTACTGATTTGTTATAGAAATTGAAATGTACAATAACCCAGCAAATAATTTGAGATTTAATAAGTAAGAGTGCACCATTCCTCTATGCCGGTTTAGTTTAGTAAGGTAGCTCCTAACAAAAAAAAAAAAAAAAAAAAAAAAAAAATATTGGGGAATTAAAAAATAAGAAATAAAATTAAAAATCTCATCGGGTCTCAATAGGTTTTTTTTTAAATTATAGTATATCCTGAAAGATCTCTTTACAAGCTTTTAAATGATATCCATATTGACAATCGAACTTTTTTATGAAAATTTTAGAGACCCTTAACTCAGAAATATGGGCGAGCGCCAATTTACTTGTTGCATTTTTTATTATTTTTTCATTCTTTATTGCTTTATATATTTGTTTTTATATTGGAGTTACTCCATTTTTCTAAGCGATATGGAAAAATTACAGGCAGGAGTGATGTTTCGAAGGACATAGACTGATCTCGATAATTTTCAGTAGCAAAATTTTCGAAACTGTGTCTGATCGATTGGCATATTTAAATTTTCTTTAGCATCTTGGTAGAGTTGATTACAACACGAACACGGAGGGACAGACGGATATATGGACAGATGGACATTGCTCAGTCGACTTCGCTACGCATAAGAACTCAGAATGGGGCTCACAAATGAGTATTTGTATTTCTACAATACAAACGGGCTGAAAAACTTTTATTTCTCTTTCCACTAGAGGTGAAAGTATAAAAAGGACAGGCTTGTGGAGGGAAAGGCGGGTAGTAGAGGTTCTCTAAATTTGACACAATCTCCTTTAAGAGCTGAGTTTAGTTTTAGGCAAAAGTCTGATGACACATGAAAGCGAAGACGGGTACCTCCTACATAATAGCATTAATTTAAAAAACCATAGAAACGAGCTTTTTATTTCTTAGTGAAAATTACTTTTCGAATAGAGTGCGTATTCAATCAAAAGCTCGGAGGTAAAAGAAATGAACGGTGGGTTTTCCCGTCATTTTATATATAAAGAATGCATTAAAAATCTTTTTCCAAGAAGTCCTTAGACTGTGCAGCAACAAGCTTTTTAATCAAAAAACCTTGTGTTAAAACCAATTTGCAAGAAATTTCATTGGTTAAATTTACCAAAGGCAAAATTTGGTAGCATAAGAAATAAATTTGGAAATTGTCTTTTATTTTACAAGACAAGGATTACAAATATTCTTGAAGAGACCGTAAAGCGAATGGAGTTTACTGCCTCAGAGTTAGGAGTATTAGATTTTCCTCACACATAGAAAACTGAGGCCTTAAAAGTAGGTATCGTCTTTCATTTGAAGCAGAACAATATGAAGTGACAAGAAAGCGATTGGAAAAGCGAAAAGAGCTGTTTTTGAACTAAACGGAATGGCATAGTTCGATAGCAGTAATCAATTGCAAATTAAGAGTGTTCTTAAGCACCACATAGTTCATCGTTTGCCAATTTTTAGTAATAGGAAAAGTTGTTCAAATATAACGATTGTCAAAAGAAATCTTATTGCAAATTTTTCTTTAACATTTATTTTCATTTTTCAGATTGTTTAAAGAAAGATTCATTTGGTTTTCGAAATCATTCGTATCATTTAAGGCAAAATATTTAATGTCTACAATTCGCACAAAGATTTATTCATTTTCTCCATTTTACAACAGCGCGTATTTGTGTAATGAATATAGATGGAATTCAGACTGCCTTTGATGTGCAGTAGATTGTATATGACAGGAATGTTACCACTAATGTTAAGGATTTCAAAGTATGTTTTTGTATTGTTTGAACAAATGTAAGCTTTTGTAAAAATATCAGTTTCCATTAAAGTTGTAGATATAACTTTTACATTTTTAAACTGTTTTCTTTTATTGTAACAATTATTCGAAAACATTTTAGGTGATGAAAGCAAAAGGTGTAAGTAACGAAGTGTTAAGAGTGAGACAAGATAAAGGCGAAATTATGATGATTTGTGTTTTTTAATGCATTATTACTGAATAATGTTGATGGTAATTGCAGGCCTTTTTAGGTTGAAATAAATTAATCTTACTGTTACAGCAGTTACCTTCATCCATAAAACAATTTGAATAAATGAGAAAAGTGAGAATAAAGAAATGAAAAATAGCAATGTGTGAAGATTTTTTAGATTCTGCAGTTATCAGAGCTTTGTCTATTGGAAACACGTAGAAAATCGAAAATCTTTAACGAAACTGTTTTATGAAGGAATATTTTTTTGGTTGAAATTTTATGTGCTCAACTTCTAGAAACAATTTCTTGAATAAATATGAAATAGTTCAGCGTTATGGGCAAAAAAGTAACCAACGTATTTGCAAGATTTGCCTCGGAGGAGATTAATCGTTATTACAGGATATTACATAGCTGGGAAGGGAATCATTTGTCTTCAACTACTTCTGGGTTTGCAGGGTACATAAACGTGTGACTATTTGTAACTGTTTTGTGAGGGTAAGCATCTGTACAGGGGTACAGGTCACACACGCACACATACATCAGATACCTGTATGATGTGGAAAGATTAGGAAGGCCTAGAAATTAAAGGGAACAATATGTGTCACTGTCCAGTTTTGCAAAGCCATAGGCTGGAACGGCGAAACGATGAATGATACATTAAAGTCAAACTAAAGAATTTTGTTAGATGCAGGTGACTAAGTGAAGGGCGCTGGTCTTTGCCTGATATGAGTAAAGATCTGGTTCCTATTGGAGGTGTTTGATTAGATGGGTTAAAGTAACACAATGTAACAGAATCCTTAATCTGTAAAGGGTGCCGTTGGTACAAACAATCTCATTATGATGAAAGCCGGAACCGAAAACAGATTCACGCTTTATCACTTTGGTGCTTTTCCCTTTGCAACGTTTCCTCTTGTAGAGAGTAATTTTGAAATTCTAATTTTAAACTATTCGTATTTTGGTTGTGTTTTGTGTCATGGTGATTTGACATCAGCTCGTAAATTATGAAATAAATTTGAAAGAACCAGGACACTAAAACTAAAAAGAAAGACTTTCGAAGTGGATAATCGCAATAAAAATGTGTCAGTTCTCTGTATGGCGATAATGCACCAGCAAAAATCAAGGTCATAGTTCAGTCGCCGACGAATTTCGTGAAGTTCATACGAAATCGATTGTTGGGCTACAAAAAATCGATTTGATGCGTGAACTGACAAATGCAATATCGTCATGTGACACATTGTGACCTCACAGCCGGCTGAAAGCCGGCGCCGAATCGTGCGGCTTGTCACGACTCAAAAATGTTACCCGGCAATTTTCATACTTTAAATTTTGTATATTTAAATTACTTTCAGTAAAGAAATATAAATTTAAATTTGAAGCTGTTATTTTAAATTGATTGTTAATAGAAATATATTTATATAGAATACAATTCGTAACTTTTTAAATGTATGTAAATAAAATAATTTAATTAAGTTTTAGAATCTTGCGTCTTTATTTGTAACATTTACTCCATATAAAGTTTGTTTATTTTTGTTGTTGTTCTTCTTCCTAACACAATACACAAAAACTCCTTGATAGCCGCCTTTAGCCGACTTTTTATCACTACTTTTTTCCTTGATTGTGAGATAGAGACATCCTTGTACATTACTTCCACTTCAATACATTTAAATCATTTGATTTTGTATGAACACTTAGTTGCATGAACACTAGTTGTAAATAAAAGTCTGGTGGCAAGTGGTGTATGGAAATGATAAAAAATTTTAACCGTGGTTATTTAAAAGACGTGTCTAAAAACTTGATAGTCGACAAATCATAGACATATGCTTATTAGCCGGAAACAAAACAGCAATTGACCGTGTGGGTATTTGAAGACAAGCTAAGTCCAACAAGAGTTTTCGCGGTCAACTAGATCATGTGGCCTATGTCCCTGTTTAGCAACGTAGAACGACCACTTATAAGTCAGAAGTCTTCGGAAAATTTCGTAAAACTAACCAACGAAGACGAATCTCTCTTTATCGTGACAATGTCTGCTCTCACACATCTTGTCAAACAGTTCAAAACTTCAAATTGATGACTAATCTTTTGTAAAGTCCTCATTTGGTACCCAACCACTTCTTCTTGTTCCCGATTATCAAAGGTTAATTGTATGATCAACGATTAAAAAGCATCGATCAAGCAGTTGAAGCGTTTAAAACCCATGTTTGGAGGTGTCTCGAGAGGAATGGAAAAACTGTTATGAACACGAGAGGTAAATACTGCATTATTTTAGGATCGTTAAAAAATTTGCTTGTAGTTAGAATTTTCCCAAATTGTTTAATACTAAGCAAAAAAACTAAGTTGTCGTTATATTGTTTAAAACAAATTTAATTTTTACAAAGTGTTTCCAACACAGTAGCTACACTTAAAAATGAGTCAGGACCAGAACAAGTAATATCATTTCAAGTCAGTAAATAAACTTTTTAACATTTTACCAATTTCCTCTTCTGAAAATTGTTAATACACATTTTATATTCGTTGAGTCAATAATATCGACGGCTTATCTTTATTTTATATGTCAGTCAGTGAGTCTGCCTGTCAGTCATGTAGGCACTTTCAGTTTTTGTCATACATTCTTATTTATTTCATTTATTCATTGCCTTCTTCATGTTACATTCTAGCAGTATTGTTCCAGTCATTCAAATTCTTAACAATCGATGCAGAATATTCATGTCCTAGTTGACTGCTGGAATTGTATTGTTTTATTCAAAAATTCATATACTTTTTGTTATTTTCTTTTATTATGCATCTCTTTGTTAATACATGTAGAAATGTTTTCAGTTTATCTTTTGTTTTTTTTTAATGTCTGTTTTTAATACAATTTCAAGCTGCTGCATCAAACGGATTCAAAACAACGCCATGAAGAACAAATGCCTCAAAAGTATAGTTCATGTGATTTGCTTCGTTTACAAAATAGCAATGAAATGTGGCAGGAAACCAATCAGAAAAGTGGTTCAGAACATTGCAGTAAAAAATGTAACCAAGGAAATGTTCTTATGTTCTAAAGGGACGTATGAAATCTCCATTAGTGTAGTCATGATTGCCTTAAGTGGAAATGCAGTTTTTAATTTCGTGATGTGCCTAATGGATGTGTCGATGTGGTTTTTTGCAACCAGATACGTAACAATTATTTTTTTTAACAAAATTAAAAAAGTTTGGTTTAGAGTCCGTTATGCAAAAACAAAGATTTTAAAAAACACTTTAGAGAGTTTATGAAAACACTAACTAGTTCAGGATTAGATAAGGATTGCACCAAAAAGTTCAGCTTAAAATTGGAAACATCTATGGGCGCACTCTTTTGCGAATTTTCACACGAATGCTTTTAAAATAAAGGTACTTACTCGACCTTTAGCTTTTAACCACATTATCTTTGTGGCCATCTATAATTAAATAAATGACAGAGTAAACTACAGGGAAATGTTTCAAACTGTACCTTCGTACTGATTCCACTGATCAGTTGATTAATGACCTGCATCCATCATCGTTTGATTGAGGAAAGCGAGTTATTGAAGTATCCCGCTGCTATGCTACGCGACTGCTATCTTGTGATTCATTCTTACACTGCTATACGTACATAACTAAAAACTCCTTCTTATTGAAGGGGCTTTCAGATAAATGCAGCGAATCGGGCGGAGTTGCAACAGTTCTCGCGGACGTATACTGAAGTCGCTATTTCAAAGATGAAAAACTGCCCTTGGCTGCCACAGATCTACTGACAAAACGACTGGGCAGTTAAATATTAAAAAATTTAGATCCCGGAGTATAAAAAGTTCCAGGAATTTCCGGGTAGAAAATGTGCCTGGATTTTCCAACCGTTACATGTATTATAACCGTTATATGTTTTTTTACATTATATAGCAGCTGGAGCCATATGTAACGTTTTTTGCTGCAGTTTTACGGAGGCTAATTGAGAGCAGATAGTTCAGTATTAATTGGCACGATCGTGGGCTCGTATTGTATTTTAGTTATATCTGGTGTCTGTAAACAGAAATGACTGACAGCTAACCTTACACAACCTTCATCTAGAAATTGGAATACGTTTGCCGGTTTTCTTAATATCATCCAATTTATTTGAATGGAAATTGGTAGTCAATTTCAGCCTTAGTAGCAGTCACCGCTTAAGATGTTACACAAAAAATCGCAACAACCTGTGACTCCTCCGATGAAGTTGGTCGAAATCAGAACTAATATAGTGGCACCAAGCTCCTATATGCTTGGCACGACTAGTCATCACAATTTTCTTAAACCTGATAGAGCCTTAAATTGTAAAAATAATACAAAAAATTTAAGTTTTATGAAAAATTTTTTAATTGAAAGTTCAATAAATGAACATGATTTTCTTTATATGGCCACCACAGCTGCTCTTGAGGAAGCCCATTTTAGACACCAGCTTTCGACTACTTTTTCGAGTATTGTTGGCGGTATGTCATGAATAACGCTGGATTAGGCGCTTCATGTAGCTAAGCACACGCTCTTAAAGGCTAATTGACAGGCATATTTACCGAAAATTTGATTTTAATAAGTCGATGGTTACGGTCGCCATCAATTTTAAATCCCATCTCGCCCGGGCGAGTGTCGTCCATATTAAGAAAAAATATTATTGTTGTTGGCACGGCTAAAACCTTTATCATTGGACCATAGATAAGGAACATTAAAACCACCAGGTTGCATTTGAGCCTGCAGAGTCTGTTGTTAATTGGTTTCACTTCATATGAGACAATTTTCTTTAATAACAAGCCCATTAAGCCAAGAATAAGCCTTTAAACTGAACACGGTTTTGCGATAAAACTTTGGATTAGTTTCTCACTGAATTAATGACTGACTTTTAAAGTGAATTTTGCCAGAATATGCTGATGATGTTATCTATATGAGCTTAGGATGGTACCAAACACTCCCAGAGGAAGTCAAGTTCATAATTGACAGATTTATTTAACCTTATTTACGTGAACCCTTACGACTCTACTTCATAAAACAGTTTATAATATTCTTTTGAAATAATTAAAAAAAAAAATAGTCGTAGACTTAGTCTTTTAAAAATTGGAAGGACACTCCCCAAGGTACGTCTAACAAAATAATTAATTTTAATGTAATTCACAATAAGAATATAAATTGTAAAAATATTTATTAAAATTTATTTATATTTAAATTACATCTGAAAATGTATAATTAATTACTAAAAATATTGTGGAAAACAAATAATCTTGATAAGATAATTGGGATTTAAATAATGCATTATTGATATAAATCCTTTTGGTATTAAATATCATTAAAAAAAGAAAAGAAATTTATTAATATAAACAACTATGAATTTAAATTTAATTTATGAATAATAAAAATTATTAAAGCATTTTATATGTTAATACGAAATGTTAAAAATATAAATCAAATATTAATAAAAAAAGAGAATAAATTTTACAAAAGAAGTTTTAAGTATAAAATCAGGCAAATCAAGGCATTCTTAATGGAGAGTTCAAACGGGATAAATTTAAAATTTTCACATACATAGAAATGACTAATTTAACTTATTTCAGGTCTATTAAAAGATATTGTGGTTATAAAGTCAAAATGAAAACTGTATAATTTTAATGAAAAAGTTGCATTAAATACAATTCATATCTGCATATGTATTCAAGTATAATTTTTCTAATTAAAATGCAATCAAATTCTTAAGAATGCAAACAAGAAAAGTAGAATTAAAAGGAAAATATATTTAAAAATGATTTTCAAATGTTGAATAAGAAATACAAAATAATATAATTTGCTTTAAAACCATACTGACATGAATAATAAATCAAACCTGGCAAAAGCAATAATAACTTAAAATGCATCAAGCTCATAACAAATGTATGCATTCATACATAATTTTAAAATATGGCAAATTCTAGCTAAAATTTAT
The DNA here is from genome assembly GCA_937654795.1 of Cistogaster globosa. Taxonomy (NCBI): domain Eukaryota; kingdom Metazoa; phylum Arthropoda; class Insecta; order Diptera; family Tachinidae; genus Cistogaster; species Cistogaster globosa. The sequence goes on from OW569404.1 coordinate 26,704,831, forward strand.
ATGCATTTTGCCATAAAATACTATAAAATCATTTTAGCTAGAGAATGTGTAAAATTTCGAATGCATTAGTTCAAGATTTGCTATACAACCGTAAAATTTACACACTCTCATTCGCACACATAGAGCAAGAATCCGTATTATAAATAATCCCACATACTTTTAGGATGAATGTTTTAACATGAATTCTTAATGTGGTGCTAAATGTCACACATTGAAAGAAATAAATAAAGATTTTTACCACTACTAGCGCTACTACATTCTTAATTTCCAAAAAAAAGCACACAGAATACATTTATAAAGGGTGTTTTTTACAAATGTATACAACTTTAAATTGGCAACACTTTTTCAACTAACAGCCATTTTGTAGGCTGTAAAGTGATTTATGTTTAGTTTGGCATTTCACCATGAATTGACTTGAATTGATATGAACAATGCTTCCAAATTATGCAAATATACTTCAAAAATTAGGTTTCTGTTCCAAATATGTATCTCGATAATTAGATTAACTATTGAACGTTTTCGCATCACATTTACTATAAATGATAATACTTACAGTGCGTTTAGAAAAGCTCATTGCTACTGTAGAGCGTAGCGTAGAAGAATACTCAAATCAGTCTATTTGTCATAGTGCACAGCAATTGGATATGTGTCCATCTACTTCGCGAAAGATGTTGGAGAAAGATCTTGGATACAAAATTTAATTTGTGCAAAAATTGAAAACACACAATCATCTAACCTTGCTTGTAGATGCGGTAAATCCGCTCAAAATAAGATAACCGTTAATTCTCACTTTCATAAGGGAATTTTGTTTAGCAATAAAGCTCACTTTTGGTTGAATGGATACGTATTTGGAGTGATGATAAGCCTTAAGTTTATGCTGAGACAGCGTTACATCCAGAAAAAACTGGTTGGTGTGCTTATGGTCTGGTGAAATTATTGGTCTGCACGATGCCGCTCAGAACGCTATATGGTGATCTCTATAGAACTTTCTCTTTCATCAATTTAGCAATCATGGTATGTGGTTTTAACAAGACGAAGACACACGTCAAGTTTCGGACCCGTGAATCGGCCGATTCTCTACGGCGATACACCCGAAACGATCGACTATTTCGATATATATAGTTTAAGTGTCGAAAGAAATCGTAGAAAATTGGACTTAGACTACGTCCGAGTCAGCCATGGCAGTCATACGCCAGAAGTCATGTATACATTATAACGCCCGAAGGTTATAACTATAATAAAAATATGTCTATGTCATGCCAATTACAAAAAAACATCTTTGTTTTATTTTATTTCAAAGTTCTATAAATCTGTAAAAAAATACCCTTCACTTTTCAAAATGCAAATTATGCTAGGCCCTTGAAGTTAAAAAGTCTTAAGTACCACTTGCTGTGAATGAAATTTTTTATTATTAACAAGCACGTCCAATTTAATGAGGAATTATATAAGAATAATAATTTTTATTATAGTAAATTTTTAAAGAAAACCGCAAACAAACTAAAATTACATTTCTCAGACACTGGGTATTAAAACAAAGAGCCTAAAATAGTCTTAGCAGTTTTTACGAACTGCGTTGTTAGGTCAGCACTCAGCTGTAGTCAAAGTGGTAAACACGTTGACTACAAACCTGGTTGTTCAGGGTTCGAATCCTGCGGCAATCAAAACACAAAAAATGTTTTTTTCTGTTTAATGGTATAAATACATATTCAGAATGAACAAAAAACGTGCAGTCTCCTTCGTCGGTACTTTCTCATAGCAGATTCGCCGGCGAAGTAAAATAACTATCTATCTTTCTCCTTTCACCACCTGTCTTATCTCTTATCTATCCCTTTCCTAAAGAATGTAGCACGGTTACGAAATAATAACTAAATAGGTTTTAATGCCTGAAGTGCTACTTCTCTTTTTAAAAAAAAAAAAAAAAAAAAAAAAAAAAAAAAAATTGATTGCAGAGCTGCTTTGGTAGCATGCAAGCTTTGTCGTAATATTAAAAAATGCAAATCTTTCCAAAGCAGTATTTTTCATAATAAAAGTAATAAATTTAAAAGATCATCAGAATTTCTTGGTTCTAAAAAATACCTCAGACTACGAATATTACCAATCAGCAAATTTGTTGAGCCCTATTAATACAAAAATCATTATCCATGCTTCCGCCAGCCTTAAAGCTGATCGCTGGTTGTAAGTAGGCACTATGCACGAAATACGAAGCACACGGTTATTTATAGCAATTGTCGCTAAATTTATTTTAGAAGTATATGAACATAATAAAGTTATGCAAGTCGAATTATAATCTTAATTGACGTGCAAAACATGAGAATCTAGTAAAATTTTAGAGGACTGTGTAAAAATCGCATTGCAATCATAGAAACATCACATTTAACGAATTACCGTTAAAAATCTAGAGATAGCATAGATATAAAAAAATTGTCAAAACGTTCTAAGTATTTGAATAATAATAATAATTATAATAATAATAATAATAATAATAATAATAATAATAATAATAATAATAATAATAATAATAATAATGAAGGATAGAGGACATCGAAAAAGAAATAGAATTCAGTAAGGATTTTGAATCAAAAACGATTAGAATTTTACATAACATTCAAACTATAAACTAGGAAACTAGAGAGATATTGAGAACATGCTGCAAAAATGGAAAGTCAAAATATAGACCAAAACAAAAACAAAAAAACGTATAAAAGTTTTTTCAACTCTTTGATGTACCTACCTGCCGACTTCTACTACACCCGATATTTTCTTACACCGTCATTTAATTTAATGAAAATTTCAGAAAAATAAATTGGATGGCAGCTAAAGGAGGTCCATGGTATCTAAAAGACAATATGTGTTTTGCAAAAAACTCACTAATGAGTTTTGCAGGAAAACAAATCGGTGGGTAATGAACACAGATGAAAGGAAAGATATACACATTTTGTTTTTCACAGTGTCTAGCACTGAAACTGTCCCTGTTGCTCTTTTAGGCTCTTAAATATTATCAAGTTTTTATCTTTAAAGGAAATCAAAAAAGAGAGAAAGATAGTGAGAGGGAAAGATCGAATTGATGATACAAAATCCAGTATTCATAGGATAGTAGTTTTAAAAACCTATCCTTTGTTTTGTTTGTTTTTCACTTGCTAGATGTAATTGAGTGTAAAATTCTAATTCAGCAAATATTTTAGATTAAAAAATGCACCATTAAGACTCTAAGGTGACGCGTTTGTTGGCAGTAATCGAAATAACAAAGTAAATAAGTATGAATTTAACTAAATTTAAGATTTTTTACAAATTTATTTTTCTATTATTTAAACTTTATTCAACCAATCAATAAATAAATGTGTAATTCTATATATTTAACAGCAATCAGAAAAAACTTATATAGACAACTTGCCATCCTTAACTTTTTGGTTCTTACAATCATTTATCTCAATTTTCCAGTTAAGCTGCATAATTAAAATATTTTTTTTTCTCGTTTAAATAAATCCAGCCAATTAAGAGGTTTTAAATGTCTAAATGTTTTTGTGCTTTCATCGTTAGCCTTTGGATGAGTGCAGAATTAAAGTTCCCTTGTGTAAGAAATCATTTATCATACACACACAAGCACTCATCCATACACGGTTTCATACATATCGAACATATTGATTACAGATTTTTTTTTTTTTCGTTCACAGTTATTGATGATATTTTTCTTTTTTCTTCTTTTGCATTTTTTTATTGTAATTTCAGTCATCTCTGTTTTATGTTTCGTAATTTTCAACTATAATCAGATAAAAGAATTTTCTAGGTTTGAATGTTGCTGTTGTATGTGTATGCATGTTTGAAGCTTGTATCTTGTTGCTGATACAAATTCTTTTTATTTTTTTCTACTTGTAAGTTGATTTTTTTTTTTAGTTTTTCATAAATGTCATAAATTTTTATCATTGCTGAGAGTGATATTTTTTATTTTCCTTTTTTATTCTCGAGTGCAGTTTTTTCTTGCTTGCAGAAGAGCCTTAATTGAATTTTTTTAAACTCATCATTTGCTTGCATGTTTTTTTTTTTGTTGCATGCTTGCTGCCAGGATTCTTGTGAATGAACAAAAAAAAAAAAAAAAGTAAAAATGAAAGGTTCAAGTCGTCTTTTAGTTTCTATACGGAGACAATTTTCGCTGTCTCAGTAACAATAGCAATGAGCTGTAAAATTACAGTGATAAACAAATGGTCTTTTGCAATAAATTTTTTAATGAAATTAACAAAGCAAAATTGCAATGTAACTTTTGTGAAATTCATGCACTCTCATTTTTAATACAGAGATACATATATTTTTTTGAAAAAAAAAAAACTGAAAATTATTTTCAAATCAAAATTTTTAATTTCATTAAGAAATTTTTTTAATTTCATCTTTCTTTCACATTACTTTTATAATAAAAAGCATCTCCTTGAACGTACTTATGGTTTTTTTTTAATTTTCAATAAAATTTTCAAATAGATAATTTCTGGCGTTTTTTGTAACTCGCTTTATTTAAATTTTGAAAACAACAGATAGACATCTGATTCCTTAAGAAAATGACACTTAATGAAACTTAATAAAAAGTCGCTTATAGTTGCACACATTTGATTATGTGTAATTGAAGAAGTGTTTAAGTTATATAATGCACATTATAGATAGGCCCATAAACTGTTGCAAACAACCTGTAACAGAAAAAAAATTCCAAAAATATAACAAAAAAAGTTTGGCTTAAAGCGTTGTTTACATTTTATTTTTACTTTACCACATTAAAAGTGAAGGGGAAAAAGAGCGGTTTATAACCTATTCGAAGAGTTTGGCTAAACAGAGAGTTCTCTTTGTAAGACTGCGTTGGATTTACAGATCAACTGACTTGAAATGGCTTAAATCTTAATAAAAAAAAACGTGCGAGTGTTACGAACTTTTTATAATGATTCCTAGGCTTAGTATTTAGGTAATCGGTGCTAAATCAGCTGATTAAATAACGATATACTATTTTAGACCTCTAAGAGAGTATCTTAATATTGTGAACGGCGTCAACATTTGTGAATTTTAACTTTGAAGTTTTATTTCAATTTTTTTTGCTTTGTTAATTAGGAATTATCTCTGTGGTGCTACAAGTTCCTTTTCCAACCTTAAGTTTTATTTTTTCATTTAAGTTGAAAGTTTAAATACTTAATACGAATTGAAATGAATTCTAACCACGAGCCAACATTCAAATGACTTTGCTTTGGTCAATTATTTTCAGTCCAAGAATATTATTGGGTTAGAGATAATAAACGAAAGTAAGGTTCGTTGTTTATGGGAAATAGAATTAACGCAGACTTATTGTTGTTGTTTTTTTTTTTTTTGTATATTAATTTGCTATTCTTTGTGAAGGGTGACTAAGAATTGGTTGGTTATGACCGTCCAAAATTTTTCGTTTCTGATTCACAGAACAAGTAAAAATGTTCGTTTTTTTAAATTATAATTTCAGTTAAAAACAAGAATTAATTATCACAGGACTCAAAGCATTGCTCATAAAAAAAACTTAAATTGTTTTAATCTTTCATGTAACGCAATTTTTCGAAGAAATTATTTACCCATCTTTTGAAGCGATCCACGAATTGACCCAATACTTGACTTCTTAAAAAGAACAGAGATGATGATCAGTAGAGGGAGCAATAATAAGAGGTCACGGCGACGTGGGTTGAACTTAGCACTTCAGTGTTTCCAGGTATTTTTTACCGGTTGAGATACACATGGCCGATCTTTGTTTCAATAAAGAATAACTTTTTTGTTTCTTTGCTCCTATTGTGGTGGTTATTTGCGCAAAGTTGTTCTGTGTTACAATGCGTTGCCTTTAGATAGTTCCATTTAGTTTAGTTTTTAGAACTTATACTACATCTCTAACTGGTTCGTGGCACCATTGAAACAATTTAAAAATAAGCCTCCTAATATTTATAAATCCTCAATATAAAACAAACTTTTAATTTTAAAAATTGTATGTAGGGTGCTCACATTCATTTCAACAAGAGTAAGAGGGCAGACCGGCATCATTTTTGAAGGACATTCTATTTTTTAAGCTTTTTTGCAATTGAGAAATTGAAAACGTTTAAAATTTTTATTCTTTGCGTTTTTTTTGTGCATATAATATTACTAGGTCAACATGTTGTGTTTTTTCCTCTTTTGTCTTTTTTGTTTTTTGTTTTTTATTTTTCTTCTTATTTAATTGAAACTGTTATTAAAAATAAGAACACTGTTGAAAAACCAATAAGAAGAAAGGACAGGCCAATGGGTTAAAAACAAGCAGAAATTTTCAACTCATTGAATAAGCAAAAAACAAAACCTAAACTAAAATTAAAAACAATATTTTCAAAACTGAAGGGCATAAATGACGATATGTTTGAAATTTCTAAACAACAAACTGAACTAAATTGGGGCTATATTTTTAAAAAGAAAATGTGGGGGCAATAAAGAAAATATAATTTCAAACAATAAATTCTACTCAAAATAAGTAAGAAAAAATTCAAGAACAAAATATCAAGATATTTATGTCATTAATATGAAATAGAAGTTTGATGAACACAGACAAAAAGGGTTGGTTGAAAGCAATGACATGTTTTGAGAGAAGAATGTTATCAATAGATATTGTATTTAAAAGGTTTTCAATTGACTGGACAATTAAGGTCATTTACATTTAGGAATTTGTTGCAGTAAATACAATTAAATACAAAATGAACTTGAAGTAGCAAGAAAGTTGGGAAGAGGAAGGAATATTTTTTAACAATAATATAAAAAGCATAACATCGCGCCGACATACCATACCACACAATATCACGCGAAGGATAATTTGCATGTTAAAACCAATTCACGCAACTTTCGGCTCAGGGCAATGTGACAAGAATCAATTCAAATATGCATGAAGAACACTAAGTGGGTAATAATATCCCATTCACTTTATTCTTTAAAGTTTGTGTGTATCGATAACCTCTTGCTTACGACATCACTGTATGACCTAAGAATTATTTTACTACAAAATCTTGAATTTATTTTAAAACTAAACTATATTTGAGTCAACTAAAAGTTAAATTAAACTTTAATCTGAAAACCAACCACACATTTTATAGTTGCAAAAACATTTTTCTCTGAATAAAGACCTGCTGATTGCAGTTTTAAGTAATTAGATGAATATTTCCATAAATAATTCTTAAATTCCAAGGCCAGTTTATCGCTTTTCTTACAGCCGATACTCAAGTTTGTAGGATAATTTTTTCAAATAAGATAAAACAGAAAAAACAATTTTTTTATTCATTCTGTGCTTTTAGTTTTAAGTATAAAACACAAATATTGATAAACAAAGAAAATATTTTTAGAAATTTTTTTTTTGTATTTTTCTAGATGTTAAAAAATACGTAAAAGAAAATTTTTAAAAACATTCTGGTTTTTAATTCTGTTCATATTCATGTATATTTATCTAAGGGAGCTAAAACTAAGAAATATTGATATTAATACTTTGAATAGTTTAAAAATTAAGAAAAAAAATGATTTTGAAAACTCTGGAGTATCGATCTTAATATAGTAAATTAAATTGCTTTTGGTAGATTTTAATTGTTCAGTTCACTAGTATTTAAAAATGTGTAAAAACTTTTTCATCTACATGCTTTATTTTACTAATAAATTTTTTTTAATGATCATAATTTAACAAATGATGACTTTTCTTAATCACGTTTTTATAGCAACTGTTAAGTTTAATATTTTGGCTTTATTTCTGCAAAGATAATCATTTGTTTAGATTTTTGTAGTAAAATCTCTCTTTTTCTACAATGAAAAAATATAAAATGACGAAAATTATATAAACAAATTTCCTAAATTTCAGTTGAGCGAAAACTGCAATAGATAGCACAAATAGTTGAGAAACGTCGTAACTGAGAATACCGCTAGAAGTTTAACTTTTATTTTCTTGCCATGGAGCCCACTAACAGGGTTCTAGTTCGGTTCGTGCCTTTCCCGGGAGCCTGTGTTAATAAAGTCTAGGAAACTCTGAATACATGTCTGCTTCCAGTTTAAAAGTAGACTTAAATATCTCTTTTCTTCATAACGAAGAATTTTTGGATGTTTAATAAAATCAAACAGGACCATTGGAATCCTACAGGAACGTTGGTAAGAAATAATCACGTCTTCGCACTTCACTACCTAAGATTTTTTAAAATAAATTTCTTAGGTAAACGTAAAATTAATTTAAGAAACGAAATAATTTTAATTCGGCTTAGAATCGGTTGTATTTTAAATTTTAAGAAAGAAAGGGAAAAGAGAATTTTCTGGAGCGCTGCATCTGTCATCAGCATTGTTCAAATCTATCTACCTTAGGTTGTGCACTTTGTAAACATTATCTATTAAACTAACGAACTTTGTAAGCAAGAATGCAAAGAATATTGTTAATCAAATTAATTTAGTTAGGCCACCCCACACGACATGTTTTTTACATGAGTCGTATGTCATTCTTGATGTGTGCAAAAATAAGTATTTTACAGAAGACTTTTAATATTTGGTCACAAACGTAAGTGAGCATTTACGTCTGACATAAATATTTTTTGTTTACAACAGCTGATTTGCTTGCAAATTTAATTAAAACTGTTTTTTTGTTAAAAGTGATTGTTTGAAAAATGGATTCCAAAACTAAAACAATTGAGTTGCGTAGTGTTATTTTATTTATTTCAATAAACAACATATCGCTCATTTACTGGAACAAAGTCATCACTCAAAAAATACAATTTTTAAGAAAATCATGCAAGATTATTCGCTATACAGTAATTCGTATTGTAAAAAAAATTCAGATTAATATCTCTTATAATGTCCACATACGAACGAAAATACTGCCATGTCGTGCATAGGACCTACACATGAATTCAAAACTTTGAACTCGTTTTATCGAATCAATTTTTGTGAAGTTATTAAGTTGTTCTAGTAAAAAATAAAAAATTAAATAAACTTTTTTAACTGTACAGATATCTAAGCCGTTCGGATTTAAAATGGCTTGTTGCCATCTTAAAATATTTTTGTGTGCGTTACGGAATTACTGAGGACTTTTCAATTTTAAATATTTTTAGTTTAATCTCAATATGAAAAAGATCAGTTTGCATTGAATAACGATGGAGAATTTACATAATTGGTATCAAATAGTTAAATGTAATTTCAGATTTTGGTCATATAAAATATTACCTTCAGTCGGCTAATGCCACCGCCAATTATCAACCGCTGTTGATTGTTTTCATACGGCATAGGTTTTCGGCAATACTTTTTAAAATTATAATATCAGCTGGTGTCAGATCAAAATAGAACACGTTCTAAACGAAATTTTATCAGATGACTTTTTACATGTATTTTACAGAAGCAATGTTTTAAGAGTCCTACAGGCCATGTATGTGCATATGTGTTCGACAGTGGAAAAGTTGACATGTCATATGTAAAAGTCATGTCGCGTATAGGTAGCTTTACACAAAATCCATACATAACCTAAAGCTTTTTCCTTGTTCTCTTTATTAATTGTCATATATATTTTTTACTTTCTGTCCCAAACGTAATTTTATTTATGTGTAATTAAATTTAGTTAAACTTATTTTTATATAAACAATTTTAGATAAAATAATTTATGTGACGCTACCATCCAAAACTCTCTTATATTTTGCACATTATAAATTAAGTGGCCATATCATTTAATACATGACGTTTAGTGAAACAAACGTTTAGTTATTATTATTTTTTTTTTTTGATTTATTAATTTTCTTATTAAAAGATAAAATATTTTCACAATTTAACTCACCAACTCCTCTTTCTCTATCAAGTTTATCAAAGCGGTAAAAACTCACCTGGAACGAAATAAAAAAAGCAAAATAACAAAAATTATTAAAATATATTTAATTAAAAAAAAACATTAATAATCATATTAACAAAGTTAAAATAAATTCCTATTACCAGCATGCAGAACGATTTTTTTTATAATTTACTAATTATTTAAGTAAATAAACTTTTATTTAATTTCGCCAAATAACAATGGATGTAATAATACAAATAATCATTTTAATATATCATGTGTTTTTGTTGAAAATTATTTCAACTTCTTTTTTTTTTTTTTTTTTTTGGATAACAAAGTAATGTAGACACAAGAAAAAAACTCTATAGTAAATAATAAAAACAAACATTAATTAAATATCATGTGTTTCTGAAATACAGAAAAAAAACGTGCGCAGTCATGTCTATAAAACAATGTGAGTTTGTACGACGGAAAATATAAATTAATGAAGACCAAACAAAAAAAAAAATTAAAATTGCAATAATAAAATTTCCAACAATAAATTAGACATTACCTTTCAAAGTACTAACCATAAAATGACTAACTTTTGTGATTGCCAAATTTTGTTACTCGCTTACAAAACACCTTACATTAGTTCGCAAATAAAGAAAGTAAAAATTGAACTAGTTCTTTAAGTTTAAAAAGGAATAACTTAAAATTCGTACTAATGATTATTATTATTTCCTGCAATAATCAATGTAATCAATTCTCAGTAATTGATTATAAAAGTCTTGTTAAAAACATTAGATTGGTAATTAAGTTGGGAAGTCCTTCCGCCAAAAATGCTTTTAATTTCGCACTCGATTACCTTTGTTGAAATTTTTTGCTGGGTTGTGTTAACATTTATGCAATGAGTGAAGCAACAATTAAAGAAAAACTAATAAAAAAGAGAAAAATAGCTGCAACAAACCACAAACACTTTGCAAAGGGTAATTAGGTCGACAGCCTAAATGTAGGCTGTAGAAATAAGATAAATTAGCATACGTACGAGAATGTATGTAGGTATGTACATAATAGTAAGCAATTAAAGCTAGAGAAGTCATTAAAAGAATGTGGTAGAGCAAAAACTTATAACGGTTTTTATATAAATTGTACATTTTCCTATTTAAAGCTCTAAAATGCATGAAGTGACACGCATGAGGCAACCTATGTGTAGACTATTGACAAAATTCTTTACTCCGAATATATTCTTTATTCTTTTATACTGATCATAAGCGTATGTTAAAAATTGTTCCTTTAACAAAGATTATAACTATTATAATTTTCTAAAACTAAATAATAAACACCGGTCATAAGATTCTTCTACATCTGCCTGATATATAAGTCAAAATTCGTGATGCCATCTTGTACCTTCAATAAAATTTAATTGGATCCCACAGGAGAAGAATCATTAAGTTTTTAAGAGTCTTTTATCAAATGTGTCAAAATTATTGAGGTTAAGAATGTGCTTTAAGGAATCGCGATAAGTGGTTAAAGGGAAAAAATCTGCCATCTGATCCTTTCACCTTACAACTTGAAACAAACAGTTTCAATAAAGCATTGGCTGCACAATTAGGCTTAAAGTTCAGAAGTAAGTTTTTAAGCAGATAGCTGCCCCTTAGTAATTTGCTTTTATCATTTTCTTTGGCGCAGCCTTTCACTTATTCTTCAACCGAATTTTGTCAATTATTAATTTTAATCCCTGGAAAAGGTGATTAAAAGACGGATAATACTTTTTTTCTCGAATGTTTAAAAATAAGACAAACAATTTTAAGGACAGCAGTGTGCGTCTCGCTGATTCTAACCATTATTAAATCACTAACGAAATAAGCAGACAATATTTGAACGAAACCACAGCAGTGGAATAAAAAAGGTTTCAACATTTCAGTGCTCTACATTCGTCATTTTCTGAAAATTCCATCCTATGCAGGTGAGTCGATACGTTTGAGTATCCAGTCAGAATATCTACTATCATGCATAGCCGATGTAGCCCAGAGCTTCATATAAGATATCATTGCAATGACATGAATAACATAATATTTAGTTTTTCGTTAGTTTCTTATGGATCTTATTATTATTTTAAAATGAACTAAAATTTATTTGTGGCTTAAGTTCATATTTTTGTTAATTTCTAAAGAACCTTTTTTTTTAAAGAAAACAAAATTAGACACCAGCTGAATGTAATGCTGTATTTTCTGGACCGCTACATGCTTCATCAGCATTCCTTCGCATCTATCTACCTTAGGTTGTGTACATTGTAAACATCATCTATTTAATGAACCTAAGCTTAAAATAAATTTTAATTCATTTATGTCCGCAGTTCAACACCTAGTTTTATAAAAAAATTAAAGTATTTTAAAATTTTTTAATTGAAGTAATAAATATGACTAAGAAATTAGAACAGAAGAAGTCGATTTAACAAAGTCCAAATAGACCTCAAGAAAGAAAAAGCTTTAGGTGCACCAAAGTTGAGCACGTTTTTTCAGATTGTTCTGCTTTTCTTTTCCTTGGAGTTTGGTATCTACGAAAAAAGTTTAGAGGAATTAATGTAGTAGTAGACAGTAGTTTTGGTAAAATAGGACCATCGAGCGGTGGCCAAAGATAGGTGCATTCAAACATTAAAAGTGAAAGGAAAACTTCAGCAGGAATTTAAATTTATATAACAACTGCAAAACCGAGAGCCGAATATGATTTTCTCTGGTCAATCAGCCAACGGATGTGTTCTACGTGAAAGGCGTTCTGTACTTGATTAAGAAATGTAATGCTATTAATTGCAGTATCGATGTGCTAATTGCATAGTTTCCGTTTTCGTTCAAAAATAGGTGACATAAAAAGAAAGGTCAGGTGATCAGATTTAGTGATGTGTTATTGCACAAAAATAAAATATAATTTTTTGTATATTTTAAGGACTTCAATATTTTACATAAGCAGTTAATAAAATAATTCCACCGTTAAGCAAGTATTAATAATAAAAGGATTTCTAGCTGATTTATTTGAAAGATGAAGCTTTTCCTAAGTAACAACATTTTTCAGGAGCAGGGTATGTGTACTGCGTCGTTAGACTTTTTATATAAAAATAATATCACAAAAATTATGTTAACACAAATTATAAGAAACTCTTAAGGACGACATGCAAAATATATTATTTCACTTTTAAAATATATCCTTTTTATTATAAGACAACTTAGTTATTTTTATTGCTTCGAAAGAAAAGAATGACATAAATTTAAATATTTTATTGTACGAATGATTATATGAAAAAGGCATATTAAAACTATATAAAAAAGAAAGAAAGAAAAAAATATAATAATGATAAACTGAGACTGTTTTACTGCAGGAGGCTCAAGGCTCGATAGAATTATGTAGTAAAAGGAAAACTTAATATAAAAAAGAAAAAGGGCTGTCAAAAAAATAATAACAGTCACAGACCTGTTTTAAAAACACTGGCACAAATATTATGGTGAAAGATCTTTAAAAAAGAAAAGTAACCTTTGTTTCAGAGATGATTTATGTTTCGAGTGATATCTTTGAATGTGGAAGCAGGGAATATCTACTGATAGCTATATCTAGAGTACATGATAGACGTGACAACAAATCGAATCTCAAGTCATTATTTTGTCGTCAAAAATCTTACAACCACCTGCACATTGAAGGAAAATATTTCATGCTGCATTAAGGAAATTCATTCAGAACACACATCTTTACTCCAATTTTCGTAATATGCCCTTCCATGGATAAGAAAAATTATAAGAATATAAAGAAAAATATGGCAAAATCATGGGATGATCATGCGAGAGTAAAGTAAAGATGCTGATCACGTTTGGATCACCAATGGTTTCATGGAGGTAAAAGGCAGGAGAAAGATGGCACGACAAGCGAAATTGGTTTCGAACACTAAAAGGTCCATTTCTTTCAAGAAGTGGTTATGCCACTCTTATTTGCGATCAATATTGATTGATAATAAAGATAAGGAAGACTTTGTGATTTTCGTCCACCGGGCTAATGACCCATCATGTATTATGGAAACTTTTTAAATAAATTTAGAAGCCAGATTGACACTCTTCTGAAATTTTGATCATAAGAGCCACCTTCGCACTCGGCGAGTGAGCACTGGGGTGTTAAGCAGATTCTTGGAACATCTACATTTCGTTGGGGTTATATTAAGATACCTGTTTCGCATTGGAGTTATTCCGTTAACGAGGGTCACCGAATTCGTTCAGACAGACACTCTCTTGGGTGCTTTCGATAAGCTTCTGCCCCTTGGCAACTGTGATTTTCGGTTGCTTACAGTATTTTTTATCGTAAATTTTGCTGTAATAACATGTTGGATTAGGTTATTAATATTCTGTAAAACGCAGGATCAAACCTCAAAAAAATGTTCTCACTGACAATACGTTTCTGAAATCTTGTACACTGAGAGAAAAACCGGCATAGCGCTGATAAAATTTGATAAGAATATTTTGAAATGACAGTTTTCGTATCATTGATGACATTTTTAATTACATTAATGAAAAAACTTTGATGATAGAACATTATCAACATGAAGATAAAACTTCCATTATCGTAGATTGAAATTCGTGGGTTAATACTGACTGATACAGAGAGATTAAACTAAAATTAAACTATAGACTTCTGCAGACTTGTTGAGGCTTCAGTCTTTAATTAATGAAAATTTCAACCCAACTTAAACACAGGTTCAATAATAAAAGTTTAAAAAAATGCTAAAAACATGTTCCTGTTAAATATATCCTTTTAGAGCAATGGATAAAACAAGATAATAATATCCTGGAAGCACAAAATATCTGTGAGTGTATTTTTTATTTCGTATAAATACATCTTTAATATAAATAAAGACGCAAAAAACTTCTTACAACGTAGTAAACTCTCAGGAAATGTTTACCCCTATCTATTGGGTTGACGATGGTAGTAATAATAATGATAACAATGGTGATGATGATGATGAGAACGTTGATAATCATGGTGAGGACAGAAACAACAAAAACTTTTGCAAATAACAATGCTGACAAATATATATTTATATTTGTGTGTACAAACATTAGATGCAAGATTTGCGTATTATTCGTCTTTGCCACTCTACAACAAAGTAAAAGTAAAGAATGTTAAGCCTTAAACTGTACAATATTAATTTCAACAACATTTATATGTGTGTCTGGGAATATGTGCTAAAGTATGTATGTAAATGTGCCTATTACAAAAGGACGAGAATAAGTAAAAGTAATAAAGTACGTGTAAGCATGAAAAGGAAATTCTGTTCATGTGTAATATTTTTCTCTTTGAATCTTGCAATTTTCTGTTTTCTTTTTATTTTTCATGCTCTTGTTTTTGCTTGCCTGTAGTTTAGTAAAAAGTATTCGTTTTTTTCTTCAGTTATACTTGAATAATTTCAAGTTGTTTGACATATGTGTGAGAAATAAATAACAAGAGTAAAATGCGACAAAAAAAGTTTAATATGAAACTTATTAAAAGAAAAAAATCAAAATAAAATAAAAAGTATATAAAGAGTTAGGTTATGTGTGTGTATGAAGGAGGAAAATGGAAAACTTAATGGTCAACAAAGAATTATAGACATCATACATGAACTAGAACAAAAGAAAAATCAAGTGGTCAGAGAGTAAGAAACAAGGTTGTTTTTTCGTTGGCCATTGTACATATATGTAAAATTATTACAAAGAAAATGTTCAAAAGTGGCCTTCAATCTCGTTACACAAACTCATGTAAGATTTTTTCATTTAGAGTCTTTTTGATTTCATAGGCATTCATTTTCGCAAGTATTTGCGTAAAGAGTTCATATTTATATCAAAGTTTACTTTTTCTCCTTCAGCTAATGCTACAAAAAAAAAAAAAAAAAACAAACTTGTGACTTGAGCATTTTTTCTTGATTGTTTCTTACTTGCGGTACTTTCATTCATATTCTTGATTATAATGTAAAAAATTTCGTGCCATTATGGCTACGAAAAGCATTAGTACAGTTTTTTCTATTACATATACTTGCACAGTGGGCTAGTTAATGGTTTGATGCTCATGATGCTCAGAATTCACTTTAAATAATTTTCGTTCACTTCCTTTTAAAAACAAGAATAATTGATAAACAATTTTAACTCTTTAAGTTTTCATTTTATATTTTTTTTATCACTTGAAATCACACTAGGATTTATGGGATTTTTGCTTAAGTTTTAAGGATTGTCAGTGTTCACCAGCTTTAATATTTTGAAATTTAAAGTCAATTATTTTTCAAATATTTATTAAACATTTATTAATTTACTTTCATCGTGTTTAATTCCTTCAAATATTAATATTTCTTGATATTCTCATATGATATTTATTATTTGAAACTACAAAATGAAATGTATTATTGCGGGGAAAGCATATCCATATAGCCATTTCGCTACTGCTTATGTAGCTCATCAGTGGATTTTACCTAAATTTTGTATTCAAAACTATTAAGTCTTATATCTAATGCCAGGTTGATTAAATGAGAACTGCTTTGAATCAACAAAGCGAAAAAATAAAAAAACCCAACCAATTACAGGTGAGTGAAGATAAATGTGCAGAGCTAAATATATTTCGACGTAACGACTTACGTCAAAACATATTTGCAAATATGTTTTTTAATATTTGTGACATATTTACAAATATGTTTTCGTATTTAGGACAAATCTGTAAATATGTTTTCGTATTTGGGACATATTTTAATACTTTAAATATTCTTATAAAAGAGTACTAAGAGGAATGTTGGAAGTTGTGAAAAAACTAAGATATATTACGGGATGGGACCTACCGCATTTTAAAGTTTCCAGTAATGAGAAAACTGCGCTTCGGCCCAGGATACAGTTTTTCCTTGTCATAAAAAGTAAATATGTCAAAGAATAGTCCTGGCCCAACAGTACCCGATCAGTACCAAAATGTTCGTTATGAGCGGGAACCCAAAATTAGGTCAGCTCATAGTGAGAAACTAATGCATATAGAGACGCTACATAATTTATAGCCACCTTAATCAAATGAATAGTTTGGGTGTCTGACATGATATAAGTTCTCCTTCACCTTGTACTAGCTCATATTAAAGTTGTAAAGTTGGATCGATGTTTTTTTCCATGCGATGTATCGCAAACATACATCGATGTTGTATCGATATTTGATAAAATACATCGGATGTTTTTTATACATCGATTGTTTTTTTTTAATTATTTATTATTGAAATTTTGATGTTTTTTTTATTTATAATTATATTTTCGAAAAATCTTAAGTTTATTTTACATCTCCACATACTTTTTTCAATACTGTTTAGAAATAAAAGTTAACCAAGTCTTTCACCTCTCAATCTGTTTCTTTGTAGAGTCATCACCTGCGCCGCTTGTGAAAATAGTCCTTCAGACGGAACCGATGTTCCCACCACTGTAATGTATTTAAAAGTGATCTTAAAAAGCTTAGGAAACTGCGATTTATAATCTTTCCAAATATCCAACGGACTTTCGCTCAGTCTTCCAACAGGAGTCCTCAAATAAACTGAAGATTCATTAGACAATACATCTTCAATCTTATTGCTTTTCCAATTTCTATGAACACGTTTATATATCAATCTGCACGTTCTGTATACAATTTGTCATTTCAATGCATCGAAAGAAAACCTCGATGTTTTTTCGATTGTTTAGGAGAAAAAGAAACATCGACACAATACATCGAGTGTTTTTAAAACATCAACACGATTTTCCAATCACTTAAAAAAGATTTAAGCGAGTCGTTTTTTTTTACAAACCGGTATTTAGGAAGGCGTGTTATATTTTTTGAAGCTGATATCAGACGTGTAAAGCGCATGTTTTTAAACAAAGTTCACATGCCCTTTTGGGGGGCTAGAATTGTTGTTTTCGAAGAGCAAAATAAGAAAATTTTTTATTAAAAAGTACTCTATTAGAAATGGTACAAAGAGATCACCATATTGATTAATAGATACACAGTAAAAAGTTAAACTTAATTATATATTTAACTTAAAAAACGAAAGCTTAATTAAATAATTTAAAAAAATAAAAGTAATTGATTCAAATCAAAACCTAATAAAATTTTAATCTGAAAACAAGTAAAAGCTTTAATAGATGCAGACTTTTTTCTTTGTATGTTTCATTTTATATCCAAATGGCATTTAACAAATGGAAAAGTTAGTTTTATTTGTATCATATCAGCACCGTTCAGCAGTTTCTTATTTTTTTTTTGTATTTTATCTCCTAACACCGAATTAGATCATATTACTTTGCCGCATTTGGTGAATAAAAATAAATATAGATTTCTATTGAATTGTCGTTGCACAGTTTTATCTATTTTTCTATAGTTTGTTCACTTTACCAATTTCGCAAACTGTTCTTAATCACAATTCGATATTGCCAGAATAAAAATAAAAACCACAGCCAAAACACGAGAATTCAGTCAGTTTTAAATGAAAATTCCGAAGCGTTTAAAAATATTGGGAGGAAGTGTTTTGGCACTGAAAAGAATATTTGAAGTGTTCAGGGTAACAACAAA
The DNA here is from genome assembly GCA_937654795.1 of Cistogaster globosa. NCBI lineage: Eukaryota > Metazoa > Arthropoda > Insecta > Diptera > Tachinidae > Cistogaster > Cistogaster globosa. Next base: position 26,723,159 of record OW569404.1, read on the forward strand.
CAGACTCAATCTAATCCGATATTGTCACAATACATTATTTTAATCTCAATTCGCTATTGCCAGAATAAAAAAAAATAACGGCAATCAAAACACATGAATGGATTTATTTTAAAATAAAATTTAAATTAACTAAAACGTGCATTTATGGTAAATTTAAGCGGGCTAAATTTAGCCTAATAGGGAGTATTTTCCTCCTCTACTGCTGCAGACCTTTTATTTATGTTTTTGCTTTGCTTACGATTCAGCGCTGTAAAGTAATACGACTGATATTTAAGAAGCGTTAAAAACTCAAAAAATATAAATTTCAAATTGCAGGAAAATTTCATTAATAATAAGTAAACTTTTCAATTAATTTCAGATTTTCTTACAACACTTTCATGGGTCTGAAGTGCTCAGCGCTTTAATTAATCAACCATAACTGATGTAGGGTAGGATATCAATACAAAATGAAAGTGTGATTTGAGTATAAAAAGGGATATGTTATATTAAGTTAGTTGTAATGGTACTTGTCCTCATTTTCGTGTTATTTTTCTTTTTTAATTTCCACTGGATGTGTTTTCACAGCTTTTTATTGACATAAGTGCAAATACATGCAAACGTAATGTATGTATGTACAACCAGTATAAGAGCGATACATATATGTGTGTATGTACATGTGTATGTATGTGGTAATGCATTTCTTCTTCTTTTATTGCATTCAATGATTATTATCTGTCCTTGTTAGTTTAATTCAGTTGTATGGTTTATTTGTTAGTATGGATGTATATAAATACATCTCTGTGCAATTTTCAGTCAATTTTGTGTTTTATAAAATAACAAAATTGAAAAGTGTCATTCAAGGAAATTAAAGAAACATAAAACACATTTTTATGTGTTTTTTTTAAATGAAAACTTATAAACAGTTACTTTGTGTAAAAAGGAACAGAGAACATATAAAAAAAGTATTTTAATAGTGGTGTGAATCAAATTGAATTTATATATTTTGTGGTCAATTTTAAAATAATAGTTGTACTTTACACAGTGCCGCATAGGTGATGAATAAAGATGGGGTATAAACTATTTTGGCTGTTTTTGAAACATCCTTGTAAAACAAATAGACAAGTGCTATTCATGGTAAAAACTGAAGGCGCTTGATAAGATATAAAAACATAAGTTATCGTCAAATGCAGGACATTTATTCAAATATAGAATATTTTATCGTTCTAATATTAATGTTTGAATACGTCTATATAAAACAAAATACTGATTGCTCTCCGTTGTGAGACTTGATGGGTCTTCAATAAGAAATGATAATAGCGCCCTTTCTAAGGTTCCTATCACTTCTTCGTTGCATTGTGTATGATTCCATGTGTAATTTATTATAAAATTTCAGTTGACTGATACGGAATACCTCTGTATAACTCCTACACTAATTTAAAAATGTCATAAGGCTAATGAAACTTGACAACAATACAGGGACAAACGTCTTCGTTTTCGACTCTGTGGCAGTTGTCATCATTCCGGTGTCAACCTTTATGTCAGTCAATCGTACTATCATCAATGCCAATGATGTTAACTTAAAAATCATTCAATCGATTTAATTATAAAAATGTCATCAATGTAATGACCATCCTTAAAGCGGTAGTTATTTAAAATAACTTTGAAATTATTGTGCAGTATTAAAGAAATTCTGGAAACAACAATAAATACCACACAACCCGTTTGGGAGAAGAATTTCACTTCAATAAAAATGGGGTCAAGCGATGTTTCCAATGCAAAAAACGTGTTCATTGTCACTTTCATCAAACGCAAGGAAAATATGTAATCTGCTCATCGACAATTTCTAGCAAATTTAATCAAATTAAATATAATATTATTGTCGTTATCTATTCAATAGACTATTAGAACTAACAAGAAATTACAGCTTTAATTAATATATTTATATAAAATTTTCTGGTCTGTGTTAATGACTTTATTTGTTTAAAATATTTGAGGAGAATTAAAAGCTTTTAAATGACTCTTACTAAGATTAAGATTATCATTGTAACTATAAGGAGACAATAACTACTTGTTGTTTATCTAATTTAAAATCTTGTTAATAATTCATTAACAAAAAGGAAATTAACTAAGAGTGTATAAAACACAATAAACAAATAATTGTTACACAGAATAATACAGATATCTAAAACACAATTAAGTCAGTTAATTAAATTTCTAGCTAGAAAGTAGACATCTTAATAATAAAGGAAGATAAAGGAAAAGTTTAATTAATGTTCAATGGAAATTTTGTGATTAATAGCCACCATATTTTTTATATGAAACATAAAATTTTAGCCAGAAAATGAGCTTGGTGGAGTCTTAGCTGGTGTGATAATTGAATATTATTTCAAGAAATTAAAGCGATATAATTCCTTTGATTTCGTATGGTCACAAAAACTATTTATATGGCACAGTCAACAAGTTGTAGTTGTTTACAACAATATTTAAATTATAATAAACATGTTTTATACATTTCATCACAGGTAGAAAAAGGGAATATCTAAGTTTGTCATTCCATTTGTGATTTCTATAATATCCATTTCCGACCTTATAAAGTAAATACATTCTGAGTCCTTTTGCATAGCGAAGCCGATTAAGCGATTTCCGTCTGTCCGTCTGTCCGTCCGTCCGTGTTAGTGTTGAAATCAACTTCGCCGAGGCACTAGATGAGCTACAGAAAATTTAAATATGCTAATCGATCACACATAGTGTACAAAATTTTGCTACTGAAAATCAGCCAGATCAGTCCATGTATTTCGAAGCAGCGGGCACAACACTACGCCTGCCTCTAAGTTTTTTATATTATTTCAAACAAATCTAGTTTAGTGAAGTAGCTCCAATCGAAAAAAAATAAAATAAATGGGAATTAAGAAAAATTAAAAACCATCAAGTGAAGAAATTGGCGCTCGTCCATATTTTCTGAGTTTTCGGCCTCTGAACTTTTCAAACCGAATTCAATTAAATTTTTAGGGTTTTCTTCGTATGGTCGTGTAAATGGTTTCTGTAAAGTTTGCAGGAAATCTGTCGACGCATGACAATATGTGATTTTGTCCATATAAAAAACAACAACAAATCTGTAGACGCCTATGAGGGTATGCAGTATGTATACTGTGTGCTGACTTCATACACATGGTAAATACACGTTGTAGCGCATATACGCATACACATTGACAGCTGTCAGGGAGTAAACATTTTAAGTTTCTTTTTCATTGAACTCGCATGGTGGACAGACATACTTGGTAAGAGTCGCATTTGATTTTTATTTTTTGTTTGTTCATATTTTTTCATTTCATTTTTTTTTTCTGTAACAGTTAACAGTAAGCAATGTTTATAAACTCAACAATAGATTTGATTCAATGTTAATATTCATGCGTAGCGAAGCACGCCGGGATCCACTAGTAATCAATAAAACTACATTTAGTCTTTCAGCATATTTCTATAACATTTTCTATGCAGTTAATTTTCAGGTTTAACTAAAAGAAATGAAAATAAAAGAAAAACAACGAAAGAGTAAATAAAATTGCAAACTTTACAAAATTAGATCACGATTAACAAACCAACAAGAAAATTGTTGCAATAACAAACTACTTGCAACAATTTAATCAATACAGTTGGTCAACACTTTTCATTTTCAATGTGTATTCAGGTTTATATTTATTTTGTTTTTATTTTTGCAAAGTCTTTAATGCACAGTTGGGTATTTTACATAAAAAAATTAGAAATCTAAGGTTTCTAAATGTTTAATGTGGCTGAATTTAAACCTCACATGCAGGCCGTATGAGGTTCGCCTGGGGTTAATGGAAAACGAAACAGATTCAAAAATTTTAAACCGATTTGAAACTTTTTAGTTGTCTCGTACAGTTTAAAAGATATTTATTAACATGATTTTTTTGTTTTGGCTTTATATAGTTTATTTTTATTTTATTTTTATATTTTTTTTTTGCCTGTAGCGGGCTTATATCCTCCATTTTTTATTCACATGCTTATAATTGTATATTTCTCTAAAGCGTTTTATACATAAAAAGTTTTTAAAAACTTTGTTTAGTGCTGAAATCAGGGCCTTCCATAAGAGTTATTATTTGAATAAATTTTCCACTGTCCAACATGTTTTTCGTTATTTAGATGGATTTAATAGAAGTAACTTATTTTTTATTTATTATATTCGATTTAAAACTTTTTTATTCTAGTAGTAGCAAGTAAATATTGCATTTTTTTTTTTTGCCGCCCTGCCACCTCCTTATTCCATAGATGTTCACATTCTAACCACTACTTACTTAAGTGCCAATTTATCTTTCGTCTTACGTGCCTCCTAATCAATATTTAAAAGGTTTTGCAGTTAAAAAGGAAAAACTAAAAGTTATAATAAAATATTTTAAAATAAAGTGAAGTAATCAAACAAATAAATAAATTGAAGGAAAGTGAAGTTTTAATATGGTTACCACACGTTTGAGGCGTACTTAAAATTTGAGGTCAACAGTAAAAAGTTTGTAAAACAAGCAAATACTAAAAGAAAAATATATTTTAACAATTTATAACAAAAATTTTTTTCCAAGAAATTTATTCCTTATTGAGTGCGATGTTTACAGACAGCAAAACAAATTCTATTTTGGGGAAAAAATCTCGCAAAAAACGCTAAATGTCGATTGACCTTACTTTTTAGGAATAAAGAAACCTGAATAATTTCAGTTAATGGTTAGGCTTCGAGTAGATAATACGGATACAAAACTATTCTGACAACGTTTCATTTGAAAACGTATCCGTCAATCCTGCTAAATGTTTGTGTAAAAGCAATTGAGGTTCTTTTTTTGTTTTTAGTTACTAACATAGTTTTTCATTCGTATAAAATCGTTTAAAACTTTCTTTGTTATAGACAACTCCTTTCATGACAATAAAATGGGTGTGAATTAGCTGCTGATAGAATTTTACTACTCTAATACACAGGCGTCTTAACAAACTTATCTGCCGCAGCTACACAACAATTGTTTTCTTATCTTATAAACGAAACTCCATTTAATCACTTTTAAACACAATAGCTATCGTGATAAATTAACAATTATTTTTCTCTACATTGATAACGCCGATTTGATTTGAACTTATGACCCTCTTACTTTTGTTTTGAAACAAGACACTTCTACTAACACAGCCAACGCGGCTGCTCAACATATATTTGACAGCTTTCCTTTTAGTTTGATTAAACACACAGTCCGGACTTTCAATTGTAGAAATAAAAGCTTCTTGAGCTTTGTTCTTTATTCTCTCTCTTCTTATCAAAGATAGTAGTTTTAAGGGAGAACATTTTTGTTCAAGATATGTAAAAGGTTGTCGGTTCTTCGTCTACACATGCCCAAACATCAAAAGCAACATAATCTGTGGCTTCGGAGAGTTGCAAACCTTTTGTTTTTCCAACTAGGACACGTGACACGACTGCTACAGACTTGACCACGATTTTCTTGTTTTGTTCTTCAGGCGCCTTTAGAAATGCATCTTCATTTATTCCCATTTTAATCGACTCATTCTCCGCGGTTGCTCAACAACAATTGATTTCTTTTAACACTTAAGGCTCTGTTGGATTTAAACTCATTACCTTCTGTTTAATAAATACGAAAACGCCTCAAGCGATGATGTTGAAAATATGTATGATGTTGCTAGGTACAAATTTTTGCTACATTCAATTGAGCCTTGTTTGGTACATAAACAAGGATTTTTTGGTGTATTAACGCTGTTCTTGTTTCACCCAAAAAAGTTTTTCTTTTAATTTGCTATTACTTTCCTTTTGCATTCAACATCTGTCAGAATACACTTTTACTTCTTCTCATTTTATATGCAATCTTGCATTATTAAAACAAACAGTAAGTCATTTTTTATTGGCAACAGCTTTCACTATTTCTTGATTAAAAAAAATTCTGTCACTTGCTGCCTTTTTCAAATCAAGTTTTTATTTTTTCAGGTTTTTTGTTTCCACTTTCTTGAATAAGAACAGCCAATTTATCAATAGAGTAGTAATATATTGGTTGGGGTTTTTTTTTCGCTCGGATTGTTAAGAATTTCTTGGAAAAATTTTCTTGATTTATTTTTGCAACAAATAAAGTTTCAAAGAATGAAATATTCTTATAAAACTGAAACACTCTGAAGTTTCTTTAACTTTTGATTGAAAATGTAAAATTAAGAAATTTAAAGCAATATTTATTTAAAATTTTAATATTGGGTTTGCAATATGTTGATATAAATTTTTTATATAAATTTGTGAAATATGGCAGTGAACTAGTGAACTAGTGAACTAAGTAAAAAATTTAATTCGAATAAAAGGTGTTTGCAGTTTAAAAGTTTTATATGTGTCCTTGATTTCTCAAGAGGTTTGAGATAGAAGGGTTTGGCTACAGTAATAAAATTCCTCAAGATTCATCAAATATAAAATTTGCAATTTTCCGCGTCTTATAAAAATTTCTAAAATATAATTCGAATAAACTGTGTTAACATTTTAATAGCCTTAATTTCCTAATAGGTTTAATTCTCCGAGTTCGAAAGGTTTTGACGCTTTAGTCGTATTTGTTCAAAAAAGCCTAGATTTAATATATAATTTGTATTGAATGTATGGAGAAAAATTTATCGCATGCTACACTTTTTTTAAGTATTTAACTTGACGTTTATATATTCACATACATTTAAATTAAAGCAGTTTGAAAATTCGTTTATATTTTCTTTTGCCCAATTCCTTTCCAGCTTTTGTTATTTTTAAAAAACATTTAATTTTCAAAAGTTTTAAGAATTTATTTTTCTTTGCAGTATAAATTCGGTTTACAAAGAACGTATTATTTGTATTTATTTTTTTTAATGTTTTATCATTCTTTTTTAGTTTCTATTTTTAAATTCGTCACAAAAGCTTTATTAATCCTCAGTTGTTTTAGTTTTTTATTGTTGTGCGTTTAATATATCCGATTTGTTTAAAGAAATACTTAATACCCATATGAAACCAAATATTCTTCAATAAGTTTTACATAAAAATAATAAAACATTGCTAAAATATAATTTATAATAAAAAGTATTAAAACTAGTGTTTATTTAGTTATATGTAAATTAAAACTAAAATGATTTAATTTAATTTAAAAATGAAATTTAAACCTTTAACTGGTCTCATATTTTACAAAGAAATTGCTGGAACGTTTTAGTGTGAGGGGAGGTAATAAGACTTTAATAATAGAATAGTCATAAAAATATAAACATAGAAATTAAAAGTAATCCTAAGAAATAAAGGGTAATTTTTTAAATCCGACAGCACTTTAAATTGCAAAAAATAGCAACAAAAATTTCAAATTTATTTAAAAAAGTCTTTATTCAAAAGATCAAGATCAGATCTTTTACATTTAAAATAAGTTCGGGTATATGGCCACTGCGCATACTTTTTACGAATGGCAATATAAACTTCTAATTTTAAGATTGCTGGCTGTATGTCACGAACAAAACAAACAATGTTGTCCTCCAATTTGTTAGTTGTTGCTGATTTGTCACCAAAACGCAGGGACCTTACATTACCCCATAGAAAAGAATGGAGAGTCAAATTGCGCGACTTTGGATGAGTATATTTTTCATTTTACAAAATTTTGATTTCAATTCGTCATTCTCTACGGTCGCTATATTGCAGATACCGATTTTCTGTAAAAACAACATCTCACCCGGATCAATGTAAACCATACTTTCAAACATAAAATCATTCATCAGTTTAAAAGAAATAAAGTCCAATGATGTAAACAGCACTCTACGGCGTATTTATTTGTCTGTACGCAATTAAATTTGTAAGGCATGAAAAACCAATTTTAAAATAAAACATCAAATTAGGTTTCACCTTCTCTAAGTACCAAAGAAACGAGGCACATGATGGTCTCGTGGCTTTAATTCTTGCTCCAGCTGGATTTTATACGAGGGTATAAGGCAAGGTACTTGCGCACAGAGCAGCATTTTTTGCGATCGGCAACAATTCGAAAAATTTGAATCTTCTTCCATACTTTCTTTTGCAGCGACGATATTCGTGCTCATTCATTTGAAGTGATGGTTTAATTGCACCATTTAAAGAGTATGTGCTCTGAAATAGTTTGACAGATGCCTTGTTCAGATGAACGATCACAAGGGCTTCTTTAAGTTGTGCAAATTGACGACAGATTTTCCAAGTAAATCTGAAGAATTCACTACTGTTGTTAAAGCATAGAACTATTCGTGATGATTTGCTTTGTCTTAGTTTCTTTAATTAGTTTTTCAGAAAACAAAAAGAAATCAAGCTTTTCTGAATGAAACGGTACATTTATATCTTTCCAATTTGTTTTTCTGTCGTTTTTAAATTATTAAGTGAAAATTCTAACCTTTTTGAGGTTAAACAACATCAATCAGCATAATAATGTGAAATTAAATCCATTCCGATCGAAATGTGTGATGTGCCGGTGTTGATTGCTTCGTTATTTGAATTATTAATATCAAAAAGGAAAGCGCTCTAAAGAAAGACAAAAGCCTGGCTGGCGGTGTTTTATTCCAAGCACTTTGAAAACAGCACTTTACAAATAGCGTTGACTATTTTAATCATAAATAATTATAATCGCGATATTGCAAGAGTTTTGGTGTTAATCGCATAGTTTTTTAATTTATTTATTATTTTTATTTTGTTGGTTTAAAGTTCTTATGTGTGTATAAATTTTTTATTTTATTTTTATTTACATTATCGCATTATAAAAAGTTTATCTTTTTTTTTCATTTTTTTTTTTTTTTTTTTGTTATAAAAATTGTGCAAAAATCTAGTGAACAGATTACAAGCATTAAAGAGACAACTGAAGCATTAAGTTTTTATTGTCTTTGTTAAAGCAACATGAAATTTTTTTTATTAACAAAAAAGTGGAGCTTGTCCAGTTAATAATGATAACAGTGCACGAAATTTATTTAAAGACACTAAAGACCCTGTTTGCGAGTAATTTATTTTTGTACACCGCTTTACGTATTTTATAACATTTAAAATAAGCTGTTGGTGATCACTTAACTTTCACTTCGTATGTGTTGCTGCTTATAAAAATCTTTTTTAATCGTCAACAAAGAAGACAGAAAAAATTACATACCAGCATAATGTAGCGCAGTATAAAATATGAATTTTAATTTATTTGTTATAATATCAAACAGTTCAACAACTATATTCATAAAAAGTACATTTGAATTCTTAGAAAACTGGACGAAGGTCTTTAAAATTCCGAACTTTTCAAAGCAAAAAATTTGCTTTCTACAATCGACAACTTATTGTTTTCTGATGGTTTTTAGGACCATATCAAGGGCTTTTGAATAAGAGGAAAATTAAAAAAAATTTCATGTGCAAAGTGCTCTTCTCTCGAAATTAATTGCGTTGCTCTTGGAAGGGGAAAATATTTAAAGCTTCACGCCTTAAGTGAATAGTTTTTTGTTTCAATTGTTATTTTGTTTATAAAATATTTCATTTACACTGTACGGGGAACTATTTTTTATCCTTGAACGGATTGCCGAATGTTATAAAAGAATTATCAATCACTTCAAAAGATAGCGCGCAGGACCAGAATTCTTTCAAACCTTGTAGTGAGTCCCCAGGAAACTTTATGGGTGAGGAAGATGAAACCTCATTACAAAACCATCTCTGTCACTGGCTTGGTAAGAAGAAACGTAAATTTAAGACAAACAGTTCCTTAAGAATTTGGGCTTTAAACCGTTAAATTGTATCAAAAGGGTCATTGTTAGCATCGAGCGACACACTGGAAATGGACAGATTTGAACAACATAATTTCATACAGGAACGCTAAAATATATATAATAAGTGGCGTTTTGCAGCTGGGACAATCATATGCTTTATATAAAATGTCTTAAAAAATATTTGCTTATGAAAATTTTTTTCTGGCTACTGAAAGCTTTGTTAAAAGTTTTCATTAAAGTTCAAGTAACTGCGCTTAAGCTGAGGCTCTTTACTATTAAACCTTTACAAACATTAACAGATATTTTTTCTGCAAAAAAAATTAAAAGAAAAAAAATAAATAAATGAATAAAACATATTGTTAACAAACAACATTGTATTATTTATCCGTCATAGTTTGAGAGTGACCAACAGCCTGGTTATTTGTCTGTACATTATTCATTTCATCCATCCGTCCATTCCTGTTTATGTAGTATCTTTGTATCACGTTTATGTATGAGATAATATAAACTCCACTATTTTTTCTTCTTCTATTTTTTGTGTTCGTTTTAGATTATATTTTTTTTAGCTATTGTTTGTTTACTTTATAGTTTTTTTAATAGTTTTTTCTTTTTTGATTGTTGTTATTACTCAGTCGTTATATTGAATATTTGTTTATATTTTCTATACAACAGCTATTTTATCTTTATTCTTCATCTCGGCCAACAGAGATAATAAAATCATATGTTTTGGAATAGCAAAAGTAGGACAAAATATAATGATGTTTTATGGCAGTAGAACAAGAAGTATCCTGGCGCTAATATAGCGTTAAACAATTTAAATAATTATGAGTATTTTCTTTATTACCATAAAAATAGTAATTTGTATTTAAAATAAAGTTTATAGTATTAGCAGAGTATTAAAAAATATGTAGTATATTAAAGTTGCCTTTGTTTTTACTATAACTTTTACTTTACGCTGTGCAGAAGAAAGTTTCTTATCTCGTAATAAATAGATGTTGGACCGACATCCGAAGTGAAAGGAAAAAAGGTTAGAGAGAGAAAAAGAGGAAAAGAGAGAACCGTGGGCTCTTAAGCTGATGGGTGGAATATGTATAAAGTTGATTTAAAAAGCTCGATGAATCTAAATCTTGTGAAATTGACTCACAAACGAAGGGTTCCGTACCACCCTTTAAATTAAAATTTAATTTTGTTAACTACCTATGACGGACATAAAATACATAATTTGGGTTGATTTAACGAAAGGCCCAATGAAAATAACGTTACTATTGGGATACCTTTTAAAAATACTTTTTCATACTTTTTTAGATTTGCTTTTGTAGCATAAATTTTTAGCTTCAGCCTATTACGGGTCAACAAATATGGTCATACATGAAAATCACGTTGCTTTTGGGACACTATTATTAAATTATATTTCAATTTTTTTGTTTAATATTAAAGTATTTGTTTGCCTCAAACGATTTAAAAGATAAGACTATATTCGTCAAAACAATGGCCTCTAGGGAAATACCCTCTTAATTGTTTTAATTCATTATTTACTTTAATATGAAAATTTATTATTTGGAATCTTTTTTTACATTATTTTACTTTAATCATGCTTTATACCTTCAAATCTACATATTTCATGATATTCTCATGAAATTTTTACTATTTATAACTACAAAATGAAATGTATTACTGCTGAAAATTAAAAAAAAATAATTTAGTAGGATATATAATTTTTCAGGATCTATGGACCGCTTCACTCGTCGGCAGCATTCTTTGCTTTCACCTATGCTAGCTTGTTTACGTTGTTAGCATCCTCAAATAGATGCTTTAAAGATAAGTCATGACAACTTCAAGTATCACCTGAGTGAGATGAAAATCAACCAAGGTGATACTTACAAATTGTGCGCAGAAACCTAAGACGGTACGTATGGCCATCACTGGCTTACATAAGACAGGACCGCGAGCTGAAAATTGTGGATACCATTGAGGCTTTGTTTTGGTTCGTATTTGAGAAGTAAAATTTTCGTAGGGCTTGGTCCAAAGAGTGAATGGATCTGATATATTAAATTTCTGATAGAAAAACTCTTAGAATATTAGATTTTTTAAGGGGTATTTATTTTTTACTGGTTAATGAAATTTTTTTCATTACTTTACTTTTCATTACTGCTAAAAATAATGCATCAAAAATATATTGCAGTTTGCCCAAATATGATATTTGATTTCATAACAAAAACTGTTTGGAAAAATTTTTTTCGAATGAAAATTGATTTATTTAAAAAGTACTTATTGTTTTCTTAATTTTTAGACAACATCTTAGTTGTCCTGAAATACTGAGAATTTAATTAAATATTTGATAGACTGACTACAATTTTCTAGTCCCAAAGTCTGCGTAATGTGGGCTGTATTTCAAGGTTTTATCGATGCGATCTAACGAAGTAAGGAATATTTTTCCCTCTACCCACTCGTTTTGAATATGATTTGGACTTAGGGAATACCCATTTAAGGTTAATCGATTCTAACCATATACCTCCTAAGTGAATGCCAGTTTCAATGTGAGAAAGTTTAAAACGGATAACCACAGACACTTCTCCTTCCAACTTACTTAAGATGACAATATTTTCCAGTTATTTGAATGCTTTGCAGGAGTAGGGAATATTCCTCGAGTGCTGATTCTGTGTTTATCTCATTAAAAAAGGAATACCTCTTATTACTTCAAACGAATTTTATTTTACAAACATTAAGGCAGTTTGAGACAAGGATACACACAAGGAAGCTATCCCACACACATGGTAATACTAAGGTGAAGGTTCGGATGGTTAGCTTCAATTTGATAATAAAAAAAAATTAATGAAAGTGTTGACAAATATAATAATGGCGACAGCATAATACAGTCTAATATCAAATCTTACGCTTAGTTAATTTTAATTTTAAAACTGGTGCTTTAAAGCTGCTGATTGTAAAAGTATTTGTTTGTTTACTGTCCTCAATAAAAACAACAACAACTTCAAATGGGGTGAAATTTTTTTTAGTTTCTATGACTTTTTATTTTCTAGCTACTGCATGAGTATAAAGAAAGGAAAACCGTTTTTATCAGAATACAAGCAAAAACTTTCATTGGTTTATTTCAGGTTTTTCTTCTTCTTTTTTTAATATTTATTATAGCAAACTTGTATATTTATGGGTTATTGCAAAAAATAAGAGTCAAGAGCTGTGTATCTATAAGCTTAGTCGTTGTATCTGCAAGCGTTTTATGTTTATGACATTAATGAATAAAGTTTTCTCTTCAGATGATGTCAAAGTTTGATATTGGCCGAAATGTTTTTCATCTTTATGTGCAGGCATTATCTTTGTTACTGTAGTTACATGGCCCTGGGTTAGATTTTGTTGATGTAAACTTCAAACAACAAAACCATTGAGCAACTTGCAGTATTGAGGTTAATAAACATCTACAGAAAAATAATCTTACAATTCACTAGATTTGATTTAAAAAAATATAAGATGAATTGATTTTAGTATTGTGCTACTGTTGTCAAGATACTCATGCTAGCATAGATTTTAAAAATCAGATTTAGATGTCATACAGTGGGCTTAATAATGGTGAATATATTGCTATACTTTTCATCATTTAAAAAAAATTTAATTTTAATTGTAGCAGTTGACAAAGCACTACAGATGGCTGTTATTCTAAGATGATGTCATTTCCTAAGTGCTAGGAATTGACACTACAAGGGCTTTTGACGCCGATTCTTCACAAATGTATGTGCTGTTTCTGTGTTAAAAGCAATTAAGTCGTCAGAAAAATTTGTTTAAAAAAATTGTGTTTCTTATACAAATTTTTCTGACGAGTTCACTGCCTGTTTACAGAAACATCACATCAGATAGTCACCCCAATCTCCATGTGTTTTCTTATCAATTTTAACAAGTTCTCGTTTCTTCAGCTTTGACATACTTTTACCTAATAAAAAAAACTTGTAAAATTAAAAAATATTATAATATTTTTTTATACTCCAATCTTGATATTACTGGCGATTATTTAGAGTAAAGTTCAACTGCATATTTTTTATAAAATCAGACAAGAATCTATGATGATTGTCATTTAAGAAGTGCATTGCACATAAAATACAAAGGACGGAAATTTAAGCTTCTGCGTTAATCAGGTCGATGTAAATAGATTTGGATACCTTGCTTTTGTTAATAAAGGTGAGATAAATACAAGGTCAAAGTATTGAATTATCCACTAACTTGAAACTACAACAAATATTGTTTGACATGCGAGAGGATCGTAAGTGTTATGTGTGGTTTAAGCAACCTTGAGGCTTCTGGAACGTCTTACCCTGCAGCGCTGATGATTAAATTAGATATATTAAGAGCATTAAAATTTGAAAATCAGTTTGTCCCAATGACGACCTTTAAGGCCCAACTATAATGTGCATATACTAGCTTATGCCAACTTATACAACTGTGTAAATACATAAAAATCAAATGTGGTAAACTATAATGTACTTGAGAGAACTTTTCGTCAAGTTTCGTCAAATGTCATTTGCGTATGCAATGTACGAAACTGATCGCACATTCCGTACAGAAACAGCTGATTGCGCTTGGTGTATACATGCATAAATTGATAAAGAAAAAATTGCAATGGAGAGCAACAGTGAAAAAGAATTCTTTTAATATAATAGAAGATGTGGAAAAAAAGTGTTTATATGAAAAAAAGGACGCGTTTTATAATAACAATTCGCTATAAAATTTATTTTTTAATTGCTTTCGAACTAAATCATGCACACCGTTGCATCTTTTGGTACTTTTGGCCAAAAATACATAAACAAAGAGAAAAAAAGATGCGATTTTTTATCGAATTTTATTGAAAAGTAGTAAAAGCAAATATATTTATTTAGATCAATGTTATTAAATATAATATATTCTTTCGATGCCTTTTTCTTTACAGATTTTATTTATTCAAAAAAATATGTATATTTTCAGGAAAGTACGATTTAAACACAAATGTGCAACTGTGCGAAATTAGTTTTTAAATTTATGTGAGTACATTGTAGCCACATAAAATTCTTTAAAGAATTACCTAAGCATTTGACAGGCTTTTCGTTGGGTTTTTGACATAAGCACAAGCTAGCTTATGCACATTATAGTTGGGCCTTTAGTTTTACTAAAGACTTACTTGCAAAATGTACAACACCGTGTAGGTGGACATTTTTTTTAATCTAAAGAGGAGCAAAAAAGTGAACACCATGACGTCTCGAGATAAGTGAAAATTAGAAAAACAACAAGCAGTGAATACTATCTACAAGTCTAATATATAAAACGAATAGACTTTAGCTCTTGCAAAAAAACCGGTACCTGTCTGTCTTCTTTCAATGTAACAATTTGTTAAGAAAATTTAAATTGTAAACAAGACGAAATTGGATTTTATAATTGTTTTGGTGACCGATATAAAGAAGATGTATGTTAGTCGTGCGTGAAAATGTGTAAAAAAGCCATTTTTGGCTGGAAATGGACTAAGTTTTGCATTAAGACTCTTCAAGCAAATGATTGCCATGAAAGTAGTCAGTCTAGTATTTGTAATAACGAGAGACCAGGAGGAGTTTTGATCAGGTTTAGTGATTTATAGATTTCATAACCAAATATCTGACGTTTGAGTTAAGGATACTTAAACTGTATCTAAGAACCACCCTCTCATAATGCCCTATCTTAATGCCCTCTCTTATTTGAATACCGTTCGACTCATGTGTGTGAAGATAAATTCAAATTTAGCTAATAGAGACTTAAACCAAATTTTTTAACGTACCGTTGTTAGTCACTTAACAGTCGTTAAAATGTTAACCTTTATTAATAATAATAATGCATAACCCGGGAATTTGGGGCCTGGTACATGTTAAGTGCGATATGTAAAAATTGTGCAAGAATGTGCATAGTGAGATTATAAAGAGTTAATCTTCAAAATAATTTTTAAAAATTAATAAATACAGAGTTTTTTAACATATTCATTTTTGAAAATTTCTTAAGAAGATTGTGGCCATTATGGAAAGCGGAGAATATAGAAATGGCTGGTGTCTTTTTAGGAAAGATTACCCAAAGGTTCCTTTTTTGTTATGCCACATTTGAAGACCACGATCTTATATATACCAACTTATATTCTCCCTAGAAAATACTCCTTAAAATTTCGTAAAGTTATACAAAAAATTTGCTTGGCATCTCTGTAGCTGATTTTTGTAGTTTATGTTATCAATTTTTTTGCCTAACAAAAGTTGCAAAGTTATGCAAAATAACAGCAACATCATTCAAAAATTTGAAAAATGCACCTTTTAACTACGATAACGGCGAATGAAATCATCATAAACATTCTCGTCATGAGACTACGATGATGTCAAGGATGAAAGTTTGTCGTGCTAATAAAAATTCAATCACTAGAAACAAAAATACATATTGACATATGAATATTTTTTCTTTTGATTGCATGTAGATCTGTTTATATAAAAAAACAAGCCGGCAGAAAATAAACGAGATAAAAACAAATGCCAGGTAAATAAGAATTTAACTAAAGATTAAATGGGATGTTAAATTTTTGAAGAAATATTAAACAAAGACTATTTCAGTTAACTATTTACAAAGAAGGCCGTTAAAGAAATTGTTAAAATTAACAAGTTTTTCTGATAAAAGAAAAAAATAACCAGTACGGTTTTTTATTAAACTTACTTGCTTACATAGACATAAATAGATATTGGTGTCGAAAACTACAATTTAAAAAGGAAATGAATGTTACCAACATCGATGAATCTGCCGTTAAGCTCTAATAAATTAAAATTAAGCCTCAAAATTCATTAGGTAAAAGATAAAATAGTTTCTAGCATAGAACGTATTGCGTAACACTTCAATCCAAGAAATTCTACAGAATAAATAAAAGAATTTAGACTACTTTGCATGTTATGAACCAACGTCACACGCTAACTGATACTTGGTTTAGAATTACAGACAAACACACACCACTATAGACAAACAAACGCATACTAAGTGAGTAGAATCGATGACGACAAGTATCAGTCAAAATCCAGGAATCACTGCAGACGAGAATTAATATTGTAACGTTTTCTTAGTTGAAAATAAAAAAACATGGTTTATTTTTTATTCTCTTATTTCTTGTTTTATATTTTTACTCTGTAAATTTGACTTCCACGATCTCTTGTTTGTTGCACAGCGCACTAAACACGCTTACGTACCCATCTATAGCATAATAATCTGTGACTCTGGCGAGACTCAAACCACTCGATAAAATTATCTTATTTTACAATGTCATAATGAGATTTAATGGAGACTCAAGTGGGAGGATATATCTCTGGCAAACCACCAGCCACGGTGGTTTCTTTGTGTGCATTTCAAAAAAATGTTAAGACTTGCCCTCGTTTCATTTTATTTAATTCTCTTATATCTTTAAGACAAGTTGGCATGATTTTTTTGCAGTTGCCTTCATACGCGAATTGTTTGGCAAAAGAGCCATCCCAAGATGTCGAGTCCTTGCCTGTCCTAAAAGCCAGCATGCCAAAGCAGACAACCTGTTTCACTTGTACTTTTATTCCTTTTTTACAATAGTTGACGCCGATGAGAATTTCACTAGCGACACCAAACACTGACATGCTGTTTCTTTATTCTTTAAGTAAAGTTCCGTTAAGTCTTCGACTATGACTTTCTTGCTTTATAATACAAGCAAACTTCTCAAAACCTCAATTATTAAATTAATTAAATTATTATATATTTTGCTGGGTATTTTTAAATATTTTAGTTAATATAATAATTTTTGCAATATATTTTCTTTTAATTGTATTTGTGTTAATATATTTCCTGTACTGTGTTTGTATTGTATGAATTTTTACCAAATATTTGTTAAAAAAAAAATAAATCAAATGTTTGTAATATTTTATAGATTTTATTAATTTCACATATTTGACTTACCTAAAAATATTTTACTAAAAACGTAAAGAACAATTTTAAACGGTAACATTGAATATCGTTTATAACAAAAGTTATTTAAAAAGTTACACTTGTGGAGTTAAAAAATGAAAAAGATGGTGCGCACCTGCCTGACAAAAATATTTAGATTATATTGAATCTAGGCTAGCTTCTACAAATTAGAGTTTTTTTTATGATTTATTATGAACAATTAAATAAATGTACCAGAAAACCAATACCAACACATTTAATTTTTCTGTTAATGATTGTTTTATTACATCTTTACAGTAGCGTTTCCCTCGGCTGTTTGTTGTAACAATATTGAATAAACGCTGGCTGAGCTGGTGTATTCATTCATTCCCAGATGTATTAATATCAGTTTTATTATATATTAACACAAGTGTGGTATCGTGTTAAACATGTTCGACCAAAAGTATTCATGTTTTATCAGAAACAATTTATTATTGCTTTTTTCTCTTTTAGGGTTTTTCAATTATTAAATACAAAATAAAAAGGAGTAAAGCGTTATATTTGTTGATAGTTATGTCCTGTATGATGAAATTATTTTAATAATAAATATTAAGCTTTTAAAGGTTTTTATCTATTGAGAATTTATCATTATATAGGCTACTTGTATTTAAATTTTACTTGAGGAAACGCACGATTAGTGTCTTTTTGGGGGCTGTTTAGGTAAGTCGATCACTTTTCCGCCTCATACGGTAGAGATGCGTTTCCAGGAGGGAAATTTAAATAGACACTTCTGTGTAATGCACGTATACCTTCTTTTCTTTTTTAATAACTCGTAGGCCGTGGGGGTAAAATAACAGCGAATTTGTCGAACAAGGTTAGCAAGAGCGAAATACAGAAGCCTGACAATGACATGTGTGTGAAGATAAATACGTATTTAAATAGCAGAGACACATACCATTTTTTTTAACATTGCCATTTTTGCAGTTAACAGTGTTCTGTTAACCACTTAACAGTCGTTATGTTATTGGTTTCCTTTATTCAGGAGGATAATTTTAGTAAAAAAACACGAGTCCGAATAAATATAAATTACGGAAATGTTGCTCCAAGGGATGTATTACAGAACTATAAAAGTTTGATATCTAAGAATTGCTTAGAAAAGCATTTAAATTGAGTTAAAATAAAACACTCATTTTGCAACATTTCTTGCGAAGATAAATGACCATTTTGGACAAATATGGAATAGCACACATACTACACCATATACACATGTTAGTCTGAAGGGTCCTTAATAAGACCCAATCAGTCCAATATCTGAAATAATTTTGGGATTTGAGAAAATTAACTTTGAAAAAAATGCTTTTTTAGTGAAATTTCTTGAGAAGACAAATGACCATTTTGGACAAATATGGAATAGCACACATACTACACCATATACACATGTTAGTCTGAAGGGTCCTTAATAAGACCCAATCAGTCCAATATCTGAAATAATTTTGGGATTTGAGAAAATTAACTTTGAAAAAAATGCTTTTTTAGTGAAATTTCTTGAGAAGACAAATGACCATTTTGGACAAATATGGAATAGCACACATACTACACCATATACACATGTTAGTCTGAAGGGTCCTTAATAAGACCCAATCAGTCCAATATCTGAAATAATTTTGGGATTTGAGAAAATTAACTTTGAAAAAAATGCTTTTTTAGTGAAATTTCTTGAGAAGATAAATGACCATTTTGGACAAATATGGAATAGCACACATACTACACCATATACACATGTTAGTCTGAAGGGTCCTTAATAAGACCCAATCAGTCCAATATCTGAAATAATTTTGGGATTTGAGAAAATTAACTTTGAAAAAAATGCTTTTTTAGTGAAATTTCTTGAGAAGATAAATGACCATTTTGGACAAATATGGAATAGCACACATACTACACCATATACACATGTTAGTCTGAAGGGTCCTTAATAAGACCCAATCAGTCCAATATCTGAAATAATTTTGGGATTTGAGAAAATTAACTTTGAAAAAAATGCTTTTTTAGTGAAATTTCTTGAGAAGATAAATGACCATTTTGGACAAATATGGAATAGCACACATACTACACCATATACACATGTTAGTCTGAAGGGTCCTTAATAAGACCCAATCAGTCCAATATCTGAAATAATTTTGGGATTTGAGAAAATTAACTTTGAAAAAAATGCTTTTTTAGTGAAATTTCTTGAGAAGATAAATGACCATTTTGGACAAATATGGAATAGCACACATACTACACCATATACACATGTTAGTCTGAAGGGTCCTTAATAAGACCCAATCAGTCCAATATCTGAAATAATTTTGGGATTTGAGAAAATTAACTTTGAAAAAAATGCTTTTTTAGTGAAATTTCTTGAGAAGATAAATGACCATTTTGGACAAATATGGAATAGCACACGTACTACACCATATACACATGTTAGTCTGAAGGGTCCTTAATAAGACCCAATCAGTCCAATATCTGAAATAATTTTGGGATTTAAGAAAATTAACTTTGAAAAAAATGCTTTTTCAGTGAAATTTCTTGAGAAGACAAACGACCATTTTGGACAAATATGGAATAGCACACATACTACACCATATACACATGTTAGTCTGAAGGGTCCTTAATAAGACCCAATCAGTCCAATATCTGAAATAATTTTGGGATTTGAGAAAATTAACTTTGAAAAAAATGCTTTTTTAGTGAAATTTCTTGAGAAGATAAATGACCATTTTGGACAAATATGGAATAGCACACATACTACACCATATACACATGTTAGTCTGAAGGGTCCTTAATAAGACCCAATCAGTCCAATATCTGAAATAATTTTGGGATTTGAGAAAATTAACTTTGAAAAAAATGCTTTTTTAGTGAAATTTCTTGAGAAGATAAATGACCATTTTGGACAAATATGGAATAGCACACATACTACACCATATACACATGTTAGTCTGAAGGGTCCTTAATAAGACCCAATCAGTCCAATATCTGAAATAATTTTGGGATTTGAGAAAATTAACTTTGAAAAAAATGCTTTTTTAGTGAAATTTCTTGAGAAGATAAATGACCATTTTGGACAAATATGGAATAGCACACGTACTACACCATATACACATGTTAGTCTGAAGGGTCCTTAATAAGACCCAATCAGTCCAATATCTGAAATAATTTTGGGATTTAAGAAAATTAACTTTGAAAAAAATGCTTTTTCAGTGAAATTTCTTGAGAAGACAAATGACCATTTTGGACAAATATGGAATAGCACACATACTACACCATATACACATGTTAGTCTGAAGGGTCCTTAATAAGACCCAATCAGTCCAATATCTGAAATAATTTTGGGATTTGAGAAAATTAACTTTGAAAAAAATGCTTTTTTAGTGAAATTTCTTGAGAAGATAAATGACCATTTTGGACAAATATGGAATAGCACACATACTACACCATATACACATGTTAGTCTGAAGGGTCCTTAATAAGACCCAATCAGTCCAATATCTGAAATAATTTTGGGATTTGAGAAAATTAACTTTGAAAAAAATGCTTTTTTAGTGAAATTTCTTGAGAAGATAAATGACCATTTTGGACAAATATGGAATAGCACACATACTACACCATATACACATGTTAGTCTGAAGGGTCCTTAATAAGACCCAATCAGTCCAATATCTGAAATAATTTTGGGATTTGAGAAAATTAACTTTGAAAAAAATGCTTTTTCAGTGAAATTTCTTGAGAAGATAAATGACCATTTTGGACAAATATGGAATAGCACACATACTACACCATATACACATGTTAGTCTGAAGGGTCCTTAATAAGACCCAATCAGTCCAATATCTGAAATAATTTTGGGATTTGAGAAAATTAACTTTGAAAAAAATGCTTTTTTAGTGAAATTTCTTGAGAAGATAAATGACCATTTTGGACAAATATGGAATAGCACACGTACTACACCATATACACATGTTAGTCTGAAGGGTCCTTAATAAGACCCAATCAGTCCAATATCTGAAATAATTTTGGGATTTAAGAAAATTAACTTTGAAAAAAATGCTTTTTCAGTGAAATTTCTTGAGAAGACAAATGACCATTTTGGACAAATATGGAATAGCACACATACTACACCATATACACATGTTAGTCTGAAGGGTCCTTAATAAGACCCAATCAGTCCAATATCTGAAATAATTTTGGGATTTGAGAAAATTAACTTTGAAAAAAATGCTTTTTTAGTGAAATTTCTTGAGAAGATAAATGACCATTTTGGACAAATATGGAATAGCACACATACTACACCATATACACATGTTAGTCTGAAGGGTCCTTAATAAGACCCAATCAGTCCAATATCTGAAATAATTTTGGGATTTAAGAAAATTAACTTTGAAAAAAATGCTTTTTCAGTGAAATTTCTTGAGAAGATAAATGACCATTTTGGACAAATATGGAATAGCACACATACTACACCATATACACATGTTAGTCTGAAGGGTCCTTAATAAGACCCAATCAGTCCAATATCTGAAATAATTTTGGGATTTGAGAAAACTAACTTTGGAAATCTAGCAAATATATTTCTTAGAGTTAATTTTTCTATTCCATATTTGTCCAAAATGGTCATTTATCTTCTCAAGAAATTTCACTAAAAAAGCATTTTTTTCAAAGTTAGTTTTCTCAAATCCCAAAATTATTTCAGATATTGGACTGATTGGGTCTTATTAAGGACCCTTTAGACTAACATGTGTATATGGTGTAGTATGTGTGCTATTCCATATTTGTCCAAAATGGTCATTTATCTTCTCAAGAAATTTCACTGAAAAAGCATTTTTTTCAAAGTTAATTTTCTCAAATCCCAAAATTATTTCAGATATTGGACTGATTGGGTCTTATTAAGGACCCTTCAGACTAACATGTGTATATGGTGTAGTATGTGTGCTATTCCATATTTGTCCAAAATGGTCATTTATCTTCTCAAGAAATTTCACTAAAAAAGCATTTTTTTCAAAGTTAATTTTCTCAAATCCCAAAATTATTTCAGATATTGGACTGATTGGGTCTTATTAAGGACCCTTCAGACTAACATGTGTATATGGTGTAGTATGTGTGCTATTCCATATTTGTCCAAAATGGTCATTTATCTTCTCAAGAAATTTCACTAAAAAAGCATTTTTTTCAAAGTTAATTTTCTCAAATCCCAAAATTATTTCAGATATTGGACTGATTGGGTCTTATTAAGGACCCTTCAGACTAACATGTGTATATGGTGTAGTATGTGTGCTATTCCATATTTGTCCAAAATGGTCATTTATCTTCGCAAGAAATGTTGCAAAATGAGTGTTTTATTTTAACTCAATTTAAATGCTTTTCTAAGCAATTCTTAGATATCAAACTTTTATAGTTCTGTAATACATCCCTTGGAGCAACATTTCCGTAATTTATATTTATTCGGACTCGTGTTTTTTTACTAAAATTATCCTCCTGAATAAAGGAAACCAATAACATAACGACTGTTAAGTGGTTAACAGAACACTGTTAACTGCAAAAATGGCAATGTTAAAAAAAATGGTATGTGTCTCTGCTATTTAAATACGTATTTATCTTCACACACATGACAATGACACTACTCCAGCTTGCGTTTAACTGGACTTATATTCGAGGCTGAGAGAGCGTACATGCGAAAGACAGAAAATACCATCAAATCGTGAAAAAGGCGTCTACCACCTGCACAGATTATTAAGCAGCATATGTCAGGCCGGTTGCCTGAAACTCGTAACAGGTTCAACCAAGAAAGGGGAAATAAATTCGCATCTCGAACGTAGTAATGTTGCCACAAATTCGGCACTGATTAAGCGAAACGGGTACGAAATTAAAGAGTACTAGTCTTGGAGTTGAAATGCGTCAAATTAGTATACAAGAAATGTAATCTGAATGTGCCACACTCAGAATATGATATCAACCACAAAACAGCATTTACTAGCGTGTAAACTGACACACTCAATTTTAGAGGTCAGCGTCTTAAGATTGCGAGTATCTGCAAGGATGACGAAAACAACAACATGAAGGCAAGTTCGAATAAGATGCTAAAACAGCAGCAAGCATCGAGTACATATGTCGCCCATTGGCAGCCATTAGAATAGAGATCACAAGCAGCAGCATATTGGATTTTGTTACCATGAATGACCTGGAAATTACTCGAATATTCTATAATGAGAGTAAGCAATTAGCATCACTGGATAATAAACAAATAGGTCAAATGGCTGAAGTGGGCCTGCCTGCTGAGGGCATAGTTTTATATTATTTGCCGATTTTTTTCCTCAGCAATAAGGAAGGAAGTGGGGTTAATAAAGAGCTAAAAACGCATTCAAACGCGTTAGTATCTTTCGTCTGTACATTACAAGTGTATGTTTAATATTATTAAATGTTTTGTGAAGCGAACTAAGCAAAAATTGTTGTTGGTGTTGAGCTAATAGCGTTAGAGGTTTTTCGTTGTTATTTTAAATAAGTTGTTACTTTGCTGTCATTGGTTTCGGCAGGCGTTGATTACATCAAAGAAATTTTTATAAAGATGACCAAAAACGAGAATCTTCTTTACTTGAGTAAAAACAACGTATCATCAGTCGTTTTCTAAACATGCGCTGACGCAGACATCTAAAGCAGAAAAATCTGTGGCTTCGTCGAGATTTTAACTCACGGTCTGCTTTTCACTAATCTGGCTATTTAAGCATTTCAACCTCGAATCTTACGACTCCGAGAAGTCTTGACCACGGTCTAGTTATTTTACCATACAGGCGCCTACACTATTTTACCTGCAGTCCTTATATACAGCCGCCCTCACGAAGTTGTTTATTGCGGCTATACATAAATTATTTTTCTTGTTTTACTCGAAACTATTTTTTGGTTTTTACTTTGTTCATTCTTAAGCAACTCATTTAACAATTTAACAATTTAGTTGGGATTTGAACTTATGACCTTTTTTAATGAACGAGCAGACATTGAAGCAGCCGCCGTACATACCCAATATTCTATTTATTACTTTTATTGAAAGCAGATTAAAAACTATATTTTAACGTACTCGCGACTGCGTACTAACACAATGAACCGACTTATAGAAAATAGGCCCTGATAAATCTTATAAAGAAATTACTTAACCAATAGCTACTTCAAGCGGATAAAGCCTTTGAAACAGCCCTCATTTTCTTGTAAATGAAGTCACCTAACTTTTTTAAACTATTTAGCTATTTTTTCTATTGCTGCATCTTTAATAAAAGACATGAGATGTACTAACAAGAGCAAGAAAAGTGTACCCTTCAGCCTGGTTAAGA
Organism: Cistogaster globosa; assembly: GCA_937654795.1. Taxonomy (NCBI): domain Eukaryota; kingdom Metazoa; phylum Arthropoda; class Insecta; order Diptera; family Tachinidae; genus Cistogaster; species Cistogaster globosa. Next base: position 26,748,136 of record OW569404.1, read on the forward strand.
CAAGATTGTAAATTGAGCAACAAGGAATGTTTTGTACTTTAAACAAGTTACAGCAATGTCCTATAGGATACAATGTTGTTTAGTTAAGAATTTTATCTAACAATTGAAAGGTTATGTATTACAATCTTTTATACCAATTTAATTTTACAAAAATAAACGAAGTATGTAGTTGGATACTTTATATGGCCTGCAGCCAATTTGTTTTCCTTTTGCTTTTGATTGATGCTTTTAATAATAAATAACAAAATTGTTTAAATACACACAAACTTTAATAATCTTTTAGGTTATGGTTTTTAAAGACAAAATTTCCTTCCAGAAGGCAGATATAAAAGATAGAAAAATACATTATAGCTGGTACTGACGGAAAGGTAACCACCAAATTATTTTTAATAACATAGAGAGTGTTCTCACGTAGAGCAACTTTCAAGTAATATTGAATCAGTGGTGAAAGATAAATGGCAGCTAGTGAGTTTAAGGGTTTGAAAGCCATTAAACTAAGCATCAATTTTGTAATTTCTAAATCATACATTTCCGACCCCATAAAGTGTAGATATTCTAACTTCTTAGGCATAGCGAAGTCGATTGAGCGATGTCCGTCTGCCCGTCTGTCCGTTTGTGTAAGTGCTGGAATCAATTTTGCCACGGCGCTAGATCAGACATAGTTTTGAAAAATCAGCTATATCAGTCTATGTCCCTCGAGGCCGTCGGTTAAACACCACGCCTGTCTCTAATTTTTCCATATCACTTGAAACAACGAAGTAACTCCAATCAAAAAAACAAAAATATGGAGCTGTAGAGAATTAAAAAAGAAAAATAAAAAACATCAAGTAATAAAATTGGCGCTCACTTATAGCTATTAAAGCATTACCAGGCTGCCTAAAATAACACTTAACATCTAATAGGACTACTTTAATTAATACTGACAGAATTGTTTTTGCACTTTAAAAGGCAAAACTTCGAGGTTCTTTAAAAGCAAAATAAAATGTTGTAATCTTGTGTAACACACAAACAAGAAAAAAAAATCTTTTATATCCTTTGCCATATATATGTAAATCTTATTTAGTGAAGTAACTCTAATTAAAAAAATAAGCTAAATATGCTTCGACGTAACATCTTTAGTCATAACATATTTGGCAATATGTAGTGGAAAAACTAAAATAGATTACAGGATGGGACCTACCGTATTTTTCTTAAAATGTATAAATGGATTACATATCTGTTATTTATTAGCTTTTAAATACGGTAGGACACATCCTTTTATCTTTTATAGTTTGTCCAAAACATCGCAAATTTTTCAGAAAAACGGTATTTGTTTATAAAAATTGCTTAATGGATTTTTGTTGTTCGTCGAAAGAAATTTACCTAAACATATTTATCTTTACTCACTTCTATATATTATTTTACATAAAAATGTTACGGGGTCTTAATGGGTAAAGCATTCTTAAAAGATGATTGGGTTTTCTGAAAGATCTCGTCAAGAGCTTTTAAATTTTACCCATACTGATGTCTTAAAAAATATGGTGCACAATCGCGCCTTTCCATAAAAGTGTTATAACTTAAACAGGAAAGAGATTACAAATAATCAAAAGCAATTCCAACAACAACAACTAGATATCTTCCAGTTCTTTGCTGTCCTTACTGCCTTTTCATGAAATTGTTTTAAAAAAAGTCGTAGTTCCTGATAAAATAAAAAAGTACTTTCTGTTAAAACAAAAATTAAAATTATAATCAGATAAAAAGTTAATTTTATGCAAAAACCGAAAATGTGGCTTTTAGTGATTTTTAGAAAAAACCGTAGAACATTTTATACTTCGACTTTCAACGACAAAAAAACCTGAATGCTTGGTGAAAAAAGCCAATGAGTAGTGAATAAAGTAAGCTGTGTTTATAATATTCTTTACAAAAATGGCTTCAAAATAGATTTCATCTGACTGTCTATAACAGTTTGGCCACATACATCAAATAGCATCAACTATTGGGACACCCTTTAATTTCCAAATCCAAATTTTTATAATATTTTAATTATAGCTTAGTTAGCAATACAGGTTCTTTGTAAATTTCAACCGTTTGTCTACAACTGTTCAAAACGGGGGCCGTATAAATCAAACTAAATCAACTATTGGGGCACCCTTTCATTTATAATTTTAAATACTAATACTTGTTACTAAAACGGTAAAATCAATCGACATTTAGTCCAATTTTAAAGCGTTTGTCCCCCAACGGTTTAAAAGATAAGTGCATATTAGTAAATTTACGTCACCCTTTAATTTTGAAATTTATTTTTGCATTACTTTTTGCATTGGAAGCTATAATGATACGATTTTTTTTTATTTTAAAGTGCTGCCCTTTGCGGCTCATAATACATGTAAGAAACATGTATGTTGTATAGGGACCCCCTTTAATTTATAAGATCATGACTTGTTTTCAAAATGGGACCAATTTGTAAGCATCAGCTTTCAAATAAAGAAAAAAAATTCAAAGTTGGATAAATAACTGAGTTTTGCGGTTATAAACATTAAAAATGCAACATTGATAACCTCATTTTTTTAAGTCGGTTAATATTAATTTTGTTCGTATTCACAAAATGTTAATACGCAATCGAAGGGGAAAAAAAATAATTTTACGTTTTGAGAAAAAAAAAATGATTTGGAAACGTTTGCAGATAGACACTACTGAAGTGAACGCAACCAAGCAATTGTACAACTGTATTGTATATTAAAGCCAGTAGATAATTAAAACACTGATTGTTTTGTTTGCATTTTTCGCTTTTGCTCTCGTACAAAACGATTAAATAACTTTTACAGAATTTTAATTCTTTTTATATGCCTAACGAAGAAAGAAAAATATGAAATTATATTGAAACTTTTTATTTATTTAATTTTAAATTATTAAAGTACTATTGTGTTCTAATGGAATTTCCTTCAAGTTTTTACCCCTTTTGTTAGGAATTCATTAAAAAGAGACCAATTTGCTTTACAGTAAAGTTAAATAAATATCTTTAACAAAAATTTTAATTTACGTTATTATTGTTGTGATTTATAGTTGCTCAGCATACATCCAATAACATAATTTAATAGAAATTATTAAAATACAAAAAATTGTTTTCCACTTTTTAAATACTTTATATAATTCCAACATTAACCCTCAATTACCTTTCTTTAACTAGTGTAACAAACAAAATGCTTGCACTCTGCCGCTTGCTTTCATTAGAGGTAGTCCATGACGAAGACTTTAACTACGGGAATTTAAGAAAAAAAAAAAGACCAACAGCATCATCAATGAAACTGCTGCACTACTTTGTACAGAAAACAAAACTGTTGCTACTGGTTGAGGTTTCAGGGTTGGATACTGATAAACTTTTAAACACATACAGTGTTTATCAATTCTTTCTTAACATCTATACGTTTGAGAAAAAAAGAGAAAAAAAAAAACAAAATTCAATCAAAACCACAACAGTTGCTTGTTACAGGAAGTATTTACTAAATTATGGAATAAAGTGGTATTGCAATTGTTTGTGTACGACAAAATATTACTAAACTTTAATCAACAAAATTTCTGTACTTTAGAAACCACGTAAATTTTGTTTTAACAAGATTTTTATAATTCTCCTCAAAATGGAATACACAATAATTTTATAATAAAATGAGGTGGAAAATCTTGTAAAAATTATAGAAAAAGATCCACTTTATGTCAGATAGTTCTCTCAAAGTTCCATATCAAAAGGATAATAACGATTACCTCCTAATATCCCTACAATATCTCTCGAATTCCAATTGCAAAAAATTTCAAGATTGGATAGAAGATGTATTATTACTACAACAAACAACACAATGAAATAAAAGCTAAAGGGTGTCCGAAAAGATATATGATTTGCATGTATATGGCCAAAAACTTGAAATTTGCACAGAACAAGTATTACTATGGCCGCTGTATCGACTAGTATACAAATAAAAAATTAAATATTAAAGGGTGTCATATAGAAGACGCAACTTTTACGCATACAAATAATTTTTAAATGTCAATAGGGAAACTTAAAAAAAAAGAGTACCCGCAATAAAAATAATTTTAGATATAAATTTAAAGAAGAAGTGACAAACAATTTAAATTTTTAATAATAAAAAAAAGAAACAAAAAAATTAAAAGGTATCCCACACCACGTGTCTTCTTCAAAGGCTCGATTTTTGAGCAGCAATATACAGGCTTTTCTAATTTACACAGAATCTGTACCCTTTGTAGCAACATGAATAAAAAATAAAATTTAAGGGGTGTCCCAAAAAAGATGTAATTTTTTTCGAATATTTTCTTGTGTTTTAATACATAAAAAGAAAATATTCATAATTTTCAATAATATAATAAATTTGAAAATAAAAATTTAAAGGGTGATACATACGTAGTAACCTTCCTGGAACCCTTCGTATCCAAGTCCAACTTGCACTCGACGAAATTATCATATAATTACATTGTTATTATGAACGGATCTTAAGATTGCTTTAAACAGGGAGTGACTGGAAGCCTGGCTGCAGGTCAAAAGCAGGGCATAAATCATGTTCGAAAGAATGCAGAGATTTGTAGGCAAAAAAATCGCAAAGAAGACGCAAGTTCGGATAACTTTTGAGGAGCTTAATACATTAGACTAGGTCATGACCAACGTGAAAGCATAAAGCTCCTTACCAGAGAAACAAGTCGTGCGGCTCACAGCCGGCTGAAAGTCGCCGCCGATTTTTTCTTATTAGTCGAGCCGCCGCCGACTGGTGCGGCTTGTCATGACTCAAAAATGTTAGCCGGCAATTTTCATACTTTAAATTTTGTATATTTAAATTACTTTCAGTAAAGAAATATAAATTAAAATTTAAAGCTGTTATTTTAAATTGATTGTTAATAGAAATACATTTCTATTGAAAACAATGCATAAGTTATTAAAAATAAAATAATTTATTTAATTTTTAAAATCTTGCGTCTTTATTTGTAACATTTACTTCATCTAAAGTTTGATTATTTTTGTTGTTCTTCTTCTTCCTAACACAATACCCAAGAATTCCTTGATAGTCGGCTTTAGCCGACTTACAGCCGCCGCTGACAATATTTTGCTCAGCCGCCGCCGCCGAGTTTTTATCACGACTTGTTTCTCTGCTCCTTACCTTATTCTCTCCTCACCAGCTAAAAAAATTTAATTAATTTGATTTGTTTTTTAAACCTAAAATAAATATTGGAAAAATAATTATAGCATTGATTGTGCTAAGAGACATCATTCTCGATAATAAAAAAAAAAACACTAACGTATCAAGCAGGACGATGAGTGCCCACTAGCTAAAATTATTAAATTAAGCATGATAATTGTTTTGTCATTAAAATATCGCCATAATTCTTTATTTTTGTTCAAGAGAGCCAAAATGTTGCCAAATATAAAAAAGAAAACAAAACAAAAAATCATTTTCTGTATTAAAGTGACGACTAACTGACTGGCTGGCTGTAATGGATCGTTGGCAAAAATTCTTAACACAGAGCGTAAAAACTTCAGATAACATAAACATTTACTTGTCGCTCTATTCTTTTTAAAAAAAAAAATAAAGAAAATAAAATAAAATAAAAAGAAATAAATTAATTTAGTAAAAGCAATAACAAATTTGATATAAATTTGCAGATAACATTTCGTTCATAACGAATGTTAACAAGAACAATAAAATAAACAAACACACAGACGGATAGATTGAAAAACGACAAGAAAAATATCACTTAAGATAAAATGATGACAGAACATAAACACAACAACTAAAAACACACTTTAAACGAGTTAAAAAAACTACAACGAAGCAATTAATGTAATGAAATCGAGAGACACATTTAAAAAACGATAAATCGTGAACAAGATAAGGAAACAAAAAACAAGTGACAAACAACTCTAATAATGACAATAAAATCACATTATTTTTTATGTTTTATTAGTCGGTCGTTGACAACTAGCCCTAGAGATAAAATTCAGAACTGAAGACAACCCTTTATCCGGGGTTCGCTTTGAAGAACACCAGCTTTTTCATTCTACGTGTAGGAGTTATACACAGAAGAAAAAATATTATTCTTAAAAAAATGTTTTTACTTTGACTCAACGCGTTTTTTTTTCAAGGCACTGAAAGTTTCTCATGAATTATTGCGACTTTCGATTTGAAGGGGGGGTACAAATGTTCTAATCAAACAGTGACTTTTTGGTAAAATAACTTGGTTAATTGATTTATGCCAGTTAAACACGACGGTTGGTAAAATAAAAGGAATAAAAAATTCCTCAATTTCAGAAATTTGATTTTAGGTGGATAACTTTGATACCAAATCTTATGACAAATTTTCTATTTAAACAAGAAGAACCAATCCAAGGAGTTACTGCAGCAATTTCTTAATGCAAGAGTTTGCGTAAAAATAATGAAAAATCCTGTGATCAGAAAACCTTGTCAAAATTAAGTCTAGCCTGTTCGCGTATAGAGTCTCCCATAAGTCATATAATCAGATTTTAAGCTAAAAGCACATGTGAGTGTTAAAACATAATTATGTATTGAGCGCCCTTAATGTTCTTCACTTCCATGTTTAATCTCCTTTCTTACCACTTTAGTTGTCATTAAAAATTTTCTTCAAATGTTTTTATTAGTTTTTTCCATCATCTTCTCCATACATTTATGCAGCATAGCGCTATATTCCAGTTTGAATCGTTTGTTAAATTTATTCATCTGATGCTTGAATGTTGCAGAAAACTTTTAGAAGAAATATCATAATTTCTGTGCTTCGTGTGTCTTTTTTTACTTTTATGTTTTTCAACTTCCCAATACAAACAATTTACTGTTTAAACAAACAGTCATGTTTTAACGCATTTTTGATGATGTTGTAGAAAATCAACGACTACAAAAACAAACACACACACAAAAAAAAAAAAAACCAAAAACATTATAAGTTACAAAAACTACATCATGAATAAAACAAAATTAAAATAAGAAAACAAAATAAATAAAAATAACTACGAAGTACGAATAGGGAATGAGTGAATATTTGTTATGCTGTCACGTTTCAAGTGTCATTTAATTACATTTATTTATTTTGCTGTTGTTGTTCTTCTTCCTGTTGTTGCGTTTACTCAACAACGTTTCACTCACAGCGGTGCTGCCTCTAGCTGTAAAGATTTTCTAGAGTAAAAGTTAATAAACAAGGAAATATTAATTTTAATTCATGGTTTAAGTTTTGTTTTTTTTTTCTGTTTTTTTTTTTTTTTTTTGAACTTGTGGAAGTGTAAGTTAAGTTTGTAATTTTCTTAAATAGTAACTTAAATTGTAGTTAAGAAAAAAACTGTATATATTGTGCCAATTCAGGCGTTGCACAGTGGGAGACTGAGAGAGAAAAAAATGTGAATATAAATCTGCTGCTTTTTAACGAGAGAGCTAAAGCTAAAATCATTTTTACATAACTATAGAACAGGTGTAGTGTACAGTATATTATTTAGAGCAAACCCGCCAGAAAACTCCACCGTAAATGAAGAAAGCAAGAAAATTAAACCGGTATCAGTCTCATAGTGATTTCAATTTTGTCCATTTGGGTTCATCATAAAAACAGAAAAAAAAGCGAAGAGTAAAACCAATCAATTATTTTAAAACCTTGGACTCAATTTTGTCATTAAAACTTAAAATTGGCAAAATTTTCTTTCGAACCGGCTTTTCGAAGGAAATAAAATATTTATATTTTTATGAAATTGTTGGTTGAACTGTTTGATATTATAACAGATGAATTAAATTAATTTCACCTTTAGTTAATTTTTTTAAATTTCTATAAATTTTAGGAAAGAATTTATGAGGACGCTTTCCAAAGAAAACAAAAAAAATTTTTTTCTGCATCGTTATATCCAAACGCAAATGTACTTTAAAGTCAATTATTCTACAATTCAATATCAGATAAAACATTTTAGCAGGATATATTTTTCCGAAATTATTTCTTTTCATGTTCGACAACACATTCATTAGACAGAATAAACACACAGCTCGCCCAGAATCTTAGTTTCAAGCTGTATGATTTACCACATTGAGACATCGTTCATTATTGTCACACACGCAAAGTTTCTGTTTTGAATTCTACTGTTAATCTTCCAACAACGCATTTAGCAATAAATTAGGCAACATTGGGACCAAAACTGCACAAGTGCTTGCTTAAACTTCCACCAATGTAATACGTCGACACATCTATAAACCATGATAATATGGTATAGTTAACAGCATTTAATATGGACGTAAGAAAAGTCAGTCGCCCGCCGCCTATGTACCATAGACATTTTGGGTTGTACGAGTTTTAATTTTACGTGCAGACGGTCACTTGAGGTTTATGGACTGATAATTATGGTTGATATATGATTAAATACTAAGTTTTGTAGTCCCTGTGTCACTTGATATTTTTTTTTTTTTTTGTCAAGCATTATCCAATGAAAAAATGTACGAAATCACAGCCAGATTGGTTTCAGTCTAATGCGAACGCAGGAAATTATGCGAGACTCTGTGGTAAAAAGAACGGTCGACAATTATTATTCGGCGGCAAGAAGTCATTTGTCAATGATGAAAACAGATTGATGGCACAACCTTAGCACCACCTAAAAATTCATATATGATACTGTTAAAATAAAAGAAAATATTTATCACTAAACAGTCTAAAAATTTATAAATAATCATTAAATTTTTCCCTGTTTTAATTACAATTAAATAAAGACTCAACACTCAGATTTATTAAAGCTACTATCATTATTAAAATATCCTTAATAAACAAATAAAGATAATTTTTTTTAATGTTAGCAATCCTAGTAAAGAGCAGTACTTGAGCTTAAACACAAAAAAAAAAAATTTGCTTGCTCAGCAGCATTGACATCATTGAGAACAGCAGAGTAAACATAAAATATTTATTTCTTTACACAAACATTACAGTACCCAAACACACCCATTTGCTCATAAATATTTTATAAAATATAAAAGATAAAAGATTTATTTGTTGCTGCTATAACTATTTTCACTTATTTAATTGTTGTTAATATACTTGCTTTTAAAGGGAAAAGAGAAGAAGGGAAAGAGAGTTGGTATTGTTTTTGTATTACAAAATTAGCAGAAGCTTTAATAAGCCTTTAATGACAGAATTCACAGTTTCTTATTGTAAACCTTTTACATCTTGTAGTTTTGGTTATTCTTGATAAATTTAAAACCCGACAACAAAATGCCTTCATTTTAATTTACTTTGATTGCACCATCTAATTATGCTAAAAAGTATAGATGTTGTTAATGCATTTATTTACATGTATTAAATCCTCTTATATTTGTCGCCATATTGTTTTCTGCTCTTTTAATTTCTTTTTAATACAGAAGAAAAGGTTGTCCAAACTTAGACGTTTTTAATTATAAAATATTTAAAAGGATTTTAATTTTAGTTAGAACCGTGAATTCCGTTTCTATAAGTAAACATTTTAGGTTTGTGTGCGTTTAAATAAAATAAGTTAAACCTTTTATTTTCAAACTATATTAAATAAATATAATAAATATGTCGATATATCCTGACATGAAATTGCCAAACAACGATAACAGTATAATTTAAAAAATCATCGGTATGACTACAAATGGCGAGGCAGATAGCTTTCAAATTAGTAAAAAATTAAGAAAACTTTGAGGCAAAATATACATAACTAAAAATAAAAACAAAAAAAATATTTTGCCAAAATATCATAAATTCACCTACATATACTCGACAAAACCCTGAATATATATTTAAAAAAAAAAAACGATAGTTCACGAGAAAATGGCTTCAACGAACACCTGGTTGAATTTCAATAGTCTATCTTTAATGGTTCAATACATCAAATATCATCATCTATTAAGAAACCCTTTAACTTCTAATTTTAAAATTTGAACTTCTGGGTAAATTTCAAGTATGTGTCTATAACGGTACGAGAGATTGGGCCAGACACTTCAAATATGTTTAACATTGTGATCATTCTCTAATTTTTTTACTTGTTATTATAGATATAACGGGACAAAAAATAATGTCACATGAAAAAAAAAATTTATAACTTATGGGGAAACCCTTTTATTCTAAATTTCAAAAAATTATTCTTGTGGGTAAAAGTAAAAATATTCAATATAATTTGCAGGTATTTGACTGTAGCAAGTAAAATATACGGCCATAAAAATAAATTTATGTCACCCTTTAACAATTTAATTTATTTTTTCATCGTTTTTTTTATTGAAATCAGTAACGGTACTAAATTTGTTAAAATTATACATAGGTGACTGCTACGGTTCAATGGACATTTTTTTTTTTTTTTTTTTAAAGAGAAGTAGCACTTCAGGCAATAATGCCTATTTAGTTATTTTTGTAACCGTGCTACATTCTTTAGGAAAGGGATAGATGAGAGATAAGACAGGTGGTGAAAAGAGAAAGATAGATATAGCCAATTTATTAGTTATTTTACTTCGCCGGCGAATATGCTATTAAGAAGTACCGACGAAGGAGGCTGCATGTTTAATGTTAATTCTGAATATGTATTTATACCATTAAACAGAAAAAACATTTTTTATTTTTGGTTGCCGCAGGGGTTGAACCCTGGTCAACCAGGTTTGTAGCCAACGTGTTTACCACTTAGACTACAGCAGCCTCAATGAAAGAATGAAAACTTTAAAACGTTATATTCAAAAACTGAAGGTCAAGATTACTAAACCAACGGTGTGAGTCGGTTAAACAAAAAGCACTCTGCTGAGATTTCGAGCTTTAGTAGGTGGCTTTGTATAAAAACATGTAAAAAACATGAGGGGAAACCCTTTAATTTTTAAAATTATTAATTTCTTTTTCAAATGGGACCAATCTGTGAGCAACAGTTTTCAATACAAAATAAATTCAACATCAAAAATAGAAAACTGATTTGATGACCTCCGTGTTTTAAGCCGGTTAAAAAAATCGACATTAAAACTCAAAATCTGCCAAAAATGTAAAAAAGTTTACCTAAAACTACAAAATTTGTTTTAAATTTGAAATAACCCGTTAGCAGAATCAACAGTAGCATAAGCGCTATCTCTTTAATACCGAAAGTCCTTGATCATGGTGCAGTAACAATTTTCATCGACCGCAACAAAAGCTCTACCTTAAATTTTAAAGAAACAACGATCAATGTTGTCAAAAGTTTGCAAACAGTACCACACGATTTATTTCGCTCTGGATTTATTGGAGTCTGTAGGATCTGTTGTGCATTAGTTTCCCTTCATATACGGCAATTTTTAGTCTTATTGCTAAACACAATGCTAAGATAAAACATTGAATAAATTTCCAACTGCTCTAAAGGCCAATTGGTGACAGAACGGCGCATATGATGGTTCTGTTGCTTTAACTCCTGCAATAGCTGGATCTATGTGCAAAATGTTCTTTGTAGTAGACGGATAGAGCCCCTGTTTTTATTTACAGCGGTGATATTCTCTTTAGTTCCGTACATTTCATCGACATGTTAGCGTTATTGCGTCACATGGAAAACATGTAGTATGAAATCTATCCACAGTTCGGTGGACTTGTTGCTCAGATGTATTGTTGGGTGCACCTGCAATAGCTGGATCTATGTGCAAAACTTACTATGTAGTAGATGGACAAATCCGCTTTTTTGTTTGCAGCGGCGATATTTTGTTTAGTTTTCTACATTCCATCAACATATTAGTAAGAAATCTATTGACAGTTCGACGGACTTAACGCTCGGATGGACTATTAAGTGCGCCATAAAAACCAATCAGTCATAATTAAGTAAATCTGAAGTATTCGAGTCAAGCGTCAATGTATTCACTATTTTAATTCATTAAACTGTCAATCTGTCGAAAGTTCTTTGTGGCTTAACAAAACACCTGATACTAGAGCCTATAAATTTTTTAAATAAAAGTTATAAAATTTAAATAGAAAACAGTAATCTGACCGTTGTCAAACATTCGTAATTTTATGTTGGCATGGCTGTTTTATTATAAACTCGATTTTACAGCTGGCAGTTGTGTTATTTCAGGGCGACGATTGCAAATTGTTCAAATTTGTTAATTTTTTTTCCTGGTGTCTAGTCTAATGTTTTCTCTATTCTATGAAAGAAGTCTACATGCATTTGTAAATAAAGTTTCTTTCTTCGAAAATTAAAGCTTGTAGAACTTAATACAAAAATTAACCTAAATCGAAGCAAATTAATTTCATTTGTTATTATTTTTATAATTTTTAAATTATCAAAGCTGCTAATAGGCCACATAATTATTTTTTGATGTACATTATTTTACCTTAACAACTTTTCGAGACTATTAAAGCATTCAAAAATGCTTTTTATCTTTAAAAATCTGTATAAAAACAGTGTATAATAAACATTATTATACCATTAAAATGTTTTATGCTATTTACCAAACTTTTGAAAAGCAAACACATTTTAACAATTTCTGAAAATAATTTATACTTATCTTTCTCTAATGTATCAAAGAACTAAAAATTAAGACTTTTAGTACTCAAGGTGATGCGCGTGTTAAGCATAAAAAATTAACGAGAGGGAGATAAAAGTATAATTAAAAAAAAAAAAACACATTAAAACTAAATGAAAAAATTTCCAGAAAAGTTTATTAGCTACAATAAAATAATTATTTCATAAAGTCTTCGTTCCTTAAAAGGTTCTGCTAAAATAATATTTCTTAACTCACCACTGATTCCACTTTTAAACTATTTAAATACTCACCTGTAAAGATAAAAAAAAAAAATATATAAAAAATTTAGTTTAGTCATGAGTAAAAACTATTTTTTAAATATAATTGTTTAAGTATAAAAAAAATTTCATCAAGAAATATCAAAACAATTATTTTCGTAATTAAATCAATTACACAACAAAACTCTCTTAGATTATTATTGCTGTATTTGAGTATAAAGTCAAGTTATTTTATTAGTCGTAACAGCAAATGGTATTTTAACAATGGCGGGTTAAGGGGATGAGCCAGTTTCGGGTATTGCTGAAGCTGTACTTATGTTTTAAACTTTTTAGATGACAGATGAAAAGAGAGGACAGTATTTGATTTTAAATTTAATATTTATTATGGAGGAGGAAGCAGTACACGTCAACTGTTTGTCTATAGCTTTATTAAAAAGATAAGACCATATGGATAAAATTACATTATCTGTTGGAGACCACTAAATTTCAAATTTTAAATACTTGTACTTGTTGTTACATATATTTAAAAAATTTTTTAAACTGAAGAAGAATTATGTGAATGCAAACAAACTCAAAATAGTGAATTATAGACAATATACTAAATACAATTTAGCTTTAATTTTGTTTCCTTCATTGCCAAAACAAATAGACCTAGCGACTTTAAGTGCGTATTGACACTGTTCTTTACAATCTAGCTCAGGTCCGATGGTCTAATTAGTTGAATCGAAGAAATATGGCTGCACTACTATGAATACCGAGGAAGCAATTGTAAGACTTGATGGCTGCGGCAACTAGTCAATGGTTTTCACATAACAATGGGAGTATGATGGGTCTCCTATACCATTAATTTTGCTAAAGCAGTTAAGACAAGGAAAAATATTAGACAATTGAAGACTTTCTCTGCCCATGTCCCGCTGAGAAATACCGATGAATGCGGCACCTTGTAAACCAGTATTTTGGAAGCCTACCTTATGTTTCACTATTAGGACTGGGGTTCAGTCTTCTTAAGAAATTCTCTCCTGCATATCTCCCTCACCAAATTCCGAACTGTTGTCTATCTTCTTTCTTTGCTCTCGACCTCTTCTTTTTATCCTGACTTTTTCCTTCCTCTTATTCTACTTTACAGGTAACACCAAGAGGAATGTATTGAGCCTTCTCGCTCATCAAACCAAATGCGATACTAACTATTTGACTGAATATGATTTTTGTTGCTCTATAAATTTTTTTGAACAGAGGGAGCTCAAAGTAGTCCTCAAAGTAGTAGTATTCACAAAAAGATAAAATATAACAATTTGGCGGATTGACTATTTTTTCCTTTAATGAACTGATGTAAAAGGAAATGGTCGCTGTTGCCCCTTGCCTTTAGGCTTTTAAGGTTGCAGTCAAACTATTTTTATTGCTGCCTGAACTCAATAAATAAGTGAAAATTTTTTCTAAACATTTTTTTCATAAAATTAATTAATAAATATTTAAATATTTAAAATAAATAAACAGAGTTTAAGGTCAATTCTTACTAGAAAATAGTAAGTTAAAAGGAAACAATTTACTCCTACGCCCCTGATTTTAAACAAAATTAAGTCAAGCAAATTCATCTGAAATAATGACATGAAAATTTTCTAAAATAAATTATTTTTATCGTTTAATTGGGTTTTGAGTGTGAGTTGCTCATTTGTTCTACGCGCATTAGTATTCTCATTTACAAACATTAAATGGTAATAAAAATCTTTAATTTCAAAAGCAAATAGGTACAACGATAACAGAAAATTTAACAACAAAGTTGTTTTTCTCAAGAAAAAGAGAACAAATAAAATAAAAATAAGAACAATTTGGCACAATGGAGCGGTATTCATTATTTTTAACAATGAAAGAAATTAACATACTTACGCAATAAAAATCTCAACAGAAATACTAATGGTTGATAGACTGAAACATACATTTATTTACATGAAGAGTTTGCGATCACAAGAATGTTAATGCGATTATTTTTAATCAAAACAATCTTAAACCTAATAATAAAAATACAATGCTCTAGGTATTAGTTACGGGTGCCACAAACTGCAAAAAACAATGGCTGTTATAACTGAACATAAAAATTATCATAATACTATGAAAGGGTGGGATGGCTATTAAATACCTATTGCAGCAATAATCGCGATGATGACGGGAAAAAGTAAATTATAATTTACATATGTTATACGTCTTTGCTCCGAAACTATGCTTATACTACTCGAAGGGATGTTTGTTTGCAGTGCTGTGTTATGAGGCTTGAATGATAATTTATCGCTGAAAATGATAGAAAAATCCCAATGAAATTCCAGATTAGTAGTTAAGAATAAATATATCAAAAATACAATATAAAAGAATATATAACTAGAAGAATTTTACTGGATCCTCCGGTGACACCTCAACACAAAATAAAATTTTATAAATTTTTAGGAAAAAGCACTCGACAACAGCATAGCTGTTTCAACAACAACAAATTAACATTATTTCGATACTTTAAATAGTTTTCATACGTTCGCCAAGCTTGAAACAAAACTGGAGGATATTATTAAAATATTTGAAAATATGTTCTCTAAATACTTAAGTCTTTAAAAATTAAAACCAATATTTAAGCTCAATACAAAGTTATTCATGTCTTATCCAAAGCAAAAGGAGGAGAATTTGTTATAAAAAATACTTTTCACTAGCAAAAGAAAATATATCGCTGGTCTAAGGTAGAAAGGCCCTAACACGAACTTTTACAAAATTGAGTTTTTTCTTTATTCCAAAACATTTTACACGGATACTTCTCGTCACAAAACTTTAACACAGTAGTACAAAAATCACGGTTATACAAGCGTTTACATTTTAAATATTACATTGCAATCAACACAGTTTCTGTTATGTTTTACCTCCTCTAAAAATCACAAATATGCTAGTTAGGGCCTTTCTACATGATACCAACGATATACTCAGTCGTTATCCAGCAACAAAAGCAACAAAAACATAAAATAACAAACAAGAAGAAAAATTGCTATAAAAATTGTCAACATGGCATAAACATAATTATACAACATTTCAAAGAAGTTTACGTACGTAAAGTGAAATATATTTTGCTCTGAGAGAAACACAACTACACAGATACATTTAACAATATAAAATATTTCAGAAAAAGCAACTTTAAATTACCTTTCAGGCTAATAAAGAAAATTTCTCATATTCTTGCATCTGCTAAACAATTTTTTGCCTGTCGTTAATCTTTTCGATTTATTTTGGAAATAAACCTGCTGTTTTTAGAGAAATTGAATAGAAAAAGTCATAAAAAACTTTTGACGTTGGCAGCAGCTACAACACACAAACACACAAGATATATGACTTGAGTTACAACACAACAATTTTATTTCTTCTAACTGGCATTATTTGGTTATTTTTATGATTTTTTTATTTTATTTTATTTTTTTATTTTATTTTTTTTTTTTATTTTTTTATTTTTTTTTTTTTGGCAAAAGTCACTAAATATTTTACGCAAGTTCAAGGTAACAATAAAATATAACATGCACTTAATGTGCAAAATGACATTATTTAACTACAAAGCCCAACGTAAGCCAACAAATTCTATTGGCTACTTCGCCTAAATTCAATTTTTTTTTGCCAAAAAGAAATAAATTGACTTACAGTAAAGTTTTTTTCTTATAAAAAAAGTATTAAAGGATTTGATTAAATCAATTTACGTCAAAATAAATAAATATCCGCCTTAGAGTTTTACTCAACTAAAGGTATCAGCTAACAACACAAGCACAAGATTATTTCAGTTTAAGCTAAAGGAATAAAGAAAAATCGCTATGAAGTAAATTTGTTATTTTCAACATTCTAAATTTAAAAGATACAAAGAATAATGTTGTTGAGTGCTATCAATGAAATCCATATTTTATGCTGCCACAAAAATTTAGAAGTCATTATCTACTTGCTGGTATCTATTTTATTCTGCAAAATTCAATCAAGGAAGTATTGTTTAAGAGAGCTAAATTAATTTTAAAATACGCCATGTAAAGATTGTCTCAATAAGAAAATATAATTTAAATTTTGTGGCATTTTTTGTGCTAGTGGCAACTCTCATAACGAACAACTATCCGAATAAGAAAAATCGAACGCTACACAATCGCTTTAACAATCGCGTTATCGATTTGTGCTAGGATGGAGCGCATTTTTTGCAGAATTTTGCAGGCGAGAAAGAGCACCTAAATTGTCAGCATTTTGAAGAAAGTGATAAAAATAGAAAGTATTCAGTCTCTTAAAAATAAAAACACTGTAAAAAACAAGAAAGTTTAAATTTGGCGTCGTTATTAACAATTCGAAAGTTATTAAATTTTTATGAGTGTTCCCTGCAATACTTAGCTTACGCAGAAGTTCAATTAAGTAGGCCATGCGAAGCTCTGAAATTACTAAAAAAAATATTAAATCCGGCTTAAGTTCGCATATATATTAGATTTGAAAATTAAAAAAAAACACAAAAGTTTGATATAGTTTTTCCTTCTAAATAAGTGTGAATATTAAATTACCTTCAAAGAGATGAAGAAACATTTTTTATCAAAAAATCAATGAAAACTTTATGACAAAAGTGGTTGTCATAAGGTCCGCAGAAGGTACTGAAGAGATTTATTTTTAAATAAGGGGGAGAAAAAGAAAACAGCGACCAAATAGATCACATGTGTCCCCTAGACCTAATTTCATGAGAATCGTAGAAGATGTTTACCCAGCCATTGGTATCTTTTTTAACATCAGGTGTACAGTCCTTCACTACGACGGAGTGTCTTCTTGGAAGTCACAGGGTATACCCGTGCTGTTATTCTCAATACCTAATATGTTAAGGTGTTTCCTCAACCTGCTGTGGCCTGCTAGGAAAGCAGTATGGATTTATAGATTATTTTACTTAAAGACATGATAGTTTTAAACCGATGTTGGTCAAATGAAAAGCACTTACCTTTGCATGACTTAATTCTATAAAAATTAACCCTTTTGCATTATTTTTAATCCAAGTCCGCAAAAAGGATCTTGTCCAACCACTTGTTCTTCTCGGTCTTTCCATTGCTCTCCACTCTCACGAGAAAACATCGCCGTACTTCTAAAAACAGATTACATTGAAGGAAAAATATTGATGACGATTGTAGCGAGAGCCATCACTAAAAAAATTGTTTATTGCTTTACAAAAACAAAACTAAGACTCTTGTCTCAAAAAGTACTTGACAGAATAACAAAGTGGCATAACACTGCATAGCGCAAACACTTGCATGCGCTCATACATACATTCATCCACAGCACGCCTTTTTTTGTAGTTTTCTTTTTAGTAAAATTATTAAATTTTTTAAGTTCAATTGTTCGTTTTATTTTTGGAAATTGAAATACTCCAGAGACATTTGCTTTTTGATTTGGACCTGCACTCAGGGGATTAAGTCAGAGTTAGTATATAAGGTTGTGTGACACTCCATTTGAATACTTGTTTACTAGAAGTGACAATAAAGACCTCTGCAGGGAGTTTATTTCAAATACGAACTATTTGGCTTCAAAATGATTTTTTTTATTCCATATAATTACGATAAAACTGTACAACAAGATACCTGATACTTTTCTGTCACTGATGAGCTTTTCTACACTCTTCTATACTCGATCGATTACCTGCAAATTAGTCCTTGAGTTGTTTTCCGTTTTCGATCTGCTAAGGGTAGCAGAGATAGCAAGGAGATCAGATAGAGTGGGGTATCTCTTGCACCGTTTTGATAACCATGTTTTTTTGCGACCGAACACCACATTAAATCTTGCTAAAATGAGTTTACTAAACTCCGGCACTTTTCTCTCAGATCAAATCACGGCGACCATTTTGGTGGCACTACTTTCCAGGAACAACTCATAGCCAAATCAAAGCAAAATGCTTTAAAGTAAATTTTGTAATTTTCCTGCTTAGAAACCTTTTTAAAAAAGAGTAAAGCTAAAATACCTTTTTTTTTAAACGAAAAAAAAACTCGGAATGGACATATAACTTTATTTGCCTCTATAAAATTTCATGATGCTATTTGAATATTTCTTATATTATATCATTTTAAAGAAAAATCTTTAATTTTATCAAAGTTTTTTTTTTTAACTTGGGGGTACAACTTTGTTAGATATTTGAACAAATTTTAATAAAATCATGTTATGCTTGATTTTATCAAAAATTTTGAAAATGTTTTGTTAAGACTAATTCATTTGACATCCTGCCAGTTTTATTTATACGTGTCATTGTTCATATTGTAAGCCTTTCATCTTTTCTTTGTTGTAATTCAAGTTTTATAGTTTGGCAAGCACAACTACATCGGTGCAGAATTATTTTAAATGGCGTCTGGACAATTTTTGTTGTTGTTTTGGCTAAACTAATAAGACAAGTAGGCTGCAGGCAAAAAATTTTCTTCTTTAATGTCTGCAAAATTTTGTTTGTCATTTGCTTTTATTATGCTTAAGTAATGTTTTCCTTGGCAAGGGAAGACTAAAAGTAGGGCGAAAAGGAGAGGGGGGAAAGGAAGGTGGAGTATTTGTATTAAGAAAATGCCCGAGTTATCAAAATACTGTATGATATTTGTGTGTTTTTGCTAATTTAAATATTATCGCTTATAAAACCTGCAGTTCGGATAACAGTCTCCTAACTCTTTATTTAAGCATATTTTAGAACACACTGTTATTTTTTTTTTCAAGTATTTTGAGTTTTTTTACTTAACTGCATTAACTAATTTGCAGTAAAAGAAACATTAGCTAACTACTTCCTAGATCACTGGGAAACTATGGTAACTACTTATGATAAACTGCACTAATCCTCTAACTGGGAAGGATTTCCTGCTACAAGGCCACCTTTGGTCCTGGATGCTCACTAAATATCAAAAAAGCTTGTGTGTGACCTGTCTCAGGCCTTAAACGAGATCTGAGAGTAATTCTCTAAGCAGACATGGATATCCAGACTTGATGGTTTTAACTGAAATAAGAGAAATCCCTGTTAACTTAATAACAAAGATAAAAGGCTGAATCAATTTCTTAACTTCGCTTAGCTTAACAATGAACGTGTATGATTTAACTATCTTAAGAAAATTAGTGGAATATTAGTGGCTTCCATTAAAACTTCTGGGTATTTTTAATACAATGTATTTCTTATGTTTTAAGTTTTGGTTAAAGGAGCCTTGTTAATGATTATAACATTAACATTTATGAGTTTTTCTTTATTCTACACCACACAAACACAGACTGCTGGTTTAAATTTATTTTACATGTTTAACGACTTTAAGAGTAGGGAATGGTGAAAGGACTGTTTATTGAATGTAAATTTAATGCTCAATTTGCTTTTCTTAAAGTTGTTAAAGTTATAATTAAGCACTTATTGTCTGAACATAAAACAAGTGCAGACAGACAGACAAAAAGTAGCTGAAGAGTACTTATGGGGAGACTATTTTTGCAGGAGTTTTTAATTAAGAAAGAAATTCAAGTTAAAAACTGACAGACACATTAAACCGTTAAATACTTAAATGAGCATTTGAATTGAAATAAAAAAAATAGCTTTGAAAACTTGCCATAATGATTTGTTAAAAAAAAAACAACTTTTCAAATGCGTACTAATTTAGAATCATTAATTCAGTTAAAATTGGTAAAATCTTTATATTTTAATTCAAGTCCTTCTGTTTTTTAGCTTGGATCTATATTTTAAATCTTTGAGACCGGTGGTGCTTTAGTACGGTCGAGGCAACTATAAACATGTTATAATATAAAAAAATTATAACGATAAAATGGATTTTCAGGTGTTTTTATTTTTGTTTTATTGTTTTATTCTTTGTTTTTTGTTTATTTACAACTTTTATTTGATTGTTTTGTATTTATTTCGTTTTTGTTGTTTGTGCTGAAAATCATTATTTAACAACTTGTGTTCAAATAAACCGATACCTTACACACAAAAATCTCTAAACTGATGAAAGGATTCAGTGCAATACAAGTATTATTTCTTAATTTTTAGTCATACTTTAATTGTACGAAAACAAAATTAACATATCAAGCTTATTAATAATATATATATTGGTTGGAAATACTAAATTATTTTGAAATAGTTAAGAAACATTTAGTTGTTGTTAATATTTAAGTGCAAGTTCCTTGCTATCATTTATCAAAATATATAGGAAAAATATTGAAGAACATTATTTCAGACGAATACAACATTAAAAATTCTACAAGACTTAAGGAACAACTCAGTAACAAAATAATTGATAAAGGAGAAATACTTATTTCACTGGATGTTATATCCTTATTTACGAACATCCCTGTCAACAGAGCAATAAATATTATAATGGAAAAATGGAATATTATAAAAAATCACACAAAAATTCCCAAATCTATGTTTTTAAAAATTCTCCGGTTTTGTATATGTGATAATAATTATTTCATTTACAAAGATAATATCTACAAACAAATCTATGGTATGCCAATGGGCAACCCCCTTTCTCCGACAATCGCAGATATTGTGCTAGATAATCTTTTGGACGATGTTCTTAACGACTTAAAATCAAAAAATATACATATTAAATACATAACCAAATATGTAGACGATATATTAGCGATAGTAAACGCTAATGAAAAAGACATTATCTTAGAAACTTTCAACAAACATCACCAAAAAATCCAGTTTACTATGGAGATCGAGACCAACAACTCAATAACATATTTGGACACTAGGATATATAAAAAAGACAATGAAATAATATTAGATTGGTATACAAAAAGTACAGCATCTGGCCGAATTATTAATTTTAATTCAACGCAACCGAAAAGTCAGATTATTAATACAGCAAAAAATTTTATATACAGAGTATTAAATATTAACAATAAACATTTTGAAAACAAAAACATCGAACATATTAAAAGAACACTACATGAGAACAGCTTCCCCATAAAACTGGTAGACTCATTAATACATAAAACTATTGAAAAAATTAAAAACACAAATAACAGTTTTAAATCAAACAACAATCATGATACTCGTTTTTACAGTGTACGATATATTCCTGGTTTAACAGATAACAAAAACATAAAAACGACTGTAGAAAACAACAACATAAACTTTGCATACAAACCAAACACAACATTAAACACAATTTTTTCTAAAGTTAAAACGCCTGTAGACAAACAATATCTAAATAACATTGTTTATGAAATTAAATGCAAAGGAAATGATAATAACAATTGCAATTTAATTTATATTAGAACAACAAAAAGAACTTTAGAAACAAGAATGAAAGAACATAAGTACGACATAGAAAAACATAAACAAACAACGGCTTTATCACAACACATACTTGAAACAGGCCACACAGCTGATTTTGAAGCTGTGGGAATTTTAGATAAAGAAAAAATAGAGAAGAAAAGATATACCATAGAGAGCCTAAGAATTCAGCAAAAGAAGAAACAAACGATGAATCTCAAAGAGGATACAGATAACATAAACTCTTGTTATATTGTTGCCCTGTAATAAACTGTGATATTAATTTAAGTCGTTTATGTGTGTAAAGTTCAAAATAATTGTAATGTTATTATTATTTGTAAAATTTAATATTATTGTAATTCAATGTAGCTAAATAACACCAAATTTAATGTAAGTTTGTTATATCTAATGTAAAAAGTGGTTTTTCATATAATGTTTTTTGTTTAATGAATTAAATAGATTTCCCTTGAAAAAGTCAACAAAAATTGGCAAAACGTCGGGAAAAAATGTAATTAAAATATTGGTTTTATTTACATTGAAGATGAGTGGCCCAATTAGCTTATAAGGAAAATACAAAGAAAAGTATTAAGTTTAAAGCTGCTATGTTGCACTTTTTGTAAGTAAAAATAATTTGTTATAAAAAAGTGTCTATCGCAAGTAAATTATTATTTAAAAAAACTAAAATTTGTTCGTCGCAAACATAATTTGTTTGTCGCAAACAAAGTTTGTTTACCGCAACCATACATTGCAACAGAGAACATATGATCCTTATATGAATGTCTGAAAAACTAACTGAGAGACGCCTAATACTTTGTGTTGTAAAAATTTCAGTTATAGGTTGTCCACATTCTCAACATTGCGCTTGTGCATTCAACTATGTTCCTTTATACTTTATTTTCTAGGCTCGTCCAACTCAGTTTTACAACTACTTTGTAGCTTATGCTTTAATTTCACAACACTCTCTAGGTCGTCACATAAGGGGCCGACTACAAATAATCAACAATATTGAAAAAAAATCTATTTTTGTTCAATTGGCAACAAATTCACAACTCTTTTAGCGAAGGATGATATTCAACAAAATAGCGAACGTTAATGTTAAACGGTCATTAAGCATTTTAGCAGAAATGTTTATAAAGGCCACAACAAAGCTGTGGAGGACATCATGTGTTTAACTTGATGATGCAATAATATATAAAATGTTTAAAAATAAAACTTATTTAAATACTGAGTAAAGTTTTTGAACACTATTCACAAAAAAAAAAAACAATTGGTCAAGCTCAAAGCAAAAGCAGCCATCTCCAAAATTATGTTTATTAAAACATGAAAAACTTTTCTCAAATGTATTTAAAAACTACAAATTTTTATAAAACTATTTCATTTTCAAAGGAACATATATTTTCTATGTCATCTACAAAAAAAATGCCACTATGACCTCAAGTGTATTTAGTTAAAATAAATGCATAAAGGACTTCAATTCTAAATATTTTATTTAGAGAAAAAAACACAGCTTTATTTCAAATATATTGCCAGTCTTACCTGCCAGTGATTAAAATCTTCTGTATTCATAAACCCACTTTAATTCATAAACCATCAACCATCCATACGAATGAAAAAAAAAACACACACACGTAAATTAAATAGCAGCAACATAATTTTTTTTTTTTTTTTTTTTGTTAAATTATTGTTTATAATGACGCAAATGATGATTCCTTTCAGAAATACTTACATTTATTCAAAAAATTTTACATAAATACGTACAAATGTTAAACAAATACCATGATAAACTTTTATGCAAATTCATCTAGTCTTTTAAAAAATTCTGTGTGTTTTTTGTATAAAACTAAAACAAAAACAAACTAAAACGCTTTTGTAAAATAAAGGAAAAAACAAAAAAAAAACTACATACATACACGTGCAATAAATGCCAACTTCCGTCATTGAAACTCAACTCATGAGCATTTGCAGTGCTGCTCTAAAGCAATGAACTTATAATCTGAAATCTGAGTGTGAGGATGTCTGTATGCTTTTTACAAATATAAAGTCATTTGCAATTGAGGATTTCACAGATTAGAAGGGCGTTAAATGTAATTGGCAAAGAGAACACTTTTTTATTTAAAACTTGAAACTAAGGGCTTTTCGAATAAGAGCCAGTCAGACGTTGAAAATGTATGGCTTTCAATATCATTATCGCATGACGACAGGAATTCCAGAGGTTGAATTTTCAATGACTCTGCCACACAGACTCGAATGAATTACAGAGATTGCATAGATATTGGTAAACTTAATGACATCAGCAGCTTATTAGCTTTAATTCTAAGCCAACGACTTAGGAAAATTCTTAAAAGTAGCACAAGCGGAGTCATGTCCTAGAATACATTCATGTCTTTCGCAATATACCAAGATCCCCATCATGTTGGAACGAAATATCTCACACATCCACACCGTTCAGTTAGAATTTTAGGAAGACAAAAATCTGGAAATGTGGGGGCTACCTTTATTTTATACACGGTTGCTTATATTCATCAAAAATGCCAAACAAATTTTGTATGTTAACAGAAGCTGCCAATGCAATAAGACCTCTAAGCCAGTCAACATCAACCGCTAAAAAAAACTCCATTTTCCCCTAATTATGTATAGTAAGGGACCAAAGTCTTTTTCTTTCGATCTCTTTTGTTCCCCGAAGATTTTTAAGTATCGATCAGCTAACCCCTCACAGACTTAGCAGTTACTTTTAACTTAAAATATTTTGGTTAGCATTTCTCAACGGAATCTACATTGAAGTGCCGAATTTCACAAACAAAAGGATCTAATGACTCTGCCTATTTCAGCAATAACATACAATCAACACCAAAATTTATTCTTGGCCTAAATAGTTTTCCCAGTTTAAGCTGCCATTGCTACATTTTTTGGTGCTGCTCTATCATGTAATTCTCTCCTTTAGTTAGAATAGATTGGAGCTTGCGTATTTATTTTTTCTCTTTTTCATATGATAACAGTTGTAGAATCTGATCACGCGCAGTGATCTACGGCAAAGATGAAAGCGCATCTTTTTCTTGCATTCCTGTGCGTTATCCCTACCTTCGCCAAGACATCTTCAATCGCCACCCGTAGTTATTAGCAAAGATTAAATTATTTTGCAAAAAAGCATAACAGTTTGCAAACATAGATAGAACCCCCAAAGTGCTTGTAGTACACGAGTACCTTTAACAACCTTTAGTATGAAATTGTTTAAAATGAGTAAATATCTGCGGCTTAACTCGCGGTTTCTCTTATGCACTATTATGACTGGGCGTGAATCATGCGCTTTTAGTTCCAATTTTTAGAGCTTTCTACGAGCAGACACCATTACCAAAAATTTTAGGAATTATAATATTGATAAAACAAACAAGATAATGAGAATTCATAGAAATGAAGAGGAAAGCCGCGCAAGAAGAGAAGAGGTTAATCACTGACGCTTTTAAAGGCAAATGGAAGAACGCGATGAAGATGGCCAAAAATTCTTTACAAGAAACAGGGCATTAATCCGACGGTAGACCACAAAACTGCGTATAATGGAGACCGTTCAGCCGTATAACTGCTTTATTAAGAGGTAATGAATACTTTAATACGGTTTGTAGGAAGTCTACGACGGTAACGCACATTATGTACAAAAGTCCACCGTTAGCTCACATTAGGTTCCGGAACACTGGCGGACACACGTTTAATGCGGATGCTACGGGTGACCTAAGTCTTAAATAAACGTTAGAAATTACGAGAGACTTTGTGATGAGAAAAAGTACGACAGTTATCAGCCGACAGTCTGAAATTACTATATTCGAGAGAAAGGGCTGGACAGATCTTGACTCAACGAAAGTGAGGTAAATAACCAATCGGGTAGCACAAATTTTTTGAAGAAAGAAGGGATTCAAAAAAGGGTTTTTTTTGCGTTATTGCCATATGCTCTTTTATTGAGCTTTCTAAAATGGCTTTTATGTAACTCTTCACAAATTTAAATGCTAATGTAAAAATTGTCTGATTATTAATCTCATTAAAAAATTTTGTGCAGCAAATAAGATTACACAAAAGCAAAAATACCTTTGCCTTCCATAATGTCAAGCCATAACCAACATGAATCTTATGGCCTGAGGAAGAATCGTCATTTTGTAACCATTAT
Source organism: Cistogaster globosa (assembly GCA_937654795.1). Classification (NCBI taxonomy): domain Eukaryota; kingdom Metazoa; phylum Arthropoda; class Insecta; order Diptera; family Tachinidae; genus Cistogaster; species Cistogaster globosa. Next base: position 26,774,230 of record OW569404.1, read on the forward strand.
AATAAGAACAACAAACATTAGTCATAGAACTTCAATTTTATTAAAATATTCCAAACTTTCTTTCTACTTAATCTGTGAACCCCCTAAAGAGTTTGTTTATTCTGTGCGGTTATACGTCAACCCACACACACATTCTTCATTTTAAATTAAACTCACAACATACATTCCACCCTCCTTAATCAAAAATCCCATGCATACGATTATGCTGTGATATTTGTAGAAAATTTGTAAGCTTAATTTCGAAAAGCAAAAAAAAAATGTTTTTGTTCAATAGGATTTATTCAAAAAATCTAATTTTTTTATCAACTCATATTAATGCAAATTTTTTGTATATGAGACTTATATTTATATACAAAAATTACCAGGTGTTACAAGAATTAGAGAGTTCATCAGTTATAAAGGGAGTTGAATTAATTTTAATGAAAGCTTTTTATTAAAACATTAGAACGACGATAAGTGAGATATTACACAGGTGGTGGAATTTTAAGTGAGGTTAAATATCTTGATATTTTAATTAATTAAAAGCCCTCGCAGCCTCTAACTGAATAGCTTTTTCACCAAACAAATAAAATAAATGCATTCTTATTACAAAATGTTATGGATTATTAGAATAATATTTTCTTTGTAGAAATAAAATTATTAATTTTTAGATTTAATTACTTTAGAAAATTTTCAATAGACAATTAATTTTCAAACATAATTTTTGTGCTTTTCAGAAGACAAAAAAAAACGTTATTACTCCGTTGCTTAGCCGTGTTAGAAGTAAATAAAAAAAAAACAAAATTAGTAAGAGATATTTATTGTGGGATGATGTAAAGAAAACAAAGCTATTGAAATTATTTTTCATTAAAAAAAATTTAAGTAAATAATGACCCGATTCGATTTTTTGTGAGTTAAGAGTTGTCAACCTGTGACCGACGATATGCATTCTGGCAGATAAATATTGGCAATTACGTGAGACTTTGTACTAAGAAGGGAAAGAATTTGTACATTTTCAGTTGTGCAGATTGGAATGGTGCAGGATTTGTTGATAATAAGGAAAGTCGATAGTTTTTGTCAAACTTTCAGCTCATCACAAAGGACGTATATGCTTTAAAAAGGACTAAATTATTATCCTTCCTATGGTTTTTGGGATTGAATTATTTTATACCTTTTTCTACTAACTTATGTTAAAGAAAAAGGAAATGAACTCAAAAATAAGCTCCAAAAATATTTAAAGTTCTTTAATTACAAAAATCAATTAAAATTTTACTTTTTCGGTTTTGGTTCATTTTTAATTTAACTTTTTATTAAGAAAAAGTAAAATTTTAATTGATTTATGATAATCACCGGTTCAACCCCTGGCTGGGACTAAAATTAAAAATAATTTTAAAAACACGCAAGTTCTTTAATTACTTTAAATATTTTATTTCATTACAACAAATACTCCTAAACTTACTTTTAATTAATGTTTCTGCTGAATAAAATTTCGTCTAATAAAATAAATCTGTTATCATTTTAAATGTTGTTATAAAATCTGTAATTAACTTTTAATTGTCCTTTTTCCCATTTTTAAAGCGATATCAAAAACAATAAACTGCCAAATCTTCGAATCTTCAAATGAATTATGATTGTCATTAAAATGAGAAACTGAAGTAGTAAAGTGAAAAAACAATGGTATAATAATTTTTTTAAATTAAAACGAGCGGAAATAATAAGAAAAATATTTTTTAATTACAATCAATATTATGTGGAATTATTATACATTGAAATCATTTATTTCAGATTACCAGCGAAAAATTACGTTAATTAAGAAAAAGTAGAATACAAAAATAAAGTGCTAATAAGAAGAGCAAAAAAGATGCACTTTAATGAAATTAAAATAAATTTAAAAGCACACAGAAAGCAGCGATACATAGACAAGTAAACCTGTTATCGAGTTTTTTTATATCAATATAGGGCCATCGAGGCTTCTTCTCATTTGTGATTACTTTTGTTCTTCTTCTCAGACGTAGAAAATTTAATCACACGTGAGGTAAACTTCATTTATTCTTGAATATTTTAATGAATACTCTATCGCTAAATTAAGATTATGGAGGTCCTACTGTTTCAAAGAAGGTGGTAAATAAAATGAGCGTCCTTGTTCGGGTGAAGGCAAGTTCTTTTAAACAAAAAAAATCTTTATCTCGTAGAAGCCATAGAATATTGCAGTATAGATTTTGCTCTGGTTGAAGGCGCAAGTTTGCTAAACAAAATATTATGCACTTGATTCTCGTTGCGGTCACAGTGCGGTTTAAAATTAAAAAACGGTTAACCGGAAAATTAGTTGCAAATAGATTGCAATAATCTTAATATAAAATAGACAGAATTTAAAAAATTTCAATGAATGGTTTTTTATTTAGAAAAACCGATTAATACAACAAACCAAAAATGTATTAAAAAAAACTAAAAGTTATGACAGAAAAAACCGGTTATAGTACCCGGTTTTAAAACGAGTTAAACATCTCAATCATTAGTAAAACGCAATTCGTTACTAGCAGTCTAGCTAGAGCCCAAAAGCAGAAAGTGTTCAAGAAATTCACTAAAAAAGCAAAAAACCGGTTCTAAAATCAAGCCATTTATTAAAATTTGTTGTTAAACATAAATCCTTGGTAACAGTCTAGCGTAGCAAATTAGGTAGAGTAGCTATGGCAGCGCCAAATGAAAAGCTTTAGCTCATACTATTTTTGTAAGTCTCTGGGGTAATTTCAGTTGTACAAATCAACATGTTTAGAACTTATTTTTAATTATTTACTTTTTTGCTTTTTACACTTCAATTGAGATACATATTATTCTATAATAACCTCGTTAAAAATAACACAATGGTTAAAAATGCTAAGTTTTTATTAAAAAAAAAACAGCAAAGTTATATTTTGTTAACAACTGGCATAGAAGTTGAAAAATAAATAAATAAAATATTAAATTAAAACAAAACAAAACAAAAACAAATTATAAAATTATATTTATATATTTAAATGTAAAAATGTTAGTAAACTTTATTATACAATTACTTTTCTGAATGATTATGATTTATAAGTTCAATGGCATTTTAACTCCACCTTAGAACAACAGGTATATGAGTTTATAAAAATTTTAATTTATATTGTAAACTTCATAACAATCAAAAACGGAGAACAATGCCAACAATAGAAAACAAAAAATATATACATAACAATTTCGAAAAAAAAAAAACATTTATTCAATTGCATGAGTGTGGATAAAAAGGCAAAGTTTTTGTTATAACGTTGGAACAAAAACGAAAGCAAAAAAAAACTTAAATTAAACTGTTCTGAACACATGCTTTAGTTATATTTTGTGACATTTTTATTCTGTTGTTGTTTGTTGTTCTGTATTAAAAAATTTGAATTATAAAAACACTTTCCCCTGTGGTTTTCCAAGAGTTGAAGGTAGATCTTGACCAATGTTATGCAGGTTGGCTCCAAAAAGGCGATCGCTTAAAAACAGGTTTTAGAAGGAGGGAGACCTTGACAGTTTGCGATATTTTTATGCATTATATTTTCCTGGCTTTTTGTTTTTTGTTTATAACAAATAAAAATCACTGTAACATTTTGATTCGCCCAAACATTTACCGCAAACTAAGAACAAAAACTTTCGGTAAAAATACTGAAAAAGATTTTTTTATTACCTTGGATTCTAACAAAATTGTAATAAAATAAAACTTTAATTTTACTTTACAATTCAAAATTTACGATTTAATTTACGCCACAAGACTTCTTTTGAAAGAAATCAGAAACATGAAACAACATTATCAGTAGGAATACAAATATTTTTCAATATCATTAATATTTCACCATCTGCCCCTTTAAAATAAATTAAAAAATATAATTTAAGGAAAACTACTACAAATACAATATCACTGTTTTTAATTACATTCTATAAGCGTAATTGAATAAAAGAAGCTATCAAATAAACTACAATTCGAAATATAATCGCTGAAAACATTATTTTGTTTGTAGTTCAAATTATGGTCAGCTGTCTGGTTCTATTTTGCAGTGCATGGCAAATAAATGTAAACTCCATTGTCGGCAGTGGTTATGCTTCCAATTGTAATTTTAATTATTCTTTGTTATTATGCTTTTATCAAACTAAAAAATTCATTTAACGGATGTCGATGATTTTGTTGCGCCATAACTATTATTTCTAATGCTTTTTGTTTTCTACAATCAATGTTGCCAGATTTTTTACAATTTTTTGTATGTAAAAAAATTAAAAAATTAATTTAAAAATTTATATTAAAAAAATCGTCGGGCTAATATCAACGGTAACTAGTTATTGCAATTTTGGTACTTACGATGTAATTTATCTTCAATGACGTTAGCAGGAAATATGGCAATATGGAATCAACAGCTAATACCCTTAAGTTAAAATGCCTTTTATTCTGTCTGATTTTTGTTACTTAATCGACTCGTTTTTTTCTGATCTACTTTTTACTAATTTCCGTGTATCCAAGTGCTTTGAACTGTAATTTTAATTTCTTGTGTTCAAAAAATTTTTAATGGTGAAATTAACAATTTTTTAGTGAATCTCGACTTTTTCGTTTTTTTTTTTTTTTTTTGTTTCTTTTCAATTCTATTTCGGTTTTTTTTCAGAGCTTTTAATCTTTTTTTTTTTTTAGCTAATTTGAGTATTGTCAAGATATATGTATATTAAATTCTGTTCTCAAAGTTAAGTTCTTATTCTCAGTTTTTAACTTTTAGTAAAAACTCTTTTTTTTCGAAATTTGCTTAATTTTTAGTGAAGAATTGATATTTTCAATTTTAGCTTACACCAAATTGTATTTGTGCTGAAATATTGTGTCACGGAATTTTATATATTATAGTAAGTTTTGATTCTTATTGAAAAATTGATTTTTTTTATCGAATTTTAATATACATATATATATTTTTTTTAATTTTTTATTTATGACTAATATTTATTTTGGGTAATCACGCTAGATTTTAGTTTTTAAGTGAAAATTCAATTCTTTCGTAAAGTGCGGATTTTTTTTAAGTTTCGATTTTTTATTTTAGTTGTGATCCTATGGTAATTTTTTTTTTTTTTTTTTGTAAAATTTTATTTTCATAAAAATTTATTTATTTTGAAACAAAATATTTTTTTTGCACCTTTGCGTAGAATAAAATTTTTTGTAAAAGTTTAAACTTTTTCAGTGTGATATCCCCAAATAGATTATAGTTTCTCTTTTTCTAATACAGTTTTGTAATTTATGAATTACTAATAAAATTTAAATTTTTAACGAATATTTCTATTTTTTCTGATATCGGAAGTTTTTTTAGCCCGATAGAACTGTAAATTATAAAAAATAACACTAAAAATTAAATTTTGCTGAAAAGATTTTTCTTATTATTTTCAGTAAACTCTGGAAAATCATTATGTATAGACTCACGCTTGAACGACGCTATCAAATCATCCAAGTTTACTTTGAAAATCAGTCATCAATTCGAGCAACTTATAGACGATAGATTTCGCACCACATACTCTCTAAAGGATGCAATAACACTAACATGTCGAAGGAATTCGCGTACTGAAGAGAATATCGCTGCTGTAAACGAAAGTGTGGAATTGGGAATCTGTCCGTCTACTACGTAGAAAATTTTGCGTAAAGATCTTGGTCTACACCCCTATAAGATTCAGCTACTGCTACAATTTATGCCACGAGACCATTATAAGCGCCGTTCTTTCGCCGATTGGGCTCTAGAGCGGTTAGTAATTGACCCGTTGTTTTATCGCCAAATTGTGTTAAGCGATGAGGCTCATTTTTGGCTTAACGGGTTTGTTAATAAGCAAAATTGCCGCATATAGACCAGCCATACAATGACTTACTTTTATGATTGCCAAATTTTGTTACTCGCTTACAAAACACATTACATTAGTTCGCCAATAAAGGAAGTAGTAATTGAACTAGTTCTTTAAGTTAAAAGAGAATACCTTAAAATACGCACTTATAATCATTTTTATTTCCTGCAGTAGTCAAAGTAATCAATTCTCAATAATTGATTATAAAAGTCTGATGCCTTGTTAAAGTCATTAGGTTGGTAATCCAGTTGGGAAGTCCTTCCGCCAAAATGCTTAATTCTACACTCGATTATCTTTATTAAAACTATTTGCTGGGGAGTGAGACCAATCCACAACATACCCTACATACCCCATTGCATTCAGAAAAATACACCGTTTGGTGTGGTTTATACGCTGGTGGCATCATCGGACCTTATTTCTTCAAATATGAGTCCGGATTACACGTTGCGGTTAGTGGAGATAGTCACCGCACCATGCTTAATGTTTTTTTCTTTGAAAATATCGATGACATTGATCCGGACGAAATGTGGTTCCAACAAGATGGCGCTACGTGCCATACGGCGACCGCAACCATCCAGTTATTGAAAACAAAATTTGGCGATAAATTGATTTCGAGTAATGGAACTGTCAATTGGCCTCCCAGTTCATGGGATTTGACACCTCTTGATTATTTTCTATGGGGCCACGTGAAGTAACCGGTTTATATTGATAAACCAGCAGCAATTAAAGGTTTGAAGGCTTAAATTTTTCGTGTTATTCGTGACATGCGGCAGCAGTTCTGGAAAAAGTGATTTACAATTGGACGTCAAGAATGCGCTTCGTCATGAGCAGCCGAGGTGACCGTATGACCGAAATAATTTTTAAATTTTAATGCCATGTTCTGATCTTTCGTATAAAAAAATTCTTTATTACAATTTAATTTTATGTTTAATTTTTTACAATTTAAAGTTCTATCGTTTCATTTCTCCAGTTTTTTTTTACTAATTTAGGGGATTTTTGATTAATAGATAGATTTTTACTAAACTTTAAGATGTTTGTCTAAATTTAATAAATCTTCTAATTTTTAATTTATAACTCAATTTTTCTTGAGTCTAGTCTTTGCTAAGTAATCGATATTTGAGTGAAATTTTAGTTTTGCGAATGTTTTGTTTTTGCTAGACAGACGTTGAATATTCTAGTGCAGTGTAAAATTATTTAAGGCAAAAAAAAACAACATACTATAAAATATCTATAAGCAAGCAAATAGCAATTTCCATTTTTCAGTAACAAACTTAATAGACATAAGAAATGACATATAATATTTTAAAAATTCTAACCAGAATAACATTTTGTGTTGTCTACGTCTCTTGAATTTTATAAATTCAATAAAGAAAAAAAGTGTGGTCTCTAGACACGATTTTTTGGCGACTATAAAATATTTTTTTCATTTTGTCGATTTTCTTCTTATTTTGTATGGCAACTATGCTCTCACTTTATGGTTTATTGTATCTAGTAGTAAATTAGTTTAGGTTCTTTTAGTTGTTAATTTTTGCTATTCTCGTGATAATTAAAGTTTATTGCCTTTGGACTGGTTATTGTTTGTTAATGAATTTGTTTTGTTTCTTTTTTTACAGGTAATTGATCTTGTTATTAAACAATTCAAATAAGTTTTGAAGGTTTTTTTATAGTTTGTGCTTTAATTAGTTTTTTGCATTATCTATTAATGAAAAATCTGATTAATGTAGAAACGACTAGAATAGAAATCTTTAGAAAACATTTAAAAATTTGAAGTGCTTATTCGCTGATTTTTGTTTACTTTTAATTTCACAATTTGCGGAAAATTATTGTAGAAAACATTAAAATACATATAAAAAAAGTAAAAACAAACTAAGAAAAGTAAAAAGTAAAAATATTTTTAAAAACCAAAAATTAATAAATTGTGTAGCGAAGCATAAAATAAAACACAAAAAAAAAGAACTGTTTAGTTTCTAACACAATAATGAATGAACTACAGATGTGTACATACACATTTTAAAGAAAAAAAAGACAATTTTACAATATTGTAAACAGGAAAGTAAAATCACACACAAATCATTCAATATTACCATTTTTTGCTAGAGTCTTCAGCTCTGTTGCCAAAAAAACTGAAACTAAATTCATAGATATGTTACGAAAATTCTCTTAAAAACTAAAGTAAAACATTAGTCGTCTGGTAGTGACAGCAGCAGTAATACAAATAATCATAAAGAGTTACATTAACTACAGATTAATAGGAATGAGACCAAATGCAAGCAGAAGTTTGTTTAGTTTTAACTACTGCTCAATGCAGCACAGTTATGGTTAAAAATAAAGGTGTAGTAACAGTATTTTAATAGTATTGATTGCAAAGAAACAGCCCATAAAGTAGTTTATTTCATATAATTTTTCCTTACAATTATAATTTGAAAATTAAATAAAATTAAGAAATTAATCCTCCTCCTGAAATAACCATAATTAATACTAAAGAAGGAACTGGGTCCTATAAGGCCTCATGTACCCTCAATTAGCCAAGCAGTCAATATTTCCGTTACAGATTTTGTCCTATTGAAAGGGGTTAAATGAAAGACACATCCTCCTTAAATTTATCCCCAACTACCTACACTTTATCCAATCATACCTACCCATAAATTTTTCTTTTATTGGGGCTCCTATAAAACAATGACATCGGTGGGATTAAATTTTTTAAAACCATATGTTGCTGTAGTCAAGAACGTTGACTACAAATCAGGTTGGACACGGACACGGTTTTTTTTCTGATTAATGGTATAAATACATACTCAGAATTTAACAGTACAGCACACAGTCTCCTTCGACGGTATTTCTACATAGCACATTTGCCGGCGAAGTAAGAAAACTAAAAAATGGCTAAACTTTCACCATCTGTTCTTTTCTCTCCTCTATCCCTTTTCTAAAAAATGTAGCACGGTTACACACTAATAAATAGGCATTATTGCCTGAAGTGCTACTTATCTTACAAAAACAAAAAAAAAAAAACAAAAACCTCTTCAGCGGAAAGTTTTATTATGTGTGTCACTCGTCTATCACTCGTCTAAGAGGGACCTCGGTGCGGTAGTGGATTTTTACACTTTAACCACACCTTTAACCAACCAATTTGCCCTATTACCATTAAATAATCGCAATTTAAAAACCGTATACTATTCTACGCCTAAAAAGCATGGATCTCTACGGTGCATATATCTCTCAAGAACCAGGACTTCATACTTCCTGCGCCACACCAGAGATTGTTTTAAAAAATACGATACCATTTTGTATGAATCTTTTTCAATGATAGCAAATATTTGGTTAGGGCCCACAGGGCAACTGCAGTTTACTTCCACAGTTGTACTCCTGTATAGTTCTGTACAGAAATGATACGCGCAGTAAGGTTACCTAATTCACGTGATTAACATATCTGCATGACTCTAGAGCTAAACAAAAGTGGGCAGATGTTCCTTGTAAAAAATAAAAGTCTGGCTTATTATCAGATGCCTGTATCGACCTAAAGACTATAAACTTTTTTAAGGTTTCTAGTAGGTAGTGCCACACCTACATGTAGCTAAAGAAATAAAATACTTAAAGCTGTACTGTATTAGGTGAAATGATTATACTCTGTATGGATGACAACAAAGATACCACAGTCGACTTAAAAATCAACGCAGTGGGCGTGGCCTTCTAAATATGAAAGTTATATTAATTTATATGCAGCTATAAACTGTTTAGGAAAGCGCATACAATTTTGTATGAGCAACGTTTTTATAAAGTACGTAAATTGCAAAAAGTGAACGTTGCGTCGCTCATACAAATTCATTCGAATAGTAGATATCGCATTACTGAAGACCATTTTGTATTTTATTTCACTACGTTTAGGTATGCCTTCGTTGAGCTAATAATTATAATAAATAAAAGTTTATATTAATTTAGTTACGAATGTTATGATTAATTTTCCACAAAAAATAAGAACATCTTAGCATCAAGTAAAAAATCTGAAGGCTCTAACGGCTAAAATACATAAAAAATAATATCTTAAAACACATAAATCTACTACTGTTTTGTACACATAGTCGTTATGGGACATTCTAGTGTGGACTCAATTGTTTTGGTTACTGTTTACACATGAGGTATAAATGCACACTGGTTTAGGGGGTTGGACTCATACAGATATACAAACATACAAGCACACAATCCAAACATAAACAAAAAATTCAAATAAGACTGAAAAATATGATACACAACAACATGGTGCAATACAAAATTTTTACTGATAGCAGGTCCACTGACGACAATTTAGTGTATACAGGCCTTCTTTTGTACATTATTGCAAGTGTTTTGTAAATTATCGTACAAGGCAGCTTGCAAGCAACATGCACATGTCTTCTCACATATGTTTAACAAAAACCAATGTACATGTACATATACATACTTGTGTGAGTTGCAATGTGTGTGTATGTTTATCAAACAAATGCATGTATTTTTGTTTGTGTGTCAGAAAGTATGTGAATAAATATGTTTTTAGTTACATCTGTACGTATGGATATATGCTTATTTGGTTTTTTATGATTCATGGTCATGTTGTCTTATCACATATTTTTGTAAAAGCTATATGAAAACTAAAAATAAACATTTTTTGTTTTTTTTATTGTTGTTGCTTTTTTATTGTTCATTTTGTGGTTATGTCTGACCCGCCTTTCGAACATTTCTACCCATTATGGTTTTAGTATGGAATTTATGTTTTGATAGTAGACTTTGCAACAGTAGCAGTAGTTGTAGTTTAAAATAAGACAACAACAACAGCAGCAAAAAACAGACATAAATTAATGGAAATAAATAACAATATTTAAGAGATAAAAACATATCATGGAACAAAAATGAATGAATGCATATTCGAAACATTAAAAATATTTTGACAAATAACTGTTAAAGCCACAAAGAAGAGGACTTTATGTAAAACCAGCAACAGAGAGATAACAAATAAAATCTTCAACTGGCTCTTTCTTATTCTTAAAAGCATTTATAAAATATAAGCAGGACAAAATTGAAATATTCTTTTTTAATTCCAGCACCATAGGCTGATTATGTATAGCTTGCTGACCCATCAAATTGTCACATTTTATGTAAAATCTTGTGAAGAACACTTATAATCAGAAACTGTGTACATGCAACTTCTATTTTCGCCATTTTACTTTATACAGCCACACAACTCGCATTTGCGATTTCTATTTAAAGGCGAGTTTTAACGCCTAGATTCTTCTAATTTGAAAACATCTGGCAACATGTTTCAGTAGCAAACTGCACCAAAACTTAACTTTGGATATGGAACTATCAAATAATACACGAATGGATTCAGAATATTGGACCAAGAATTAAGTACCATGAGAGATGTGTTCCATTGATTCTTAAGAGAGGCTACCAAAGGCAGGAGATAGACAAATTCTCGGATAGCAAAGCTGCCACTATGGGATTTTGTATATATTCGTTCAACTTCAGATTAATTTGGGAATAGAGTTATAAACTAAATCAGTTAGGCAGCACTTATAATTTTATTTTCTACTGCGTGCCGAAGAACGCTAGATTTAAAGACAAATAAAGGTTAAATATACTGACCAAAGGTAGAGAAAATTAACTTGTAGTCGAACCTAAACTATTCGCGGACTAAGTTCTAGCAGAATTCTAGAAATGTAGTAGAGTACCGAGGACTATCGCTGGTATAATCTTCTCATATTGGGATAGCGAAACTGACAAGACATACGGCCAAAAACATTTTAATGCCTACTTGTCTCTAAGTAAAACTATTTTAAGAACGCTGACTGGCTTTCTTATATGTCATTGCAAGTCGCCTAATGGAGTGGCCATTGTGAGCAACAGCTGCTGAAGATATGACGAATTCAATGAAAACACACCCGAACACATTCTGAAAGATTTTGATGAGAACTGGGTAAGCGTATAATGGAAAGACACGATCTTTCCACACATAACCGATAGCAATCCTAAGATTACCAGGAGATAAGATGCTATAGACGCTCAATAGAAGGGTCCAGCCTCTTCTCTAAAAGCTAAAAATATAACTTTAGTGCAAAAAAACAACTTATTTAAATTAGGCAGGAGTTGTAAAAAACCTGTTTCAAAAAGTAAAACTTTATCGGAAACAGCAACAAAAATTTCACGTTCTTTTATTACTTTGCTTTTCTTAAAATTTTTATTTTCTGGTGAAGCATTAACGTTTCTCATCATAAAGTTTATATTTAAAAGCTGATAAGTATGACGAATTGGCAAGTTAAACAATTTAAATAATTAAAAAACAAAAACGAAAGTATATATTTTCCTTGGTCTTTTTTCATAATGAAAAAAAAACATAATTATCTAAATCTGACACTATACGTTACATAAGTATAGATCATCCCCTGAGTACTGGCCCCGTTAAAAAAGTAAGAAAAAAATTCAAAAACCTATAACACTCTTTTTAAATAGTAACTAGAAGTCAAAGACACTACAGAAAAAAAAATTGATAAAACTTTTCGAAGTTTTTATCAGGCGACTTACAGTCAAGTTCCAGAATGGTTGAAAATTACGATCATATAGCTGCTGAACTTCATGTTTTTTCCGAGGCCTAGAAAAAGGCATACAAAGGGATAGTTTGCATTTTACTCAAGAGATATTTTTAACTGAACATATATTTTTTCAAAAAAAGTACCAAAATTTTCCCCAAAAATAAAATAGCATTAAAAAGGAAAAATTTATTTAAAGTATGTAAACGTATTTCTCTTAATTTAAAATCAGTATTTTGAGGTCGATGGTTGGAAACCGTCACACAATTTATCGGTTGTTCGTACAATTACATTTAAAACAAAAACAAATTCTCAAAATTGTTTTTGTTTTAAGTGTAATTATGCGAACGAACGAACGATTGCGACATCGTGAAACTGTCAGTTATAGTTCACTCTTTGTAAAACAAGATGACTGTAATATCTTTATGTGAGAAATTTCGCACTTAATTTAAAGAAACGAGGTACTTAGAAACAAATCACAGGCAGGGGTAGGTTGAAGTTTGCAGCGACGTATTCAAATAATTGCAACACTTTTAGGGCTCTGCCTGCTGTGTAATAAGAAGATTTGCTCAAATTTAACGCACTGCAAACAAACGAAATTCTTTAAAAACTCACTTTTTATACTCGAAACAAGTTTCCTTATTTGTTTTGTAAACCTTATAAATCTCTCATTAATTCTTAAAATATTTTTTCTAATAAAAAAATTTTAAATTAAACAAATTTTTTTTTTTTATTTACAATAATTTTGTTCTTTCTTATCGTTTCTTGTTTTGCTTCTTTATAAGTCGCATATTAAAGTAGGTGTGGTTTTCCCATCGATTGCGTTTAAATTTTATTATTATTATTTTTTATTTTTAATTTAATCTCTCATTTTAATTTCTATAACAAGTCGTGAGTCATAACTCATTTGTTGCAAGTTTTACTTGCATGTTTGACAGAAAAAAATATTTATTGTTTTTTTTTTTTTCTTACGACTTGCGCGACTTCACTTGCATATCAATTTTTACAAAAACATAGTACAACACATTGTATACAAAATAGAAAAGTTAAAGAAAATATCAAATATGACTTGGGGATATTTAAGTTTTTTAACTTTAGTTCTTCTGTGTTTAAAAAAACGGCTGAAAACAAAAAGAAAATTAATAATAAATAAAAATTATTATGAACTGTAAAAGATTTCAGGCGAATTTTACAGGCGCTACAATGTAAATTAAAAGTTATTTCTTCAGAGAGGAAGGAAACAAATATATGATTTACAAGTAGATTTCATCAATTTAATCAAGATTACAATAGATTACAAAAGATAATGCAGCGAAATAATTTAGCGGTCTAGAGATATGCTTAAGTTTAGGTTCACCTAGGATTAATAACAAAATAGATTTCTGAAAAACGACAGGTTTGCTGTTTTCGCCACATTTGCTACAACGTTTAAGTCCTCCCACAAATAATAATTTACAGTAAGGCGTTTCTCCATACAGTTTAATAGCACAATTTGTTAACTTCCTTTTCTAGATGGTTTAATTACCTGAGATGAAACGGTTTGTTTGCAGTGGCCGTTTTTGTTAAAAACAAATAAAATTATTTGCAAAAACAATTATTATCGCATGCTATATTTTTTTAATCACATTTAATGAAACAAATTATCTTTTCACATAACCGACTAAATCAATGTTGAAGTTTCAAGTAGTTAAAGTGCACTGAAGTTTTAAGTAGTTAAAGTGCACAAACTCTTAGAGTTCATGAGCAAGTCTAGAACATTTTTCCATGATTTTTAAAATTACTCTTCGCCGATACATTAGAAGTTAGGAAATATTAATAAATTAGTATATATATAATTTTATTAGGTTGATTTTTAAGCGAAACCGCCCGTCTGAAGGTTAACTCACCTAATTCTGATGTCTGGAGTTTTACAACTTTACAAAACACAAGTAGTATTAAGTTGAATAGAATTGACTTGAATAGAATTTTAGAATATATAGCATGCATTAAAAAATATTCCATACATTTATTTTGTAGTGAAAAAATGCATTCATTATCTTCAAAATTCCCAATATTGAAAAAAAAATAATGAAAAAATTACTACATTCAGATTGAGTTGTAGAAATATATATATATTTTTTTTTTAATTTTTAAAAGGTGAAGAGTTCTGCAAAGAACATAACCGCTGTTTCCGGAACTATTAATCGAATTTAAGTAATTGCGTCAAGAGTTAAGAGCGTAATCTATGTTTTCTTCTATATTTGATTAACTGAGACGGAAAGATTTATACATAAGAACCGCTTTTACAAAATTTATGAAGTTGTGAAATATGGTTTAAGATATGGAAAAACTTTTTCATCGCATGCTATATTACCTCAATGATGTATTTGGCGTGGTGTTATATCTTCACATATAGAAATAGTAGGTCAAAAAAACATAGAAATATAAAAAAGCTGACCCCAAATTGCTAAAAAATAAACAGGCCATTAAAAAATAAATAAATTAGTCAAGTGAGAGTTGGAAATTCCATAAAAACCCTTTTACTCTAAAGGGTGCACGCTTTATATTAAATTTTAAATATCTGGTTGTACCGGTCTAAAGATAAGGCCGTATGCGTAAAAGAGACGTTTCTCAACCTCAACCTCATTTTTGGGATACGATTTTGTCTTTATTTATTTAAAAATTTATTTAAAAAAATAAGTTCAGCGTAACAATAAAAATTTTGGACATTTAAAAAAACAACGCAGTTTTGTAGAGAAATACGATTTAAATCGCATTCGCGATTTTCTCCAGATTTGGATCTCGGCAACTTTTCTCGTAAAATGTTTGTCAAGGATTATGGTTAAGAGAAAAAAAAATAACTCATGCAAAGTTTCAGTAATTTTTCATCTGGTTAGGTGTCACTTGACTTACTTGCTCTTGTTTTGACTATATTTACAGAACTTAAAACACTTAAAGTAATGGCAAAGACAGCAAAATGTTAGGGTGACTAGACACGAATAGTTGAACAAAATGAAATGGCAAAAAATACAAATTACAAATTAAACATGATAATGTTAAATAATTGATTTAATCTCTTAGGACAAGTTGTAAAGATAAAAAAGAATAAGAAGACAAAACTGCTGGACAGGCAACAATGTTACCAAAAAAAAAAAAAAAAAAAAAAAAAACACACACACAAATTTAAATTCAATTAACGATTGTTTCAAGGCATAAATAAAACTTAAGCAAAAACCCTGGCTACGATGCCAGGAAATAGTGCTTGGATTTTTTATTTCATAAAATAATATATATATATGTAGGCAGCCAGTCAATTGCAAATGTGTCAGGCGCATACGCCATTCAAATAAAATGTACACATTATGTTAAAAATAAAAACAGAAACAAAATGCATGTTAAAACTAATTCTCCTCATATACATACATACTAAGCTGCCTTTGCCATTATTCTTATTTTCAAGTACTTGCAATCGTACAACACCCAGTTCGTTCAGCTTATGGAACGATAAAACTTAAAAGAAATACATAAAATGCAAAACTATAAAAGACGCGACGTTAAATTATATTAAATATTTTATTACAATAATCAAAATAGCACTGGGATAATAGTCGACTCTTAGATTCAACTGCAGCTAAAGGAAGGACAACAAACGGTAGGGTTTAAAGTCTGAAGTGTATTAAAAGAAAAAGTGTAGAAGAAAGATTAAAGAGCTGTAAAGCAAAAGGATTTGGCATCAGAAAATTTGCTTGTTAAGTTTTTAAGAATTAAAACTTTCAAATAAAACCTCCAAATACGAACTAAGAAATCAGTTTGTTTGGAAAAAATGAATTTAATGTAGAGTTAGTGTTCAAAAATTTTAGGATATCATTGATATTCTATGAAAGGGTTTCTTTTGCCCGATGCTATCGACTTATTATGAATAAATTAATGCTTGAACAATGCTACGAAATTATCCAAATTTAGAAAGTATGTTACGTAGAATATAAAAAACCATCGAAATTTACTTTGAATCTCATGCATCATATCGTCTAACTTACTGACGCAAAATTTTGTTCAGCTATTAGGCTCATTTCTAGTTTAATGAGGCCTAAAAAACAGTCTTAGTCACAATATTTTCATTATCTGATTAGGGAGCCCTTGATTTTCAACAAAAGTTTATATCACGATCTTGTTTAAGCGGTGGTAGCTGAAATTGAATATTCTTTATCGTAAGCTTTCACACAAAAAAAAATCAAAGTAATGTTATGGTCACAAGAACTATATTATGTTCTCCACACCAATATATGGTTGCGGTGAACAAATTATAGTTGTTTTAAACAACACTTTTACCACCAGAAAACAAGTTTTATTAAGATGAATTTAGATTTAATAATTAAAATGAACAAAAAGTGAAATAAATAATTTTTGCTGAAATTATTATTATTAATTTATTACTTATAAGCTTAATATGATAAATTTTATCTTATGTATTCGCCCTTAGCTGAATACTTTTCTATTGGTCAAACGTTTGGTTTTCACGTTTTCAGTTTTGAGTTTTGATAACGTCAACTTGAAAAACAATTAAATAAAAACTTCTCTCTCTTCTTCAAAATCAATGAAAATTAATTAAGGAAGGAATAGTAAAACAAATAACTTACCTTTTTATTTGAAATCATATTAGAAGAAGTACAATAATTTTATATCATATTATAACTGAATTAGATTATAATACATATGTTTATACTTAAAATATAATTATGATTACGAGTATGAATTTTATATCTGCGGTAGAAATCAATATGTATGATAATAAGTTGCTTTGCATTATGATTATCTCAACCATATAGTTTCTTTGAATTTGTAAAAACGAATTCAACATGCCCATAAGATCGTTTGCTCCAACAAACCTACACAATTATATTCAAATATAGAACATTAAGATAGAATTATCTCTTGCTTATAGTAACACACTACAACATCTACTTCATCAAGCAATACTCTTAGATACCTGGTCTGACTAATTTGGACAGGGTGCTTTTGATTTATTTGGCTGAGTCGAGAAATCTTTGTTCCTATTTCACATTAAGCTGCTTTCAATATAATAGATCATGATAAAATCTTCGTCGTCATTGTTAATCGCAAAAACACAGTGAAGTATTACAAAAAGAGAAATAAATTTTTTTAATGCCTTCTAAACTTGATCAAATATTTTATACTTTAAGAAATTTTTAAACTTAAGGGACTGTCATCGTATCCGCTGGTCTTGAAACTTTTTTATAAGAGCTTTTAAGTCCATGATATTAGAGTATAAAATATAAAACTGATAAAATATGCTTGGCTTCTGAATTACTTCTCTTACTCAACATTTTTTAACCGGCATATGGAGTTATAGCTGACAATGTAGAGTTATATATTGCCTGAACTCAAATCTTTTTAAAAAATTACCAATAACGAATAAACAGTTAATGCAGCAGAAACCCTAGACGAGCGCCGAGATAACTTCGCAAAGGTCAGGAATATGTTGGGTAGCAGCTGTGAAATTTAAAACACAGTATAATCACGAAGGAGGAGAAGCTATGGCTTTGGTTCCGATCCTTTTAATAGAAAGAAACTAATATTTGCCACCGCTGAGACGTCATGAACCCATGATCGAACGGTTTGGTCACAGCAACAGATTTCTTCACAAAACTCATCATATATAATAAGTCAATTTTCCGGTTCTTATACAATATTTTTCAAATTCTATTTGGATAAACTCTATGTACAGTTTAATAGCTCTGTATGTGCGCTTCCGTGATCGAAGGGTTTTGTCACTGTAATCGTTTTCGTTAAAAAAGTATGCTGCATTTTTTAAACATATTTAACCTGACGTAGTTATCTGCCCACACATTGTTCTATAAAATCGTATGCCTATATTTAATTAAATAATCATCACAAATCACTTATGCTTTGGCTATACGACACAGCTAAAAATGTCGTCTGACCGCAAAGGTAATTGAGAAAGATGATGGCTGCAGGCTGTGCCAAAGAGAAGCTGGGACGTTAGCACATATTGTACTGGTGTGTCTAACACTGTCTGCTATTACACTTAGAAATATATGTAAAAATATGGATGCATTTTTTATTGACAAAAAACTCTTAAGTTTTAAGTAAGCAGTAGCAGAAGATGGAAGAGAGTGTAGTTTTCTGTGATATAAAAGAAATATTAGTAAAATTGGTATCGCAATAAAATTGGTACGCAATTATGATAAATGTGGAAGGTACGCCGCTTGTAGCGCTGAACAATATAAGAAAACCGGAAATGGTACTGCGTTACAAATAGAGTAGATATATTATTTTTCCACTTAATCTATGTATATATTAATATTTCATTATCTTATTTTTCTTTTGCTCTTTATGTTCGCTGCGAATAATAAACTGTCAACGGCGTGAATACTTGTAGAAAAATAAGTTGAATAACCCAGCTCCGAACAAATAGACATAAAGAAAAATCATATAAAATATGAATGCATAAAAATGTGGCATACAATTGATATAAATAAAAAATTTACGAAAAATCTTTTGTTCGTTTAAAAAGTTTAAATGTTTTGAAGGCTAAAGTATGTGGGTTTGTGTGTGTACGTTAAGCATTTAGGTATTAATAGTGAAAAATGTATGTTGTGCTAGTGACCAGTAGAGCTCCTGTATCAATCTTATGTTTAGAATCTGCAGAAAACTTAATTATGCAGTCATTGTGGGGCACATTTAAAATATAATTTTTTTTTATATTTATTAGAGTTGAGAAATTTTTTTTATGCATGAAAAATACGTCTCAGAATTTGTTAAGAGAAAAAAAAATAATATTGAAGAAATTCATAAAAAATGGTATCAATTACAGACAAGGAAAATATTTAATTTTTAATGTTTTATTTAATTATTATTTAATTTTTTATATTTATGCTACAATTTTATTCTTAGTAATTAAAGTAAAACATTCAAAATTTTTTTTAAGAACTGTTTGGGTGAAAACGTATTTCTCTATGTAATGTAATGCGCTGTTTCTTTTACTGAAGAACGTGTGTAGGCAAAATAGAAATTGTACTACACATACCATGTTGCGTCAATATTTCTGTTAATCAATGGAGTTGCTTTATTGACTGTCACCGATAAGCTTTTTTGCTCTTTCAATTAAACGGTCAAATATCCGCAATTCTTAATGAAATTTGAAAGAGAATTTCATTTCGCTAAAAAGAAACAATATAAATAAAGAAGAAATGCGGCGCTGCTAACTTAGTTCCAACTATAACAATTGGTATAGTGAAATCCTTGAGAAAGTTACACATAAATCGAAAGCCATCGAGCGACGCCGAAAGCAATAAGTGCACCATAATGCAGTTGCACGGCTTGAAATTAATATTAGCAGTTCAAAAATGTGTTCCTATAAATTTAATAGACTTTAAAATTTGCAAAAAATGATTTAAAACGTTTTTAAATAAACTTTATCAGATTTTATTTGCTGGCGAACAAAAAAGATGTGTGTGAGTTCAATCCCCAGCGGAGCCTTAAATAGAAATAAAATTGTGTAAGGCGGTAATTTAGTTGTTTAGCATAACAGTGTGACAGTTGAGGCTAAGTAGTAGTCTAAAACTTCTTTTTTGTAAACAGGAAATCGTCATATGAATTTCGTCGAAGTCATTAGAGTGTTATGAACAGGATTAAATCGCATGTACGTTAAATCAGAAATTTAATTAATTAAAATATCGGGGCTAATGTTTTATGCCAAAACTAAGAAATAAGATTATGGAAAGGAGAATGGAGAAGTAGTCTTTGTGGACATTAGATTCGAATTTGCCCACACTGAAAGTTGCTAGAAAGACATCTGCAAGAAGGTGATTTCACACAAGAACTATTCGGCTCTTGATGTAAAGCAAGTTAAGTGCAAAAGTAGGAGGAAAACTCCCTGTTGAGAGCGCTGAGATACACTTACGAAGGGTTAACTTGAGCACTGTCATTCACTACTTCCTTATCTTTTAACTCATTTTTTTTTTTTTTTTTGTTTAAATTAGATTACAAACTCAGGGTTTTAAAAGTTTTTCTTTTTGAACTTTTGATTTTTTCGAACTAATCCGCATATGATTTAGACTTAAAGTGTTCCTCTATTGATCTTAATTTTGTAGTAATTAAAATCTCTGATTGTTAAAATAGTTTCAACAGGAAAGCTCTATATGGAACATATGGTACATGTTTTTCAGTTTAAACATTTTGTTATAAGCCGCATCCCATGACAATTTTATTTTAATTTTCCCTCTTACGTTTTTTTAGTTTCGCAATTTTAATTTCCATTTTATTATTAATTTCCATTAAACCGTACACCGTAAAAACATATTAAAATCCTTTTAACTTTATTAAATGAACAATTTTAAATATTTTTTATTTACTTTTTTGCTACACTTTCAATAAAAAAATATATATTAATTGTAAAAGTTTTTCTATACCATTTTTGTAGCACGGTTCAATACAAAAAATATATCCTTTCATTTTCCTTCCTGCATATAATGAAGCTTAAAGGATGCAGGCAAGCATCATATAACGAACACAAGGAGAAGAAGAAAACAATTGTACAAAACCTTTGAACAAAACAATTGCAAACATTGACTAACAACTATTTTTCGTTAGTTTCGGTTTTCCTTTTTGGACAGTTTTTTGTCTGCCTTCTTCTCTCGGAAAGCCAAATTTTCAAGTATTTTCATCACAAGACAAACATATGCAGAGAAAAGTTTTCAAGAGAGTTTTTTTTTTATGTTGTTGCATTTACACTTTGCAGTGTTTTTTTGTTAGACAGTCTGCAGAGTCTAGCGGTCCATTAGCTGGAGGCAATTTTAATATCAATGTAGATTAAAATTGTGAATGACACACAGCAACAAAAAATAATAATAAAAATAAAAATGGAAAATAAATGATTTTTTTTGCACTTCTGAGGGGACTTTATTAGAAAGTTGCTAGACGACAAAATGTTTTTAGATTAAGTGACAGCAACATTTTAAAAACTTGAATAAAATAAATGCAAAAGCTACATTTTGGCGTTTTAAGGGCGACAATGATTTAAATAACAACTAAAAAAAAACACAAAACAAAACAAAGGCTTTTTAGAAATTTATCCTTGAAAGTGTCTGTAGTGTCTGTCTTTTTGGTTGAGTAAAACGTATTGTACTGCTGGCTGTTATGTCTACGTTTAATTCTCTTTTAAGCTTAAGCTTGAGTAAAAAAAAATACTAGTTTCTGTACAGTCAAATTAAATTAAAATTTGTTTGAAAATCAATACAATTTCTTTTGTGACAGGTAAGTAAAATCTAAAGCAATGAAGGTCAACAATAAAAACCCGCACATCGACACTATTAGCTTGTGACTATTTGATATGTCATAATTTTAAGACCAATAATAAAAATTAGATAAGAATATTAAAATAAAAAAATGAAATAAAGTTTCAAGCAATAAAAACAAATAAAACAAAAATGTCATGTAATATTTGAATTGGTCTTTTTTTCATGAAGTTTAATAAATTCATCTCTTCTTGCGGTTGCCCATTTATCCGCCTTTTAAACAGATTATCCCCCATAGCTGTTAAAGAATATTTTTTTTTTGGCTCTGTTGAAATCTGAACTCATGGTCCTCTATTTTAAAAACAAAAAAACATCTCTACCTAAGATGCCAATACGGCTTCCAACATTTCTTTTTTATTCTGCTCACATGCACACCACACATGTAAGTGGTGCAAGTACCAATTTATACAGCTCAAATTTTTTGTAGCTAAGACTCACTACACTATTTTAATTAGAAAACCTTAGCGTTATAAAATGTTATATAAAGGTAACAAAGTCATTGTCGTATTAATATGTTTTTTAAAAAGACAGCCCACAGACTTCTTTTAGAAAAATAGTAATTGTCTGCAGTTGGTTTTATCTCAGTGCATTAAACCACAAACAGATTAAGTCAAAAGGGAGTTCAAAAAAAGTGTTTAAAAACTTTAAAATATTAATAAGTGAAATGTTATCATAAATTAGTTTTGAGTATTTTATAATCTGTTGTTTTTATTATGATTGTTTGAGATAGCACGATTTACTAGCAACGAATATATCCTTCAGAGAACTCACAATTTTTTTGGGTGCATTTTGTACATTTTAATAGTATCAACTATTGTCGTTCTCTAAGATGTAAGGGTACGCGTTATATTTCTTATTAAATCAATACACATATAAAAAATTTTTATTTATAAATGAATTAAAATATACTTTTTAGGCTTAGGTTCCTTTTTTGATTAAATTTCTGGTACTAAGCAAAAACAAATGTACAAGATGAGTTGTAGAGAGAACAGGGAATAAATACTTTGAGTTGTGTGTGACTTCGTCCAACCAAATTAATATTGATTACTTGGTTAAATAGATGTTTATAACATACACAACCTAAAGTAGATTGATACTAAGAGTGCTGATGAAAGATGCAGCGGTTCAGAAAATGCGGCATTACATTTTGCTGGCGTCTAATTTTTCCTGTTTTCTCTAGAAAACGTCCGCATACATTTTTAAATAATTTTTCTTTCTAAAAACTTTTAGAAATTAAATTAAAAAACTAAGCTAAGCCGAAAAAAGTAAATTTTAATTTAGCTACTTAAAATAATCCAATCCTGATTAGAAAAAAAATTAAAAAATAGTTTTTTACACATTCACAATATGAACCTTTTCTGAAATTAAATGTCAAGGTATTGTGATCACAATATAGTATGACTCTTTATCTTTTTTCTGCCTTTCGTTTGAGATTGTGAAATTTGTCGCTGAACTCAGCAGTCATAAAAAAGCAGGGGAAATCTTTTTTATCGATATTTTTTTTAATATCCAAAAAAAAAAAAAAAACTAATATTAAGATCAAGAGAAATGAAAACCATTTTATGAAATCGGGAAATAACTCCTGGATCAGGATCGTTTAATGATAAAATGTTTTAGACGGTAAATATTTCAGAAGATTATTAAGTCTAGACTTATATATAAAAGGTAAATAGGCCTGGTAAATGCCACGAAATTTCAACCTCTGTGAGCAGTACTAGTCTCGTTTTCCTTTAGCGCCAAGTGTTACTAAAAAACGCATGTTATTTGTAATATAAGTTGTATTAAGCATAACTTTTATTGTTTGCTAGGAGTTGCCGCTCCGCCTGTTTTATACCGCCTGGCCGTTTGTGGAAAACGCAACAGCGGGTTGTTGTTTCTTTAATATAAATTTAGTATTATAAAAATTACTTTGTGTTAGATCTTAGGTTTAAAAAGGCTAAAATTTGGAGTGCTAAGCCGTCTCCAGGTCAAATTTAAACCCCCTCGAAGTTTTTTCGATAAATTCATTTAAATAAATATTTACGTTTTAGCTGAAGGGCTGTTGTCCCTCTTTCAGATAATTTGTTTGTTAAGTTTATGTTTAAAGATTTTTTCTTATCCGATGTCCTATACCGCCAAAGTTTTAATCGAAAACACACGTTATCCTAAGCAAAATGTAAATAGTAGCACGATTGTAGTTCTCTTGATATAGTGTTCGACATAAAATTAGTAAAAAAAAACTTACGAACATTTATTAATTTAGATTTTGTATTTAATTTATGTTTTCTTAAAATATTTAATATGCCTTAAGTAATATGACAGCGTTACGCCTTAGAGTATGCTATGTTTTAGTTGTTTATTAGCCCACAACTTTATGCATTTAAGGGAATAAGAAAAGCCTAGCGTATACATTTATTTGCTGGTGGTTAAATTTATAAAAAATTTTGTGTTTTCAATTTTAAAAACGAAATTTTTCTTTTTTTTTCTTTTTGTGTAAAATTCTTATTATGAATTGCCCTTTAGGGAAATTTTATCAAATGGCTGGGAGAATTGTAGCATTTAGTTTAAGAGTGCACAGCATTTTTAAATCTTCAACAATAGTATAAAGGAAATATATAAACAAATAGAAAATTGTTACAATTCATGGTGAATGAATAGAAAAGTAAAATAAAGCAAGTTTTTGTAATCGCTAAATTGCTAAAACTTTTTTGTTTATTTTTTTATATCACATGCCACACATGCCACAGTTAGCAAACAAAGTGTCAGTCGGCGAGGAGCCAGAGCTTTTCAAATACAGCTATTTGTTCATACGCTCCGCTCAATCCTCTTTTATAATATTGTATTTATTCATTTGGGTTGGTTGGTTCATTGCATTTGCGTTGTGTGTGCATGTGTGTTATATGTGTGTTGTATGTGTGTGTGTGCATGTGTGTTTGGGTTACAATTTCCATGCAGCATCATCATTTTACTGTGACTCAGCTGTATGTGGAATTTTGTGAGCGGCTTTAAAAGGTCTTTATACTTTTTACCAATTGTGGATTTTAAATTTCATTTTGTATGTATTTATTTGCTGGTATGTTTGTATGCATGCTTGAATGTGTAAATTTTTATCCTTCTTTTTCGGATGGATTCTTAAGTGCGGTTTACGTTGTTGAAATTCATCTTCTTTTGTTTTGCTATTTCATCCCTTTTTTAATTTCTACTTCCATTACTTTTAATCATTTACTTAATGTTTGCTTTGCTTTTATTTTTTTCAACACACACACACAGATCTAAAGCAGTTACAACACCACTGTAACTTTTTTTCAAACTTTATTTTTCTTTATTTTTTGATTACAAAAAAATGAGTTGTTTAAAAATGTAGTTTTACATTATGATAATGAGTTAAAATTGTTAAAAAAAGAACAGAATAACCAAAGAAAAAAAACACTAATAGATTACATACCTCTTTCAACTCCAGCAATATCTTTTGCGTAACCTGCAAGTAACAAAAGAAAGAACACAATTTAGAAAAATTATTGAATAAGAAAAACCACAACTTAAATTTACAAAAAGTTATAGAAATAGCAGAAGAAACAAAACAATAATATAAAATATTTAATTTAATTTTATTTTATAATGAAACAAGCACTAGGTCAGTTTTAGAACAAAAATAAAAATATTGTTTATTATTTTATATATTTTTCCTTTCAATATTTCGCCACACCGTTGGGTGGCATCTTCAGGAAACAGGAAATAATATTATTAAACAAATTGTATGTTTTTCAAAAACAAAAACATTAGTTGTTTTTGAAAAACATACTGGCAACATATTTACTGGCGGAATAAATCCAATTAACTTAATACCAAACACAGCTAGTCAAGCTAAGGTACTTTTAACTAGGCTAACTAACAAGACACTGCAACTGCACAAGACAATAGCAAACATACGGTACAACAAACAATGCCTTAACAACAGCATTACACCACGGTACATAACAGTTAACATTACAACCCAAACATACGCTTCCCAACACGCAAAGCGTGTAGCGCAATTGACATGGATAAAGACTGAGATACGCTCTCTTTACATTAAAAAAGACAAACTTAACAAAGAAATTTACCACATTCATCTTGAAGTAACAGACCTATTAACAAAACAAAACCTTTACCATTTATTTCCCTCATTTTTACACTACTTAGATAAAAGGATACAAAATCAAATGACTGACAAATACAAGCGAATGGAAAGAAAGTTTACAAAACTTACAAAACAGACCGACAAACGCACAAACACAGAATTTTACCCACGTGTGAAAAACCTTACAACCGTACGATTCAGCGACAATGAAACAAAGCTAATAGAGAAGGGACTAAAACATAATTTACCTTTTGACAAAATACAAAGAACAATTGAAACCCAAATTGTAGACGCCGAAGCTACTATAACATACTTACCAACTGATCGACAAGAACACTTAAGACACAAGATAGCCGATGTACTCGAAAAAACAATAAAAGAACACACTATATCCAAAACAAATCCTAGCGAACAGAAAATTACTAAACAGATAAAGACAAAACTACGAAATAATGATCTATTACTTACTAAAGCAGACAAAGGTAACACGACTGTCATAATGTACAAAAAAGATTATATAGACAAAACACAACAATTCATTCAACAGACAAAATGTACGAAATTTAAAAATGACCCAACCGATTCATTCCAAAAGGAAATACGCAGCCTACTAAAACGCTGTAAAACGTTTACTGACGGTAAACTATACATATACATGAACATGAATCCAGGACCCCCTACACTTAGAGCACAACCCAAAATTCACAAGGAAAATATACCGATCAGACCTATAGTAAATTACAAACCTGCACCTGCATATAACTTGGCTAAGCACCTCACCATATTATTGAAAGAGAAAATAAATTTGCAGAACATATACATGTTGCACAATACACAAGACCTTATCAATAAACTTAAGGACATCAAAATTACCGAAAATACGAGACTTGTTTCCTACGACATTAAGGATTTATATACATCAATACCCACACAAGAAACGTTAACAATTCTACGTAACATGCTTTTCAACTTATACGACAATCAATATATTAACGAAATAATGGATATTGCAAAAACGATACAAAAACAAAACTACTTTAGATTTAACAATAACTTTTATAAATTACCTGATGGACTCGGCATGGGAAACCCGACATCCGCAATTTTTACAGAGATATTTATGCAACATTTAGAACAACTACACATTACAACCCTAATGGAAAAACATAAAATAACTCATTATTACAGATACGTAGACGACATAATATGCATCCTAGAAAGGGACAACGCAGAAGAAATTCTAACGGATTTAAACACAATACATAATAAAATCACATACACAATGGAAAAAGAGAAAGACGGAACCTTACATTATCTTGACATAACAATAACACGAGGAATTGACTCATTAAACTTTGACATATACAGAAAACCAACCACAACAGACATTACTATCCACAGTTCCTCAAACCATCCCACCCAACATAAACTCGCAGCATTTAGACATATGATTAACAGACTTAAGACAGTCCCACTTTCTCCAGACAAATATAACAAAGAACTGGACACAATTTACACTATAGCTAAAAATAACGGTTACAACTGCACTACTATCGACAAACTACTTAGACAATACAACACTAAAAACAAGAAGAAAGAAAACAAGGAGACAATCGATACAACACGACGACACATTTTTACTTACACAGGACCAGAAATATATAGATTAACTAACCTTTTTCAAAAAGAAGGTTTACAGACAGCACTAAAGACGAGCAACACTCTACGCAACAATCTCAAGACATCAACAGAAATAACCGATAAATTTAACACCAGCGGAGTATACAGACTTACTTGCACCTGCAACCATACATACATAGGACAAACTGGACGAACATTAAAAACAAGGTTCACAGAACACATACGATCATATAAACGGAAAAGAGAAGACTCTAACTTCGCAATACACCTTAACACACATGAACACGAGCCAAGGGAAATAGATGAATGTATGACGTTAATACATCCTAGTAAAAAAGGACGAAGACTGGACATTCTTGAAAACATGGAAATATACAAAACACGAACGTTTAACGGAGATATTATTAACGAACAGGTAAATACAACCTCAGACACAATTTTTACACCACTTAAACTATTAAAACAAACTTACAAACGCAAAACACCCACAGATGGTCACACTTACCTACCTAATAATAAAAGACAGAAATATTAAAATTATATACCTTCAATAAAGATGACAGATATAAGGCAATCTACCTGCATAATACCATTTTTAAATAGACACCATCCTAACGGACAAAACTACCTGTACCCACCACTATCTATGCAACAAACACGTTACACTATCTAACCAGTACTAATCAAAACGCGGCTTGAAAATGATGTCTTTACATCGAAAGCGCTCGCCAATCGTACTAAATAAACAGCCAGTGACGACGGTCTTCACCGAAAGGTATGACAACAGAAAAAAGGTCCCCTAAAAAAAGTTTTTTTTTCTTTCTATTGTTAATTAATTTAAACATTGCTTATTTGCTTTTTTTTATCGATATTGAATATAGATGAATACATGTCATTAAAATTTTATCTGCTTTCACTGACAACAGTCGCTTTCATTTACACATCAATTGATTTATATGAAACGACAATGTGACGCATCCTTGTCACCTAAGGGTCATTAGTAATGTCACTGAAAATAAGTAGTGTGAGTGTGAAATGAAAAATTATGCAAGTAATCAAAAATAAACAAAAAAAGAAAGAAAAGAATTGAAGGAATAAATGCTTTGAATACTAATTGAAATTCTAAAGAAATTTATAAATTGAAATTTTTCACAAAAAAAAAAAAAAAAAAAAAACATAAATGACTGTGATAAAATATTGTTTTTATATTTTTTATTGACATTTTTATTTCTTAGTTTTTTCTTTATCTTCAATTTACTTCAAATAATTTTTTTTTTTGGTTTTTTGGTTCGCAGTAAAAATCTTTTGATACAATGACATTGGAACACACTTTCGTATCTAAAAATTAAATATTTGACTGAAAATTTAGGTTCTCTAAATTAACTTTTTGCATTTTTATCAGTCTGATCTCGCATACAGCAATTACTATCGTCTAAATCTAAACAGAATAATCGGTGAAAAATATCTTAGTAAGCGAGTCAATATAATAAAGTACACAATTTTAGATTTAATTGATACCAAAAACTTAAGAACGAGAAATTTCGGACAATAATAATAATTAAATAATTTAATAATAAAAGAATTTTATGTTCCTATAACAGTTTACCAACATAATGATCAATGTTTTATTTACATCGCTTGCAGAAGCTAGTAATAAATGAAAACAAGGAGATTAATAAAAATATTTAGATAAAGATAATGACATAATGAAGCATTACGCTCCACACTGCTCGTTCTGGTGCGAATAAGGACTTTCGAATAATGTCTACAAATTAAAAGTCACAATAAATTATCCGCTGCTTCGCGTCTTTTCATTTTTCACCTTTTATGGTTGGACTTATTTGTAGTCTTCAGAATAGTCACCCTTAAAATCTTTTTAAAGCTGCTTCTTCACTTAAGATTTCCATTAAAGTTAGCTCGTAAATTAGCTTAGCAGCATCTTTAAAGGTTTTACTTAATTTCGTCGTTTTGAATTCCCTAAAGACATGTACGAGCTTCTGAATCATTCAAGAATATTTTTTATTCCCAGAGGAACGGAGTATTTACCAAAACACTTTAGAAGTCAACGTACATTTTTTAAAGCCATTTTGCGAAATAAATTTACCCACCAAGCTGCAAGATTTGATGGTTATGCACTTCCTTAAATACATTAAAAAAGTCTTTGAATTTCTTTTAATCTTTTAACCTTTATTTCAATTATTTTAATGTCACATTTTCTATCACACTGATTGCAAAAATTTTTATTTAATTTCTTACGTAATAGTAATAGCTGTTTTTTTTTTTTCGTTTGTTACAGTTTTATTATAAATTGTGCTCTTTGTTTGGCTTTACTATGATTCTGGTGCACAATTTGCAAGAACCTCAGTACAACCGACAAATCAACCATGACAGCAGTTTTCATTCATTCACTTTTTTCAATTTATAAAAATAATTTATTTTATTATTTTGAGGAAGGCACCCTACTTTGAAATACTTTACAAAAAATAAGTATTAACACATGAATCATATTTAACTTTATGGGGTCCTGAAATCAGAATATAACTAAAAAGCCAAAAATTCGAGGTCAAAATGTTGTTATGTTGTAGCTTCGCGGAAAACCATAAAAACTTGCAGTATTAAATTATAATTTGCTTTGTAGAAGTATAAGTGGATTTTTTCCTGAAAATATATGATAAGCTGCGATGAGGGCGAAAGAGGTATCCATAAGCCATAGCCAACTGGAGAGAAATACTTTTTAGTTTTCTTACATTTCTATACGACCTATAGCTTTAAAAAAATTTAGCTTAGTTCTCATTATCTTGTACTACCTCGTAAGAAAATAAAGATAATATTCTTTATAATTCTCATATAGTTTATGACGATTATAATGTAAATAGTAATAGTCTGTCCAGAAACAATCAAGCAGCTACCGGTATTGTAACAGCTACAACTATACTTCGAAACCTTTTTAGTTGATTTTAAAATTTCTAATCAGAGTTCTCAAAATATCTCTCGCAGTTCCGTTGGGGGCTTTAAAAACAGTACCTCTTTTAAACAGTTTCTTTAAAAAATAAAAAACAGATAGCGAAATCTGCAATGTTGCCAGATTAACGTGGCCATCATTTTACGTAACTTTTAAAGCAAAAACCAAAATAAATTTTGAGCTTGCTGGCGATATTGAGAAATCACTGGTCCCTTAAAAACCATGCATGTGACTCAACTTTACCTTCAATATTTTACTGTCGCGACTGCAAAGGCGAACACAGAGGCATAGTTCTTCCACCTTCTTTGCAAATGCTCTGTCTTTTTCGTGACATGAAAAAAATACCTGGACAACCACAAAATAACTTAAGGGGATTGCCCGAGCCAGGCTAAGTAATCTTCTCAAATACATCAGGGCTACATCTTGGACCTATTACGTATCTGGTCTATCGAGTTTTGTTGTATTCACTTTCGATCTACTTTACTCCTTGCGCGAACAAACTACCGCGATCAACAAGTAACTAAGGAAACAGCAATTAAAATATAAAAAAAATACAATAACAAAAATGCTTGAAGGCTTAATTTAACAAAATTATTAAAAGAAGACATTTCAAAGTTCTGTGTTTCTGATCTTATAAAATTTCCATTTAAATATTTACAATAGAGTTCACTAGCTACCGAACTATTTCCACAAGTATTAAATGAAATTATAGTAAATTCAATTTGTTTTAGTCCTTTAACGATTGAAAAATACAGCATCTTTTCTCCCTGGTTATTTCACGATAATGATTCTGTGTTAAGCTGATTTTTTTTTGTGTTACAGAGAATAACTAACACAAAACTGCAAATATTTTATTACTTTTTTAAGCTTGTGCATGATTTAGTTTTTATTACTTTTTATAACTTTTAGTTTTGCAATTTTCAATATAAAAAAGGGTAAAATATACTATTGAGTAGTTCAAGAAACGAAGTAGAAGTAAAAATCATTTTGAACCGAAAAGAAAAAAGAAACTAAAAAATAACGACATGTGCTTCTTTACAATCATGATTGCATAGTGAGTGCTTGAAACTAGCAAAAGTCAAAAAAATATATGTTGCTTGTAATGATCATTTAATTACAAAAGTTTCTAAAAAAAAAAAAAAAAAAATACTGCGAAGCAAATACGTTTTTTAGGATTTATTTTTATTTTCCCCCATAAACTTAACCATAATTTGTTTGGTAGCATAAGAGAAAGAAAACTACCGGAAATTGACTTTTGACAGGTGGTCTAGCATGTAAAATAATTATAACTAAACACTACTAAAACATAATACATTAAGGCTAACAGCAAAAAGGCATCTGGTGATTTAAAAGCAATTTTAAAGTTGTGCAATTTATACAAATTAAAGTAAGATGCAAAATTAAAAATTAAAAAAAATGTTGGACAATTTCTGAATTAAATTGTGGATTTTATTGATTTCGCCTGCCTTTTCAAAAAATGTACAATAAAAAAATCAGCTTAAGAGCCATCCAAAAACTTTTTATGTATTAAATGATGATAATAAGCAATAGCACCTAAAGTGAAAAAAGATAGAAATGCTATTTAAATATCTAATATAGTAATGGCTTACGTTATTACATTAACAATACTTTTAACGTAACCTGTTGTGTCATTTTATTTGTACAAATTTTTGTCTTTTTTCTGTAAAATTTTCATTACGTTTTTCAATAATTTTTTGAAGTTACTAAGTAGTAATTAACGTAATTCCGCAATGTGCGAGCATTTTCCACTAAATAAAATTTATAGATTTTCACAAAAATAAGCGATGAAAATTTGAAGATCAAAATGATATTTAAATATATAATAACGTAACGAACAAAATTTAATTATGTTTTTCTTATGCGTAACAATTTTCTTTGGTGACTTTTTCCGTAAAATTTAAAACGCACATAAAAGGAATTAATTTTTTTTAGTTAAAAGCAATAAAATAGAGAAAAGTACAAAATCTTAAGCAGCAGTATTTTAACTGTAATTTTTTCTAGTTGTGGTCAATACGCTTAAATTACAGTAATCAAACTTTCTTTCGTAATCTATAAGCGTTATTCAGCAAACAATATTTTTCAATGTTCAACAACTGATCTGGCGAATCTCGGAGGACTTATTTTAGTTAGACAAACCTTAATCAAAAATATTGAATACTCATGAGAATGTTAATACATCGGTTTGCGTAATATTTAAGCACAGGTCGCGTTACAGATTTTTTTGCTTAAGAAAGCATTTTTTTTCACTTTATTATTTTTTTTATTAATTCATAGAAACTACGTATCATAAGTAACTTTTTCAATTAGCTTAACACCATTGTATATCTACACAATTGTACACAACAATAAACTGCTTTATTACAAATTAACACAATGAAAGCAAGTAAAAACGAAGTAAACATCTTAAAAAAACAAAAGTGGCACAAAAGTGACACCAGATTATTATAACGACAAATCGAAACAGATACATATATAAATACATCAACAAGCAGCAGAACAAAAAATATTTACTAATTCCCTTTATAAAGTAAAAGAATTCATTTTTATGACAGCGAGGGGAACAACGTAAGAGCCAAGAAAAAAATTAATGAAAAAATAAAAAGAAGAGAAGAGAAGGAAAAGAAAGGAAAGGAAAAAGAAAGAAATAAAAGAATAAAAAATAAAAATTGTGTTTTTAAAAGGCAAGTTAAGAAACAACAAAATGAACGATATTAAGTAGAAATATTATGGATCCAAGGAGGATATGCGTGATGCTGGTTTCAGCAAATAAACAAAAACATTGTATACAGCTGACGTTGTTATTTTTGGTTAAAAGAACAGAAAGCTACAGGGTGTTCATTACATTATTAAAATTGACCAGATGCAAATTACTCCCATAAAAGTTTTAAAAATATATCGACATTCATTGTCAAATTTAACATTTTAGCAAGAATCTTCTATTACATTGCTAATTTCTTTCTTCTTAGTTTCTTTGACAAGGATTTCATCCAGGTCGTTTTTTTAATCAAAACTTTTACATTTAATAAATAATATTTGAAGGAAAGAAAGATCAATTACCTTTAAATTTAAGAATTTCCCATTCTTAAATATTATCTGATTGGGTAACCACTTGTAGAAATGTCGGTACTGAGAAAATTAAAATACCAAAAAATTAAAAAAAAGTGAAACAATGAACACGTGTAAATTATGTTCCAAAAAGTTTAATATGTAATATGTCCTAAATGTGAAAAAGCTTTTTAAATTATAATGACGTAAGATATTACGCAACATATATTAACTATTACGTAATGACGTAACCCATTACGTTTTTAATACTTAAAATAATTTTTTTTTCTGTTTATTTATTTTATCTACCTCATCCATTGTTACTTATTTATGCTCTCATTGTTCTCTTTTTTGTTTTTTTTTTTTTTTTTGTTTCTTACACATTCGGAGATCATTTCGGCAAGCTGCATTTATCACATCCATATTGCGTTACCTCGTGCCAGGATTGACTTTTAGTTATTATCAGTTATAGTTATTATCTTAGCAACGGACTTCTTTCAAGAAACTGAATGCATGTTTTTTGGTATCTTTAATACTCTTGACAAAAATTTTTAGGTCTTACCTGAGGCTCTTTTGTGTAGTCAACGGAGCGTTAGCTAACAGAAATGCATAGTACTTATTACGGTTTCTAGTGTTGTCCTTCATAAAGTAACTTAGTGACTAAGGTTTGGAGCTCAGTCACGCTGTTAAAAATAGCTTCAGTTTAAAATTAAAGGTCTCAGACACTATAAAGCCTTTATCATATTCTCCTCCCCACCTTATTATGATAATGAATTTAAAAATGCAAAAAAGTAATAGGCACCCTGTATGGAACACAAAAACACACGCAGAAAAATAAAGGCAATCAAACCGATTGCAAGAATTGAGTGTATTTCAAAGAATAAAAAAGCAAAAATAGACATAAATTGTTGTATTTAGAAGGAGGTTGCTAAAAAGTGCGTGTAATAGGTGTGTTCATGTTAAATAGAAGACAAATACATTATGTGGGATATAAAAAAATATTATATTTGAGTTGTAGCAAATTTTTGTAATGGAATGGAGTTTCAATTTTAGTTTGAAATGAACACTCCTAGTTGTCAAACATAAAAAAATTGAAACTGTTTGTGTATAAGAAATTATTGTAAAGTGCGTTTTGCAAGAAATGTAGACATTTAGAAGTGATGTGAAAACCAACAAACCTTTCATTACCTGCAACATATATATTTTTAGCTTCGAGTGAAAACAGCCAATTAAAATATTGCGTGTTTGCATTTCAAGCATCTGTAAGAATATTCTTTACTCTTCAAAGAGGTCATTTTCTTTTCCCTCCCACCACATGTCACTTTAGGCAAACGCAAAAGTTCAGCATTTCTTATTATTATCTGTCTTTGTTTTTAAGTTTTTCTGTGGAGTCTTCTTTCTTATTAATAAATTTATGCAAAAATTTGATAAAACTAAAAAAATAAAGTTTTTGTTGTGGTTTCTTGTGAGACTTTAGTGGTTGTTTTAGTCTGGCTTTCTAAAATAATGAAGTAATTTTTATAAAAGAAAGAAATTGTTCTTTCGCCTTACAGAACATAAATTTATTATAATGAACACTCGGGTGCTTTTTGCAGATATTTTGTTTATAAGTAAATAAATCTCTACACTGAGGGACAATGATGCTATATAATCAATAACGGTTATTTTTCAAGCTTAAAATAAAAATGTTCTTGTTAATCTTGTATTGCTTTTGTTTTTTTAAAAACGTTAAGACAGCGGACAGAGAAGTTGTAAAATTAGCTAACATATTAAGCGCATCTTAGGCATTGTTACTTTTAAATATATTTAAAAGCAAATTATAAATATGAAATAGAAGGCAAAACTTAAGTTAAAACAAGAGGCGAAAATTTGTATAGATACTTAGCCCCACCAAAAAAAAAAATATTTTTTTATTAATATATTTTTAATATATTTTTTTATTAATTTGGCTTAAGTTTACGTATACATAAATTTCATAATTTATCAAAAAAGAAAATTTATTTACAAAATATCGTCTTTATTAAAAAGAAAACATAAAAAGTTAAAAACTAGCAGAAATTTAATGCAGCATTTTCTGGATCGCTACATCCATTAACTGCGTTCTTCGCATCTACTTTCTAAACATCATAAGCCTTCGTTAGTTGTAACTTTTATTTGTCTAACCGTAAAGTAACTCCAATAAAAAAAAACAAACAACAATATGGAGCGATAGAAAATTAAAAAATAAGAAACAGTGATAAAATTGGCGCTCGCTTATATTATCCAGGTTATGGGCATTTGAAATTTTCATAAAAAAGTACGATTGTCAATATGGTGAATATGGGTATTATTGAAAAGCTTTAGAAGAGATATTTCAGAAAATAATAAAAAATTTTAAAAATGCTTCACCCATAAAGAGCCAATTAAATTTTTATGTAAAATTATATATGTTTTCTTTGTTTTTTCTTATTTTTAAATTATCTATCACTGCAATATTTATTTTTAAGAAAGGAGCTACTTCACTAAACTAAATTTACATACATGGTAAAGGGTTTATAATATTCTGCATAGCCGAATATAGCACTTTTACTTGTTTTTCAATGAAATCAATAATCAATAATAAAAAAAACAAACTGACTGTTTTAAAATTAAAAAAAAAAAAATCAAAATCGTTTCTAAAAATTTTTTTTTTTCTTGTTAAATAAACAAATAAAAATCATCTTTGGGGCAAATTTGAGAAATTGCTAACAACAAGTTTTTTTTCTCTATAAATTATTATAATTTGTTGTATACTTACATTTTCAATACACATTATTATTAAATAAATTCTTTTCCAATCGCTTCTTTTATTATAATTTTACTAATCAACAACGACTTTTATGAATCTGACACCATTATAGGGCGTCATTTTTATTAAATGCGACACCAGTATAGTGCCACTGTTATACAGTATCAATTTGACACCAGTATCTTCTAATTACAGCAGTATCTGAATTGTCTATGTTAAAACATAAGTTTTCTAACTATTACCAATGAATGAAGTATCATTTTTCTCTGGGTGTAAGATTAATTGTTCAATAAATATATTAAATATGATTCTTATGAAAAATGTTGTTGTTTGTTTATTTTACAGCAGGGTGTGTTTATTTGCATAAAAAATTTAAAACTGAAGTAAGAGTTTTTAATTTATTGCTTGAAAGTGCTTATATTGCAGTTCGAAGAAAACGCACGTTGGCGTTTAAAAATTTTTTTAATTTTTTAAACATAAACTTTATTATTCTGTTACAATATTTAATTGAAGAAAGGATCGATAGACACAGATATAAATGCTCAACTGAACTATATACGTATATTTTTTTATAGAAAGTAACTATTTAATTTTTTACTTGTGCCTGTGACTTCAGCGGCTGACTCTGGGTTAGCGAAGAAACTTTACAAGATTGTGTTCTTGCAACCAGACAAAACCAAGAGGGAAGAAACCGGCGAAGCGCGTATTTTTAGCTTGGGCCTGATAGATGAATTCTTTATGCGATTTATAGATAATATGTTAATTCCGAAATTGCTCTTTCGATTAAGATAAAGGTAGTCCCAGCTTTTTTTTGATATTTTTTAGTGGAGTTTTAGAAGAAAGATGCAGAAGTGTTTCGAACGAACGTACTTTTGCATGAAGAATGAACAAACCATCAGGCATTAAACCTGAGGATTCTGCACTTTAAACAAGGAGACATCGTAAAGGAAGTTGCTGGTAGCAAAATGTGTCGCACGAAAATAACTTTATTTGTGTTTTCTGTTATGATCTTCCGCGAACGGTTTGCTTTTAAGTTTTTCAATTCTTTTGCTGTGTTCTAAATTCATTTAAAAATAGCTGTTGTTTTGTTTTTTTTTTTTTTTTGCTTAAAAAAATATCACAATTAAGAAAGGCATTTGCTTTATTAATCTACTCATTTTGAATTAAACTACAAACTTTTTTGTCAAAACATTTTTTTTAAGAACGTTTTTTTATTATTTTACTCATTTATCAGTAACAAAATGCTTCAGTGTTGAACTAAAATTAAAGTTACCTAATTTTTTTTAGTTTAAATCAAGAAAACTCAAGGTAACAGCTTTAAATTTAAACCTTGAATGTTTGGAAAGAACAGAACAAAAACCTACTGGAAGGTTTATTTATTGTTTAATTTTTGTATAATTTTAAATTGTAAAACTCAAGTATTACATTAGTATTGATTTCAAATTTACAACAATTAAAATTTAAATTTATTTAATAATTTGGGGTTTTGTTGCGTTTTTATATATAAATTGAAATATTGCATAAAAGTCAAAATTTTTTTAGAAGTCTATAGTTGCTTGATTCATGTTTTGTTGAAAATAAAATATCTTTACGTAGGTTTAAACAAAAAATTTTCGTTTAAGTACATCACTCCGCAATTAATTGCTGTTATAAATTTTATTAGCATTTGCATGCAGTTTTTTTTTTAGTCAACAAACCCAGATAAAGAATTTAATAAAAGATTATTCACTTCACAATATTGGTAAAGAGTAGTTGAATTTAATTTAAAAAATAACTTTTAATAAAGCACGTTTTTTAAATTCTTTCCAGAAAAGTATCTGAAAAGGAAATAAACAAATTACCCTTAAGCCGTAAATAATTTTTAGATAAATAGCTTTTAGAAACAATTAGGAAATAACCTTAAAAAACACATTTTAAAAAGTATCTTTTCAATGCATATAACAAATTTAATTTGATTAACATTTTGGTTTGATTTTTAAAAGTATCAGAACGTTTGAGATCAGGGTCCATTTATTATATTTTATATTTAAAGCAAATTAATTCAGAACAATTTATTTAATAACATTTTAATTAAATGAATAAAAAATATTTAATGAAAGTTTAATTTAATTTTTCAACCGTTTTACTTTAATTTTAATATTTTTTATAAGGAAAACAAAAAAATATTTCGAAATAAATAAACACATTAAAAAAAAAGATTTTGAGTTTAAAAATGTATTTACTGTACACAGAAATTGAGTTATGAACAAAAAGTACCTTTAATAGTACATTTTCAGAATACGTTCAAGAAAAGTACCTTTTAAAAAATTGAGTAAGTATGTTTAAAAACCTTAAAAACTCTTAGTTATATTTTTGCAAGAAAAACTTAGTCTTTTGTGTGATTATCCTTATAAAAAGTACTATTATAAAATAAATAAAAAGAGTAAATTAACAAGAAAATATCGTAAGTGTCATTTAAAGCCATCTTTTGAAAAAAGTATCTAATAAATAATTAACGTTCAAAAACTACTTCTAAAAATGTTAACTAATAAAAATTTCCTTTAAAAAGCAATTTTTAACAAAGCACTTTTAAAAATAAACAAATTATGATTTAAAATTGTTTTAGAAAAACTATGATTGAAAATGTATTTTTTAATGCTGTACCATAAAATTGTCCTTTTAAAAAAAAATTATGTACTTTTGATCAAAAATACCTTCAAAAATATATTGAAAAATTTAGTTTAAAAAAATTCATGCGAAAAAACTTTAAAAATATTCCATATTAAGGAACTTCGAAAAACAGTACCACTAAAACACATCTCTATCGAAAAGTTTATTTTAAAAGTACCTTAGCAACAATTTTCTTTTAAAAAGTATTCTTTAAAATATTTGCTATAAAATAAACGCTCTTTTCTAAAAGTATTTTTTTAAATATATTATTTGAACAAATAGAGTGTGTATTTAAAAAAGGTACCTTTTAAAGTACTTTTTGAAGTTCAAAGAAAATTTAAAAAAACCAAAGTATTTCTCCTTATAACCATAAATAAAACAACTTTGAAATTTGCCTTGATTTAAAAGATCCCTTTTAAATAACTATGGTTAAGATATCTTTAAAAAAAACAAAATTATTTTTAGTAATGTTTCGATTAAAAAATCACTGTTAATAAAAAAATTGACATTCAAAAATAACTTCTTAAAACACAATCATATGTAAAAGTACCTTCAACACAATTTTTTAAATTTAAGTACCTTTAATGAAAAGTAATTACATTCTTATATTTTACATAAATTTATAGAATATATATTTTTTATCTGTTTAATTTCATAACTCCAATTTACAATTTTTGTTTTTTTAACAATTTCATTTTTTAGTTGCTGTTCACTTTACTAGTCCACTACGATTTTTGTTAGTTTTTATGCAAAACAAAAACATTTTTTTTTTTTTATTTTTTTATCACATTTGCAGAGATATTTATATAATTTATTTAATAATTCTCATGACTATTATGCAATATGTTATGCAAGAACATTATATATTTAAGGGATATCAACTATGCAAACTGTGCAGTTAATAGTGAGATTTAAATAATTTGAAACTAGTTTTTTTTAAATCATTTTGAAGTGAGAAAAAATAAACATGAAAATTTAAAACAAAAAAAAAATTAAAAAAAAAACACAATTAAATGGGGTTGCAAATATGCGCGTAAATATGTACGTTAAGTATTACGTAACAGTTTATGTGTGATGTAAGCCATTACGTAACTAACTATTTAACTCGGAATATTTATGTATGTCCACTTACTATCATTTTTGATATTTATTACTGTGTGACATTTACATCTGTAATAAGATTTTACTAAATCCTACTGAGATGTTGTGGAAGTTAATAATGATAAAACAAACATATTTATACTCACCCCACCTTCACTTAAGGATACAAAATAACACTTTATTATTAAACTGAGAATCCTGAAGTTATGCTTAAATTGCTTAAAATAAAAATATGTTTTTTTCTTTAAAAATAATGATTAGAATTTTTTATATAACAATTCCAAAACCGTGAAGAACTTAATTAAATTCAAGTGCTTTAAAATATTTTGGCTCTGAATCTTTAAGAAGTTATTTCTTTTTTGTTTTAAATTAGCTATTTTATCTTCACTACTGCGGTTGTCTATAAAAAATTAAAACTCATTTATATTTTCAATTAAATTTATTAAAATATTTTTATTTTTTTATTTTTTTTTACAAAGTTTTTAATTAATATTTTTTCCCTCAGAGTTTTGTAAATATTATCAATTTTTCACAACTATTTTTGGTTTTGCTTGTATTGCTTTCCTTTCTAGATAAGCTAAAAGTTGCATTTTTTATTGAAACAAAAAATATGTAATTTTAAGCTTCTGGATTTGTATGTTAATTTTTTATATAGAGAAATATAAAAATTAATTTACACTTAAGTTAACAAATTGTTGGGCTTTTTTAAAGTTACTTTTTATTTCATTATAACAAATAGATAACATTTGCATTTAATAGATTTAGAAAATAAAATTAAAAAAATTTCAAATTCACAACAGGATTTGATTGACAGGAAGAGACAGTTCAAAAATTTGCAAAATTTAAAAGGAAAAAAATGCATTATATGGGCCGTTTATTGTGAAAGTGGCATAAGTTAAACAAAAAAAAAATTATATTAATAAAATAAAATTAGATGTAAAAAATTGCTACGGTTTTATGTTGAGTGAAGTACGTCTTTTCAAGATTAAGCCTTAATACTTTTAAAACCTTTGAAACACAATCCTTTAAATATGTACATCAGCTTAAAAGTAAAGTGACTTATGCTACTTTCAAAATAAACGGCTCAAATATAAAATAGTAAATACAATTAAAACTAAAATAAAAATTGGATAGAAGTAGGTAAAGGAGCAGCATTAGATGCGTGATGGAACAAAATAATTATTAAAATGAGAATGTTCTATAATTGTTTCACACAAAGACAATAGACACATTATGCTTAATTTATTTATAACCAAGTGCATAGTTTTTATTCGTCTTAAGTTCGCGTATAATTTAGTTTCTGATATTGTTAATAAAAAAATTATTTACATATTTGTATGCTAATTTTTAAAGTAGCATGTAAATTGTAAACACCAGCTATTTAACTAACTATGCTGATTAATAAGATTACGAGGACTGTTATCATAAGCCTTCAATATTAATTTGGTAAGACGAAGCCTACATAAAACTCAAAGTTTTTTCATTGCTCGCTTTATTAAACACTAATCGACTCATAATCAGCTCTCACTTTGAAATATATTTATATTATCATTTGTAATTTAATTATTTTATAATATAATTTAACCATAATAAAATAATTTTGCAGCACATTATGGTAATAAAACATTATAATATGAACATGACTATATTATTATTATTATTATTTATGACAGATGTATCATTTCAATACAACCATATGGGGAAACTCCTCAACCATGTCACTTGCCATAACCAATTCTTTCCTTAAACGCTCTCCCAAACTCATACAGAATTGATTCTAAATCACAGCTTTTTTTCTTTTTTTTAGTTTGCATCGAGTTTGACGGCAATAAGCGCAGCAAAATATTAATGAATTCGCTGTTGTTTGAACAGGCGTCGATTATGATTAAAAATTGCAATGAAATGGAGAAAAATACAGCTGATCAATTTTTGATCTAAATTGCATGGACTGTGACAGTTAGAATTGCGAAGATCACCAATTTCAACAAAATGGAAGAACAGAAAATTAAAAGAAAGCAAATAATTTGTTGCTTAAGAAAGATCTGATATCAAGAATATGTTTTCAAAAAAAAAAAAAATATGTTATTATTATTTAAAAGAAAACAATTCAAGTCAGCTTCTAGTAAACACTTTTGGAAATCATAAATGTTAAACAATCTTCTTTCAAGTGTACAAAATATTGCAGTTACTGCAACAACGAATACTAACATATTTTAATGACAGATTTATGGTTTTCAGCAACTACACTCACACACACGTTAAGACACTGAATAACATTTCAAAATACAACTGTCATATAAGAAACAACGCACTTGTAGTTTGAATTTTTAGATTGTTTTGTTTTGTTTTCTTTTTTCGTCCATTCAAATGTCAGTTGGTTTCTAAAGCTGATGTTACATTTATTACTGACAACAAAAAGCAACACAGAAATGGTAAATTATTGTTTTGGAACCAAAATTTTATAATGTGTTGTTTATAATGGCTGTCATACAGTGTGGTATTTGAAAAAAGAATTTCCCATCAGTAAAGAAGAATATACTGCAAAATGCAAAAGAAAGTTTTATTATGCTACATGCAAATATATAATATTTGTGTATAAAAAGTCTAGTAAGTTAAAATCATGTTTTGAGATACATATTTTTTTTTTTTTTTTTTGTTTTTTTGAAAAGCGTTGAGAATTGGTTGAAAGAAG
Source organism: Cistogaster globosa (assembly GCA_937654795.1). Lineage (NCBI taxonomy): Eukaryota > Metazoa > Arthropoda > Insecta > Diptera > Tachinidae > Cistogaster > Cistogaster globosa. The sequence goes on from OW569404.1 coordinate 26,816,916, forward strand.
TTTCAAATCTCAAAAATTTTCAATTTTTATCTGCATATCCCAGCTGGATGAGGCTGTATAGATTAACGTGTTCTGGACGACACGAAATCCAATTCCCTGACGCATATTATTCGATTGAAATGGAGATATTGTCCAGGCAGATCTTTTTCAACGCTACAAAAATGTATGATGTCTTCATTAAAACATATCTGAAATACAAAACAAACGATTGAGGAATTTTGCAAGATGGCCATATATTTGAAACGTATTGACCAACTTTGTAATGTTTAACATTGCCGAAACGAATGTCAACTAGTCTGAGTCGCTTTAAAAGCTGAACATTTGTTTTGTAGTCACGGAACTGCTGTTAAGAATTAAACTAAAAATAATTTAAATCAAAAAAACCGAGTTGCTCTTTTTGTGCATAATATCCATTTAATGGTTAAATGTTAACAAAAAAAACTTGTTTACCGTGGCTAGAGTATTGTTACACCCAAAAATATATTGTATCATAGCACATAATAAGGTTCGGATTGATTTTGCAATCAAATTTTGCAAAATCAAACTCCATGTTCAACAATAAAGCTATATTCATGAGCCATATCAAGTTAAAAAAGGTTTTATTTGAATGAACAGTGATTTATTATTAAAATTAATCATATTCAGTTGAATATTCACTCTTAGGCTAAATACTCTATTCAAATTTGCGAAAATTGTATAACAACTTAAATTGTTTTAAATATGTAAATATGTTGAAATCAGCGCTACGCTTTAAAAGCAAATCGTTATTTTTGTTGCCTTTAAGTATGAAACATTGTTTGTTGGTTTTTTTTTTAAACTCCGCATGAAACAAAGCGAATTAAATACAACGTGACCGCACAGCTTTAAAAACAAACATTTTATGTAAATTTGTTGTTGCAGAGCACCACTTTTATGTGAACAATGCTGACTAAACAAAAGGAAGCTGAATTCAATTTATCCTTCTAACATCATTTGGTATTTTAAATGAAATTGTACCAGTTAATTTGTTGATTTTAAAATTTAATTTTGTAAAATTTTAGATTATCTTACTTTTTCAAAATACATACTTATTTAAAAATATTTTATTTTGAAAGTATTTTAAAATTTTACAACAACGTCGAATATAAACCAAAACCAGCTGGGCTATTAAGACCACCTATAAATTAATTCGCATAGTCATTAAGCAAGTACAGCTCATACTATTTCGCATTTAAACAAGAAATGTTGCCAGAAACATTTTGCTGTATATAAACATGAAGCCAGAAACACTTTGTTGCTTTTCACAAAATCAGCTAAAATCAATTATAGCACGAAATGCTGAACAGATATCATGCTTTAAAAATTCTCTTCCGTTTCTTAAATTAAAAAATTTGCACCATAATTAAAATTATTTTAGCTAAGCTGAACTGGAATTGTAACTGGTAAAAAATAACAGAGGAGACAAGTTAGAAAACATTTTTTTTTTAATTTTTGTTAGGTCAGTAAATTTTGCAATAAATTTAGTTTTTTTAACTTTTAATTTAAAATTTAAGTGTGTCAATATTTAAATATTTAAAAATGTATTTCATCTTAAATTTCTATTCAGATTTAAAAAAAAAAACCTGAAATTTTAATTAATGTGGGAATTTTTAATCAAATAAAGAACTGTTGTGTTAATTTCTTAACAGAGAAGAATTATTTAAACTTTTTTAAATGCTTCTCTGCTGTTCTCTGTTTGTTTTATTCACAATTTTTTTAACGGAAAAAACAAAACACAAGTGAAGTCGTTACATAATACTTATTAAAAAATATTTATTTAATGTTTTTTACGCAATTTAAATTTATATTTCAAAATTTTTTGAAATTTTAAACAGCAACAAGACGTTTTGTTTATAGCAATATAAGCTTAAAAAATTAACGGTAATGAAATTCTCACATTTTCAAATTATTGCAATTTTGAAGCGTTTACATTGTGTTTCTAACATAATATTATTGTTACATTTAATTTTAAAAGTTTCAGAAATTTAAATCGGTTTGCTGGTTAGTTACAGTGAAATTGCTGGAAGGGAATCTACGATTTATTGGTGACTACCTTTAAAAAAAATTGAAAACGAATGGCGTAGACTCATAATTAACTTCACACCCGGTCAATCCACGGCAGTGTTAGTGTGGGGCTAAACTTAGAACTACGCGAGATTAAGATACAGTAGCGTAGTATAATTCGAATAATTTATGCTTCTTTGATTAACCGATTAAGCAAAACATCTAATTAAATGTGATAAAAAAAAGTAAAAAATAATTTAAATTAAAGATGTGAATGCATGGCATCTATGGGCTCTAAAAACTTAAATGTGTGACCAGCAGAAAATGAGCTATAAAGCGCATAATAGCGGAGACTGCGAGTGTTATCTGGTAAAGGCTGTGGCGACAGTATTAGTTATGATCAAAGGCATAAAAATGAAACTTTCTAATACTGTGTGATGTTATAATGGACCTTAGCCCTTGGGCTATGTGAAGGTAATAATAGTAATGCCTCAGAAAACAAAGTGAGTAAAAAACAATCCAAAATAATATTGAAATATTTCAAGATAGTCATGACAGCGTTGTGCGAAATCTTTAACTGTAATTAAATTACAAAACTAAATGCATCGAAGAAGAATGTGAGATCACAAGGCAAAAATTTGTAAATATTATTATTCGATTATTTAAAAAGTTGGAATTAAATAAATTGTTGGAAAGTAGCAGGACACATTATCATTATAATTTTTATTATTTAAAAGATTATTAAAATTGTTTTTTGATAAAGACAAAAATATTCGATTATTCGGTTATTAGAATTACTACCATAGCTGAATAATTTACTCGGTTGCTGATTTCATGTCTGGCATACATCATCTATCACAAGAACGCTGAAAAACCAAGCAATAAAAAATTTACTCGTTTATTTGTTTTTCTTCTTTTTTTAGTTTATTAGTCACATTTAAAAAAAAATTTAAATCATTATTTTTAAGCTTCGCTTACATTTTGGGTCATGTACGAGAGTTTGAAACAGAAAATATTTAAAAGCGCTAAGTGAATATAAAACAAAATGTATAGAAGCAAAACATTTAAGATACAACAATTATTTTTACACAAAACATTTAAGATACAACAATGATTTTTACAAACACACTCTCAACGTTTTGATTTAAATTCGTTAGTTAAAATATTTTTTTTTTTTTTAAATAAATAATTATAATGCAATTATAAAAAGAAAAATACAATCAAATCGAATTGTAAAAATATGAAACAAACAAAAAAAATTATGATTGTGAACGTGGACATGTGTAAGTTCATGTCAGCTCAGGTGTGTGCGCACACACAAAAGTATGTAAAAATTTTTTTCAACTAAATATAAAATGTGTAGAGCGTAATTTAAGTTTGAATTAAATGAACTCTATAGTGATTAATACATATAAGTGTACAAAGCTCAAAGTCCATAATAACTCTGAAAAAAATTAAATTTTTTTGAACACAGTAATTATATTATTTTTTAAAGGGTTGTCTTTAAAATACCTCAAATAAAAAAATTTGTTAGAATGTGTAAAAATCCATGTTGCTGTGACTGAAAACGTTTATGCCATCCCAACCCATTCTAATAGTACAAAAATTATAAACTAAGGCAAATTATTCTACGTGTTAACAAAAATAGTAAAAAAAGTAATAATAAATACCTTATTAATGGAAAGGTTTATTCGCATAACCAAAAATTAAAAAATCCTAAAAATAATTAATTAACATCTACTAATAATGAAATAAGTAATTCGATTAAATTAAACCAATTCGAATGCCAATAACAACCAAATATCCATACATTAAATAAATAACTTATAACTGCATTTTTTTTTTCCAAAATGCTTCAAAAGTAAATAAAATCTTCGTTATTGATTATATATTCTAAGTAATGACGATAAGCAATTAATAACATCTGTTATAAATTCGATGATCATAGCTTATTGAAATTAGAGGATTTTTTACTTAAATACCAAAAAAGTAGTTCTTTGAATAAATAATCGAATAATTTTTGTCAAATTTAATAGTACATTTTCGAATAAATTAAAAAATATCCATAAAATATCTAAAATAAGAAATTGTCCGTCCACACGAGGCGGATAACCACAAATACAAATACCTATATATGTTTGAGAAATGTTATCCATCTTTGTAAATAAATTATTATTATATTGAAATTAATTCTACATACATACATATTTAATAAAAAATTCCTTTATTGTTTTCAGTATTAAAATGCAATAAAAAAAGAAAAAGAAAATATTTTTTATTTTGCACATTTTTCTGAGAGTTAAATGTGTCAAGAATAAAAAAAGGTATAAATCATGAAAATCGAGGATTTTTTTTCTCAATTTACCGCAGGATTGCATTAGCTTTGCAGATAGGCAATGGAAATTAAGGAAAATTGTGTTTTGTATGGTACTTGGAATTTAGAATTTTTTTGTAATTGATTAAATTTTCCAGCTGCTTTGAATTTATACATTAATTAGATATTTTTTAAATTACGATGAAAAACTCATATTTTTACAGCCAATGTAATTTTTTTGTTGGAGTTTCTCGCCAAATCGACAAACAAAAATCTGCAAGCATACTTTCTGATGGTTTGCCATTATAACACTTTTCTATATGTAACAAATCGCGGTGAAACGTTTCACCATGTTCATCTGATACAGATACAAGATTTTCCGGAAAAAATAAAAAAGTGCGAGTTCAAAAAAGACATATTACATTTGAGAGCTTTTTAGGCAGAAAGAAGTTCTTCAATAATTTCATAGTAGTTTTAAGCTTTTCTGTTTCCCAAAAAACTGTGACAGACATTAACGAAAGCCGTCCAAGTTCTTTCTTCCACATCGTTCAGTTTCGTTCCAAATATTGCGTCCGTAATAAGCTCTTGCATTTGTGGACCTATAAATATGCCTTCTTCTTCTACTTTACTTTTACTTACTTACATTAGATTCATTTTCTTCCTGAAAAATATTTTTAAAAATGATTTCATTTATGAATAAATAAAAAAGCGAAACAAAATGCAAAGTGCTCTATTTATTTCAAGTCTTGCGTAAAATTTGGGAAATTATTTATTTGTTAAAACACTCTTCAAAAATTAAAATATAATTATTGCAATAAACTTTACGCTAGAGTAAGAATGACATAACACAAAATATATAAAAAAAAAAAAAATAAAACAATTTAGAGACCCAGCAATATTTAATTTTTTCTTGTACTGAACTTCAGCAGACAACAGAAGAAAAATATTAAAAAAAAATCGTGAAACGAAAAAATTTATTTTACATTAAAAAAAAAAAAAAAACTATAATTATGGCCCAAGCATCAAGTAACTAACGCATAAAGAACAAATGAGAAAAACGAATTTGCAAAATAAAATTGAACTTCAGAAAAAACTTCAATGAATTATGTAAAAAAGGCACGAAAGCCAACCATATTTTTTTTAAGTCTTGAATTGGAAAAAAAGCTATAAATTTCACAACACGTTTACATCGTGTTCAATACTTGTAGAAATCACAAGAAAAAAATAATTAATGAAGAACATGCAAAAAGTAAAATAAATAAATATTATTATTTTTGCAAAATTTAAGCAGCGTTTCTTAAATTCTTTTTTAATGACGAGCTTGTGGGATGGCTACTGCAACAGAGAAACTATTGCTACGACTGACATTGAGATTTAATTATAGTTATTGTTAACACTACCGTAAGGTAAGAATATCTTTGCGCGCCCGAAACCCAGGTGTAATGTGGAACCATTCTGAATTTATTATCTGTTTTACTCCTTTTTTTATCAGTCTGCGGCTTTGGCTGGATTTACACTCACAATCTTTCGTTACTAAACATGTACGGATAAAAAATTAATATTGTTTTATGTTTTCAGATATAAATTTAAATAAATTTTTAATTGATTCAATTACTTATTTAATTGAATAATTGTTTTCTTCCTTTTTACCTAAATATATAATTAAGGCAATTAAAATATTTTTAATAATTATTTTGAAAACAAATAAAATTTTTAATAGCTGCAAAAACTTTTTTCTGTGCTCGCGTTACGAAATTTACGTAACCATTTACACCACAAAAATGATCTCCTCTTCAACTAAGGCCCTGTCAGGCTTAAACCAGAACTTACTTATTTTTACTATAAGTCATCTTAATTCCTGCCACACATTAATTGTTTTCCTTATAAAATTAATACTTTGATAGCACTAAAACTGCTGTTTACGATTTATTTCCCTTTAAGCAACTCACACAATTATTTTACTTTATACTAAGACTCTCTTGGGATCTGAACTCACCACTAGTAATCTTTTGTTTAGCAAACACGCAATCACCTCTACCAATGCGGTTACTGGGGATGCTCAACTGTTGTTAACCTTTTCTTTTGTCCTGTTTGCATCCTCCACACTTTTTAGCGATGGAAGTAAAAACTTTCTCAGCCCTTTTTTTAACACAAAACAAAATCTAATATTGTATTGTAACTTTTAGCTTTACTGTTACAGAAATGTAAATCAGGCCAAGAATATATGAGCCGATCTGAATTCTGAATTTAGTTTTAATTCCGGGTAATATAAGGCTCTCCTTTTCTGTGGATTAAAATGAACCAAAGTAGAGCTGTTTATTTAACTCTATTTAATTGTTCTTTGCAGCAAGAGCAAGGAAAGGGCAACTGTTGTTAAACAACACTAACCTTAAGAATTATATTCTGGGGGAAACGTGGGCAAATTGCTTTTTTTTTTTTTTTTTTTTTTGCTAAAATACAGAGGAAAACCAAGAGACAGTTAGTTAATTAAGTTTTTTGTGAGAGTAAAATTCTTTTGATATGTGCGATAACTCTGATGAACGTTAGCAAGATAAACACTTCTGCTCAAAAGATTCAGAGATAATTAGCGTTAGATAAGTAAGGAAACAATAACGTAGGTAGAATTCAATCCAATGCATTATTGGAAGTGAAACCCCCTCGAATAGGAAGACAAAGAGGAATTTTAATCTGGCTAACTTTTTGGACGTCTTGAAATTCATAAGCCTAAATGAACGTTACAGAACAGTCACTTGTAGGCTAGCGCATATAGTTATCGATCACAGAACACAAGTGAACAAGATATTTAGACACAATCGAACCTTCGTTAAAACGACTCTTACTGCTACAGTTATCATCAGTAGAGAAGATAGAATACTCCAGCTCTAAATATCATTTGATCGAGATGAAAGAAAAAACTAAGGATTATTTTTTATGATGAGACGTCAAGGCACGTTGTGATGTAATACAAATACCTACTTAGTTTAAATGCCATAGAGGATCAGAACAATAATAATGCATCCACACAGTTTTGATAAGCTTTAGTATTCATCGCTATATTAATATTAAAAATTTTAGTTAACCAGCGTCAAACAGTTTAAGAAACCCTGCCTTCATGATTACTGGCTATTAGTGTTACTATTTTTAATATATTTTTAATATATTTGTTTCTCCTCTCCTTCGTTAATTTAGATATTTGCGCTAGATGTATCTCATGAAGTGAATGTCTCACATGTCATTCGTAACAACAACAAAAATAAAATTTTCCATTTTTATTAATTATAGTTTTCTTTAATGGAATACAAAACCCAACATGAAGAAAGATAAAAAATATTTCTTTTTTAATTTTAATAGTGTTAAAAGCACTATCAACATTTATTTCTTTCATTTAAATTTTGAAGTAGTTTTTAGCGTGATTTATGTTTTTTTAACAACTTACTAAACCAAATTAATTAAAAATTAATTTAATTTAGCAAATTTTCTTGTTCAAAACATTTTGTTAAATATTTTTAGCTTATTTTGTGGCACGAATTTAAATCACCCCTATTTTAATTAGTCGGTTGATGTTTCTTTTTTTTTGTATTTGGTTAATAATTTAAAAGAAATTTTTAAGAACATTGAACCTTGGCCATGAACTCAATAAAAAAATTGCTTAATACGTTTTACTAAAGTAAATAAATAAGGGTGTGTTTTAAAAGTTCACTGTGGTCTACTAAAATGTTTTACTGTCTGCCGTTTTTGGTCAATTCATTGCCAAGGAAATTCTCTTTTTGAATTAAATTTTTATTCTTAAAATATTATTTATTTATTTTAATTTATAATTCCTACTTTTTACATCATTAAAGATATTAATCTTTACAAACTTTGAATATTTTTGTAAAATCTACTGTGTAATTGTTTCATTAAAATTCATTAATAGATTTAGTTCATATTATTAATTTTATTTCTTAACAAAAAAATATAAAGAATATGAAATAAATTTGTTTTTATCAAATTTTTATTAAGTCAATGATCTAAGTTAAACAAATCATTAACTGACTATTTAATCGTTCATTTAGTTGCAGGACAAACTAAGTAAAAAAATTTTTCTGTCATTTTACCTAATGTCACGATACCTAAAGTAAATAATCGAATAATAACTACAAACTACCACCAAACTCCACCAAGTTTTGTTTCTTTCCTATATTTCTATCACACCATTCTCTGTGTTGTTATTGTTTCCTTTGCCCCTAAAAAAAATAAAAGTCTAATGGAAAATCATAAAGCAAAGTATAACCTTTAATAAAAATAATTACTGACATTCTGTTTTAATTAAGTTACAATTCTCATTTGTGTTTTTTCTTTATATGCATTCGTATGACTTTTTTCTCCTCTCATTTACTTCCACACATTACTTTATATCTTTGTTGTTTTATTATCTTTTCGTTCTTTATTGTTTAAAAACAAGTCATCAAATAAAACAGGTAAAGAATCTATAAATCAGATCAGAACAATCCGTATTGATTGGATAGATGAATACAACATAAATAAGTTATTGAATGAAAAAATGAATAAGTAGATAAATAAATCATCAAAAGTTATGGATAATTTTATAAGAGAATGTATGTAGAAAATAAAGTTAAAAGGTAATTTTTTAAGGAACATTCGTAAAACAAAGCGTTCAATTTACTGGACGTTAGAAATTTTTTATATTTTACAAATTAAAGTGAAATTAAAAGTGTAAATATTCGAAACGGAATAAAATATCAAATTAAAATATATTAAAGCACTCATTGTTCGGAATAAATGTTCGGAAAATGTAGGCTTGCAAAAATTTTCCTGTGTAACAAACAAATAAAGTTGAACTGAAATGTTAATTAAGCATAACAAAATTAATTTTGTAGTGGCCAAAAGTCTATTTACCTACAACAAAATAAATCTTTTCAACTTAAAAATAGATTAAAAGAACGCACGAAATGACTAAGGGTGCGTACAGAGTGGGCGCTGAAGCCAAGCCGAGATTGTCAGTGCGATAAAACTGATTACACACAAGTCAATACAAATAAGCTTGTGTATAACACAGTGAACGCCGACAAAAGCAGAGAGCAAAGCCGATGAGTGCGAGAAAACAGTTTGAAAGCGTTTTGTGCGCTTTTTTGCATTGTTTATGTTTACTTTTTAGCGTGCAGTCGTGTTTTTAATGGTTTTAATGGTACTGGCACCTTAATAAAATTTGTCCAGTTTTTATTTAGTTTCACACTTATTTTGTCCAGAATGTAATCAAAAGTTTTAATTTTCATTCGGGTATATTGTTGAATTTTATCTGGATATTTTCTTTAATCATTATATAAATAATGAATTTCACCAATTCATTCCTTTTTAGTGTAACTGGATGTTTTCCAAATTCTTTTGTGTTAAAAATTGCCTTAATCAATCACACTAGGAGAAGCAAAATACTCTTTATCAGAAGAGTCCATTTCTGTGTAGAGCTATTTTATAAACACAAATGAAAAACAATACTAAATGACATAAAAGAAAAACACATGGAATAAAGAGAATTTCAGCGCTGATTCTCGCATTCACTGTGTTATATACAAATTGTCTTCTCGCATGAAAATAAGCGTCAATAAGCTCGGCTCGGCTCCGCTCGGTTTCAGCGCTCACTCTGTACGCACCCTAACAAACCAATCTTAATCAGTGCGTTAGGGTTACGTTGTCTAGTGCTTCGTTTCAACGCTGAAATTTCGATTTAAAAAGAAGGTGAGACAAGAAGGCCGCTTAGCTAAAAACATCGAGGCAGTGGGAAAAAAGCGCCACACGAGCCCGAAATATTCAATAATTTCATGGCGTTCGCTAAGTGGCATTTTAACATTGGACTTAAGAAATTCAGATGCTACCTTTTAAAAAAATAATAAGATTTTGGAAATCAACGTCGAAGTGCACGAATTTCTCGCAAAATTCTGTATGCGCTACGAGGCCAAAATTATTGGTTTTGAAAGCCTAAAAATCTCCATTATTGTGCAATATATTACACTCCTTCAAAGTATTCAAGTTGTTTTGGCTCGATTATTAAAATAAAATACTAAAAGAAGAAGTTTCCTGAAATTTTACTGGTCAAATTTGACAATATCCAGACGCTTTTTGTTGTTTTAAGTTCTAAATTCTATTTGTATAATGAGACATTTTACTCCTTCTCGTGGAATACTTTTTTGTAGTTATTCGATAGAACTTATTCAGTGTTTACATATTTTTACTTCTTACTTGATAATGAAGGGTATGAAAAGGATTTTATTAAAATTTAAAATTTTTTATTAAAATATAATTTACATGTAATAAAATAAAAAATTACTTACCATTTACGATGATGACAAAAATGATCGCTATAAAAATCATTTTTAGGCCACATTTTGTTGATGACATTCTTTGTCTCTTAATGGCCGAAAAATGTTGCTGGCAATTATGATGATAAAATTGTTGGTTTAGATTTGATTATAAAATTTGAATATAAGATTTATTGCACAAAAATTTTTTAACGTTAACACCACGTAAAACCTTTAAATTTCTTTTTGTTTTTAATTTTTATTGTTTGTATTTTTAATAGACAAAACCGAAGTATTTTTTTAATTTGTTACTATTTTTGTTTTTTTTTTTTTTTTTTTTTGTTCGCCAACTTCAGCAAGTAGTAGACCAATTAAAAAACAAATATAATTGTTCAGATTTCAATGGCTGAAGCTAACGTGGTGTGGGCTGGATGTGGGTCAAAACAATATAAATCAAACATAAATTTTAAGTCATCAATTCAAATGTTTTTGTTTTTATTTTCGGTGTCCTTTCAGTTGCATCCGCAGTTGGAATCCTATTACAAACAGCGGTGCATAACAAACACGATTGGATTGGAGATGATGTAGAAGATTTAACGTTGTTTTTCTTCTATTTAGTTTTTGTTTTAATTGGGCGTTTATGTGGGCCTCTAAAGAAGCGAGTCCTTTTCGCACGTTTGTAGTAAAGAGGATTTTAAGCGGGGCATTTAGGCTACAAATACGATTTGTTGAGGGCTTGTTGTTGTGTTTTGTATTTTTATTCAACTGGCATTGGTTTTAAATCAGATTTTCCATCAACGCAAACACAAATAAAAATCGATTTTTTTATTTTTATTTTGGAATTGTTACTTTTTCATGTTCTGCTCTAAAATTGTGTCATTATTTTACGAATAAACACAGAAGTGGAAAAAGTAAAATATAATTTTTGTAAACTATTAGATTTATGCTGAATTTGACAATGAAAAAAAGATCCCAATCAATAAAGTAGAAAGAAAAAAACCTGGGAAAAACTTGGAAAAATTCAGTTTAAAAAGCCAGCCAAATGAGTCAGAGTATTGCGATGGTTGATTGAAAACAAACAAAAAACATGTTTTTGTGAGACATTTGTAATTTGTATCAATTGTTTATAATAACAAACACTAATTGAACACTAGTGGAGTGAGTATTTTTTAAGTTGTAATGTTTTTTTGTGCGTTTTTTTTACTGAAATTTATTTTTTGTATTTAAATTGTTTTTATCCATTTTTGTTCCCCTTGAACTTGTTTTCCAAAATTGAAGTCAAAATCTGTAAAAAGAAAAGAAAAAACAACAACTATGATTAAAACTATACGAATAAAAAATATATTTATATTTTTGATAGTAAGCCTCTCTCAGGTAAATTGTTGTTGCAACTCTAGAGGCATTTTATGATTAAACAATTAATTAATAATTTAGTTTTAATTATTTTAAATTTAACTGTTACGGTTATCGAAAATTGTCTAAAATTATGTGTGCTATAGTGAAAAGAAGAAAAAATAAAATTTTAATTTAAAGGGTGTCTCAATATTAATGTGATTTTTACTTGTATGGCTTTAGTTTTTTAACTGCAGTAGGTAGAAATTTAGAATTCATTCTAAGTGTGTTATAAATATGTACGCTATAAAAATAAATTGTTAACAATAAATTTAGAATTCAAAGGATTTTTCCAAAAGGCCATGAATTTAAAAAAAGGTCTTACTTTTTCACCTTTAACGTCTGCCTTAGATGCTTGAAATTTGTAATTTTACTTTTAGAATAATTATTAAAAATTAAAATGAACTAAAGGCTATTCCGATATTAACGTTATTTTTACATTTATTTTGCTAACCGTAATAGAGAGAGACTATAAATTCATGCAGGGTATGTATTACAAGGTGCCCCAATAGTAACGTAATTTTCACAGAGCTGTGGTAAATTTTTAAAATAAATTAAAAATAAAAGGGGGTCCCATTCATGGTACGAAAAAAAAACTCACGCTTGACGGATTAATTTAATTTTTTTTTAATTTTTTGATTCGCTCTTAGAAGAAAATTTAGATGTTCTAATGAAAATTTCGATTTTCACTGTAATTTCGAATCTTCGAATTTTTTTTATTATTTCCGCAAAATATATGATGAAATACCGAGTTATTTTTTTATTGCTGTCCTGAAAATGCGGCATTACATTCTGCCAGCGTCTAATTTTACTTGTTTTCTTTGGAAAACGTCCGCATACATTTGAAAAATAATTTTTCTTTATAAAAGTTAAATTAAAAAATGAACCAAAGCCGAAAAAGTAAATTTTAATTGATTTATGAAAATCACATGTTCAACACCTGGCTGGAAAAAAATTAAAAAATAATTCAAAAATTTTTCGAAAACCTTAACTGAAACAACTGGTGTTTTTTTTAACGAAGTTGGATTTCAATTAATAATAGGTGTAAGATTTAAGTCTAATATTTTAAATAACTTAAATGATATTATAAAAATTATATTTGAAGTAAAAAAGATACAGCATACACACAAAAATATTAGCAAAATGTTATTTTCCATGTTTGATTATGAGAAAATACAATTAGAAATGTGCGCATAATACGATGATAAGAATAATTGCATACGACTATTAATATGACAGAAAAAAAGCTCGAAAAAATTTATTATTTGGCTATAAGTACGATTGAAAACAGTATCGAAAATGAGTCCAAGACGCGAGTCTAAGGGGTACCCGTTTTCTCCCGACAATGCAATTATTTTCGACTATTAAATGAGCACATCAACGATTATTATAATTGTGTAGAAAAGTCAAAAGCAGACTAAAATATAATCAATAATTTTAAAAAATGCTAACGGGGAGGGTACTAACTTTTCACTTTGTATGGGAGATAACACGCCCATTATTCCGAACCAGCCAGTTTCTCGCTCCACGCCTACGTGAAATATATAAAAAATAACTATTTTACCGACCGCATATCTGATAAAAAAACTGCAAAAATTTCAGGAAGATCGGTCTACTGATGCAAGCAGTAATAGCTTTTAGAAAAACAAACGAAAATGAAAACGAATACATTTTATGCTTTACGCACACACACCTAATTATACATATATAGAAGATAGATAGAAGATATATGTATCATATTAAGGCCGGGGCACATAGAATCCGTCATACGTTAAACTTTGAGAAATTCAACTGACAAGTCAGTTAAAATACATGTTTTCTTATTAGCGTTGTCACAATCAATACGTGTCCGTCAACACAAAGTACGAAAGTTGGTCAACTTTTAACTTTTGACGTATGTTTAATACTTTGACAACTATCAACTGCTTCTTCTTCTTCTCTGTTTTCTTTTAACTCTTGCTGTGTTATGTGATTTTAATAAAACAATTTTGGTGGAAAACAATAAAATTCAAATTTAAATTAATTAACAAGTTAATAAAATACAAATTAAATTTAAAAGTGAAGTAAAAATAGAGAGCAAACTTTGATTTAACATCCGTCAGCAAAGTATTCATTGTGCCAACCTCATCCGTCGTTACTTTGACTTTAGTTGAATTTGTCAAAGTACAACGTATGACGGGTTCTATGTGCCCCGGCCTTTACTTTCAGAACTAGCGCTTTTACCATAAGTTTTCGAAATTTATAAAGAAGGTTTTGAATTCGCCTTAAGTTCGACATGTATTGGAAAAGTTATTTCTATTTTAAAATTCTCTCAAACTTACTATTAGAAGTAATCAATTAAAATATGTAATTAATATTTGTCATTAAAATATGTAAATTCAAAAATTTTATAAAGATGTATTTATCCATATTTTTTATAAACTGTAAAATTTAATTAAGAAAAACAATAAAAATTAATGAGTTTTCATTTGCTTTTTAATTTCATCATTATTATTTTAAAAAAATACATGAGTTTTTACTCATTTTTTGATAAGAATTTACAATGTGTGTCAGATCTAAATAATTTCTTTATTGATTGAATTATGTACATATGTATGTACATACATTATACATTTGTATTTTTAAAACATAAGAAATTAATTCAATTTGTATGTTTGCATGGCTGCGTATACATATGTACATATGTATGTATTTTATTTTTAGGAAATCCATTAAGATTAAAATTACATAACCAGCTTAATGGTTTAATTAATAATTTTGTTTGAGTAATTGTTTTTTCAAACCCCATTAAGTAAAATGGATTTTGAGAGTTTCAAGTTTTATCGTTGAAAACGTTTTTTGAAAGAGAGGCATCTAATAAAAATTAAATAAAAAAATAAAATATGTCATTGTAAAACACTAGCTGTAGGATTCTCTTAATGCGAATGTACATTTCTTTTGCATATTTATATTGAAAACAAAACAAACCTACCGTTCCAAAGTGGTAGCGATGGCGAATTCATTGGTTATAGCTGGTAACGCAACTGTCAATCTCCATATATAAAAAAAAAAAAAAACTGTAAAATATTTTTTCATATGTATGTAGTTTGACATTCGGGCGGGCTAACGGCGAAAATTAATGTTTTGGCCTTTACTACCAACTGGTAATTGATTCGATTTGTGTGAATAAAGAGCGAAAATTAATTAATTACAATATTGGTGCAAGATCATAGTTAACACTAGATATACCAGACCAGTCAAAATGACTGTTTTCGGTATTTCAATTTAAAATTCTTAAATATGTTGGTAGTAAAAATAATTTGTATATAAAGACTGGAAACCTTATAAAACACTTCCTTTTCAAGAACAATTGCTGGTATATCTAGTGTTAAAAGGAACTTGCAATAATTGCTTCGCATCGTTTTGCTCCATTAATGGGTTCTTTTCGGACCCCTTCCTTTAATGATTATAGGCAACCGATTGCAAAATTTACTGCAACCTTACCCTCATTGAGTCGCGTGCTACCATCAGCCTTGATTTTTTTCGCTAGTGATTCCATACTGTCAACTCTTGGCCTTCTTTCTCATCCCTAATAATTGGTAGCTTTTGTCCAAGGTGTATATCACCCATAGCATTCACATTCCTAAGTGTAATGCCATCTAATCACAAGCTAAGAATATATTTTTGTTTCCCCAAAAACGATGGGTCAGCTCATATTTAGAGCAACTAATATAAAGAAGAGCTGCCTGTCAGAAATTTTTTGGCTGCACTTGCAATATTTATGCTTTTTCTTGAATTAAAAGAGACTGTATTTACCCATTTGAATCGTTTCTAACAAAAATTTATAAAAAGTAGAGGCAAGGAAATTAATTTAATTTTATAACATATAGTAGGATGATCCATAGGAGTTCAAGTTTATCTGGCGCCCAACATGGTTGTCTTTATTATATCGTTTTAAGTTATTAAGAACGAAATTAGATTCCAATCGTTTTACTCAAATCTCTCTAGAAAAGCATTAAAAATTGCAAAATTTTTACATGGTGAAGGGTATATAAAGTTCGGCTTAGCCGAATATAGCATTCTTGTTTTAAATAAAAATTCATTGAAAATAATTACACATGTATGTATTTTTATTATTTATTTTAAGTGATAATATTCTGGAATATAATAATACGTTGGTTTAAGATGTAAATAAAGTTATTTTGGAGACAAACAAAAATCATTGCTTAAACGACAGAGTAAAAAAATTATAAAAATACATTGTTTTTTTTTTTAATTTTAAAATATATATTTTTTTAAGAAAACGAGTTTCAATCTAATTGAATGAAATTTTATATTAGGCATTGATTTAAAATTGCGTCCTTTTAAACAATAATCTTCCCTTTTTGTATTTATTTTTATCTTTATTTCTTATTTACTTCTAAATAATAAAGAAATATAAAAAAATTTTAAAAGAAAATTAAGCGTACGAGAACGAATTGCAAATCGTAATGCTGACTGTGTGGGGCGGGTGATCAAGAAACTTTATGATTGTTATAAAAATGTTGATGATTTGTTGCGTATGAGCTTTGTTTGAGCAACGCGGGTTTAAGAAGGGGATATTTTCTTTATACGTGTTTTGCATGTAAAAAGCAAATATGTAATTGGAATTAATAAAATAAAAAATAATTTCTCTTTTATGCTTTTGTTGTTATTTGTGCTTTTATGTAGTTTTTATTTATTGTAGTCTACTTCTTTTTGCTTTTACCCAATGTCAGGGTGTGGTGTGAAGCTGCTAATTGTGATTTGCGCCTGGAGAACTCCATAAATTCTTCTTCCAATTTCTTACGTGATTCTTCTAATTTACGTTTTTCTTCGGCATGATCTCTTTTTAGCTTTTCAAATTTGGCATGTAGTTCTTTTTCAGACTCCTTGAGTTCAGCTTCTTTTTCTTTGACTCTTTGAACGAACATTTGACGAACCTCCTCCTCTTTTGCCTGCAATTCAGCTAAATGATTCGAACGTTTAGCCTCAAAGGTTTGTTGAAAGGAAATAGGTTTATTGTCGGAATCCACATCAGAAAATCCCATTTCTTCTAGTCTTTTCTGGCGATACAACTCATAGTGTTTGGTGTGGGTTTTCTCACGCATATCCTCCATATTAGTGCGTATTAACATTTCGCGCAACTTAACAAAGTCACAATGGGTTTCATTTTCTACCTGTACTGTGCCCCAAGGATATTGTCTAGCACGTATAAGTTTATTGCCCACCTTAATAAATTCTGTAGATCCTACGACAGCAAATGGAACGTGATCATTCATGGCTGAATTAGTTTCAGCTACAGTTTCGTCTTCGGTAGGGAACTGGTAAATATGTACACCATTATTAGACAGTTCTTGCATAATTTTAGACTTAAACCTCTGCAACTCAATTTTGGATATGGTGTCGGCCTTGGCTATAATGGGTATTATATTTACTTTGCTGTCCAATTTTTTCATACACACCAAATCTAAACTTTTCAATCCATGACCAGTTGGGCATATAAAATACAAACACACATGTATGCGTGAATCATGGCATGCCACGAGAGAACGTTTGATTTTCAGTTCCTCTTGCAGATAAGCTTCAAATTGAGCATCTATATAATCGACAACTGCTTTGAATGAGTCATCTTTATTTATCTGATCGCCATAACCCACTGTATCGCAAATTGTTAGTTTTAGACGTACATTACTTTCCTGCAATTCATATGTGTGTGCCTTTAATTTGACATTTGGCAATGTATGAGAACTGGGTGTGGACTCGAAGCTGGTGTTGAATAAAGTGTCCATTAAGGTAGATTTACCCAGGCCAGTTTCACCAATACACATCACATTAAAAACAAAACCATTTTGTACACTTTTATTAACTAATTGATCAGGAAGACTGTCGAAACCCACATGTCCCGATTGTTTTAGCGAGCGTAAATGTATTTCTTTCTTTTGATTATAAATTTCAACTTCAGCAGTCATCTTTTTCAAATAATTATGGATTCCACTTTATCACCAATATTGTCTGTTTGAATTACTTTATTATGGATTTTCTTCAGTCAATAATATTAATTTATAAAAAAATAATTCGTTGCCTGTAAAACCGTCGTTGCGTTCAAATCAAAAATTTTAACAAGAATGCATTAAAAGATGTAATTTTTTTCACTTTATTCTTCACTTTCTATAAATTTAGAAAAAACTCTAGTTTTCTCTTTCACTCACTCAAGATTAGCGATTTCATCATTGAAAATATATACACTTAAAAAAGAGAAAGTTATATTGTAGACACTAAAAAATTGTTGTATTGATTTTAGAAAAAGAGTAGAAAATACACATAAAAGGGAACTGACTAAATTGATGTACTCGCTCTCTTGTTTGTTTATTTTATTTACAAGAAAAAATTTAATAAGATTATGGTCATTTATTTTTTATATAATATTTGCTGTAAATTTTATATATTAAAGATACAAAATCTAGTTAATAATAACAAGTTTTTTAATTCATAAAATGTAAAATGTAAAATATGTCTGAGAATAGTCTGCTATGAAAGCACTCAAACCAGGGTTGCCATACTACGATGAAAGTGGCAAAAATCAGTTACGGATTAAAACCATACTTCTATCTTATGTTGTAGGGATCATATGTAATCAAAATAAATCCATGGAAACTAATTTTTTTGCACAAAACAAGTAAAAATATATTTTTGAGCGGATAAACTTTTTGTTTAAGATGCTTTTAGACTAGCAGCAAAATTGAACATGTACCAAAAAGAGTGAAGATCTAAAGTACTTAAGTAGTAGTGCAAACAATAAAAGTACGGGCTCTACGTCAATATTGTGCATTTAAAAAAGCTCTGTGCGAGTGTATTATTGTATTATTGCAGGTTTTACTCAAATTCCACCGAAATATTAAATAAAAATATTTGTAACTATTATTTAATAAAACTAAAAAGAGTTTTATTTAAACAAAACAATATTGACAATATTCTTAAAGGTGGAATAAAATATATTTAAATATATTTCAATTAAAATTTTCGCGGGATTTGCCCATTTAATGGTCTTTAAAGTATTAAAACATATAGAAATATCACATCAGTTTATGGGAAAAGATAAATTTGTTATAGCTCATTGCGGCCTAATCATTAAACGAGAATAGATTGCAATGCCCTCTAAAGCCAGAACTAACTGAAGTCTTATCATTAAGGAATAGATTGTTAATGTACTTTGTCATTGTTGGAATGTCGGTTGCAAATAGACAAAATTTTTTTATATTAAGAATATTTTTAAGAAAATTATAAATGATTTTAAAATTTTCTTTAATTATTTTTAGGTGTTTTAATTTAAAGTTTCAAAGATTGTAAGGTGCAAACACGATATAAAAGGTTAAGTCCTGCCCTATGTTGTTTACTTATCGAGGCAAAGTAACCAAAAATTATCTATGCTTAAAATACATATCGGAAAATATACAACGGCTTATTTAATTTAATTCAATTCAATTTAATTTTTTTTTATTTCTTGGAAAAAATTTTATTCAAATTAATAAATCGCCAGTAACACGTAAATTGTAAAAAGTTTCTGGTAACTCAGCAAAAAAAGAAGCAAAATAAAAACACTCAAATACACAAAATATCATCTCATAATTTGAGACAAAGAAAAAACATCAAGAGAGTAAAAAATTATTTGAAAATAAAACTATATATTAATAAAAGTTTTAAATAAAAACCTGTAAAATTATTAACAATTAGTTTGATATTAACAAAAGTTTAAGTTATAAAACTTAATAAGAAAGTACTCAAGGAAACAGTTTTGAAAATGTGAAAAACATTTTTTTACTGAAAAAGAGAAATAGGTACATGGAGAAAGAGCGTAACTAATATTTGGAACCATTTACAAAACCTTTATAAAAATGCAAAATAAACAAAAACTGCTAAACAAATTTATGGACAAAGATACAAGATGAATAAAGAATCGTAAAAGGTAAACAGCAGTTATAAATAATTAATAAAAAATAAAAAGTTTATGATGCTTAAAGATGGTGAAAAGCAAAACACAAGACTTACTTAAAATTTGGACCGCAAGTTATCAGTAATCCACCACAAAAACTTCAATATGTTTTTCTTTGTTGACGATTTTTATTTATAATTTTTAAATTTATTTCAAAGACAATTTAAGATTTTAAAATACATATTTTAATATCGAATTCCATTCCTTTAAACTATTTGTATTTTAAATTAAAGCACTTTAACACTTTTTACTTATGCTTTACTTTATATTCTTAATTTCACTTATTTTTTTTCGGAAATAGCCACACACAAAGAATATTTTCCTTGCTGGTGGTGATTTACAAGATTTAAGAGCACCAAATATACACAAACAGTTTTTGATAAATATTTTTCTTCTGGATTTATTTTCGATTTTTACTGCATTTTTATTTCTACACACTTGCAATTCCCTCGTAAAATTTTCATTATTTTTAATCTTCAAATGATATATTGATCAATTAGAGGGTAAATAAAAACTTAACTCCATATTTTTTGCTGTTAATTATTTCGACCGTCACACGTTTTTATATTGTTATTTACACAATTTAAAAAAATTAAAACACAAACATTTTGTTATAATCCAGCTTTCGTTTCAGCCAGACCAATAACGCCAAACGTACGCTTTAAAATTTCCGCAGCAACTGAGCGCTTTTTCTTCCATCCAATGTTGCTAAAAACTTGTTTGAGATAAACGTTATAACAACAACAAATGGCTTTTTGTTCTTGAATTTGCTTTGTACACTCATTCATTTTGTATAATCTCTTACTCTCTCTGCGTGCTCTCAGATTTTGTTTGAGTAAAATTTCTGTATTTATACACTCAAATTCTTGTGCATACAATCAGAATGTTAAAATGAAACGGTAGTCTATAATGTTACGGAAACTTGATGTAGAAGAAGAGGGATGCCAACATTATTACCGGAATTTATCAAGAATAATGGTAATATTCAAACATTGTTCGCTTTTGATGTAATTTAGTGTTGGTAAACGTAAAAAATATGTTTGAGGCTAAATGTTAGAAATCTGAAAACTATCACATGGAATTAATTTGACCGATGATTTGTTTAATCTAAATTGTTAATTTTTTTTATCTAACTTCAATTTATTTATTATTTGTGGTTTAGCAAGCTTAAACTGAAGAAAGTGCGACTCAGGAAATAACTTTAGAAATATGAAATAATCCGTTTGAGAAACTGCTATCCTGTGGAAATACGTTTGATATGAAATTATCGAAGAAAATTTCAAACCAAAATTTTAAAAATGATTACAAATTTTTTTTTTGTTTAGAAGATTTACTGTGAGAAATAATTTTTAAAGAAAATATTCAGAGCTAATATTGTTTGGTAAGATAATTTATCAGGTGTGAGTAGTTCAACAGTTGATTAAATTTTATTATTGTGCAACCGCGGTGGCTCATTGCAAATAAAAAGCGAAGAATATCGTTAGCTCAAATACCAATAAAGCCACACCGGATCCTAGAGTAGAAAGGAAAAAACATATTAAGGAAAGCAAAAGATCGTGAGTTCAAGACCCCAGTAGGTTTTTCGAAGTAAAAAGAAGAAAAAATTGTTATATAGTCTTGCAGTGGCTGTAATAACACGACGTCTTCGTGTCGTAAACAGCAACATATAAAAGTTTTCAAACTCAGCAGTATTTAGAGTAAAATGATGTTTAGCCGTGATGGCTTAGTTGGTTTAAGCGCTAACACACCACATTATGAGTTCAAATCTGCCGTTAGAGACTTGAATACAAAAAGAAAAAAATTGATGTTTAGTATGGAAAACATGCGGTTCTAAAAAAACAGTAAAACGGCGCATATTGTGTAGTCTAAAATTAGAAATGTTCGTTTTGTGGTTATTTTCCTGATTATTTTCCTGGCCGGTAAGGTCACCCAATTTTATGAGTTTTTTTCAGTTATGAAAAAGCCTTTATTCCAAATGCCCTGAGCAATATATTCAACACCGAAAGTACTGCCAGGAGTAGTAAGAGAACTCGTAATCGAGAAATTAATCCGAGCAGCAGCCAGTTACTGATATAATTTACTCCAAAGGCATTAAAAGTTTTTTATTCATAAAAATTAATTTTTAAAGAGTATTTTAGCCAAGTGCGTGTTGAATTTACACAAAATGAGTTCCGTGCTGTTTATGGAAAACTCTTTAATTTTCAATATCATACTCTTCTTATTTGTTTAATGCCTGTTAGCCTATTACAGTTCAAATGCTAAAACAGTAGGTGCCAAAGTCAAATCTTATTATTAAAATAATTACTATTGACAGGATATACTGATTTTTTGTCTGCGTATTACGGTTTAAAAGATACGAACATAAATGTAAAACACATCTCTATGAAAACACAATTTATATTTTAATTTCATTTTGAAACTTGTCTTTATTGCGGTTATAGAATTACTCCATACTCAAGTGTCTGCATATAACGGTTTAAAAGGTATGACTGTATAGTACATTAGTATCACATTTCTTTAATTTTAATTTTACTTTATTATTTGTTGGTGTAGAATCTATTATAATATTTCTATGAAATTTCATAGTTTTTATCAAGGCGAATAAATATACGGTGGGACCGACGGCGAATTCGTTAATTTTTGTCCTTAAGCCTGGTACTCTATTCGGATTTGTGAAAATTGTTGAGCAACATTGAATATTTCATGTGGAAAATTTGACATTTACAATGTAGTGTCTATCTCGCGATTTAAGAAAATTTAACGTTTTATTGTTTTAACGTATACCGAATTATTTTAGAAATGTAAGTAAAATACATATGATCAGCGTTTTTTTTTTATTCCGTATGAAATAATGCATCTTTGCTTTATTTCACAGCTTTGATAAAATGTTGCTAGAAACATTTCATATGTTTTTCTACAGTAAAAACAGAGTACTACTTCTGCAACATTTTTTCATGACTTTTTCGTACAAATTTTTTATGTATGTAGTTTGACAGCATTCCAGATTTTTTATATATGGAGTTTGACAGTTAGGCTACCGGCAAAAATCAAAAAATTTGATATCGCTCCCACCATGGCGAAATCATGCACCAGGTGGTGGCAGTGGCGAATTCGTTCATTTTCGCCGTTGCAGAAAACGTCAAACTCCATGTATAAAAAATCAACGAAATTTTTTTTATATGAAGTTTGACATTTTCTGCAACGGCGAAAGTTAGTGAATTTCGCCACTGCCACCACCTGGTACATGATTTCGCCATGGTTTGACATATTCTGCAACGGCGAAAATGAATAAAATTCGCCACTGCCACCACCTGGTACATGATTTCGCCATAATAGAAGTATTATAATAGATGCTACAGCAACAAATAATAAATATTCGCCTTGGTCTTTACTGTGCCAGAAATAGAGGTTTGAGACAGACGGACAGACATTGTACCGAAAACCTAAGAAAAAATTTTCCCTTATGCACTTCTTACACCTCGTGTTTTGTTTCATTTAGTAAAGAATATCCTTATTATCCGTACCCATTAGAAAAATAAAAAAAGGAATGATTTTTTTACAATCCATTGCCTTCTAATAGAGATAAAAAATGAGAACAATAAAGAAAATTGACGCATGTAAATTATTTACCCTTGAAAGTAAAATTGATTATGAACACAATAACATAAAAAGTTCAGCGGAAAGCTTTATTAAGTCATTCATTTAAATTTTGGCACAAATGTGCCACTTTAATGTTTTTGTAGAAAGTGTCTACCGACACCTGTTGAAAATAAAAAATTAAATATAAATTTACTCTACATAATTTTTTAGGTTATAAAGAATTTATTCATAAATAACAGGAAAAATACATAATATCGATCAATAAAAAAATTTTTAAATTTTTCATTGAAAACATATTGATAAAAACATTAATTTTTTGATTCATAGCAAATTGAAAATCAACTTAAATCAAATGTTTAGGATACTGTTTATTTTTACACGATCTTTTTGAAAGAAAGACATTTAAATTTTTTGGAGATAAAAATTAATTATTATCTAAATTATGTTGAATATAAAGTAGATAAAAAATATGCAGCAAGTTATTCGCTTTGAGTAGAAAATTTTACATGTATTTTAAAATTTAAGAAGTTACATTAATTAAAATTAAAAATGTCGAAAACGTGGTTCATTAAAAACTTTATAGAAATATACAATTTGTATGTACTCCATTTTTAACGCAAATGAAAAAAATGGATAAATATTTTCGTGGATATGATTTTTATTTAGCTATGGAAACATTTATCGATATTAGAAAAAATATTCTTTTACAAATGTATTCGATATTGCCAAAAAACTTTCTTTAAAATCTTTTTTCGATATGACGAAAATTTTAATAAAAATTTTATCGGCATGATTAAAAATTTTCTATTCAATAATTTTTTAATAAGGCATACAATTTTAACAATATGTCTAAAAATTTTTCCTTAAAATTTTTTATCGAGTTGAGTTTCTTTTTTTTTTTCAAATTTTATTGATATGACAAAAACATTTTCTCAAAAAATTTTATCGATATTACAAACAGTTTTCTATAAAAAGTTTAATCGATATGACAAAACTTTTAATAAGATTTTTTATCGATATAACATTTCCATAGAAAATTATCTATGGGCAAAAAAATTTTTTTATAACAATTATACCGAATTAAAAATCCAATAGAATATTTTAACCAAACAGCAAAAATATGTTTTTTATAAAACGGGGTTATGGCTACGAAAAAAATTGTATAATAAATTTTATTGATCTGGGTAAAATTTTTGTATCTAAAAATTTATCTTGCTGTCCAAATTGTACAGATAATATTTCCGACATGACATATAACTTCAAACTTGTGTGTAGAAACTTAATCAATTAAAAAAAAATATATAAATAAAGATACAAAAATTTCTTATCTTAAAAAATCTATAAAATCACAAATTACACATAGAGAAAAGAGATTCGTTGTGACAACCGAATATCGTCGCAAGAATTAAAGAACGCCGTAACTGACGAAACATGAAATGTTTACTAGAGCCAAAAGAAAACCTGTATAAGAGTAAAAATTTCATATCACAAAAACTATACAACTTAGGAACACGATTTAAAAAGCGTATTTTTATTTTTGACTGTAGTCATTTTCTCTCAGTTCTATTATTCCTGGTGGATAATAGAATTCTATAACGCTTTAAGTGACACATTTGGCCCATTTTTTTTTAGTAAAACTTAATAGCTGTTAGTTAAAGTGAATAAATAAAGTGGGATAAATATTTTTTGACGCAAAAGTGTCGTAAGCAACAAATGTTAAAAAATAACAGTTTTTGTTAGGCTTACGACAAAGAAGACACTGGTACTTTTTAAAACGAAGACGGCGTAAGTGATTTTTTTTTTTCATCATACAAACATTGGGCAGACACCAATCGACGCAGTAATTTCTTCTAATAAAAATGATGCAAAAAAACGTGTTTTCGATTTTTGGTCAGTTACAGAAAATTTTATTAATTTTATGTATTATTCGTATAAACAAATATGCGAAACTATATTTCGAAGAAAAGTATGTTTTTAATAAATTTATTAATGCTTGTCCATAGAAAATTTTTGCAGTGATAAATAAAAACATTTTTTTATCGGGAAAAAATGATTTTCAAAATATGAAAATGTTATACAGAAATGTTAACGACACATTAAAGATTTCCTACGATAAAAAGTTTGAAATAGTAACACTAAGTATTTATTGAAGTCTGTTCCAAGTAAAAGGTTTTCTGCAGGAATTTTATCGATAACAAAAATTCTGTAGATATTTTATTGTTAACAAAATCAGAAAAAAAGTTTCAATGAAATTTACTAAAAAAATTATTATCGTTATTTTTTCGATTAAATCATATGTATTTATGTGTATAAAACCGTTCTTGAACAATGTCCACCACTGTTTTGCTTAGAATTTAGGTCGATAGAAAATTGTAATTGATAACAAAAATGTTTTTTGTTTTTTAAATTCATTACGGTATTAGTTTTTTTAAAAATCATTTTAATAAAAGTAATTTTAATAAAAGTTTTCAGAAAATGCAAGAAAAAATTCAAGTTTTTATTAATGGAAAATGTGTTTTTTCAAATGTCGTAACCATTATTTGTACAAACGATTATTCAAAATTTTCTGACACGTATCATTACGAATGACGATTTAAAGCAAATAAACGTGAAATCCTTCGATTAATATTTGGGTATGATTTTCTAATTTTAATAAGTATTTGAAAAGGAGAAAATATTTTCGGTCAAATATTTTCTTCTTGGTCAAATATTTGACTTTTTAATAAAAATATATGTTTTCTAGTTTTTTAGCAATTAATTTTAAGTATCTACAAAAAAAAAAAAAATTTTTGCTAGTATTTTTTTTTCTCATGTAATAAGTTATAAAATTCTAAATCCTAAATCCTTTTCTTTTTTTTAATATTTAAAAAAATATTTAATTTGTTTTTACAACTGAGTGATTAAGTGGAGTAGAGGAGTACGAGAATATTGAATGGCTGAGTAAATGACTAAAAAATGGTGAAATTTATTCTTTTCATGCGTCTTCAATGAACAAGAAATACTTTCTGATTTTCTTAATGCAATTGGATATACAAATGTATGAAGGTATGTCTGCATGCATGTGTGTATATATGTATGTATTCGAATGTGTACGTGTTATCGCTGTGCGTAATTGTATGATGCTTGGTAATTCTTTAAAAATTCTACACACATTTAGCTTTATTGGCTTAACTTTTGTGTTTTCTTTATCGTTTTTTCTGTTTTAAAAATATGTATATTTAGATGGTATTTGCCTTTTTATTCTATTGTAAGTTTGAATGTCTCTTTTATTTTTTCTTTTGTTATTATAGTCTGCTTTTAGGAGCTTTAACTGATTTTTGGTATTCGTTTCGTTCATTCACACTTTTTGCATTTTAAGTTTCAGTGTCTTTTCTTGACTTTAACTGAGAGATTCCCTTTTTTCGTTTGTTTTCTTTTAAGGATGTTTATGTTCATCTGCTGGTAGTAACAACAAACTGTTCGGTTTGTATTTAGTTCTTGTTAGTCGCTTTATCTTTCGTAGTGTCACGTCTTCTTAAGCTATAAATGCGTTTCTTTGTTCAGCTTTCTATTGACTTATATTTCATTTCTTTAGTAAGTATTTTGCGTTCTATTCTCGACTATTTGTCTGTCTCCCTATCTTTTCTACTTTTTAGATTTTTTCAAGATGTAGTTGTGTTGTGTTAGAATGTTTGTTTTTGCAGAGAGAGATTAAGTTTCGCTTTCCACTTTATATGATTTAAGGTAAAATTTAAAAGATCAAATTGAAATAAGTTTAAATGTAAATGATAATGGCTACCTGGCACAGTTTTCTTCAAATATAAGAGCCACTCTATCTAAAAGCAACAAATAATAATTTAATCGATATTTCAATTTTGATGTTATCATTTTTTTTTTAAATTATTGGTTCTTTTTTTTTGACCGAAAGGTTTCTTCTTTCCATGACATTGAGCGGGTTATAAATCTACATGTGAGCGAATTCACCAGCTGCTAATACTATAAACAAAATAATCTACTGAATTCGGGCTTATTTACTAGCTACTCGTGAACGCGTTGGTTTATTAGTTGAACTGATAAAAATTTCTGTGTCTTATAATGACACGCTAATTCCACTTCTTGAAAGCTCCCCAGTAAGTAGATTAAAATTTATATCAATGTTATCGAGCGTAGATGTAAACCATATTATTACCAAGAGCAAGGATTCCAAATTAATTACTAACTTCCATATTGGAAATTTCTATCCCTATAATTTCCCAGAAATCAGTTTCTTTAATCCCCAAAAAATCCCTCTATTGATATTTATGGATTACTTGAATCCCTTTGAGTTTTTATGTTTGTGACCTGCACTGTAATTTATTTTCTTTTGAAAATATACCATGTTGTTCCTTTCCACACTCGTTGATACCTCAAATGGACAAATGTTGTAAAATGAATGAATTGAATTTATGAATGTACATTTAATTTACGAATGTAAATTTAATTTACGAATGTAAATTTAATACCTCTGAAACTGAGTAATTCTGCTTAAAATTATAATGCTATTTACACACCTTCAAGCATTTAATAATAAACATCGATTAAGTTATTATGGCTGAATGCCTTTAATTGGCTCATATTCAAGTGTAAAGAATATAACAAGCTGCCAGATTTTTTCACATTAGAAGAATCTTAACAATTTTAAGCGTCTATAAATGAAAATTGCTCTTACATGCAGTATGACAGTTCAATTTCAAACACACAAATTTTGTGTGCATTGTATTGAGGTGTGTGTTGTTTAACAATATTTTCAACAAAGTTATATGTTTATATATAAAATAAAATAAGCAAGGGATAAATAAAACGTGACAATATATTTTACAATAAAATATTTCCAGATCCAGTCTCAAAAGACGTTGAAGAATTAGTAACCCTAAAAAATAATTAGACAGCTAATAATTTAGGATGAGGCTTAATGAAATTTTATACAAAACAAACAATTTTTTTAACTTCAAATGCTTTTTTAAGCATAAGCAGATTTCTCGAGCAAAATTACCCTAAGCGATGAAGCGGATTTTCAGTTTAATGGCCTTGTTCATCGCAATATTGCGGGAGAAAGATCCCGGCTGTTTACGAAAGGCAGTTTCAACAAAACTGTGCTAATGTTGTTATTACAGCGAAAATTTCCTCGTTGTGTACTCCCACATTTCAGTATGGAAACTTGGTCTTACAGATCATTTAATTGAACACGATGTTTCCTTTTATAGAGTTGTTAGAAGTAAAATATCTACGTTAAAAAGCATGCGAACATAGGTGTATGTAAAACCGAAATTAAACGCTGCAGCCACATTTTGTAAAAAAACTGAATATCTTCCAGCACAACCGCAGATGCCGTTTGCCTCTATTCTATATGTTTTCTAATTAATTTCCATGTTGCATACATTTTAGCAAATTGTTTTTTTCTTCTATTTATATTTTATAGGGGTTTTAAAAATAGATAAATGTGCTCCAACAGCAGTTGTATTTTCTATAAAAAAATATGTAAATTTTTTTTATGATCTCTTTTTTTAAACATATTAAATATCGGTGAGGCCACCTAACTTTGTTAAATCAAATGCTTTTCAAGCATTTAAATCAACGTTTATTTTAAATACATTTGATTAAGGCAAAAATTTAATTAAACACATTCCACAGCAACACAATTATTTTAAGTTTTACAGAATTAAATGAAATTCATGAATATGCAAGTTAAACAAATGCACACACAGATTGATACCAACAGTTAAATTTAATTCAAAACGAAATAAATACCTGTATGTGTAAGAAAATAATGCTGTTCTTTATAAAATAAATAAATATTCGTAGAAAATAAAATTACTTTCAAAAGTGACTTATGACAAATTTTCCGTAAAAATTTGTCCTAAAATACAATAAGCTTTTGATAATTTTTGATTCAAAATATATCAAAAATCACGTTACAATATTAATTTATTTCTGTCAGTGTGTGAAATTTAAGTGAACTTTTTACCACCTAAAAGTAGGCAACGATTTGGCTGATTTTCAAAAGCAAAATTTTCGAAATCATCTAACTAATAAGTTAATTTTAGCACGGACATGCAAGGGCCTTACCTTAAGAGGTCGGAAATGAATGTGGTAAAATTACAAATGAAATTACAAACTTTT
Source organism: Cistogaster globosa (assembly GCA_937654795.1). Lineage (NCBI taxonomy): Eukaryota > Metazoa > Arthropoda > Insecta > Diptera > Tachinidae > Cistogaster > Cistogaster globosa. The sequence goes on from OW569404.1 coordinate 26,846,668, forward strand.
TCACCTGTGGTGTAGGGTATAACTAATAAAAATGGCTTGATACCATCATACTCTATGCCTTCCATGAGACTGCGGTTTATTATCATGTTACAGTGACTTCATTATTTTGTAGTTGAAAATGTCTTCCGTGGTTAAATCCCTGATTCTTGGTAGCCGTCAGTTCTTCATTCTTGTCGTTTGTGTCATTTTATATAGGCTGAACCGGCTCAAAATTTACATCAGAAATTCGTTGCCACCTGAAGACTCTCATCGGTTGTAGAATTAGTTTTTTATACAGCCATTTACCCAAAATTTATTCATTATTTATTATTTATTCGCTTTAGAGAAAATTAGCTGTAATAAATTTTTCAGTCAACTTTAGAGCATCTGTGATGGGGGATTGTGGCACTTCCAAATTTTAATCGTACTATTAAATACTGTATTTAAAGATGAATTTAAATTTTCTCTTCTTTTTTTCTGTTTTTTTTTTTTTTCTACAACATTCTCATAATTTGTATTTTGCACAACTTAGTTTGGTTGACAACTGAAACATAGTATCTGGAGTTTTTGTAACATTTTATTTATACATTTTAAGTCTACATTACAAACAATATGTGCGTCTGTGTGAATGCAGCGAGGTATACGTGTAAATTCCAATAACGATTTCTATATTACGTTTTGTGGATAACTGCAAACTTTGATAACGAATGAAATGCGTGAAGCTTAAACTATTTTCTTAATACGTAAAATTTTGAAATAAATTGAAAAATAGATGCAAACATTCCAAATAACAACTTTAATATATACATACACACACACATGTACGTGATAAAATGTGTGTAAGAACATGTTTTTAAATGCTTCACTATTTTAATGTCAAAAAGTCATACATGCAAACGATTTATGTCTACGTTTAGTGTAACGAGGACAATTAAAAAAGTATTTTTGTCAAAAAATGTCAACGGAATGGTGCCTTCTAGTTCTTACTCTGTAGCTCTAGCTAGATTTTTTCCCATGATTTCGCTTTTTTAGAAACTTACGCAGCCGTCCACACTACGGTCTCGCCCAATCTCGAACAACATGCGATTTTAATCAACACAGCAATCCAGAATTCACCAAATCAGCCAGGATTGTTGTTATTGCTGCTATACAAGAAAATACATTTTTTTCCTGCGTTACTTTACAGGCGCCATAGTTACCTTAGCTGTTGTGATATTAGAGGAATTCCTCTAAAATTTCGTAGGTCTCAGACAGGTGCCTTTACAAACTCGTTTGTTTACGCTTAACATCATCGGTTTCCTTTTTATCTCTACTCTGGAAAGCTTTTACTGCTTTTTACTATTTATTTAATTTATTTAATCTACTCATCCTACAACAATTATTATTATTTTTTTTATAATAAAGTCGGTAATGGGATATGAACTACCAGCAAAGCTGCTGCCGCTTTTAAAGCAGCTTAGTTAAAGCTTACTAAATTTTACTCTAAGATCGCTTAAAAAAGCAGCAGTATTATTTATTTTTAGCGCCAAATCGCTAAAAAAAATATAAAGAAAATTCTTTTAAGAACTTGAAAATAATTTGTTAAGAAATTAAATACTTAACCAATTTTCAGAAAAATTAGAAGAAACAATCGGAATAAATATTCTGTTTTTTTTCAACTAATATAAATTAAAACAACTACTCCTTTTATTTTTTCTTTAGATCCCAACTGACACTTATATGAAGTGCAACTTATACCTTTCCATGGTGAAGGTCAAAATTGGTCCCTTAGTAGATCTTGTAGTATTTAAATATCTTAGACTATCTAATCTTCTTTGGAAAAGCATAGTCCACGTAAGGCTGTCGGCGAAAGTTTTAACATAGAATTACCTGTGTAGTTGCAGCTCTGCGCAGATGGGTATTAAAAATTACTATTAAACTTAGAAAAAATGTTGATGAATTCGGATTTAAGTAGAAGGACATCCACACCTGAAAAAATGTCGTAAAGACATTCGTCGGGGTTGCAAGAAATTCGCTGGAGGACCTGTTCAAGCTGGTGTAGAAAAATGTCTTCCAATATCAAAAAACGTCAGCCTGTATCCCTGTTATTCTACTTAAAAAAGAAGTAAAGCATTCGTATAACTGTCATTTCGTCTGGCAGACACTCGCAACATGTAGTGCAATCCGTTTTAACTGCGTGGATTATGAAAAAAATCGGAAATGGATATTGCAGAAATTACAAACGGAAAGACAAACTTAGATATACCCTTTTTCTTGTGGTGAAGGGTACACAAATAATAAGATTTCGAACTGCACTTACTGCCACTGATAAAATAAAAATAATACTAGTTATAGCTAACGTGTTTTTCTTTCGCCAGACTGCTCTAAAAATCTTAAGATTGGAGGAGAAAAGCGCTAAATTACCATCACTGGTGTCGGTTAGTTTTTCCTCTGATTTTGTTTAAATACACCACACACTTGTTGATGGTAGAAGCTATGACTTATTTAGCTCTCTTCTTTCTTAGCTAAGACAAATATGTAAAGGATTACCAAAACTTATATTCGGTACAATAGTCTGACTTTTTTTAAATCCTCTTCTATTAAGACTTTATTACTATAAAGAGAGTATTAAAAGATTAGTGCACAATATTTTTTAAGGAGTTACTTAATTTTCCCTATTGATTTATAAGTGCTTTTAAGACACCTTTGTTTTAAACATATTTATTCCCTCTGTAACCCACTGACAAGTAAGTTGTGTGATAGAATTTACACGTTTTACTTTATTCATAGTAAGAGGTGAAGAGTTGTGTGTGTTTATATTTGTAGAATAATTTTAAGAAACAAAAACTACAACAACAAAAATAGGTTAAGTAAAAGTGTGAGATTTACAACAAATGTCAAAACACAAATATGGTTATAAAAAGGAAACGGAAATTGATATTCTTCACATGTTCCTTAATTCAAAGTAACAATAATATTTTTATATTAGTACTTTCTCGTTACAACATGGTATTACTGTAACAGTGTTTGTGGTATCTTAAGTATAAATTGTCAAATTCAAATTGCTAATATCGTAAAGCACTTTATGCAATAAAGTCTAATAATGTCGTAGGTCATTTTATGAATCCAATATAATACAAGTGATGTAAAATTGATTAGCTTTGGCAATGCTTTTTCTCATTTAAAAAGCAATTTTCTCATAACTTTGGGTTTGAGGAATATTAAAATTAATGCGAATGAAACCTATAGCTGAAGAAACTGTATGAACCTACTTGGCTATTGATATTACATAGCATGCGTCGCATGCAGCACTTTTTAAATTATGTTGAACTAATTTCTTACAATCAAGTAAATTTTGTAACAGGTAAAAGATAAAATCAGACATCACTGTTATGTACACTGGTTGTTATACGTTGCAGAGTTTTACTGCAATTTAATGTTGTTGAAAAAGTGAAAAAGCAAAACTTATTTAAAATTAAAGTCAATCATATTAAAGGCCCAACTATAATGTGCACATGCTTAAATGAAGGATATTTGACGAAAAGCTTGTCACCTATGATTAACATGTATTTCTACAGTTGCTTAAGTTAGCTTAAGCCAGCATACGCACATTAAAGTTGAGCCTTTATTATCAAGCATTTAAAAATGCATCTTTATTTAATTTCTTTTATAGCTAAACAATTTTAATTTGTTTTTTTTTTCTGCTGCACGTGTTTCATATGTAGAATATTATAAATATTTAATGGAACGTAATGAAAAATATTAGAGGTTGTTTCTTTTATAACTTTGTGAGAATATATTGCAATATGTCAGTTTTTATATTTCAAATTTAAAAATCTAACCCGCCCTAAGCCGTTCCTTTTTAAAGAAAAAATTTAAATGTTATTGATCGAAAGAACGAATTAAATGAAAACAACTTTTATTCCATAATATTTTTAAATGAACAAAACATTAAAAAAATGATTCGTGAATAAAAGATGATGAAGTAATAAAATAAAAGACCAAGCGAAATTATTGAAAATGGGTATACCGTTATCGGTATGTGGAAATGCATTTATATTTTCTTCCAAATAAAGGAAAAGAAAAAATGAAGTTTTGTTTACTGCCATTTTATCTTTCGTGAATGACTGTTATTCTGTTCATGACGTTTCTGTTTTCGTAAATCGAAACTAGAAGAGTGATAGGAAAAATATGGACATTTTTATACGTCGTTAAAGATTTGTGTGCAGTTTGAAACGTAGGTAGATCCTGAACGATTTAATGAATTTGGAAATAAAGCAAATATTTTTACATAATATTTACGAACGGATCATGTTAAAAATATAAACATTAAATAAATTACAAAACTAAGGTCAACATTCAAAACTTTAACGATAAAAATTATAGCACATTCAGATTAAATTACACAAAAAGTAACAATATTTAGGATACACACTTGAGAAAGTGAAGTCACTAAATTAAAAATTTGTTGCAGGGTATAATAACGAATACAATCACGGATACAATCAAGTCTGCACATTTTTTGTTTTGAAACTCTCCTTCATGACTCCTTAACTGCAGCCCAAAGTTGCTTGCAATAAATAGGATTTGATTTACATATATTTTTCCTTATGTCAATCCAAAGATTCTCTATTGAATTTAGTTTAGGATACATTAATATTATAGTTTTTAAACAATTGACGAGCTTTTTCTGCTCGTATATTTTGGGTTGTTGTGTTGTTGGAAGTTTTTTTTAACAAAAACAGTTTTTCTCCTATATAATTTGGATATGACAACTAAAAATAAATTGATCACAATTCGGAATATAATAAGCAAGCTCACTCACAACATTATGCTTAACCCTCCATGCTTTACGGTCTAGGACGTAACTCTTGGATCATATTATACATTCAAAAAACATTTGAAATCTGAATGAGAACTTTTGCACAATACAAAATGATTTTGTTTGCATCCGTCTTATCATCCCACTTACTGGAAGTATTTTTTTTATGTGCGTGATGTGTCTATTTTCTAAATTTTGGATCCAGAGGGAGAAAATCACAACTACGTACATTATTATGCAGATTTTAGTGTAACTTGAATAGTACATGTGTAGATCCTAACCTAGACGGTGCCACAAGCTATACCCGGTTTCGAAATTCGAATGTATAGGGAAGAAAAGGTAGAGAACGTGCTACTTACTCTACAAGAACAGTGAAAGTCATTTGTTATACTATAAGACAACTATTGATGATAGAAATAGCCATCATTGCGTATAACAAAGTTTATATCACCTTCTTAATAAAAAAATTAAAAAAAATTATATAAACTTTTGTATAGCAAAAAACAGCGTTGCCAGTAACCTTCTTTTCAAAAACATTTTATAAAAATTTTGAATTAGATTTAATTACAAAACTTTTATAAGCTGCATCTTGAAGCTAAATAAGTAAGTATAAACACAACGAAAATCTAGAATTAACTTACAAAAAAAGTTTTCGTTCTAATTTAATAACAAAACGGTAGAACGGTAGCGCTGTTTTGTACAAAATTGTTGCAAAATTGTGTTTGTGTTACTTTCGCTAACTTGTACACGAGCCAGTGTACCTATGTATAATGGAGATCCGACAAATCTGTATTGTTTCAAGAGGCTTGCAATTGATCTTCATTTTATTAAGGAAACAAAATCTATGATTAATTCTTCGGAATTTAATACTTGCTTTGACTGACAACTGTCAAATGCGTATTTCGCTTATGTAAATCTTGAGGTCGAGCTTGTAGATTTTTTTGGACCGAAAGATTTAAAAAAAATTGGCTGACAACTTTAGGATATTCCATCTGAGGTGGTTTCTATGTGCATAAAGCACAAAATGTGTTTTTTGCTTGTCTGTTGGAAAACTATTACAGCCTACACCAGTTAATTGATCTTCCTGGGGCTTTTTTCACAGATATGCGGTTGTAATTTTGTTCAAGTAAATCTTTTATTATTATGCATAATGTAGCGAAAAACTGGCTGGATTGAAATAATAGGTGTGGTACCTCACAGACATAGTAAAAAATGATTGCCATGTATCTGGAGAACTATAACAGGTAGACTCTTAAAATTTTGCTCAAGCAACTCTGCTGTTGATGTTCATAGCTGGAGAATAAATTGTCTGAATTAAAGCAGTAGGCGTGATAACTCCCATTTAAAGTAAAAAACGATCATCGTGTATCTGGAGAATTTTAACAGATAGAGCCATAAATTTTTATTTAAGAGACTTTCTAATTATATTCATAATCTAGCGAAATACAGAATGGATTGAGAGGAACCATGCCCTCCCATACAATGTGAAAAACTTTTGTCGTTTACCCAGGGAACTGTAAGAAGAATGGTCTTAAAATTTATGCTATCAATAGTGCATAATTATTAAATATATTCTTTTGTTACCATTTATTTTATAAATCTCTTGAACTATGCCACAAACACAATGCATTTTATTGCATTAATGCATCACTCATATATTTACACTTGACACCATTGTATGCAATAAGAAGTGCATGTTGTTGTTTAAATTATTATTACTGTTGTTGGAAAATGCAAAATATATATGAATAAGTGTAGGTCGAAAACAGAGAGTGTGAAAGAGATAGAGAATAATAACTAACGTATCATTTTAATACAACAAATGTTGCTGTTAGTTTGTATTAACATGCATAACACTGATATTTAAACTCGTCCATTTTTTTAATATACAAGAACTTAGGTATCATGTTCATGCATGTATTCTAACATTATTCATTCATATTTCATGTTGTATGTTCATTCAAATAAATTTTGAAATTTGTGTGGTCAATGTAATAAATATATCAATCAATCAATTAAATAAATCTAGAACAGATCTTTTGAGAATACATAGCATGCACATGTATGTATATAATGAAGATAATAAATTTTAGCTTGTTTGATTTTAACATATATTATTTTAACTCACGTAAGATTTAAATGCTTGTGATGGTTTTTAATAAAATTATACACAGACTCACAGAATTTGACTGCAGTATTTGCATGTTTGTCACCTGCTTTAAAAACTAAAGTCAAAAAATCAAAAAATCTAAATCTCAATTCGACTCGTTAATTTTTATATAACAGCATTTAAGTTTACCAATAAAGGTATGATCAGATCAGTCAAATATTTGACTAAAAAGACGTAAGCACTGAATTATGGAAAAATTTTCTCTTCTTTTCAAATATTAATAAGAAATACATATAAGATCCCACTTAATAAAAAAGATAAGATATCATATTTATTATATTTTAAATCATCATACGTAATGATACGTGTCAGAAAAGTTTTAATAAATATTTGTAAAAATAATGGTTACGCTTTTTCGGCTAAATATTTGACTTATCTAACCGCACCTTAAGTAAATAAGTTTGCATGCGGTTTCAATGCGAGATCTTAACGATTTTGCAATAACATACGAAAAAAAATTTAGTATTTTGTTGGGTAACCAAGCTTTGTCTAATTCGCATTGCGCTAACTAAACTTTTCTTCAGTTGTGATATAGGCCTTCTCTTTATGCATACGACTTCAGATAGTCTTTTTGCTTGTTTTAGTGTGCTGACGATGAGTTCTTTTCTCGAAGAGGTCAAAAAGGTACTCAGTGGGTTTGTGATTAAGTGAATTGATGGATTGATGTATTTTAATCTGTGTTTTTGCTCGTTGTAGTGTTGCAAGCAAAATGTCGGTTATAAATTAAAGCTTTTCGGGGCAATTCTTAAATTTCTCTTTTAAATATTTACAAGTGCCAATTTATTTGTTAATCACCATGCTAAACTGTAGAGAAATTTAATTTTGTCTAAAAATGTCCCCCGTTGCAATTGTCTGACTGCAAATCAAACAAAAAAAAAAACAAAATAATTCATAAGTTTAAAAAATACCCTGCTTTAGGTAGCCTGTTTTGTGACACTGTTGAGGCGCTCTTGATAGCTCATACTCAAAATATAATCTACACTAATCCTGTTCTAAGCAAAAATTTGGTGTCAGTCGGTACAATAAATGGTTTTTAAATTGTACAAAAAACAAAAAACTGCAGTTTTTTAAGTTAACATATACAAAGTGACCTATTTTAGGACACAATGGCGACTCCCTCGAAATGTAAGAAAGATTCATACCCAAAAGTAAAGCTCTATAACACCACTGAAACTAGCACATGAACCTTGGCTTGGATCGATTTATTTTTTTGGTAATTTGGTCACAAACAAAATGAGGAGACAATCTCATTTTTTTCTTTCAGTGTAGCTATATAAATGTATATGTACTACAGCGTATGAGTTTTATTCATTAATTGCAAAAACTATACTTGAATTATAAAAGCAAATAACTCAAAAAGAATTTCAATGCAGAATTTCTTAAGAAAACAAATATCTTGAACTTAACTATCCTTCTTTTTCTTTATGTTCAAAAAGAAACATCTCGCTCTATATTTGATTCAAGTGATCAATGACATTTAAATTATAATTTTATTACATTTGGTAGCACAATTTCTCTTTGAAATGTGTGGCTAAAGAATGAGCTAGAATTACCAAAGACATATTTATGTTACTACTACATAGATGACAACCTTAAGACTATTGAATCACATGTCAACAAGAAGAGAGAAAAAAAAATACTTACAACGTGATAACAAATAATAACATAAAAAAACATATAGAATTGAAAGATTACATGGGTAAAAATAATTATTTTCTATAACGTTGTGTCATATGTAAAAGAATGGTGGTTTTTATAAAACTCAAACATTGCTGTTGTTGTTGATGCTTACATTATCAAACAAACACACGTCAGTTAATGTACAAGTATTGAATGGAAAAGGAAAAGCTTTTTAAAAAATATTAAATAGAAATAACGTGTGTGCGTATAAGACGAGTTTCTTTTTTTTTTGCAACAGCCCACAGTATATGAGTGTTAGTTGGTTGTTAGATATTTTTATTGCTTTCTATTTGATTTGTTTTTTGTATTTTCATATAAACTTCAAAACCATAATGCAGCAAATGCCACTTTAGGTTAAAAACTACTGAAAACGCGTACCGTTTGATTTTATTATTGTCATTTGTGTTGTTTGTTGTTCGTTATCTTGATTACAACACATGAACAGCCATAATAAAACCACATGAGTGTAAGTGAATTTGTGTTTTAGTTTATATTTGTTGTTGTTGAGAAAAATCTGCTTAAGGCAGCCAGGCCATGGTGTGTTGATGGGTTTTCCGTTGTTGCGTAAATATATGTATGTGTTGTTGTTTAAGTACACCATTACATTACCCAGTTGTAGCTTTAATACTTAAAAACAAACATGCGAGGGGTGATGGTAATATTTCGTTAAGTATTTATCCTTTAATTTTTTTATATAAAATATCGCTACAAACAAATCCTAGACGTTGAAGGTGGAGAGGTTTTATTTGGCAACACTGTTTTTTATTGTCAGCTGTTTGTTTTGGAAATTTAAGTGATGAAATAGAACACGACTTTAACTTTAAGCAATAATCGCTTTAAGAAAAACAATGTAGGCAAGTAAACCGATAATGGTTATTTATCTTGATTTTTTAGATAACACCTACTGATTATTTAGTTTTATTTTGTGCCTAATTTTTATTGAGCTGAATCAAAAAAAAAAAAAAAAAACCAGTGGTAACGTTGTTAAAAGAATTAGTGCTTAATAATGATAGCAAAAAAATGGTGGTAAAATAAAATGAACTCTATATTAAAAACACTTTCTGGACAAATGAAACAGTAGTAATCAAAAGGAACATTGTCTGCGTACATAGAAATAACTCCAGTAATATTAAAGACGTTTTAACTGAAAAATGAAATAAACCCAATAATTCCCAAGGCTTTGGAAGCTGCCAAATAAAATATCGCGCACTAAAATTATATTTGAACTTTAATTTGGGAGTTTTATTAATTTTTTAATAATCAAATTAATAGATACACGGAAATTGATCGTTGAGGGTAAAAGCACGTCTCACTGTCCAATTCGCTACCGCTTACTTAGCTCTTCAGAAAACTTCTCAAAAGCATTTAAAATAAACGATAGATTTTTGTTTAAACAATAAAGTGAAGACAAAAATCAAAGTTTAAGCAAAAAACAATAATAATCAACAATTATTTCATTTTTCTATATCCACTATACACAGCTGACTTTTTTAACTCTTTTGATAAAAAAACATAAGGAAAACAACAAATAACATATGTATCACAAAACACTACGATTATTTATTTCTGTTATATGCACGGGCGCTTGCAAATTAATTGATAATCAAAACCAAACCACGGTAATATGAAATTAAGTTAATTAAACTTTAAAAATATAATAATTTTAGTTGGAGTTTTTTTAATTATGAAAATATCACAAATTGTAATTAATGGTCCAAACTAATTTTTATACAATTTTGCACATTTGCAACAATGTTGCCATTGTAGCGTCACTGGATCTTTCTTACTTAACATTAATTATTTTTATTTTTTTTTTAACATTAATTTACAAATGACTGTAGTATTCTTAGGAAAGCTCGCGCTCATTGTCCACATTCCTACGGCCTTAATAATTAAGCCTTCGTTTTTCCAGAAATTTTTTTGTGGGTATGATTTCTCTTCGGATTACCTGAATAAAAATTACCTGTTTTATCAACCTTTGGCCGACCACATTAGAAATGACTTCATTGGTAGTTTGGTTTTTATTTCCTTATTTTTTAATAAAGAGCTTATTTTAATTGTTATTGTTTTAATATGAAGTTATTTCATGTAAGAACTTCAAAACTTTATGCAATATAAGCGTAAGGCAAGACATCTAGTTTTTAACTGGTAGCGTAATATGAGTCATAGCAATGCCATAATGGAAAATTATGATCTTATTTATGGCTGCTCACATTTTTTTATTTCGATACTGTTTTAAATGGATAAATTAATTTACTGTGGTCGGATCTTCTGAAAACGTGCCAAAGCTGTGTTTCTGATCGTCTGTGTTACGCCGCCGTCGCCAATTAAAAAATAAAATTTTGCGGATGTTATAAGTTTCTTTTAACAGCCTTTTTATATTGGCGAAGTAATATAAAAAAGGAGGTTGTATGTTTCGAATGGAGACTTTATGAGGAACATTCTGGAGACCCAACACCAAAAAGCGTCATGTTAAAGAAAATAAAAGCTGAATGTATTTTATTGCCAGGATATGGTATAATGTCGACTATATGTTGCGTTTACTCGTTGCAATTCGTGGTGAGCACTCAGATTAGCATTTAAAGCTTTTGGATTTTTATTATAAAGCTCAGTTAATTCAAAAACAATTATCAGAATACCGGTGTTGAGTAGTTTGTCCTAACAAAGCTATCATCAATCAAAACGCGAATTTGCGCAGTTTTAAAGATAAAAATAAAACAATTAAGTTTTGAACATTGCAATTTATTCTAATAATTTTGCTACTTTTTAAAAAAGAGAAGAGTCGGAAAAAATTAAGAAGTTGAATGAGGATATTTTTTTTTAATTTGAAGTCCTCTCGATATCTTACTTTGCGGAGGGTTCAAAGAAATAAAATTAAAAAGATCGTGCTTTTTAAGTTCTTTTCATTATATAATTCTCTTTATAACTTTCAGGAATATTTTATAAGTCCTTCGAACCCTCACAAAAATTTAAAATACACAGATATTACAACCATCATCAGCGGCTGCTGTTTGCTTGTTTAATTTTTGGATTTTGTTGTTGTTGCATAATTGTTGTTGCCAATAGTAATGCGTCAATATGTGGCCTTTAATGGTTTAATACCACTAACATACAAATACACTCAGACAAAATGTTTTTTACTGTTGTTGTGTTTCTTTCGTTCATTCACTCATTCATTCTATCGTTGATTTGTTCTTCCATTAACCCAGTTTTATTTAAAATTGTGTATTTTTATTGTTATATATGTGTAAGATTTTTTATGTGTGTATGCGTTGATATTTCATTTGTGTATGTGTCTTACATAAATATGTGACTCCTTGTGTAAGAGTGTGTTAAACAATTAGAGAAGAAAATGTTATACATCAAAATTTGAGGCTTGTATATATTTACAAAACGAGTTTTGATAACAAAACATGTCGAAGAAACAAGGAAATACTTTTTAATCATAATTAAATGTCATGACACATATGTTCATAGAATTGCACTTGTACAAATCAAGTTGCCTGGCATTAAAGTTTTAATGAAAGTCTTTAACTTAACGCAATTGAATTAAATTATTGAATCTCTGTTTTCGTTCTTTATTAATGTGACCGTACTTTTTTTTTACATAGTATAATACTTGTTGTGAATGTTTCAAGCTCACACTGATTATTGAAAGAGAAATTTGTTAAATTTTTACTCAAACGTCAATCTGTAAGTTGAAAATTTTTTGGAGAATTAAAGTTCTCTTCTATTAATTTATTTTAAGCCGCTTTTTCTAAATGTAATTGCAATAGGGTAAATGATAACTGCTGCTAGCGACATGGCTATAGGAAAAAGCTTCTATGTCAAATTCATTCAAATTATTTCCAAATACAACTTGCAGTAATCAGCATAAAGAAAATTAAAAAAAAATTTACAGTTAGGTTGAACTATGATCAAACCTTTTCTTAGGAAATTAAAAGTACTGAATCTAGAGGCCAAAAAAAAGTATCGTACTGTAGCAAAACGAAATGCATTTTTTAAATAGCTATAGGGTTCATAATTATTGCTTTCATTGTACCTAAGCGATACAGTGCATTGTTCCCATAAGGCGAATGGACAAAATTATATGTTGTTCTTGTAGACATTCGTAATGCAGATTAACGTGATTATCTCAACGTTGTAATAAAACAGCTTATACCGTATTTAAAGTCCTCACAAGCATAGGCACTTAGCCCTGTCAGATACCAAATAGAATATATCGCCACATTTGCAAACCATTATTATTTTTTAAGCATCATCAAAGCGGTAGACAGCTTTTTATTCTTCTTCGTTTTTTCATTGTTACAGTTATGATTTTATTACTATTGTATGCGACCATACTTGAGTTTTTTCATTTCCACTGAAATTTCATTAGCTTTGTTTGAAATAAGGACATTGAGAAAAAAAAGCTTAATTTTAATAAAACTGTTTAATTACTAATTACACTTAAAAATAATTTATTTTATTTTAAGCAAAATAAATTTATAATCTCAGAAACTTCAAAAAGGCCTTTACAAAACAAAATATTTACCAAATAAATCTTAACCCTATTGTAGATAGATTATTATTTAAAAATTTTAATAATTTATCAATTTTAAGTAAAATAGGTATAAAAATTGATGTCTGAGATTTAAAGTCACCTAACACCATATCTATCAGATCTTTTTACTTATACGAAAACAAAAATATGTATGTTCCTATGCTGTCTCATTTCTTCAAGAAATATTAAAACACTTATGTGTCACCAAATTTTTGTAACAAAAATGCGATTTTATAATTATGTTTTACTAAACTTTAAGGTATCTATTAAGTGTACGAATAAAAGTAGTGACGTAATAAATGGTAATGCTTTGATAATTACTTTGATTTTTAACTCATTATCAATGAAATCTTTTCTTATAAAATCATTTCCGTCAGTGAAAATAATGATAATGCTAAAAAAAAACTTAAGGATTATCCTTTATTCTGTGCCAATGAAATTGGCATTTAATTAATTAATTAATTAATTACTCCCATGTAAGAAGTTGTTTGGTGAGGAATTAACAATTTTCCAAATTATTTCTTATCTTCGGTAAAACTGCATTTGTGGGTGACTCGACTAGCGAAGATAGTATTGGCGAGGAATTATACAATTTCTTAGGTTTATTCTTTCGCTGTCTAGCTCTCCCATAGTGGTTGCCATATATCGCGACTGAGCGACAGCTGCTACGCCACAGAAGTTACACTTCTACCGGCGTTGGTTCGACCCTGTCGCTTGCCTTGGCGAGCAATTATACAATTCCTCGAGGTAAGGCTGCGTGGCCGAGCACTACTACCAGGCGTATGCCAGGAGCATATCGGCATAAAAACCCGGGCGCTGCCACTGAACGTCGCTACAACTGGCGGCCAACGTCTAGTACTTAGCGTACTCATCGACTCCGGTATAAAGAGTCGACCAACCGACTACAACACCCGCTGACTGCCGCTGTCGGTGAGTGTCAAAGCGTTCAGCGACAACCACGACTGACTGCCATCAGTGCCGCCAAACACCTGAAAGGCGTCTTGACGCTGCCGCTGACTGAGGTCACCGCAGTCCGTCTACAAAAACCGTTGCTGCCGTTTGCCGCCAGCCTAATTGCTTGTCTGGTCTACGTCTCGACGCTGTCGCTGACTGAGGTCACCGCAGTCCGTCTACATCAACCTTAAACTGCAGATTCCCGCAATAACTGGATAACTATTTTGCCCGGCTTACATCTCAGCACTACTGCTGACTACCGTCACCGAGCTTCGACTATCCCACAACAAACGTATTTATCGGGCAAACCACTACAACACCCGGCCATCAACTGTTACATTACAACTACGAAAAAAAAATTGTTTTATTACATTTCTACAGACAAAATACCAACGACCCTGGACTCCACTGTCGCTTTCCTAGCAACCAGCGTAGATCGTGTTATTACAAGGGTAATCACATATAAAAAAAAATTTTTTTTAATTTTTCCTTAAACTAATTGTTACAATTGTCGATTTATAATAATATATTAATGTGATATCTTACTTTTTTATATTAAGTAGGGTCGTCTATTTCTTAATAAGTATTTGAGAAGAACAATGTTTTTTTCCACAATGTAGCGGTAACGTATTTTTGATCAAATATTTGACTGATGTGACCGTACCTTAAGTTTCATTAAAAACTTTTGACTTTACTTTTTAAACAAAGCCTTCGTTGCCTAAAATTTCTTTTACAAAAAAATATAACTTGGCAACTACTTGTTTGTAATTTTATTCTTACATTCGTGAAGGTATCGTAATAGTACGTTTCTTGAATTATGACATACATTAACTGGTTATAATTCACAACATTTGAGATTATAACACAAGTTATCTTATGACTAAACGTACGTTTTTCCGAATTGTCATCCGTTATTAAAACTTAGTTTGAATAACTTGAAAATTAATAGAAATTCGCTAAAAAATAGAAAGTAGACAAAATTAGTTATAGTTTATGATAATATAATATTTCAAATACTATTAAAATAAGTTAAATCTAAGGTTCATGAATGAACACAAAAAATTGGCAAAAAAACAGGCTTCCTAATTAAACATAAAGAAAATCTAGTGTTAACAGACTGTGGGGTGAGCATTCTAAGCGAATGTACACTAGTGCCATTAGTTAATAATGTAAAGATTTGAAAGAAGGTAATAATTTATATATTTATTTTTAAAGATAAGTATACATATATATTTTTAATTTTATGCTTGAGGCTAATCAAAAATTTCAAGCGTTAAAAAACCTTTTTGTATTTTGATTTAAAAAAAGCAGTCTGAAGGAGGCCCGTATGAAAAAAAGCTGCTGGTGCCCAGTGAAGCACTGTTAATTAAAGCAGCTGCTCTTGAATCAAGCGCTACATGCAAAAAATCGGTTTTGTCCTTTGGAAACAACAAAATTTTAATAATTTTGTGAAATTAATAACATTTTATATTTGTTTACTTTAAAGTGTAATTATAAACCCAAATTACATTTGAAAATATATTCACTGATATTGATTGCTGTTGGGATTGGCTAGTTACTATGCCCATTTCATTTATTAGCCAATTCAGCTTATCACGCAACCTTAAGTTGTCTTTGATATAAATTTGTATACTACTGTAAAACTTGATACTTTGTATTTTCTTTTATAATCTAGTATTCTATATTTTTGTTTTGTCATTTTTTATTAACTATGAAAATAAAATCAGTCTTTGAAAATGTGTGTGCATAGAAATGGTTAACGAAAACGATGTTTTAAAAAAGATGTTGATCCAACAACAAGCTTGGACGTCTAAAATAAGTGAGGAACAAAAACAGTGGATGGAGGCAGTGTTAGGAGCTTCTCAAGCTGGAGCTTCCGTAGAAAAAAGCATAAATGTGCCAGCGTTCCATTCATTTAATAAAGAAATGCAGCCATGGGATTCGTATATAGAACAATTAGAACAGCATTTTGCTGCATATTCGGTAAAGAATGCACAACAGAAAAAATCTTATTTTTTGGCTTGGAGTGGAGAAGCAATATTTGAGCTTTTGAAAAATTTATTTGGTGGGCAAAATCTGCAAGATAAAACCTTTAATGAGATAACAGAGAAGTTGACGGAGCATTTTTCTTCAAAAGTACATATTGTTGCTGCTCGCTACGAATTTCATAAGCTTATCATGAAACCAAACCAAACCTACAGAGAGTGGGTAGCAGAGCTTTGTGGACTTGCGCGGAATTGCAAATTTACTTGCAGTTTGAATAGTTGTGCTAAAGAATATACCGATGAAATGATACGTGACATGATAATATTGCATACACCACATGATGCTGTGCGTATCTCTTCTATGCAAAAGTTACAGCCGACACTAGCTGAAGTTCTACTGATTGCGGAATCATACGAAGCTACAACGAAGAGTGTACAAGTGATAAAAGAAAACAAGGAAGATAATTTAGAAGGGTTCTCAAATGTAAATTTTGTCCAAAATAAACATGAAAGATCAAAAAACAATAAAAGGAAAGAATATAAGTCATGTACTGGTTGTGGTATATCTCATAAAAGGGATAGGTGCAGATTTCGGTTTGTTACTTGTCATCAATGCCATAAGAAGGGTCATATAGCCGCTGTTTGCTTGTCAAATGATTCGATTAAACATAAAATTAAAACCAATGCGAACTATAATACTGAAACTGACGAAGCAAGTAATCATATATTAAGTATAACTGATATAATAAAAAATGAAAACAACAAAGTGTTTATTGATGTGCAAATTGCTGACAAAATTATAAAATTCCAATTAGATTCTGGTGCTTCAACGTCAGTAATTACCAAGAAAACATATGAAGAGTTAAAAAAACCTAAGTTAGAGAACTATACAAAATCGCTTTTTGCTTATGGTCGTACCCGTTTGAATATTCTTGGTCAGCTAATAACAAAAAGCCTGGTACCGTTAGTTGTTACGGATGTTGAAGTTGGCGACAATTTGTTTGGGACAGATCTTTTTAAAGAATTTGGCTTTGAAATTATTCAAATCGCAAATGTAGAAAAGGATGATGCCGGCGAAAAATGCAAGCAGCTCTGTGAAAAATATAAACATGTATTTGAAGAAGGCATTGGCACTATAAAATCGTTTAAAGCTCGTATAGTTCTAAAAGATAATGCCGTACCTAAGTTTTACAAGAGTAGATCAGTGCCATTCGCTCAAATGCCTACGTTTAAAAAGGAAGCTGAAAGATTAGTAAGTGCTGGTATTTGGAAGCCAATTAAATTTAGTGATTGGGCTTCACCAATAGTATTAACTACAAAGCCAGATGGTACTCTTCGTGTTTGCGGCGATTTCAAGGTTGCTGTTAATAATCAGATTGATATCGAACAATACCCATTGCCATCTCGTGAATCTTTATTTCGTTATGGAAAAATATTTTCGAAAATTGATTTAAGGGAAGCTTACCTTCAAATGGAACTCGATGAGTCATCCAAGAGTCTTTTGGTTGTGAATACACCAGCTGGGTAATTTCAATATCAGCGCATGCCTTATGATATCGCAAGTGCACCAGCTATATTTCAAAAATACTTAGAGCAATTATTACAAGGGATTGAAGGATGTGGTAATTACTTGGATGACATCATTATTTCTGCGTCTAACATCCAAGAGCACATGGTGCGGTTAGAAAAGGTTCTCAGCATCTTATCAGAAAACGGAATAAAATGTAAAAAATCAAAATGTGAGTTTTTAAAAAGCAAAATAGAATATCTTGGACGGCAAGTAAGTGCAAACGGTATTCTTCCGGATGAATCTGGAGTTCGTGCGGTGAGAGATCTTCCTTTTCCACGAAATATTAAAGAAGTTGAAGCCTTTATTGGAAAGGTTAATTATTATAATAGCTTTATACCAAATTTTGCGCAAATTGCAGCGCCTATAAATCAACTGCGTAAAAAAAATGCAAAGTTTATTTGGGGAAAGGAACAACAAGCTGCATTTCAAACACTTAAGGACCATATTGTGCAAGCTACTGAGTTGGCTCATTTTCAAGAACATTTGCCCATCGTCCTAGCAACAGATGCCTCTTCCTATGGAGTGGGCGCCGTTATCTCTCATTTGTTCCCAGATGGAACAGAGCAACCAATAGCTTTTGCATCAAAGACTTTTGATCAACACCAACAGAAATATAGCCAAATTGAAAAAGAGGCATTGGCCATTGTTTTTGGCGTGCAGCGTTTCCATATTTATTTGTATGGCCGCAAGTTCATACTCCTAACGGACCATAAGCCCCTAGTTACACTTTTTAGTCCAAGCAAACAATTGCCCGTAATGAAAGCGCATAGAATTCAGCGTTGGGCCATTATCCTAATGGCGCATCAATTTGAAATTAGGTATCGCCGAAGTTCGGAGCATGCTAACGCGGATGCCTTGTCGCGCTTACCGATTGGCTCCGACCCAGAATTTGATAATTATGAATATTGCAATTCGGTAGTAGAAATGAAAACACCAATTAATATTGATATTCTTAAGGAACACACTCGTAAAGATCCAATACTCAGCAAGATAAAAGCATATATCGAAAAGGGGTGGCCAAGTTTCATGGGATCGCAAGAAAAATGTCTTCTTCCATATTTTAACCAAAAGTTTAGTTTGGTCGTCATAAATGACGTCATATTTTTACAGTCATCAAACTGTTCTCGCGTTGTCATACCTGAAACAATCAAAAAAGAAGTTTTAAACTTATTGCACGAAGCCCATTAGGGAATAATAAAAATGAAAAGGTTAGCTAGACAACATTGTTGGTGGGTAGGTATGGATAAAGAAATAGAAATAATGGCTGCAGCATGCGAAATTTGTAAATTACATGGTGCTAGTCCGATGAAAGAGTATAGCAGTTGGCCCGTTGCGATACGTCCGTGGCAGAGAATACACATTGATTTTGCTGGTCCCATTTTTGGTAGCATGTGGCTAATTTGCGTTGATGCTTACTCACAATTTCCTTTTATTTGTAAAATGTCATCGACAACGTCTTTAGCTACTATATCATTATTATTCATAATTTTTTCCATTGAAGGACTTCCAGAGACCTTAGTTAGTGACAATGGTCCACAGCTAACATCTGAAGATTTTAAAAAATTTTGTTACGCCAACGGTATACAACATTTGACAACCGCACCTTTCCACCCAGCTTCCAATGGATTAGCTGAGCGCTTTGTGCGAACTTTCAAAACATCAGTAGCAAAAAATGTAGAAGACGGTTTATCGGTTTAAGACGCTGTGTTGAAATATTTATCAACTTATCGTTCTATGCCAAACTCTGAAGGGAAAACTCCTTCTAAACTACTTCACGGTCGTAAAATACGTACCCTGTTAACACAATTGCCAAGCAAGCCGATAAGGCAAGAACCGGATGATCCTGTATTCGTTCGAAACTTTGGAAGAGGAAAAAATGGATTAAGGGCAGAATTGAAAAGATTATCGGAAAAATGGTATACATTGTCAAAACTGATCTTCTTTCCTGCAAAAGACACCAAAACCAGTTGAAGCCTAGGTGGGACCCAAAAGATTCAAATTACCCTTTTCTTCTTCATCCTGTAAAATTAGATATAGTTGACGGAACAAGCTCCCAAGAAGAGACGCACCCATTGGTTTTCCCACCCAGAAGCTCTCAAGAAGCGACCCTGCCAGCAGTTTCCTCTACAAGAAGTTTTCAAGAAGGGGCGCAACCAGCGCCTTACATTACAAAAAGCCTTACATAACCGCAGGCAACAGAACCACAAGTAAGAAGGAGCGGAAGAACTCGCACGTTTATTTCTCGATATAATCCAGAGGATTTTTGGAAAAAAAGAGGGGAATAATGATGTAAAACTTGATACTTTGTATTTTCTTTTATAATCTAGTATTCTATATTTTTGTTTTGTCATTTTTTATTAACTATGAAAATAAAATCAGTCTTTGAAAATACTTCTAAATACAACAGTCTTTATGTTTAAGAATTTCATTAACCAAATGAGAAGTACAGATAAACAAAATAAAAAACAAATTAATAAACATAAGCATTTTTTACATTCATTGCTTTCTTAAGTAAAAACATCGAGTGTTAGTATTTTACATTTAAAATTTTAAATTTTAGAGTTCTTAACAGAGTACCTCAAGTCAAGTATTTTACTGCTATTGATGCCTAAACATACCTCCGTTAAACGGCTTTTATCAGAAATCTTAATAGACATTGCTGATTTTAATGAGCATTGGATTTTATATATTTTTTCTTATATTTTTTTATCTCAGACAAATGTACTGTTTTGTCTAATAAATATATCGCTTATCAGGCTTTGATACCCAAATTATTATACAATCGTTTTCAATATCAGTCGTTTGTCCAGCTGGAGGTCTAAGTTTTGTATATTGTCAGTTTTTAAAATAGACCTACTACTGAGGGTGTAATAATTACCTCATAAAGTAGATGCCACATGAACTGTTTTACTTCCATGTTCATCCAAGGTAACCAACCTTTTAGATTAATTTCTAACTGATTTTGAAAGCTTCTACTTACTAGTTTTTCAGGGCGTGCCAGTTTAGTAGTAAATCGCACAGTGGGGCAAAAAAAATTTTTTTTAAATAAATTAGCAATTTTGGAATGGCTAGACTTTTATAATAATAATAAAAAAATTTAACTGGTAAAAGACAATAAAATGACGATAAAAAGTGATAAAATCATTAAAGTTTATATGTCAGAGGTACCCTTTTTTTAAACCCCATATTACCGCTTCAAAGGGGTCTGGAATTTATAAACTAAAAAGTTTATATAACCGACTTATTTTTAAAATATTTCATTTCAGTCCCATTGTGCACCTTCAAGGCTAATAGATGTATAAATCTTATTAAAAAAACACGAGCTTTTATACTGCCCTAAGCAATGATAGATTTAACTGTATCCGTATAGAATAGAATTTTCATCATCCTGAACGCTTATGTAACAGTATCTGTGCTTGACACGTGAAAATCTAAAATTTATATAAATACAAAAAAAGCAAACAACAAAGTAAAATATTTATATTATCTGTTATTACCAGCATGCAATTTATGTTATACATTTTGCTTTAAAACTTTTATCGCTTAAAGCGAATCTAGGATTTCGCCTTGATTTGTTTACAGACCTGCAATACGTTTTATACATTTCGAATATAATAGTGCGTTTCCATTTACGTGATTTTGTCTAAAACACTTGATTTGCTCAAATCAAGCGTTTTGCTACTTGATTTCCCATACATTTTTCATGCTACCAAAACCACTTAAATCACTTGATTTCTTTCAAATCATGCCGAAAATGTTTTTTTTCGAACTGATTTTGTCTTTGCAACACTGTGTTGTGTCTGGGATATTCAAGTCTAGCTCCGTGTTATCTATTCAGATTGGATGTTTTTATCGAAAAAGTGACATTTATTTTAAAGTTTCTTAAAATAATATACTTCTTAGTACAAGAACTGTGTTTAAAAGAACATATAATTAAATATTTGTAAAAGCAAAAACAAACAAAAGCACGAACTCGATTTTTTACAAAAATAAAATAAGGGATGTTTTTCAATAACGGAGAAAAGTGTCAGTGTTGTGTCACTAATTCGAACATACAAAACAGTTTTGCTCAATGGAAACACTTCGAAGTGTTTTCCTCAAAACTAGTTGATTTCAAGTCAATGGAAACATAGTATAAGTTTAGTGTATAACAGGGTTATTTTTATCATGTTGATGAAGTTAAGCTCACATACACAGGCGTACAAGCGTTTAGCCTAAATATGTTGACTTCGCACTTTTATGAATATTTTATTAAATTATTTTACAACTAAAATACAAATATTAAATATTTGTTCTTTATAAAGGTGACTAACTTATATGCAAATATCATACCTAACAATCCTTCTCTTGTAATGAGTAACATACACACACATATGCACACTGACATATGTTTTAGCCTTGGGCTACAAAAGCTTACGGGGTACTTGTGCCTGATGATTTATTTAATAGTTTTCTACATACACATTCACACATAAACAAATACTTACACTTGCATACATCGTTGTTTCATCTCTTAGCAACATGTCAAACATTTAGTCAAATTAATACATACATTCATACATAGATAAACATGCATGCATGCTTATGCCTGCAGTTTCGTTTAGGCATGGACTTGCAATAACTCATGTTCTTTGCTGCCCTGCTTTATAAAGGAAATATTTTTATCCATATGCAGGGAGTGAAAACGTAAATACAGATTTAAGCATATAGAATTGTATTTGTTAGCTGTAAAAAAGAATTGCAAGATTTTTAGCAGATTGGTTTAAATGGTGATGCCTGAGAAATTCCTGATACACAATGAATTGATTATTGAGCAAGCTCGCATTCTGGTATTCTATATTCTAGCACCATTATCAGTCACTGAGATGAAAACTGATCTGGTGAATAATACATTCAATATAAAAAAAATTAAATTTTAATAAAGGATCCATAGATTCGTTCAGCATTTTAATAAAAACAAACAAATGTGCAAATAATACATATTCATTGTAATATGTACATATGTACATAAGTACACATATACAGAAATATAAATGTTCATAAACTGACTTAAAGTGTTTCCCTTTCTGGTGTGAAAAAGGAACATGAACAAGCAGTAAAAATACTGCAAGCAGAGGAAATCACAACCATATTTCAAGTGTTCAAGGCTTTTTGCATAAAGACCATTAGAATGTAAAAGTCAATAATGTCCCATATTTTTTTGATTGCTTTAAGCATCCCTGTGTCGTAATCACTGTAAAAAGTGGAAAAAATTTGGGTCGCAGTGGAAACGGAAAGAAAATATTCCATGTATGTATGTGCGTTTGGGTTTTTGACAATGACACATATGTATGTATGTACATATGTATGAATGAAAGGAAATTTTTTAAGAGAAACGTACGTAGTTTTAAGGAATGTAAAATTTGTAAATGCGTGTAGAGAAATCAATAGGTTTATTCAAAGTCAGGGTTATGTTAATGGAAGCTATTGAGAAAAAGTCACATTCAACAAATCTTAAACATAGTAATTATTAGAGTATTTGAAAAAGTTTAAAATGTAGGTATGTGTGTAGTTTTTATGTACGTATGTCTATTTGAATGGAAATTTCAATGGGAAGCGAGTCATCGAGTAATAAATATTTTTGATATGCGATCAAAAATATTGTACCCAGTTTTTTGTATTTATTTAATATTCTAGTCATCGGAAATTTTAATCACTTCCATATTAAGAGGACGGGAAATTTTATCACTGTAAGCTTTAAGCTAAGATCACAATAAACTAAAGCTTATATTCCCCAAGTCCAAAGGCCCTTTAAAGTCTTCACGAACACAACAGGAACGAACGAAGAATTTCGCCGAACATGTCGAATTCGTCTAAAAAATTTCGTTGCGTTAATTCGTCGTTTAAATCACAATAAAAACCAAAACGCACAGCAATTACAAATTTGCAAAATGTTAACTGTTTGGGCAAAGGTAGGGTGACTAGTTAAAAAAACATATAATATTTACAAAATTAAACATTAACAAAAATTGAACTAAAATGATATTTAAATTATTTAATAAACAATCTTTGTTTACTTAAATACTTGGAAACTAAATCTAAAATGGAAACATTCGTCGTTCATCGGCGTAACAAATAGCAATAATAAGTCCATTGTTCACTAATATGTGCATTTTCATACACATAAATTAGTTTTATTTAATGGCAACAAATATTCGCAACAAAAAGTTTGTCGTTCGTCCTAGTTGTGATCTTAACACATTGCGTACGGATCACGAGATATCTCGTTTTTAGCAAATCGAACGTTGCGGCCGGGTCACGAGATATCTCGTTTTCATGTTTTTTTTTATTCAATCGGCAATTTAAGCAACCAGCAACAAATATTTTTGTTACGTTACCATGGTAACGAAGCCTCTCGCATTCCTAAGACAAATTTAGCGAAACAACTGAATTTTTAACATTCCAAGCATATAGAAATAATCAGTCATTATAGCCAGTGCATCAGTAGATCTGTGCCGATCGTCGTACGTATTGTATCTTATAAAGTTTACTGATTTATTACTGTACATTTTGGAATTTCAAACTTCGTGTTTTAAATTTGGAAGGTAACAGTTTTTTAAAAATCATCTATATTTTCAATCTGTTACTGATAATTTATAACAAAAATTGATTTTATGAAATAGGCCCTATAAAAGCAGCGAAATGACACATAGATGTAATGAAAACGAAACTCAAAGTGAATTGGTATATGATGATTTATCCGATGCACCAAACAACACTCGCGACGAAAATGAATTCAGTGATAGCAGCGATATTCTTGAATTAAGTGATTTGATTAGACATAGAAAATGTGTTCGAAAATGTGCGGGCCTTGAGGGCGTGTTGAACGCGCAGAGCGCCGTACGCAATGTGTTAACATTACTAAAATTAATAAATAAAAAATTTCATTTAATAGTTATTTTTTTATTAATTAATTTAATCGTGCTTGATTCCTTCAAATATAAATATTTCATGAGAATATCATTATTATAAAAAACTACATTATTTAAAACTAAAAAAATGAAATGTATTACTGCTGGGAAAGCATATCCACATGGCCATTTCACTACTGCTCATATAGCTCATCAGTGGATTCTACCTAAATTTTGTATTCAAAACTAGAAAGTCTTAATCTAGTACCAAGTTGATTAAATAAAAACTACATTGAATGAGTAAAGCAAAAATACAATAAAAACTTAACAAATTTTTTATACAAAAATACAGCAAACATTCAGTAACTATCTTTATTTTTTCTTCCATACTGGCATGCTTTCCGCGCAGTAATAAACTCCATTTTGTATTTTTAAATAATATTTATTTATATTTATATTTGAAGGAATCAAGCACGATTAGAATAAAATAATATAAAAAATATTTCGAAAAATAAATTTTCACATTGAATTAGTTTTTTTTTCTTCATTATAAATAACCCAAGGCCATCCATTGGAATATACTTCCCCTCCATATTCTGCAACAATTTTCAATGAATTAAACTAATTGAAATTTTTGTAAACGAACTTTAAATCTCTATTTAATACAAATTAAATGAACATAATCTTTATGAAAGATTATTTGAAGCGAAAGTCTTAATTTCCTTCTTAAGAAAACTTGTTAAACTTTTGTCGTATAAATAAAAACACCCTTCTTGCAACTACGCTACAATGGAGTACGACAAAACAAAAACTAATAAAACAAAAACCCAAAACTTAACTGAATGGCGTTTTTTTCGTTATTTTGCTCATACTTGGGACTTTCTCATTGCCATTAAAATTTTATTGGTATTTTTTGAAATAATGACAATAAAAAAAATTAACTATCGTTTAATAGTAATAGTTTTGTTTGAATAATAAATTATCAATTTCACTAATGGTATTGAAAATTTTATGGAACTTTTAGTTTATAAATTCAAATGAAAATGATGGTTTTGATTAACCGACTTCAAAAAAATAAGAAGATTATCAATTTGACTAAATGTTGTTTTTTATGTTTGTGCCTGCAAAACTCAGTCATTTCTGTACCGATTTTCCCATTTTTTTTTGTAACTTTATAGATTATGCTTACAGATTGGTCCCGTTTTAAAAACAGTTAATAACCTTAAAATTACAGGGTGTCCCGATACAACATACATGTTTAAAAAAAAATTAAATGATGCAAATTTCTATAGCTGCTAATAGCAAAAAGTAATACAAAAATAAATCTAAAAATTAAAGGATGTTCTCATAGGCTACGTAAATTGACTCATATGAATGAGCCTGTCTTTTGAACCGTTATAGACAAACTTTTGAAAATTGGACTGGATGTCGATTACTATGACTGTAACAAGTATAAAGGGTGTCCTAATAGTTAATGTAATTTGATGTATGTGGCCAACCTTTTGAACTGTTATAGTAAGTAGGCAAATAACCTTTATTGCTAACAACAAGTATATAATTTGAATTTAGAAATTAAAGGGTGTTCCAATATTTGAAGTAAATTGACCTATATGGTCCTATCGTTTGAACCGTTATATGCAAACGCTATATACAAACACATATAAGTCCGCTATAAAAAGATGCAAACTTGAAATTAGAAATTAAAGGGTGTAATTTTATGTAGTTTGATCTATATGGCCCTATCTTTGAAACCATAACAAACAAATTATTAAAAATTAGACAGAATGTCCATTACGTATCAAGTATAAAAACATGTAGAATTATTTAAAGTTAGACATTAGCCTCACCCTTTTTTGTATTGGTCTATACTAAAAATTTCAATCAATTATTAATTTGAAGCGAGATAGGTGTAAAACTTGATGTCTGAAATATTAAGTCGCCTTACACCTCAACTAGGAATTGTTATTACCTGCAGAAAAACATAAATATGTTCTCATTTTGTCTCATTCTTCCTGAGAATGTTGTCATTATTGTGATAAATATGCCATCTTAATATAATGCTCTACTAAACTTTAGAGTAATTTTTAATGTACAAAGACAAGGGGTAGTAATTACTATTGGTGATGCTTTAAAACCATTTATTTATCAGTAAATAATTACAACTTTGTTTTTAAAACCTTTTCATAAAAAAAGCATTACCACTTGTTAAAATAATGGTAATGCTAAAAAAATCATGCTTGTAAAATTGGCTAATTAATTTTGATTTCACAAGCAATAACAGCTAAAGTCGAGTTAAGAACAAATTGAGTTGTTGCTAATATTATACTTCTAACACTCGAGTCTGTATTGCAAGTCACATTTCATCTTTTTAGCTTAAAAATTGAGTATTTTTTACCTTCAAATCTAAACGGCTAAGGTCGATATTCCCTGATTTAGCAACCCAATATTAAAATTAAAAATGCTGTTAAAAACTTCAAAAAAGCGAGTTAAGCTGTTATTGCTTGTGACCACATAATAACTCCCATATATGATTTTGCTATAATAATTTTATTTTTTTATTATTCTCTCAAAATTGAGAGGAATCTTTTTTTTTTTTTTTTGTTTGTTTGTGAAATAGCTATTGTTGTCGGTTGTTGGCATGAGCTAGAAAAAACAAAACACAATAAATAATATCTAAATATACTATTTGAAAAATGTATATAATAGAACAGTAACCTAATTAACTAAGTATATAAATGAAACTGGAAAGAGAACATGCCGGTCAGGCATTATAAACAATGAAAGAGCAGCTTGTTTTGTTTTTCTTAATTAAGTAAATGAAACTTAATTTTAGTTTTGCAATGGCACTTCTAGCTGGTGAACAAGTCTGGAAAAATTTAAAAAGTCTGTAAAAGTTGAGTGTTTAGTCAAGTAGAAGGTAAATAGAAATTATTTGTTATCTAAATCAGCGATTAGAAAGACGAAGTTTATATGGGTTAACCTAACAATTGCATTATACTCGCACATACTTATTTTTAATTACATTAATTAGACGTCTAGATATTTGCAAAGTTATTGTATAGTTGGAAGCGTGCTAAAAGGACAGTTAAATTTGCTATGACTTTAATTTATGTAAATAAAACGCTGCACAGAAAGAAAAACCTCTTGCAAAATTTATGTAAATTTGTCTTAGTTTTTTTTTTGGTCAAAATCGTACTTTAAATGTATGTTTGACTAACAATTAACCAGAAATGAGTTGTTTTCTTAAAAATCAATGTAAATAAAATGCTTGTAATTAGTACCCAGGTTTAACTAAATTTTAAGTCTGTAGTTTTACAAAAGGACTCATGGCTCCACTTTTAGTATCAAACCAAGAAGGGTAAACCAATTTTTAGAGGTAGTGAACAACCGATCTTATTTCAAGGGGCGATTTTCTAGCAGAGAGAACTAGGGGCACACCAGTGAAGAAAGTTTTTTGTGAACTATTTTATACTCATTATTGGGTTCATAAGATCGACAACTATATGGGCTCTGTTTGCTGTGCTCCACTGGCTGTCGATGGACTGGCTAAGAGTCCGGCCCTTAAATAAACGTCATGCTGGTAAATTAAGAGATTTATAGTGTGTTGCAGTCCTGCTGGTCTTCCGAGTCCTTTCTATCTAAAAGCCTACACTTTTTAGGTAACTGCCCCACCCGTCGCAGCGGGCAATCTTTAGTTACACGAGGACGAGAGTCTTTATAGAGAAAAATTTCCTTCAGACTTCTGGTTATTTTTGCTATAAAAAGTACGAGAAATCGGCTGACGTACTAAAAATATCGCACAAGGTTATTTTGCTTTGTATTGATAGTCAGATAGGGACAATATTCTGAGCGTGTGTATACACCACATCGAGACTATTCAAAGAGCGGTGGATAAACTTGACCAGGACGGTGACATATTTGACAATATTTCCTTGTAAGATGCGTGGATGTGGGGACTTTTGTAAAAACTATATTGTTTACGGGCTGATAAGAAAAGGGCTGCTGCTGCAGGCTGGCCTTATTGATACCTTCTTTGGGATAAATATCTCGGCCTAGCAAGGGTTGGATCGGGACAGATATACAGCTGATAAAGCTGACGAGCGTGAAACTGTACGATCTACCTACCTACCGCAATTACCTTCTGTATTTGCCAGGTGATGTGCTAACTTTCCGAATTTTCAGATAGGGACCTGGGCTAGATTAACTGCCGTATACGGAACAGTTCCTGGATATCACAATAGCCTTATTCACAGCCTAGCTGCTGATTGTTTTCCAGCCTATCGAAATATAAAAGCCCTTGGACGTGAATTGCTTTTATCTTCCTCTTTTCACTTCTTTTCTTTTTTTAATTTTTTCCTCTCATTTATAGGTGACACTAGACCAACTTAAATGACACTCTTATATACAATTGTGACTAAACAAGAATAATTTTCCTTTATTTGTTATAAAGGAGCCTTAACTATTTAAGCTGCCTTTTCAAAATACAGACACTTTAACAATCTTATCTGCTGTTTTCATAATAATTTCCATTGACATTATTTTGCTTTGAAAAACAATGGACATTATGTCGTGCTTAGTATGGACATAGTGTCACTTATGAAACTGTCACAATGTCCTCACTTAAAACAACAACGGCTCACCAAAGATTTTTTGCAAGCCAACTTGTAAAACGTTGCATATTGTTTTTCATAGAATACCATTAAATATACCTATAATATCTATTGACGTTATGACTCTACGTTGATGGTCATTATGTCCTTGGACGTTATGACATGCCACCAATGCTTGCACTGTTGTTTTTCATTTATTCTCCTTTAAACAACTCATTTACTGTAGCTAATCAATTGCATTTTTTTTTCTTTATATTTTTAGCTCTGTTGGGATTTGAGCTCTTATTTAGCAAACACCCGGACAGCTTCATACTTTGATCGAGAGGGAAGTAACAATTTATTCAGTTCTTATAACCAAGCACCAGCAATATGTTTTTTTTTATATAGTTATGTAAAGTGTTGCCATTCTTTATTTTGTAGCAAAATGCATATACTCAAAGATTTTTAGATACTGCACGAAAAAGGTAGCGTGGTTTCTTAAGTCTAAGTTCTTATGTGGCTAAGCAATAGCATACTTAACTTAAGTAGCATTCATAGGAAAAAAATTTCTTGTTTATTTATGTTAATGGTTTTATTAACAACCCTTATTTAAGGATTTAATATTAAATTTATTAGTTGTTATTCTTGTTTTAGAGTTTTCTTGTAAATTAATTATCCTTTATACAGGTTAAAGTTGAAAAGAAAAATGTTAAAAGATTGTTTAAAATAAAAACTAAAAGATTAAGTTTCTTAATGAACTCATTGTCCTCAAACTTAACTTTAACCCAGTAAATTAATTAATGAAGCTAAAAAACAAATATTCACTGCTGTAATACAAAACAAGTAACCGAGTTTGTAACAGCAACAACAATATTACAGTTTAAAAAACGACAGGCCCTTACATCCTACTGCATGAACAACTAGTGTCAAACACAAAAAATAATGTTGTTGCTGGGTTATTATATTTCCCTTAAAGAAAGTCTTTATCTTGTTGCATCATCTACAAACTGTAATTACTTGTAGTTTAACTTTATTATATATTTTCAATATTTTCTTTTAAATTACCTTAAATTGATACAGTGCCAACAGCAATTTTCATCCATCAACGTCACGTTGTTAAAAGAACAACAGCTCGTTCGCAGTAATACAATTGTTTACTCCATTATTAAGTACGTACTCTTACAACACATACAAAATATTTATATAAAACTTAACTATGATGTCCTTACCCTACAAACAAAATAATAGTTTCTTTTTATATTTTCTATTTTATTTTTCTGTACATTCGCTTCTACTGTAAGAAGATGCAGGCATTTTATAATAAAAATGTAAAAATGTTCTGAACAGCTAATACTTACTTGAGTTTAAGGTTTAATATTGATTAAAATTCACGCGATGTTCTCTTTATTTCTATAAAAATGTTTTATAAAAATTGTTCTTCTCCCCTGCTGTCTTTTGTTTTTTAAGCTTATTTTCTTTGTTTTTGTTTTAAATGTTGAAAGTGACTTTTAAGATGACTTGAGATAAGTTGGGTTGTTCATATTTTTACAAATTTTATTGGCTCATTGTTTCTTAAATTTATATATATATATAGTAGTTTATTTAAACCGGTTTTGCACGATTGTTTAGATATTCCAGAAGGTTGGTTTTATTAGAAATGGGTACCGCTACGCGATGAGTGTAAATCACGTATAATTAGAATTGTTCATGCATGATCGCTATTAGTTTAATGTTGCACTCGCGTAAGCGTGCTATACAAATATTCAGTTGTATTCTTCTTTGAAAAACTTTAAATCATCGGATTGCTAGTCTGTGCTGCAGTAGGTGCCAAGCCTTTCGTCAGGTTTGCTACAGCAATACCAAACAACACAACATATCACACACTCGAATACATCATATGACACGCATTACCATTGAGACAGATAATGTCCTCATCTTCAGCTCTTTTTACCTTTTCATAGCAGAACCTTCCAAAACCATAGCTCAAAAGCTTCTCGACGAGCTCCTTAATTTATCAGTCCATCATTGGCGTACTGTAAAAGTATAGTATTCAACTGGAAATAAAATTTTGTGATTGTGACTAATTTCGAACATTGCGTACTCTTGACGGAGCAATAGCTCGAACAAATCCATGTTGTGAAGCTATGGGCACAATAAGTTAGTTTACATTGCCTTTCACGGAAACAGTATCTCTTTTTTAATTTTAAAGCAATAAGATTCGAAGAAGAAATAATGGCATAAAGCGCTACGCACAGCCAATCTTTGTAGATATTTGAATCCTTGCTGGAAAATTTTTTGATTGTGATCGCTTTGGCAACGGGTGACATAGCCACTGGGATTCTTTTCCGTGACCTGTTTGTTCATAAGCCAGAACTTCGGACCATATTTGCAGCGTCTAACTACTAAACTTAGTGTTGTTGTTCATTCAACATAAGGCGGCACGCTTGGATGCAGGGGACTAAAACTGGAAGAAGGCCAAACAGTGGTACTGTGGCAGCTAGTGGACCGCAGGTACTACGATCTCTGTACCAAACTGATCAATTGTGAGACGTTTTCAAGAGTGACACAATGGCTGTGTTTTATGTGCTGTTCCTAAAAGAATAATGATAATACCAGCGTAGTGAAAAGGATCTACTCTATTTCTTATTTTTCTTAACGATCTTTTATGTCAATCTTGTAACCCTTTCTATTTATTTGCAGACGGTAGTAACATATGCCATTCACGTTCATTTTACGCGATCGCAAACGCTCGTAGAACCCAGTACTCTGTGCTTTCGCGTACGGCTAAATGTGATACCTGATCTGTAATTATAGCTCTCGAAGTTCTTGGCATGAAGATTCAATGTGATATTTAATGAAACAAGCATATTGTTAAGTCATAAAAGAAGCATTCAATTGCCTAGGATTTCTGAAATGGTGTAAGAAAAACGTTATTGCAGCTGATCTCCTCGCTATCTGTGTCACTTTTATTAGACCGAAAATTGAATACAAATGTCGTGTATAAGCTGGTGCTTTAACGACTTTTTTGAAGTTACTCGACCGCGTGTAGGAGCGAGCTAAGGAGCTTATCGGCGACAGTAGGGTATCCAGCTCTATTTATTCACTGGAGAATCGACGCAATGTGGGGTGTGGCTTACTGTTTCATTATTACTAAAACGAAATATTATCTCGTGATATCAGGGAAATTGTTCCTTAAAGTTTATTTTCGTACGCGCAACATGCTTTTTAGCAAGACACATTCCTTTGTGGTCAGTTGACCAGTAAATCGAACTACGCCTTACAGAAAAAACACGTTTTTAGCCGAACAATTAGTATGTGGAACAAACTCCCTCCAGAGTACTTTATTATCACTTTCAATGTGCAAAGATTGAAATCAAATGTCCATAAGCACTTATCTCCCTTTCCCATAACCTAACTGTGTTATCGAAGTTCCTACTTGGTCCGATATACTTCTCGTTGGTAAATGCTTTGTACTCATCCAGTAGTAACACTAACATAAGGCTTGGTACAAACGTTAATTTGTATCGCACTAACTTTTCTCTGGCTGATGCACACGGATAAATGGGGGAACAAGCATGAAAAATTGGGTCGACCGCTTAAAAACCTCTGTTGCTTAAAAATTAAACCAGAATCACAACCGTGACGAAACTATACACCACATGATAGAAGTGGCGAATTCATTAATTTTCGCCCTTGCTCGGAACATCAAACTTCAATTTTTTTTACATATGTAGAATTTAAAATATCTAGTGCATACGGTACATGATTTCGTTACATCATAAGCTGGTTGTATTATTTTTTTAACTTATTTTTAATTTTTATTACATTCTGTGTTTGGAAGAAAAATAACCTGACAAACTTTCCTAGAAAAGAAATGTTTTTAAGGCATAAGTTCATCTTAAATATTTTTCATTTCTTTTATTGCTGCAATATAAGACTTATAATTGTTTTTTTACCTGCTTTTGTGAATCTGAAATTTATTTTATAGGTATATTCTTCTGTGCTCACTCTTACGTGTTGCATATTGCTTAATTCCATGCTTCAGCATCTTAAGACATCCTCTCGTTGCTTTGTATTTTCAAGTAAATATTTTCCAAGTTTTATGCAAAATGTTGCCTCTGCTTTATAAATTCTTAGTTACATTGTCTGTCTAGTGCTGTTGGGGATATAATAAAATAATAAAACACAACCTGAATTGGTTTTGTTGGGAACATTGTAACCAAAATACAAATTTGTTGCAATAATAAGATTTAAATTGTGGGTCCTACAATTGTATTGTGGCTATAAAAAATATTTGTTTGTTAAACGACTATTTTTATTAATTTAAAACTGAAATTACAAAGCAGACAATTTACTTAGTAAACTTAATAGTTTTTGTGGATGATGAATGTGAAATGTATGCTGTAAAACATTTATTTGTATCACAAAGATTTGCATCAAATAAAGGTGTTTTTCTTTTAAATAAAAATGGAAAACGAATATTTTTTTAAAGAATTTTATTTACACGCTGAATATATCTTGTTCATTATATATTTTTTGGAGCACCATTTTACACCTCGTAAGGATCTGTGTTTATATCCAGCAAAAATAACTGCCCTTTATTAATCGCAAAGTTCCTTTCCTGCCATAATAAACCAACATTCCTTTTATAAGTCTGCATTTAGCAAAGGGGTACATATTTGCTGGATAACTTTATTTTTATGAGCCTGATAATTGAAATTTGTTTCTCCCTTATTCCTAGAGGACATAGACTATGCAGAGGATGTAGTACTAATAGACAGATTGGCATTAATAGCAGCAAGATTGAATTTCACGTAAACATAATTATGATAAAGGCCTTCGTAATAATCCATTTTTCCAAACAATGGGGCCATGATGTAAGTGTAAAAACTCTAGACGAAAATTTGAATATAAAATGTTTGTTGCTTAATCACGTGTAAGTAGTCTTAGCGATTGTAATAAAATTTCTATCACATACAGATTCTAATACGATTCAATATATAAAACACATTTTGAAACCAAATGAGACAAGAATAAATAAAAATTTAATTTAAGCAAATTTCAGGCGATAAAGATAAAAATTATTTCATATCTAAAAGGAAGTAAAAATCAAGAGCTTTCGTTTTTGAGGAGCTAATCTCAAGAGATTTTTTTTTCATTTATAATGAAATATAATATAAAAATAATCATTTACAAAAACTACAATTTGCCTAGGATGAACAGAATCCAAGAAAAAATATCGTCAACTAAGACGCAGGGTTAACAAAATTTATTATTTATTAGTCAAATGCAATAAAACTAGTTCAAGTAGAGAAGCTTGGGTAACGCCTAAAAACTTATAGTAAAAAACCTCCCAGGAAAATTATGGCGTAATTCCCTGGAAGGGGGAAGTTTAAAATCATTAGCACTTTAAAAAAATACACTGATTGTTTTTCAAATATTTTAGGTGTGACATTAAAAATTTTTAATTATCCCGTTTTGTTTAATTTCTACCACATCTATAAGTCTATACATAAAATATCTTTTGAAAATTTTTATGTTGGTGCAGATACTATATGTAGAATTTTGTCTGTATGTCTGTCTGTTTTGGCATCACGTAAAAACTGCTGAAAGGATTTGAATAAAATTTTGTGAGAACTTTGGTTCAAGTATAGAACACTTTTTTTTCATAAAAAAAGTCATTTCGTAGAGAAACTAGAGATACCAATGTGAAGTCACCCAATTTTATCGGTATAATGGTACTAAAACAGTTGCCAGTACATTTTATTTTTGTGAATGAAAAGTTTATAACACTGTTTACAGAACTTTTCTTCTAAATTTTAATTTTAAGACAAAGTCGTGGGCTTTGCTATTAAGATGTAAAATAGAACAAAAGGTTATTAATTTGTTTACAAAGGAATTTGAGTCATTCGAAGCCACTAACATTTGAAACACGAACATAGATAATCTTTATAACGCATTGTTGACAACAAAAACTACCTCAGTAGAAAGTAAGTAAGGGTTTTTTTATTCTTAAAAATTTTGCAACAGAACTAATCAACATTAGTCTAGTGAATTGTTAAATTCAGTTCTAAAATCGTACATTTCAAAAAACAATTGATAAGATACTTTTTCAGTATTTTTATCTTTGTTATCTCTCATTATACAGTACAAATGTACATTTGTGTGGCTTGTCACCAGAATTGTTTTTAAGTTTTATAAACTGTTAAAACTATTATTTAACAATTATTTTTATTGTTTGTTTATGTGTTAATAAAACTATTATTTTTTTAATATTATTTCATTAAATAAACTTTTTGTCTGTATAAATAGCTTTTTCCCGGGAAAAATAAAAATTCAAGGAAATCCCAAAATCTGGTAGGAACATAACAGACGACGGTTACGAAACTATTTCTCGTTACTGAGAATTAGTAAACAAAAAACGACTCTTTTCTGACGCTGTTGTCAATATTTAATTACATTTCTGTTTTATTTTTCTCAGAAATATTTTGTTTACAATTTTATTATACTTAAATAAATTTAGCTCAACAAATTTCACTTTAAACTTTGGATTTTATAGCCTGACCATTGTAAATTGTGCAATGGCTTATATATTTTAACTTCTTCAATTATTTTTTCATTAAAATCCATTTTTTTATTTTCCCATATTTTGTTTTATTTTATTTTAATATTTTAATAATGTGACTTTTGATATGATTGTAAATTCAAATGCTTACAAAATACAGCTGGGGCCAAATCGTCGTGATCGAATGACTTTGATCGAAATTTTACATTTTGAGATCGCCGTACTCGACATCGCATAGCTTGTATCGAAATTTGAGATCATGGCATTCGAGAACGAGTAGTCGATCGAATACTTTCATTCGAAATGTTATTCGATAGGTTAAGTTATAAACAAAATAAAAATTCCATTGATACTATTCAATAGTTTTTCTTTAAATAAATAATAAGAAATGTAAGTATTTACATATTAAACGTTATTTTCATGAATAATAGTATCAAAATCACGACATTTTTGTTAAAGACAAATGAAAAAAAAATATATGGCAAACAAAAACAGCTTATGGCACAATTTATGGTGAACACCCGCGCTTGGCAAAAAATTGTATACCAAATTGTGGGCAAGGTAAAATAGTCACTAAAAGGCTATGGGACGAACTTTCAAACAACTTGAATACGTACGGCCCACCTGTGAAAACTGTGTCAGTTTGGCAAAAAGTATGTTTCTTTTTATAACACTTTGTGAACTTCAACCAATTTTTAAATTTATAGGTGTATGCAGACTAAAAATACAATGCTAAAAAGAAACTTTCTTTTGACAAGGAATTTATAAGAAACACGGTTGGTGGACCGTACGAAGAAGTACTTTTATCACCAGCAGAACACATTATTCAAGCTGTAGGAATTGAAGCTGCTCTTGAAGCCGCCTATAGCATTTAGGCATTTGGTAAGCCGCTGTTTCGGACAATGATAGGCGATCG
This sequence comes from Cistogaster globosa, assembly GCA_937654795.1. Classification (NCBI taxonomy): domain Eukaryota; kingdom Metazoa; phylum Arthropoda; class Insecta; order Diptera; family Tachinidae; genus Cistogaster; species Cistogaster globosa. Next base: position 26,883,310 of record OW569404.1, read on the forward strand.
GTTTTGTTTTATATTTGTCTCCTGGTGCGCATGACACTTTCATCTTCATCAGATGAAGTTTTACGTTTACTTACCTTTATTTGTTTATATCTTTGTTTAGATTTTATAAAAATCATGTTTTTATTCTATTACAAAGCAGAAAAACCTTTTACATTTTTAAACAAATTTCGATTCGAACGCTATCGAATGCCGCAATCTAGTTATTCGATACGTCACGAAATTTTACTCGATACGAAACCTCACTCGATCACGAATGCGACGATTTGGCCCCTGTTTTTTAAATATATCGTAATATTATTAAGAGAGTAAGAGAAAAACATGAGAGAATAGTAAAAATCGATAGAAAGTAAAATAAGTTTTATCTCACAGTATGTTTCCACGGCAAAATGAAGCACTTGCTTCGCTCTTCGAATCATGATTGCGAAGCATACCGTTTACACGACACATTCTACATGCTGCGATTGGACGTCTGTACAAAATCTGAAACAATATTGAAATAATTTGTTCAAAATTTTATTTTTCGTTGTATTTTTGTTGGTTTGTAATTTATTCTATTTAAAATTTTAATGAAATTAACTGTTTTTTATATTACACATATCCACACATCACTTTACACCTTATACAGCTAGTTCAGATAAACTTGCGATAAAAATTAGAGAAGACAGAAAATGTTTATGCTTCGCAAGTAGATTTAATATGAATCTACCAGCTTCGCTCTCAAAATTTTGTATGGCGAAGCAAGTTGATTCGCTCATGATTGGCGTGTGAAGCAAGAATAGAGAGCGAAGCAGGTGCCGTGGAAATAAGGTATAAACGGAATTGTCGTTGAACGATAAATTATGTCAAATTTGGATGGAAATATCGTTACCGTCGCCTGTTGTGTTTCTACACTGTGTTTGCGAATAGTCATTTTTATTTTATGAGTTGTCAAAAAATAATACAAAATTGAATTGAAGACAATGTTAATACAATTTTCAGACAACACAAAATTATAATAAATTCTAAAAGAAATCGTATAATAAGCGGAAATTATATATAAAAGGCTATACTCCAATTGCAACAATCGTACCACGATCGCTATTCTACCCAGCCTGTTTTTTATTTCATTATGTGCAATAACATGAAAGTTACTTGTATGAAATTTTAAGAGTCTTCCCGTTACAGTTTTCTAAGCAAACAATAACAAATTTTCACTGTGTATGGAAATTACCACGTCCACTGTTCCAAGCCATCCAGCATTTTGATAAACTATGGGCTTGAGTATTAAACAACTTTTATTTAATTTTTTTTAATTTTAATTTTTGAAACATTAATTTCAACAAAAACAAACTAAACATCAGTGTCAAGACTGCTTAAAAATTAATTGTACACAATAATGCCCATTTGATAGCAAACTTAAGCATAAGCGAAAAAACCATTTATCATTTTGTTTTATTTAATTTCAGAAAATCTTTAATGTAAACGATTTTCAACTTCCCCTAATAAAGCTTTTGGTGATAAAAAATCGACGAATCGCAGTTTGGATGTTTTTGCATCTAAAACCACTAATTCGGTAACTCTGACAGCGGTGCATATAGGGTTTTATGATAGAGATGCGTGATATCTTTGAATTTAAATTTCTTGAATAAACAAATATTAACAAAGAATAACAAAGTTTATATTGTATTCTGGTTTGCTTTTTGCTGCCATTATTTTTCCTGCTTGGAATATTAAATGAAAACTTTCATAAGTGATTGTATATCGTTTATCGTTTCTTATTTCTAAACAGTCACATAACAATGCATGTGAAAGCATAATTTAATAAAACACTGAATGATTTTTTAATAAAAGCTTTTATAAGAAAAAATTAATGCGTCTGTCTACACTGACTCACTAACATCTATCAAATTGTATTTATGATAAGTTTACGCTAACGCAAACATACAATTAGAAATATTTCAATAGTGATATGAAGTTATAGGTGTGAGCTTAAAGGTATTTTAAAAAAGAATGAAACTTTAATTTACAAATGTCTACAGGAGATTTTAAAGCGCAAATTCCAAACACTTTTGTTGCGTAACGATTTCTTTATGTAGATACGGTAACATTTAGAGCAAAGGATGGGGCCAAATTACCGCACTCGATATTGATCGAAATTCCAATAGAATTTAAATGAAAATTTCCATCGATATCGAATGTTATAATTTGCCCCCAGGATTTTCTCAGACCAATAAATTACTCTATATTATGAAACCTTCACTTATTATTTTTTATTCATTAAATATTATTATCATTATGCTATTTAAGAATATATAGAATTAAACCCAACCGTGTGCCACATCAATAAGATTTTTTCTTGAAGGCGTTTGCGATCGTTCTTTAAGCAAAGTTAAAGGAAAATAAAACTTATCAACTGATATCCTTATTGCTTTAGGGAAGAGTTCTGCTTCCTTGAATTTTGGTTATACGAAACCAATTCTTTGGAATAAAAGGTCGTTTCTATCGATGTTTTCTGACCGTACCCACTAACTCTTACTTTAAACGCTAACGTTCAAGCAAAAAAGCTTTTACTGCAATCGTGAAGAATCAAATTGTAAATTTGGACCACACAGACATTAAAATCTATACTTTTTTTGTTGTTTTTTTTTTTTTTTTTTTTTTTTTTTTGTGCGTGACTTTTTCTTTGGGAACAATGGATAACATATTGTATCCAGAAGGGCTGTTTTTATGAGTAGAATTTAATGGATGAGCAGAAAGGTCAAGTGAGCACAGAAGATGAGTGAACAAAGGCCGTAGAGAGAGCAGCTACAAAATAATAAATAAAACTGTAGTTAGCGATAGCTATAAAAAGAGCAATGAGAGGCTTAGAAATGGTGTTTATTTTGTGCGCGAAACAAGTGAGTACGTTAATAAAAGCCGGAAATAAAGAAAAAAAAAATTTAGTAAACGTTGGGTTGGAAACAATCTTAGCCAAAGAGTGAATTACAGGACTCTGGTTTATAACCAGTGTAGAAAGTTGGAAACATCCGACCATATCCCAACAAAGTTGGAGCTTAGAGCACTGACTCAGCGCTAAGCGTGACAAGGTTTTCGTGGAGGATCTCACTGCGAAAACAAAGGAACAAATATAGACTTTAATTTAAACCAAAGTAAATCAAAGAGTAGGAAAAAGAGGTATGAGTGTTTAGGACCTGGCTTTTACCAAGTACCACCATAGCGCTAGCATAAACAAAATCGCAAGGCTCTAAAAATTGAAACTAAAGTAAATAAAAAAATCCGTAAGTAACAAAAAACAAAGTATTTTATTTTTATGCGAATGGAACTAGGACTGAGCTTATCCCAGCCTAAAGCCCAAAGTAATCGAGGTACCTTACACAATAAACATGATATTTATTATTTTAATGATGTTCATAAACTTTAAAATCATTGATTCATTTTTTATTTCTTTGCATAAACAGTAAACAACAAAAAGTTTTTTGTGATCAATTCGTTTCTATCATAAATCTTTTTTCAACTCAAAAAATAATAATTATTTTTTTTACTTTGTACAGATTTTTTGGACACTTACTGAATCAGTAAATTTCTTTTCATACAGAAAGCATACTATAGTTCTTGCAACTATTTTTGTTTGTAGCAAAACATGACCCGGCTACTTAAAAGTTTTAAATATTTATTTCAGTGCAGATTATATGTGATGCTTGTAAGTTAGTTTTAATTATAAAAAATAAGTGTAACAGTTTTGCTTTTGTTTTGTTTTTATAAAACCCGCTGAAAAGAGACTAAAAATAGAGGCAAAATCGCTTCATTACCATATTGGCATTATCTTTCAAAAATAGCAATTGGACTGCTGGAGCTTTTGCTAGATACATCTCAGTTTGAGATATATATTCATAACATTTTTAAAGTTTTCGATAATTTTATTAAACAAACCAAACAAACTTCCTTAAATATTAGTTTTCACGAAGACTGTTATGGTTCAGAGAATGAAATCAATTATAAAATTTAAATAATGTTTTGTTAACCCATTTTGAAACAGCCTTTACTACTGCAATATACTTACATTGGTTACTTTTATAACAATTCATTTCACAGCAATAGTTGACAATGAGAGAATGTTACGGAATTTATCTAAATTTAAATTCCTTCATTGCTATTCGCCTTTTTTCTTATTTTCTGGATGAAGCTGATTTTTTTTTTTGACTCCTAGTATGTGACACAATATTTCTGTTGTGTATTCTATTATTATTTTTATTTCTTTTCTTGTTTTTTATATGTATGTGAGTATATGGGTGAACATTTTAATGATGTTTGTACAAGGGTGTAAGTGGCATTAAAATATACAGTATAAAATATTTTATTACTCGACTGTTATACCCACCTAAGAGGGATACTGAAATTGATATAAAAGTCTGTTTATTGTATAATTTTCTTGCAAAAACTTAAAGAGGTTATAAATTTAATATTAGTTATAAAATCTATCCACTAGAAAATTCACAGAATAACCTTAAATTCACCAAGAAGCTAAAAGCTAAAAGCCACAAATTGAAATATTTTAAATTAAATTCAACCTTTCAAAAAAAGAAAATTTATTTGTTGAACTGTTTAATATTTAAATAAACTAGCAGTGCCCACGACTTGGTCAGCGTTTCATTTCTAATTTTCTAAAAATTTAGAAAAATGTGTGTGAAATTTTCCATCTACAAAAATAAAACGTACTGACAACTGTTCTAGTACCACTGGGTGCATTCACATTTGTGTCTCTTGTTTCTCTACGAAATGTTATTTTTTTTTTTTTTTAAGTATTCTATATTTTAACCAAGATTTTAAGAAACCTTCTTAAAAAAATTTATTCAAATCCATCCAGCAGTTTTTACGAGATGCGACCAACGACAGATGTTTTGTATTACATCAAAATTTTAAAAAAATACTTTATGTATAGAAATCACACCGTTTGAAAAGTTAATTAGTTCATTTTTATTTTAATTTCTATTTTTTGATGAAATGAAAATGTGAACTCAAGCGAATCATTTCATTTGCTAAAAAAATTTTGCATTAACATTAAAAAAATCAATTATTTACAAAATTTATCAAAAAAATCTAAATTTAAAAAAAACTGCAGTTTATAAAATTTTTTCCTAAAAATATAATTATTTGTAGTTTGAAACGCGTCCCAAATAATAAAGTGGTTAATTTCTTCTTCAATTTTCAGGAAAGTATTGACTCTAATTAGCAAATTTGGTTAGGTAAAACACCATCGATAACATCCTACATCTTTTCGCCTCAAATCTGTAATTTTTCTACAAAGATGTTGTTTCGAAAAGAGATTACAACGTTTCTTTCAGTCCGTGAAACTTTTCAATTTTCTGTTAGAAACTTCCTGCACATTTACTCGCGCTCAAAAGTATCCTCTTGCCATTTAACACCATTTCCACCAAACTGACAAGGCCCTTTTTCTTGCTTCAAATTCATTTGATTTTATCGTTTTGTTTACATGCATTATAATTTTTTTTGTAATAACTGTCGTTTTCTTTTTTTGGTTTTTTTGCTTATTTTACCCGGTGTAATCTAAAATATTCTTAGAGGAATACAAGAATTAATGAATTAAAAAATGTATCAAATTTTCTATAATGAAAGAAATTATTAAAATAAAAATACCCCTCGTAGCTAATTTTTCTAGTCTCTGTATGCCAGCAATTTTAGACAAATCAGAGCAACTCTATAGTGTTATATTGAGTATAAAATCAGCTCTTCGCTGCTGGCATTACTGAAGTATTTTAAAAATAAAAAATTTCTTCATTTTTTACTTCAATTTTAACAACACCGTTATGGAAAAACTTTTTATAATTTAAGTAGGAAATTTCTTACATAAATTTATTATAATTATTTTGTTTTATACATTGATTTGTTTATAAACTTTTTTAAAACATTTTATTAAAAAATTAATAACTAACTAATGCTATCTCAGCTGAGTAAAACAATAATTTTAAGCGAGAAACTTCTTACAAGTTACAGAAACTCAAAAAAGGAAACCCTATACAAATTTTATAGTAAATATTTAACTTTGCAACAAATTTGATTTATATCGTTAAATTCGTTATTGAGTAATATATATTTAAACAAATTTGTATTTATTTTATAGCTCATATATATGATAGCGCTTATAAAAGTAAATTGATATGATAATTTCTTTAACAATATTCTATTCCAACTTATTATTATCAAATGCTAAGGAGTCGTCTAGGAGTCTAATTAATTTGTTTCCTTTGTATTTGCATTCTTTGGATTTGATTTAAGGTTTAATATATCTTCTAGAGCTGCGTTACATTTTAAGTTACTAACATTTATGCTTTCTTATAATCGATCAATTACTGTCAAAATTGATAATGAATAAGTTCATAAATTTATGTTTGCAAAAACAGAAGACGTCTTTAAAGTTGTGTAACTTATCAATAAATCTTAATTTTTATTGATGAGCAATGAACTAGATATATGTTATATTTTATAAAATAACAAAGAATATTGCAAACAGATAAGGAATTTTATAAAAAGTTTAATAGCCATTTTTTGTCAAAATTTGAAAGACAACCCTGTATTTCAGAAATTGTTTACCTTTAGCTCACTCTATTGAATACTTGAATTAATGACAAGTGTATTTTGTTTTAGATTTTAACCTAAAAACTTTAAAAAATATAATACGAAAATTAAATAATTATTAAAAACACTGCTGTTTTATATGTAAAATATTTCTATAAAACTAGAATAGATATTTTAAGACAAATTTTACAACAAAAAAAAAAAACTTTCGATAACTATAAATTTTACAAAATTCTTTATCGATAACTACAAAATAAAAAAAGAAAAATTGGTATCTATAAATTTTAAAGGAGAACATGCCGCTAAATATAAATTTTCCAAAAAAATAAAGACAATTTACCGATAACATAAAACATTAATAGATAACTAATCACAGAATTTTCAAAGAACGTTAATCGAAACCTATATATTTTTCAAACCAGTTTATCGATAGCTACAATTTTTCCCAAAAAGTTTATCGATAATAAAAAAAAACAATTATCGATACCTATCAATTTTCAGGGAGAACTTGTCAAAAATTATAAATTTTCAAGGAAATTCAAAAACAATTTTATGATGGCGAGAATGTTCCGAAAAAAATTTATCGATAACATAAAATATTCATAGGAAATGATTCAAGGTATAAATTAAAAAAAACTTCAGATAACCATAAATTCAAAAAAATTATGATCGATAAATGTAAATTTTCAAAAAAATTTAATGATTCCTTTAATTTTTCAAAAAAAGAAATTATCGATAACTTTATATAGCAAAAGACGAATAATTGATTTGTATAAAATAAAAAGGACTATTAATAGATATATGTTTTTCTTTTAAAGAAAAATTATGGATCCCTTATAATTTCCGTATTTAACACATTAAAAACTTTGAAATTTCATAAGTTTATTCATTTAAACCACTTTTTAATTTAAAATTTTTTTATAACATAAAATTTAATAGAATATTTATTAATAAGAAAAAATGTTCATAGAAAACTATGGATAAGTTATCACAGAAAATTTATTGACAATAAAAAATAATTTACGAAAAACCATTTATTGATTAGTGAAAAATTTTATTAAAATTTTTTATATAAAAATTATGGATAATTTTAATATTAAACAAAACCAGTTGTTAATTTGATTAATAAATTTTGAGAGTTTTTTTTTAATATAAAGAAAAATTGTTTATCCTCAAGTTCGCATTTGATATGTTCTATTTAAAATTGTTGTTTTTTTCTTAAAAAAATAGAGTTTAAAATATGAATTTAAGCAGCCAACACCAGTCGAAGTCTTAATGAAAATTAAAACTTCGCTCAATATCGAATGACATTACATAACTGTCATGCAATAAAAGTTTTTTTTAAACATTAGCATTAGGAATTAAAACTATGATATAATTATAAGCAATAAATATAAAATTTACAATAACTATTTACATTATATAAGCGCTTGAATTGTCAAATCTATTAACTTCACTAAAAACTAATTAAAATGACTGGAAAAAATTATAATTCTGTATTTGTTTCTTTTTTAATTAATTTAAATTAGCGATATTTTGATTTCACAAAAGGCATTTAAAACTTCAGAAACTGTTTTAAAAATAATAATTACAAACTTAAGGAATAAAAAATTAATCGAGTTGGTAATCGAATAATTAATATAAGAATCATAGTCGTCTAACAGTCAATATTACTAATTGTATTAAAAAAAACCATAGACAGTGTTATACCGAGTTCACTCACGTAAATTTTTCTTAAATCAATTCTGAATTTTGTGGGTGAGAAAACGAGAAATAAAATGTTTCTTCACTTCTTTCTCTCCTAAAAAGTTCAGAATTTATGCAAGAAAATTGACGTGTATGAACTCGGTATTACAAAGCTTATTATGCTAGTGATGTGCTTTCTTTTCCAGCTACCAAACATATACATTTGGTCAATACCCTCAAAATTTTATTTCTAAAATCGCCCATCAATGTACTTTTTTTCAAATCTGTGCCATATAGAAGGTATACATGAGGTAAAGTAAAGACTGCAATTAAATTGCACTTGTGCTGCTCGTTAATGGGCAACCATTCATACATTTGGTTACGTTCACTCCACTTCATTTCGTATGAATGTGTGCATGCGTGATTGTGTATGTGCTGTAGTACGTGATTTTCAATTTAACTTTCCGTTGTTCAACGTAGAATGTCACATATCCGCTATTAGAGCTAATTTTTTCTACTTTCATTTAAAAAATTTTTGGAGTGCACATGTATAAATGTGTGCAACAGTGTATGTTGTTCGTTATTAAAACGTGTTCTATACTTTTTCTAAAACGTTTCTTTTTGTTTGTAGAAAATCGCATTTTTTAACAGAATTTTGGGTGGTATCACAAAAGGTCTTCATGCTAACTTCAGTCATACTCGTATGTTTGTTTTTGTATTTATGGACACCGTTTTGTTGCTGTCTAAGATAGATTCCATTTTTACAAAGCAAAACACATTTCACATTTGCATGTTGTTGAATTTGAAAACTGCTTGTTTATAAAATTACTGTAGTTTTTAAAATAAAAGGGATTTTTATGGAGAGACATGATATTACAAAAAAATATTCATCACACAGAAGTCCATGAAAGCGGACCTGACATTTAAAGATGTTAAAATATATTAGAATTATGTTAAAATTACTTAGAGAAAGAATGGTGTACCTTTAGTTCAAGTGTTTCGAGGTTTTATATAATACTTAAGATACCTTATAAATCAGTCATCAAGCTTCAAGTCGCTTAAGTTCGTTATGAAAGTTGATCGCCATTTTTTACCGTCAAGAAATAAGTTTAGCAGACAATATTTTTGAAACAAACTTAAAATAGTTAATAAGTTAAAAGTTAATAAGTTTAAACCGCAGCATTATAAATTAGATATTTCTGCATTAAAAAAATCTATGTAAACAAAAATACAAATAATTCACAGTTTTGAGTTTCCTTTAAAAAATTAAAAATATATCGCTAAAAAAACAAAACTTTACATTTCTTACATCTCTTAGTACAATTTTTACATAATTTTAGTGTTCCTTAAAGTATTATTAATTTTTTTATGTACGTAAAAATATCTGTAAAAAAGTGACTTATTCGACTTAGGAAAAACAAACAAAAAATATTTGCAATTTTTCCCAAATGAGAATGAAAGTATTGAAAGAAAATTTCTAACTTTGTTGCTTAAGAAAAAGTGGTGCATTGTACCAAAATTACTCTTTTATTTAACAACTCGCAAAGTTTTTCAATTCGAACTTAAATTTTATCTGTATTAGAAATAATTAATGATTTTTCCCTTCCCAATAAAATACATCTATATCCTGTTTTTTAAGTGTTTCTGCTGGATGATAATTATTTCGTCGATCAGCACCCTTACTCTGTCAAACATAAAGATAAATTAATCCACGATCTAATACAAAACTTTGAAGAGGCTTGTAGAAATAAAATATGATTCCATTAAGGTTAGAGAACAATACTCTGAACCCTATTAAGGACTTCCATAACGGCGTATAAAACTGTTGAATGTAAAATGTTTAATGTTTTTTGTAAAAAAAAAATATTAACGATTTCAAATTAGACAGATGGGCAGATGTATCTCAAATAGGAAATAAAATCTGAAGTTGTCTTTGAAATTACCCGCATTTCTTTAACGATTCAAATAACATCCTCTATGTGGACACCCTTTAATTTCTAATTTTACATATTTTTACTTGTTATTAAAGTGGACATAGAAGTACATATTCTGTGAAATTTTTAAATCTTTGATTGATAAAATGCCGTCCCTTTGATTTTTAAAATAATAAATTTTTTGTTAAATGATACCAATATTTTTAAGAATTTTCTTTTCATAAACAATCCGAATTCGTTCAGAAATAACTTAGTTCTCAAAAAGAAATACAGACAAATTGATAGCCTTCTTCTTTTTTAAAGTCGATTAAAAAAAAATAATATCATTTTTGAAAATGTATTAATAAATTATACTCAAGTTTATTTTTATGCCCTTCACCATTCCGTTTGTAATTCTTACAGTATTCATTTTCGACTCCATACATATATTCAGACTCCTTATGCATAGCGAAGTCGATAGAGCGATATTCATCTGTCCGTCCGTGTTCGGATTAAAACTTTGCCGAAGCACTAGATGATCCAGAAAAATTTTGAATACGCCAATTGATCAGACATAGTTTTAAAAATTTGGCTATTTAAAATCAGCAAGATCGTTCCATATCCTTTAAGGCAGTGAGCAAAACACTACGCCTCCTTCTAATTTTTTCATATCATTGGGAAAAATGAAGAAACTCCAATTAAAAAAAGCAAATAAATAAAGCGATAGAGAATTAAATGCAAGAAAAAAACATCAAGTGAAAATATTGGTGCTCTGCCATATTTTCCGAGTTATTCGCCTCTGAACTTTTCATAGGAAAGTACGGTTGTCCATCGTATTTTTTTAAGATATCAATATGAGTATCACTTAAAAGATTTATTAGAGATCAGCGATCAGAGATAACAGAGTATAAATTATACCAGAAATATTCATAATCAATCATAATAATTTAACTAGACGAAGTCCACACGCAGCCCAGAGCTTACTTTCATAAATAAATCGTTGTTCTTATCCGTTGAGCCACATATGCAATTTTCATTTTTATTCTCTAATACTCATTTTGAAAATATAAAAATAAATATGAATATTACAATTGTTTTTCGTAAAGCACTTAAAAGAAGAACAATAAGCTCTTAAGCTTATTACAAGAAAATTATTCTTTTTATAACAAATGGAACAACGGAAACGAGAACTACAAAAATTAAAAAAAAAAAAGACGGAACTTTGCAGAACAGCAACAGAATGCAAAGACTAACGAAGATTTAAGACTTGCAAGTTTTTAGGCCTAAAACTCTAAATGAGCTCTTGTTATATTCCTGGTCAATAATGATTTATAATTTTTATCGAGCTGAAAGCTTAAGTGAGACGTCTGTACAAGTTAAACACTGTACTGTATGAAGTTTTTAAATTTCAGATGATGAAATTATATAAGAGTTTATTTTTTAATTTTATTCCCATTTCTATTTTTAATCCTTTAAAATTTTTTCATTCACTTTGATTTTAAATAATTGCCGACTTATTTAAATATTTAATTACGCAAACCACATTTTATTTTATAAAATTCTTACTTAATGGTGTTCATTAGCTATTTACTTAAATTTATTTAAATACAAAAGACAGAAGATTGCAGTAAAAGAATAAAACAAACCGCAGAAATAAAAGATATATAAGTTTAAAAAAAATTGTTGCTCTGCCAGTATTGATTTTCTTATATAAGGTCAATTACCCAAAACACCCATCAACGGCATCAACAAGGCATACAGACACACAACAGACATAGCGACATTCAGATAAATAGACCGTTGTGCATACAATAAATGGACGAACAGATTTGCACAAAACTTACTCAAACACAAGGAACAACATTTTTAAGCAACCAACAAACACATACACACAATGGGGCATATGTATATTAACAAATACTATAAGTAATCTGACGAACAAATGAAAACACAAAGTTTTATTTCATCAACTAGTCAAACTGATAAAATAAAAAAACAACAATGACATACGTATATGCACTCACATACACACACTCACACTTGCTTAGAAAGTTTAAAATACTTCCACCAACAAACATTTATGCAACAGCTACAAATTTTTAATGCATAAAAAAACTGGCAATTGCATTGGAAAAAATTTGACTACAGCTTGTAAATATGTAGAGACATGCATTTATACATGCAAAAATGAAATGTATACACAGATATTTTAGTTTTGTAGCTACAAATGTTTTTGTAGTTGTGTTTCTCATAATAATACACCAATTCCTGTTGATAGTTTTTATTTGTTAAAAATGAATTCTTTGTAGAAGGTTTAAATTTAAGCTTGAGTACTTAAAATGCGTTCCGACTTAAGTGTAGTTTGTGAAAATTGTTCTTCTGTGTAAGTAGTTGAATAGCATTCAAAATGATGTATTAAATAGAATACCAGTCTTCCGTTCGAATTTCAGACGAAGTAAAGCAAAAGGCTCTATAAGGCAGTTATAGAGCCAAATATTCTCTATAGTGCTGTGTTTTGGTGGCCCGCTCTCGAGAAAACAGCCAACCAAAAGCCTCTTGGTAAAGTCAGAAGAACAGCCGCCATTTTTATTACTGGGGCTCTCCGAATTACTTCGACAAAGGCTCTGTATGCTCTTCTCCACTGGTTACCCACCAAACTTCTGGTATTGCAACAGGCTAAATGCTGTGCAGTCAGACTTAATGCCCTATCACACTGGCTCAGGCTGGATATAGGGCACTCTAAGATTATCGATCGGGATGTGCCACTGCCATCAATGGTGGACTACATCTCTTCTACTCCCGCTCTGGACCACGGGTTTCAGATCCATATTCCGATATGAGTCCGTGACGACGTGGTTGTAAGTGGTACTGTTGACATCTACACCGATGGCTCGAAACTGGACGACAGAGTCGGTTGCGGAATCTTCTCCAATAGCATTGGACTAAGACTCTCCCTTAGACTTCCTGACTACTGCAATGTCTTTCAAGCCAAGGTAATGGCCATTCTGAAAAAATCCGAAATAGCGCTTAGGGACGATCTTTCTGGCCTTGCCATTCGGATATTTTCGGACAGTCAGGCAGCAATCAGGGCGCTTGCTGGTACATACAGTACATCTAAGCTAGTCCTGAGTTGTCTCTCATTACTGAACACTCTATCGGAGCGATCACAGATTGACCTGTTTTGTGTCCCTGGTCACAGGGATATCCAGGGTAGTTGTGAGGCCGATGATCTTGCTAAACGGGGCTTCCTAACGTCTCCTCGCTACCAGACGTTGGAATTCCTCTGGCAACGGTAAAAATGGCCATAAAAAACCACTACCTAAATTTGGCTCGCTAATTATGGGTAGAGGAAAGTTTCTGTTGTATCTCCAGACAACTGTGGACAACACTGGACCTCAAGCGGACCAGGCAGCTGCTCAGACTGGACAGAACTGGACAGACTGGACGGTACTTACTGGACACTGTCTAATCGGCAGGCATGCTGAAAGACTCGGTCTGCCTTTTAATGATTTCTGTCGCAGCTGTGGCTTGGAGGATGAGGAAGAGACCGTACTGCACCTCTTATACCACTGCCCATCCCTAGCTCGAAGAAGACTAAGAATTCTGGGCTCTCCTTTCTTTGGTACTCTTACGAAGTTCGGCTGGGTAAGGGGAGTCGCGCCGCCTTCCTTGTGGTATCACAACGGGCCATTCGATTGTGTTCAAGTGAGCTTCGTCGCGAGAGGCTGCCACTCCCAACTAACTAACTAACTTAAGCAAAAGGCCCATAAAAAATAATTAATGCGAAATAAATAAGAAGTTGAATCCTCTCATTTTAAGAAACCTGCGGAACTTTAAGGTGAAAAAAACGAAAATTTCCTTCTTAAACGTGGTATTGGTAAAACTAGCTAGTTGTCACATTAATTTCAAGCGAAATAAAGTTGCTAAACAATTTAGTCAAATTTAAACAGAGTACTTTGCTTTACAGAAAAATTCTAAAGTTTATCCAGTACAAAAACGTGATGGTAAACTAGTGTGCAAAATGGCACTATTGCCAAGAAGCATGTGTTCCGAGCTAAACTGAATGCAGAATTTGCAAGAAAAACATAAAAGCTAATGGTCGTGTCATTACCCAGCTTTCGTTTAGATGAGGAATGTAATTTAATAATGTTTCTAGACTATTTTTACAACTAAATTAATACTCCGTTTACAAACGCGTAAAAATGACAGAAATTTTGCCTTAAAATGGTTGGTTTGCGAAAATTGTATTTAAAAAACTCATTTTGAGCGAGGAAGAACACTTCCATCTAAACAGATACGTTTGCAAGCAAAATTTTCGCATTTGGGTTAAGGAAAAACAGGGCATGATTTTATCTGGTTTTTGCAGTGACAAAGATTAGGCTCGGCAGCTGTGTTGTCACAGCCCACTTGGAAGAAGAAGAAACAGAGATATGAAGATAAGGAATAGCAAAATAATAGAGAAAAAAAGAACTGTGGGTGTAAAGATTTGAGAGAAGAATGTTTCAGAATGTCAAATTTTGGGCCTGCGAACCTCACAGTGCATTTCAAGAAGGAACTGATTCTACCTGGTCCTAGTGATTTTATACCAGATAGGCGCTCGTAATGACGTTGACCGATGTATTGCAGTCGTATATACCTCAGCGCAAGGCATAGACAGAAGAGGTGTTTTACCGTCTCCTTCTCTTTTTCGTTCTTAAAACGTCTGCCAAAATCAATAAATGAGAGAACATTGGCTCCAAACAGATAGTTCCCAGTAACTGCAGCCACCAAGTCACGCAATCGACTCCTTGGTAGCTGTTGTAGTGCAGCCGCCCTGCACCGATCCAAATAGGGCCAGATTGTTCTAAAAATCGAACATGTCAACGGGTTAGACCATCTGACTTGAGCCAGATCGTATAGCGTAGCTTCAAAACGCTGTCCGCAAGCAGAGAGGGTTTCACCCTTTTCAAGCATTGTCCCTCTCTTTGCCAATTCATCAGCAATATTTTAAGGGTGACTGTTTAAACCTTCGCCATCTCGTTTAGGGATGCCTGGCAAAAAGAGACTAGTTCAGATGTGGTAAATACAACTTTAAGGAACATGATCGTAACTTTACTATCGGTACAGAAAAAGATATGTTATGGTACCCTAACCTTCGAAAATTATGCTGGTAACGCTTTTAGAGTAAACGTTGTATGTTGTGGTGGCAAGAAAACAAATTCTTAATGACTTTTAAATGAATTGCGCCTGAAAGTTAAGTAGTTATAACAAAACAAAGACGTTGCTAAAATGTTTCACCTTATGAAACAAATAAGTCAAATGGCCACCGAGATCTTGTACTTAAAGCCCATTACGCTGCTCTCTCTGTGAACTTGTATAAAAATCCGTTTTATAAATCATATACAGTCTACATGGTCATAAGCAATAAAGGAAAATATTGATACGGTTATCAGGGGAAAGTAAAAATTTAAAAACGAATACTTTTAGGCAGCTTCAGAGACGAATTGCTAAAAGTAGATGGGCTTCTGTACATCAAAGATGCAATACAATTTGATTTTGTTCGACCTACAGAAAGAGTTTTTTTTCACTATCCAGGAAGCATGATACAGACACTACTGCTTATACTGGACTTTAGCTAGTGGTGGTAAGATCTCCGTCAGCTTCGAACAATAAGACAGATGCTGCTAAAAAAATTTCTTATAAATGTTTAGATTAAGTGTGTAATCGTATGTGAAGCAAAACGATGGTTAGAGTTCATACAAAAATGTTAAATAGAAAGAAAATTTCAATAGAAGAGAATCGAGTGCTAGACAGGTATGTGTGATATTTAAAAAATTAATATTCTCGAAAGACTCCGCTTAACTTGAAAAATCCACATAGAAGCAAAGTGAAGCAAAGTGAACTTGGATGATAAGAATAAAACGGCTCATTGGCAGAGTATCTACTCCTTAATTAGATTGCAAGTTTCTTATTTATAATATAATCCTTAACCAATCTGATACTATAGAATTAAATATACGGGTTACTGTCCCTTTTTAAGACGTATGTTAGTTCCTAAGACATCAAAATATAAGATAAAAGGAGAATCGGCACAGAAAACGACAACATATCTGACAAAAATTTAAGTACATCGAAAATCACTTGACCACTATATATAAAATTATAACAAATACTTTTAACTTAAAAGAGAGATATTGTATTCTCACTACATTGCTTGAGAAGAGAATGACAGGAGCAACTGTGATAATTAATTTTTCTGGACTTTAGCAATAACTAATCAGTTATTGCTAAGTTCGTATTCATGATATCTTGTTTAATAACTTTGCCTTTAGCTGTCCATGCGCAGCTATTCAGTTTAAAATACTTTTTAGTTCCGGTGGGGCTTGAATCTCAAGTTCTTTTGTTAAAGATACATGCGCCTTAAACAATACATTCACAATTGATTTGCTTTCTGATTAAGGCTTAGCTGGGATTTCAACTCATGGTCTGTTAAAAAAGTTAATTTTAGTAATACTTGACAAATTAAAATATTTAAAAGGAAATGGTGTTAAATAGTTTTTTTGCTCTTTATAATCGAGAACTCGTTTTCATATTTGTATATCAACTAACTATTTTAAATACTAAATACACTAGTGGTATTTTGAGGTTCAAGTTTTTGTTTTGCAGTTCTTTTAAAACTTTATTTTATTTTCACGTAAAGGATTTTTCAGATTCTACATTTGAAATTTGCATACTCGTTAAGAGATTTGTTGTGAGTGTGCGTTTGGATATGTGAATATGTGGCCACGTGTTTGTGTATATTTTCTCTTCCAGCTGGTTGTGAGTACATATTTATGTGCATAAATATGAGGCTGGATTTTTTTTTCTATTTTTGAATTCATATATAAAAGTATTTCTTTATGTATTTACTTATTATTAGTATAAGTCAGTAGTTAGTATTTTGTAGTTGTAGTAGTGTTATGCTTCTATAAAATCTTTTTTCTCTATTTATTAAAAGGCAAATGAACTCATTTAAATTAAGCGGAAATAGAAATGGAAAAAACCAATTAAAAACAAAAGTTAAAAAAAGAATAAATATCCATACAGAGAACAACTTGTTTTCAATGAATAAGAAAAAAAGTAAAAAAAACAAAGTGCAAACAAATAAAAAAGAGAAAAAAACAAAAGAAAAGAACTTGAAACAAATTTTCTGATATTTAAACGTTTGCTAAAAAAAATAAGCAGAAGTTCGTATATTTGCGAAAATTTGCTTAAATATATTATTAATTTAATAGTAATATTAAATAGTACAAAAAATATGCACAATAAATATTTTCGCAACGAAACTTTTAAATAACTTTAAAAAATATTAAACTTTATAAACAACAAAAAATTTAATGGAAAAAAAAGTTTTATATACTAAAGCTTCAGCAATTCTTTCATTGAAACTGATAACGAAAATTATTAAGTTGATAATTATTTAAAAAAAATTCTTATTCGGATACATTTGGTTGCGAATTCTCAAATTGAAAAATTGAAAATGAAAAATATCAAAACTAAAAATTATTGTGATAAAAACAAATGTTCGAACACATTTGTATGCGTATTTTTTAATAAAAATTATTTTAAAAACTAAAAAAAATTAAAACAAAAAATACTCAAATTGAAAATCATTCCAAAAAAATTATTATTCGAATACATTTGTTTGTAAATCCTATATTTAAAAATTAACAATTTACTATATATTGCAAGTAAAAAAATAAAGTTAAAAATATTTAAATTAAAAATTGTTCGAATAAAAATTTTTATTCGAATACATTTCGACGTATATTCTCGACTAAAAAATAATTGCAAAAAAAAAACATGAAAATTAAAAACTTTCAAATTGAATAAATGTTCGCATTAAATTATTATGCGAATTTATTTAGTTACGAATTCTTGATTAGGAAATAATTTTCTGCATATCGCATGGAAAAATTAAAACGAAAATGTTGAAAATTTTTCGAATATATTTTGAATTATCAATTAAGAAAAAAATTTCCAAATAAATACCCAGCAAAAGAAAAAGAAGTAGTTAAAAAATCATAAGTATTTTTATTGCTCCTCTTGCACTTATTTTCTATAATGCATGAATTACCTACCTCTTTTGCATATCTTTTTTTGCTGGGTATATATTGAAAATAACAAATATGCATATAAATAATTTTAGGGATGAAAATTAGCCTTCAAATATATTTGGTTGCGAATTCTCGATTAAGTTATAACTTAACAAGTAACTGTGATTTGCGAGGAAAACTTGAAAATAAAAAACATTAAAATTGATTATTATAACAAAAAAACCGAATACATTTGGATGCGTATTTTTGATTAAGAGGTATTTTAACAATTAAAAAAATGAAAAGATAAAATACTCAAATTGAAAATCATTCGAATAAAATTTGTTTGCGAATTCTCGGTTAAGAAAAATTTATAATTTATTGCAAGTAAAAATTGAAATTTAAAATAATAAAATCGAAAATTGGTTGAATAAAAATTTTCTAAAAAATAACTAACTGTATATTGCAAGTAAAACATGAAAATTGAATATTTTTCTGTATACCGCATGAAAAATATCAAAAATTTTTCGAATATATTTTGTATCGATTAAGCAAAAATTTTTTTAAATTAATATTTATTAAACATTAAAGTTAAAAATAAAAAAAATATTCGAATTTAAAACCTTAAGAATAAATTTAGCCTTCAAATATATTAAGTTTCGTTTTCTGGATTAAAATATTATGTAACAAATTAATTTATACTGCAAGTAAAATTTAAAAATAAAAATATTCGAATTAGAAGTTATTCGACTAAGAATTAATTTTACATAAATTTAAAGTCAAAAAGCAAAAGGATAACTACTGACTGACTAAAAGCCAATCTAAAAAAATGCTCTCAGGATGCGGTCGACATCCACTGACAAGATATATAAATTTTTATGTACTTTCATACCAGCTGATTTTGTGGCTTATTTAATTTTAGACTTGAAAGCATATACTGGCGATTGAAACCGTGCTTTAAAAATAATACCGATAGCCATCCAATAATAAGACATAATAAATGTAGACAATTAATTTTAGTTTCATGCCTTAAGGATAATAACGTAACCCCATAAAAATCTCACAACTCGATTCCCTCTGTCCTTCTGTTACTAGCCTGTATCTCCTGAACCGTTCAGCAAGACGTTTGACGTTTCGCAGAAGCTGTGTTTTTATGGCTCCTATAATAAAATAAAGTGAAAAATTTAATGTTAGCCCTATGGAAACGTGATAACCTTTGACTGCTATATGTATTTTTAAGATCCAATAAAACTTAAGAAAGGGGTAACTGTCGAACGAACCACCAAATTATGCTAATATTTTGCCATTTATAATCGGTTTAATCATTATGAATACATTGACGGTTGAACAACGCTACCATGAAAATCAGTTAAATCAGTTACGAAACTTACAGATGACTTCGTGATATATTTGGGGCAGATAATCATCCAGCTAAGCAAACCTACAGCTCCTTAAATGATGCATAACATCAACACATCAAAGAAATTTGCATACTTAAGAGAATATCGCCGCTGTAAACAAAAGTATAGCTTTGCTCGTCCAATAAGTAGGAAAAGTTGCTCAAAGATCATGGTCAGCATGTATAAGATTCAGAAGGTGCAGGTATTAAAGCCATGAGTATATCAAATGTATTGTTTTTTTGTCTCTTGTTCTCTAGTTCAGTTGGAAACTCATCCAATGTTACATTGCATTGTGTTTAGCGATAAAGCCCATTTTTGGCTTGATGGGTTTGTTAGTCAACAAATATGTCGCATATGGTGGAAAAAAAAGAAAAATCTACCGTTTCTGCCGGCTTACATGCTGGTACTATCAATGGAAATTATTATTTTTTTAAAAACGAACTCGGAGCTCGTTTTATAGTCGACGGAGGTTGTTACCGCACCATAATTAAAAATTTTTTGTTTCAAAATATACATGAGAATGAGCGGTTTCGACAGAATGGCGATCACTACCATCGATTAATTAAAATCAAAATTTCGCGGTAAGTTGATTAAAGAATAGACCTGTTAATTGGCCTACAAGACCGTGCAATTCGACAACTCTCGAATATTTTCCATTGAAAAATAGGTCACTAGCTTCGGTTAATTGAAATAATTGAAATAATTGAAGCCTTGGAGACCAGCATTGTTCATATTAATCTTGAATTTATATAGAGTATGGAAAAAAATGTCCACTATAAAAATAAATAAGATTTTGACGGCCTTATATTTCAGGCCCTTAAAGGCAGACGCTTGAAATTTACACAGAGCATGTAACGCTATGTCCGTTAGATCCACAAGTATACAAACTAAAAATTATGGGTTGTCTTATATTTCTGTGTAAATATCTCATTTTTTTAACTAAACAAAATCTATATATTTTTTAATAATGTTTTTATATGACTTTGTATTGTATCAAATTTAATTATTGTTAAAAGGAACTGATTGTACAATAAACAAGAACTGTGTCAAAAAGATAAAAATAATAGTAAAATAAAGCGAGTAAAATTTTTAAAGAGAAAACTTAACAACCATCTTGTTTATTGAACTCAGTTTTATAAATATTTTAGCATGTTTATTCTATGGGCCGCATTTCACCGAATTGAAACTTATAAAATAATTTTTTTATGCAAGAAACACAACCACAAAAACTGTGAGGTAAATGCTTATACCTCGAATACTATAAAACTGCAATGTTCATTTAAAACTTTTTTATTTTTATATACCGCACTTAACCAATATATAAAAATGAAAATGAAATAATAATTACATCACAAACAATATACAAAACTTTTGCAGCAGAAACGAAAACGAAATTAAAACTATATTTGTTCATCTTTATCAATCAATCAGGTGAAACATATGCATGTTCAATACGCCACAAATCCATGTGTTTTTTAAAAATACTTAAACCAACACTGTGTTTTTATATAAAATGCTTAAGTACGGGCATGTGGTTATGATAGCGATATGTTTGTATAAGTTTTTTTAAACATGAATCGTTCATTCAATTACATTCATACGTATGTACACATTTCGTTACACGGTGTGGTTTACAAAATCAAACAATGCACAGTAGAATTAATTCATTAAGCGAAGTCCTTTTTAAAAAATAGGTTGTCTTTTAAGTCCTTAAGAACTGACTCGAATTTGCACGGCTTCAAAAAATGACAGTCTTGTTTTTTTATCGGTTGTGGAGAATTTGGCATTTGCAACAACTCGTATTAAAATAATTTACATGAATTTTTTATTTAAAAATTTTGCAAAGTAGTTCGTGAAAAATATTTTTAGTTTTTCTAATAACATCTATAACAACATATGAAGTAATATGAAGAGGTGCTTATTTCAATATTTTTTATTGTAAGTTTTTTTTACAGAACTATTTGTTTAAAAATTTTTAAAAGTACAAAATTAACAAGAGGTTAAACTTTTGTTTTTTATTGGGTTTGTAATTTTTCTTCCTTATTCCAATAAAAAATGGTTTTGACATTGCTTTAATCTTTAAAGAAGGCAGGTGCTGTCAGTTCGTTTAAATATAGAAGAAATATCATTAGAAGATGCAGTGAATCTTGGTTGGCATCCAGTGGAATTAAAGGGGCAATATACCTCAGAGGATGGCTAGTGGAATATGGTGGTGTAAAATATTAAACATTTTTTATGTTACACTTTCTTTGTCTTTGAATGCATGGATGAAAATCCAAGGCAATAAATCAAAAGGGAAAACAGAGAAATTTGCTTAATATGAATAAATATTATTATAAAAATTTTGGTATTTTCCTTTTACTTGATTTTTTTTAATTTTATTTAAGAAAAATAAAATTAAAATTAAACCACGAAAATATTTATTAAATTTCATTTTATTTATTATTTTGCATATAGAAAAGTCTATAAATATGATCGAGGAAGAAGATGCCCTTCACTCAGCCTTAGGTAAAACTCCTGGCGAAGACCGAATATCTTACCCAATGTTAAAGAATTTACCCATATCTGCGAAAATACGTATCTAAAATGTCTACAGTAATATATTTTCATTAAAAACCTATCTTCAAAAACCAATCCCTAAACCTAATAATGATCATACAACTATTTTAGGATTTAGCCCAATATCCCTACTTCCTTGCATTAGTAAAATATTAGAGAGAATTATTTCCCGAAGATTAATGTGGGTCATGAAGGTGAATAATTTTATTACCCCCAATTAGGTAGCATTCATGAAAAAACATGGTACCGAAGATGTTTCTCTTTACGTTCAACATTTCATATCAAAAGCCTTGCCAACTAAAAACCACATAAACATTCTTTCCACCGATTTCGAAAAAGCATTTGACCGGATAGGAATCCATAAAATATTACAACAATTAACAGAATGAAAACTCGGGCCAAAAATATTTTTCTTTGGAAGAAACTTTCTTTGCAATTAAAAATTTAGAGTGAGAATAAACAGCCACAAATCCGCATTATATCCTTTAAACAACGGCATACCACAAGAATGTCCACTGTCAGTTGTGCTTTTTCTTATAGCTTTTAACCAATTAAGCAGAATTGTTTCCAAGTACAATCAAATCGAACACTCCATATACGCTGATGATGCAGTAAAATTTACTTAAATTAAAGACAACAACAATGTGGAAGAAGTTTTTTCAAACATTCTAAGGGATAGTGACAGCTGGTGCCAACACTTAGGAGCTAAAATTTCCTTTGATAAGTGCAGTACCGTAAACATATGCAACAAATATACTTGCAATACCTTTATACTAAAATACAATAACATCGTTATAAAGCCAGTAAATCACCTTCGCATACTAGGCGTTATCTTTGATAAAAAGTTAACATTTAAAAAACACTGCAATAAACTAAGAAAATATCTCAATAGTAGATTAAATATCATAACATACCTTACTTCCAAGAACTTTCGGATACATACGTCCGCAATTGTAAATATAACTTGCTATATAATCCTTTCCAAAATTGATTACGCCCTCCCGATTTATGGATTATGTGCCTCCTACATATTAAAGTTAATTACAGTCCCGTATCTCGCCGATATTTTGAAAGAGTCCGGCATGTCCACAATTGAGGATAGATTCAAACAGCTTACACTCAAACTTATCCCAAAGCTATATATTTGCACCAACAAAATATTATTCTAGAAAGTATCTAAAGCGATTAAACAGCAGAGAACTTATAGACTTCAGCTCACAATTTTTAAATGTATTAATTCTTTCAAAAACTTGATTATCTGATTCAACTACTGAAAAGAAAAGACATGCAATTTCCACCTTAGTTTTTAGATAAAACATCCTTTATCTTAAACTTAAACAATTCTTTACCAAAAAGTTCTACAGATAAATTTATCAAACGAAACTGGAATACACAGACGGCTTTAAGGCGTGCGCGTACACAAAATTTGCAGTCGTTAAACAAAACGGTGAAATCGTAAACAGCCGAAATCTTCGCAGTCTTTAGTGCCTTAGAATATGTCTGTAAGACTAAGTTAAAATGTATAATTCGTACTGTTAGTCTTTCTGCACACCTTATATGAGTCTCCATTAGTTAACCGTATAAAAAGCATGCTGATTAAACAGAACGACTTCATTAAAATAATATGGGGACCATTTTATGTCGCCATTAGAGGTAACGAACTTACGGATTTATAAGCTACAGAAGAAAATCGTAGACCGACTACAAAATTCCATACTTTTGCACGTAAAGATATGTTAAATAGTATAGCAACTCATTTAGATGCTGAACGTCTTCAAAAATGGGGTCAATATCAACACAAATATAAATCCTACAACCCGAAGGGAAAAAAGCAAATTTACCCTAAAACGTTCTCCAGATCTAAGACAACAATTTTCGCAAGATAAAGACTTGGACATTGCAAATTTTTACACCAACACCTACTGGATAAAACACCGGCTCCTATCTGCGTTGCTCGTAACATACAATTAACAGTCCCACACGTCCTAAATGAAAGCATTATTTTCAACACGTCAATGAGTTCCTTTAACGATA
The DNA here is from genome assembly GCA_937654795.1 of Cistogaster globosa. Taxonomy (NCBI): domain Eukaryota; kingdom Metazoa; phylum Arthropoda; class Insecta; order Diptera; family Tachinidae; genus Cistogaster; species Cistogaster globosa. The sequence continues at coordinate 26,907,529 of OW569404.1, forward strand.
ACCTTCCGTCCGATCTTTTAAAGAACATACGAGTATGTATCTGTAGATAACATTAAGTTAATCTGTAAATTTATTAAAGAAAATAATATCCAAAACCAAAAATAATTTTAACTTTCGGGTCGAAGGCTTCTTTTTTGCTAGTACCTTAACTTTTAAATCTTTTAGTAAGCTGTATACAGAGGATAGAAAAAAACAACAATTTTTTGTTGATTATTGTTTTTTTTTATATTAAACTTAAATTTTGGTCTTTACCTAATTGTTTGAAAAAACCCTTAGTTTATTTGCATTAGTAGTTTCCTAAATAGCTAAATAAGCGTTAGCAAAATGGTTATCGGCACATGCTTTCACCCTGAATAATCAATATTTAATAATTTCGGTCAGGATTATAATAGCGCCATTTTATTAAAGTTAAAAAATATAATTTTTTTACGTTAAATTTTAAACTTTAAAAAACCAGTGTTGCTTAACAAATTTCACAAATTTAAACATTAAAATTGTGGATAAAACAGTTGTTGCTAAAATTCTATTCAAAAGAAACTTTTCCCCCTATTTGTTGCGATTTTAACAATAATTATATATTTAGACGGGAATACCGAAGAACACCACTTACATTTTTTGCCTCCATTTAATCCCCTTCTGTTGTCAGTGATTTTTGTTATACAAGTAATAATTTGAAAGTGTTGCCAATAATCGTCGTGTTGTCACAAGTATTTGCTCTCGACTAAACATCCATTTAAGAGAAACATATTATTATAGGATAATATGGGTACAATAATACTATTGTTAGTAATAAAACCATCGACCTCTGTTTAAAATTGCGAAACAATTTTATAAACTTAACTATTCCACTTGAAAAATTTAACAACCAGCTAGTGGTGACTATAGTACGATAAGTAATCACCATTGTTTGCTGTTGGTAACAATTCCTAAATTTTCGCGTAAAGCGCAAGATATCTGTCAAAATTTCTCATGTACATACAATTGGAAAATCCAATTTTGGCAGCGCGTAAGGTAGTAAATTTGGCTGCAAGCTATTGTTGTATACATATTTTTTAGAAAAACTTTCAAAACAGTAATGACATTTTAGCTTTTTTCGACTTTATGTAGCGATTTTAGCACTGCTTTGCATTTTATTTTATATGGTCTTATTAAAAATGATAAATTAACATTACTGTTCACAACAAAACGTTGCAAAAGTTATTTTTCGTCGCGTCTTACGCGCTAATTCAGGTATGGCTGTTAAGTCTGGTACTCTGATCAGCTTTTCGTGCGGAATGCGGTCAAACTACATACAAAAAATTTTTATGAAAAAAGTCATGAAAATTGTTTGCAGAAGTAGTACTCTGTTCTACTCTGTTCGATTGTGCATAAAATTTTAAGCAACATCCATTATTTTGCTTAAAAAATTTGACAATTAGCTAGTGGTCAAAATACAGCGATTAAGAAAATAACATTTGCTGAGCTTTTCTGCATCATTAACTTTATTTTTGTCTTTTTCTCTTTTTAAATGTACACTTTTTCCATTTCTTTTTTTTAATTCTTGATCAATTCTTGAACACAACAAAATTAAATCAAAACAAATGGTCTGAAAAAAAGGTTGTCGAAATTGTGTACGAAAAAAAAACTGCTTATGTTTTTCCGTAGCTGAAAAACAAATGTTACCAGAAACATTATTCAGTTTGAAAAACATGTTGCGAGATACATTTCGTGGCTTTAGGCCGGAGCACATAGAATCCGTCATACGTTAAACTTTGACAAGTCAGTTAAAATACATGTTTTCTTATGAGCGTGGTCACAATCAGTACGTGTCTGTCAACGCAAAGTACGAAAGTTGGTCAACTTTAAACTTTTGACGTATGTCAAAGTATTCAACATACATCAACTGCTTCTTCTTCTCTATTTTCTTTTAACTCTTGCTGCGTTTTAATTGTTGTTTGTGATTTCAATAAACAAATTTTGGTGGCAAACAATAAAATACAAATTTAATTAAATAAACAAGTGAATAAAATACAAACTAAATTTAAAAGTGAATAAGAAGCAAGCAAGCTTTGATTTATCATCCGTCAGCAAAGTATTCATTGTGCCAACTTCATCCGTCGTTACTTTGACTTAAGTTGAATTTGTCAAAGTACAACGCATGACGGATTCTATGTGCCCCGGCCTTTTTGCAGAAATAAACAGAGTACTACTTCAGCAACATTATTCCTCATTGATTTCGCAGTTATTTTTTTATATGGACTTTTGACCAACATTTCGCACGAAATGATGAACAGAGTACTAGGCTTTACTGTGGAAAACATATAAAATGCTTCTAGCAACATTTAATAGAAGCTGTGAAATAAAGCAAATAGGCATTATTTTATGAGGAATTTTTCAAACACCGGCTTCTAAAATTTCTAAAACAATGAAAGACTACATTTTAAATGTCAAATTTTCCACATGAAACAATCAATGTTGCTCAACAATTTAACAAATTTGAACAGAGTACCGTGCTGCTGGAAACATTTTGCAAAGGTAAGCGTGATGCCAGAAACATTTCGTAACTTTCTCAAAATATACAGATTACAACTTCGAAAATATTATTATACCCTTTACAGCAGGTGGAAAATGGAGTTTGTCATTCCGCTTATAATTTATACAGTATCTATCCTTCCGAGATAGGAAAAACTTAAAGACTTCCATGTCTTCTAGGCAGAAGAAAAAGCACCGCGCCTGCCTCTAATTTTTGTCTAGTGAAGTAACTTCAATCAACAAGAAAAAAAATTGAGGAAAAATTGGCGCTCGCTCATACTTTTCATAGAAAAGTACAAACGTGCACCATATTGATTAAGATATCAATTTGCGTATCATTAAAAAGCTTTAGAAAAAATCTTTCAGGATATACTAAAATTAAAAAAAATCCCAAACTCATTTTTTTCTTCTTTTTTTTTTCTAATTTTTTATTCTCTGTCTCACCAATATTTGTTGTTGTTTTTTTTTATTGGAGTTACTTTACTAAACTAGATTCTTTGAATCGACATAACCCTACTGATTTTTATCTCGACTTTTGAGAGTGCACGAAATAATTAACAAATACCACGCTTAAAATTGCAATAACATTATTGAATATAATCATAAATATATTATAAGTTTTAAATTATAGATTATTATATATTAAGACTTTTTTGAAAGACTTTTGTCATCAATTTGTTTTAATATTTTTTAATTTTCTTCAATTACTTTTTATTTCAATTTTTAATCTCTTAAATTTAAATAAATAACAATAATGCTGATGTCGAATGTAGGTACTAAGAATGTGCTGCATTTATTATTTAAACAATAAGTTAATATTTAATATTTTTACACTAAGCCTTTTTAAATAAAAAATTCACTAAACTAAAAATAAACAATAGTAGTTCGCCTTTTTTCTTGTCGTAGATGCTCTTTGCTGTAGTATTTTTATAGTAAAATATTAAATTACAAGCTCTTGTATAATACAAAACCTCCCACTGTTCCACTGTTCATCCTTGATTAAACTAAATATCTTGGCACTTTAACAATGCCTGTAGTTATCCTGAGTTTTAAACTGATCCGACCACAAAGTTTTAAGTTTGATACTTACTGCATTTCTTTTTACAATCGGACCACTGTGTAACAAAGTTTAAAATAAACTGTACTTTTTAAAATCAAAAGTAAAATTCAATAACGATAAGATTAAAAGGTTTTTTCCTCTTGTTTCTTGTTTCTTGTTTCTTTTTGTTTTTTTTTTTTTTTTTTGTTTATTTTATTTTTATTTTTATTATTTTATTTGTTTTTTTATATTGTTTTGGTTAAAATGATTGTGCACTTGAATGCTGTTTGGTACTCAGTCGAATGTTCATGTTTTATATTTTACTATCATTTTAATTAATATTGTTATAGAATATTGTTATTCAAAAAGGTTCTTCAACTAGAATTCCATATTTAATAAAAACGAATATATAACTTAACATAAAAAGAAAAGTTCTAAAATAATGATTTGTTGTCATTAAAATAAAGTTTTTTTATTAATTCTTATTTGGCTAAAATAAAGGGTCATCCAAATGTGACGCCTTAATGTCAGCACTATATAATTTTACACGTGACATCTTTTCAAATGACATAAGCCATTTTGTTTTATTAGAAGGTAGTACAGTTTTAACCATGGACAGGTACACATTGCAACAACGCGTTTACATCATTCAAAGTTATTATGAAAATGTGCGTTCATTGAAAAATACCCATCGCAAAATTCGTGATTTTTTTGGTGTAAATAATCGGCCAAATCAATCTTCAATTCAAAGATTAGTGAAAAAATTCGAAGAAACTAGTTGTGTTACTGATAAACCAAAAAGTGGAAGACCAAAAACTGTATGCACAAATGAAAATATTGCTGCTGTTGGTGAAAGTGTTGAAAATGAACCGACAACATAAATTTCGCGTCGTTCGCAAGAATTGGGCATATCTTATGGCTCCTTATGGAGGGTTTTGCATAAAGATTTGCATTTACATGCTTATAAAATTCAATCAACCCAGGAATTAAAAGAAAGAGACCATTTACAACGTCGTAATTTCGCTAGTTGGATTATTGAACAACGAACAACAGATCCATTGTTTTCAAGCAAAATTTTGTTTAGTGGCGAAGCTTATTTCAGAATGGATGGATTCGTCAATAAGCAAAATTGTCGTTTCTGGGGTGATGAAAATCCTCGTGTTATTCATGAAAAATCTCTACACCCACAAAAAGTTACTGTTTGGTGTGCATTTTGGGCAAATGGAATCATTGGGCCATTTTTTTTCGAAGATGATGATGGAAATGCTGTTACTGAGAATGATGAGCGATACCAATCAATGTTGAGAGACTTTTTATGGACAAAGTTGAATCATATTGATGTGTCTGACGTCTACTTCCAGCAAGACGATTCTACATGTGACACAACTCGAGAAAACATTACGCTTTTGCGATCAAAATTTCCTCAACGTGTAATTTCAAGAAATGCAGACTTCAATTGGCCTCCAAGGTCATGTGATCTAACACCATTAGATTTTTTTGTGGGGTTTTTTGAAAAGTCGAGTGTATGCTAACAAGCCACAACCAATTAATGATCTAAAGAACAACATTCAAGTTGCAATTCGTGAAATAACACCAGCAACATGTCAGAAAGTCATTGAAAATTTCGATATTCGGATTGATGTCTGCAGACGCAATCATGGTGGGCATTTGAATGATATTCTATTCCACTTATAATTGTAATGGATCATACTTTTAATAAAAAAAAAAACATCTTGAAAAAATTGCAAATAGTTTGTGTTTTATTTCAAAGAAACATGAAGGCGCGTTTTTTGGATGACCCTTTATAAGTACAGAAATTAATTGTTGATATTTTCAAAAAAGTATTGAGTTAATACGAAGATAAAAAATGTGATTAAACTTTTTTAAGAAGAAAATTTTTTTAAATATAGAAAGTAAAGTTAAATTGAATACTAGCAATTTCTAATCACTTATACTTCTGCAAATTTCTTAGTTAGATATTAGCTATCAGACATTTACTAATTAAACAACTAATTAAGATAAAAAGGAATCGAACATTTTAATCATTCCTCGTCATTTAGATTTAACGAATTGTACTGCATTATTTCGAGTTGAATCATATTTTCCACATTTAGGTGTTTTTTTTTGCTTTATTGAGTAAAAACAAGAATAACTTCAAATTACAACACAAGCATCAAAACTTCACTTTCTTTTCTTAAATCATTGCAACTAAAAAAAAATAATATAAGTTATGGAATATTGTGTCAACAGAACATTTTTAATTCCATCATTATAAGATTTTACGAGTGACCACAATCGCTCCGTGGTGTCTTAAAATTTAGAACATTCACAACTATTTTAGTATGGTGTTGCTTCTTATCCTCATCGATTTACTAATTCATTCCTTAGCCCCATGAAGTTAAATACATTTGTCTTATTTTTATTAGTTTTTGGCCACAGTTAACTGTGGATTTTCTTTCATTCTACTATATCCTTAGATTAGCATTTTTTATGCTAAAATTTATATTGAAATATTTAAATACAACTGGTTAGTTTGAAATTTTAATAAAAATTGTGAAGTGTTTTTTGTCATTTTAAAATACGGTTCTACTAGAATTAAATAACGAGCAATAAAATATCAGTGTCTCTTCCGAAAAAAAACATGGAAACAACACAAAATTCTTATGGTTTTTCCAATTTCGAATTTATTTTATATGAAAAATTCAATTTCGTCGATGTATACTCTAAAGAAAACACAATATGCAAAACAAAGATAAAGGATTTGTCACAAACCTTTTTTTCGTTTAACGTTAATGATACTAGTTCTCCCAACTCTAACACTAGTTATTTTATATCCTTGCCAAACTTCTTCGAACTTTTCCATTTTATAAAAAATGAAATATAATTTCGAATTTTCGAAATATAAAAAAACTGATATTAAAATGTTAATTAAATTTTAAAATTTCAAGAAAAAAAATATTTTTTAACCTTATTCGAAATTTCGAACTTCAGCTTTATGCTAGGAACATTAAAACTTTGTTGTGAGAGTTTGTCGTATATAACGACGACAAAATTTTCTTACTTTTTTTGTTTTGTTTTAATATTTGAAAATGAAACATTAAAAACAATGCAACTAAGAACTTATTTTTTATTTACCTACTACATTGTGCAATTATATTTAAATCTATCAAATAAAAACAAATCAATTTTTCAAGTAAAATAACTTTACTGAATTACTTCGAAACTAAAACCAAACATGGTCACATTGTACTGATTTGTTCGTCGTTCGTCGGCGTAAAAAATAAAAATAAAATTGTTTCAAATTTCGCCGCGTATGAAGGATTTTGTCTGAAGTCATGATTGTGTGCATTTTCATATACACAAAGGTGTTTTATTTTTGACGACGAATATTCGCGGCCAATTTTTCATCGTTCGTCCTAGTTGTGTTAAATTTCGTATTTTTTAAATTATAAGAATAAAATAATAATTAAAATTTTATTATTTTTTCGAACTACTTTCGGAACTTGGCAAGTATTGTGATATTAGATGTTATGTTCGGTAAATATTATTATCATCGAAAATTCAAATATAATTCCACAACTTGAAAAATATTAAAATATGATTAAAAACTCTAAAATCAATAAATTCAGGAATGCTCGAAATTTCGAAATTATTTTCGAGCTTATAAATTAAATTCACAAGAACCATATGTAAGTGTTATTGCATTTATTTTCTTCGGTTAAGTTTTCATTTAAGAAGAGTACCTGAAAAACAGTCTAAGTTTTTATTTCAAATACAACAGCTGCTTAAGAGAATTTAACTGTTATCACAAGTTATTAAAAAAAATCATTGATTAATGTAACATACTCTAAAGGCTAACTTAAAGCTTTTAAGAAATTTTTTAATAAACAATTTTTTTAATTCTTATATAAAAACAAATGGATATTTAGAGGAATTTTTTAGTTTGTTAATTTAATTTCAGCTAAAGCTGTTTTGAACATAAATGTTCGTTTGTTTACAAAGTCTTTCCGAGCAATGTATACAAGAATTAAAATGGCTACTATAAATTATTTACGTAAGTTAGTCCTTATAAACATAAAATTTATAAGATATTGTTAATCTTTACTATGAAAAGAGCAAATAATAAATTCTTGTTCTCATTTTTTTAATCAATAAAAATATTATAAAATGTTAAAATTTTTCTTACATTATGCTTAAAGGAAAGGCATGATTTAAAATATTTTAATAACGTTCGCAAATCCTTTTTCATAGCTAATAAACAAACTTTGATAATAAAAAAATTTTTGGCTCAAAGTTGTTTAATTTTATCGCTTTAAAAGTATAAACAATAAATATTCTCAACAATATTATACTCAGGCACACATTCACACACACACAATTACTAACTTTATGGAAATTTACACAGAGAAAGTGAATATAGGCGAAAGTATAGTACTTGTGTGTATAAGTAACTTAAAAGAAATACTAAAGCTTTAGTGATGCAGAGGATAAAGAAATCTTTGAAGATATTGTTTTAAAAATTAACATAAAATAAAAATACAAAACACAAATAAGACACTTTAATTAACCTCTAAATGGCAAAGGAAAAATAAACGATTTGTTATAATTTTAAATAATAAAAGACTATTAAAGGGGCGAATGAAGAGAAATATTATTTCAATTTTAATTATTTTTAATTTACAACAAACTTTATTATTTCTGTATAATCATTTCTATAAATCATTAATTTATAAAAAGCAAACTTTTGCCATTTGAAATAAAATTACTAATTTAACGTTTAAAGCCCTTAATAAGATTATAATATAATGGAAAAGACAGTCAATATTTATATATTTTCCCATAACAAATTATTATAGTCTGCTGCTTTATATATTTACTCATGTGTAAAACGTTTGTTACACATACCTCCCGTGACATACTCACACACACAAAAATAAACATTTTTTGGCATATCTGCCAAGAGACAATGGATATGAATGAAACCATTATTTTTACAGTTGGCTTTTACTTTTCTTGTCTTAAGCCAATACACAAACAACGCAGTTACTGAAAAATTGTATATGAAAAAGTGTAATGTTTTTCTTTTCTCAGATAATCCATATAAATAAAGAACTGGAACTCTGAAGAAAAGTAAGCGAACTTTCAAATCCTTATGTAGACAAAAAAATAAAGTTTTAAATAAAATATTTAAAATAAAATATATGCAAATATGATTGAATTTCGACAAAATAATAATTATTAGAAAAAGTCTCTTTTTCACAACAACAAATAAATTACTCAGAATTTATTCCTTAAGCTTTTTTAACATAAGTGTTTTAACCAAAAAGTACTTTTTAAATAAATAACAGAGGCACCGTTTTCTTTAACAATTGCTTTAGTGAATTGAAAAAAAAAAACATCAGAAAAATAATTTTTTTTTACAAACAACCACACAAAGTCACTGAACGAATAAAATGGTTATTTTTCCAAAAATTTAAAATTTGGATCAGATATTTATTATTTTTTTTTTTTTCTCACTAAAATCGCTTTTTTATTGAAAAATATTTTTTTTGCTTTTTAAATCCCGACAATTCTTACCCCGATAAATCGTAATTTCCGATAATTCGTAATAAACTGTCTGTCCCCTGAAAAATCTCGTTAATTCGTAAAATTTCTATACATTTTGGTCCCATCGCTAATTCGTACTTTTTTTTTTATAAAATCTTCTTTACCTCTTATAAATCGTAATTGTTTGCTACACTTTAGATAACGTGACTAGTTCATACACGCATGTAAATTATACTCCATAAGGGTATAGGACTAGTCCAAAGGTAACTCAAGTGTATAGAGAAAACATGTTCCATTTAACACTACGATGTCCTTGGGCTGTCAAATCTACTATATGTCACTACACGATGGAACACCCTAGAGGATTTTTTTTAAAACTACTCCATATCACTACTCTATGAAACACCCCGGAGGGCTAGCTTCCAAGCTACTTTATTCTACTGCTCTATTAAATACAAAAAATAAAATTCTATTTTTTGACTTATTAGAAACGTTTATCAAAATAAATATTTTTTATTTGAAAAGTGTATTATAAAACTGAAACTAAATTACATCTGCATGTGTTTGTACTAAGAAAAACTTTCATTTTCTATTATAACACAAAAAAATAAAAAATAAAGAACAAGGAACATATTCACATTATGATGCGTTTTAAATTAACTAGAAATTTTAAAAATATTTTAGGAATTCAAGTGGAATCACTTATTAAAAAAATTTTTTTTGTAATAAAAATGCTTACCGAAAACAATTTTGTATATGTTCGTATTTTGCATCATGCACAGTTCTCTAGAAAAACTGCGTTCCAAATTTTTCTTCGCGTTCCCATCAATTAAATTTTTTATAGCAGATATCTGAAAAATAGATAATTGGACAATATATATATATATATATATATATATATATATATATATATATATATATATATATATATATATATATATATATATATATATATTTATATATATATTTTAAATTATAAGTTTTCAATAATACTTACATATTTTTTTTCGTTAGCTTCGCCTATTCCAGCTTCAATCTTCTGAAGATCATCTTCAGTTTTAAGTGAAAATGTGTTTGTTAACGTGGTAATACTTTGGCGAGTCTGGTTAAGTGTTTGTTGATAAATTTTGTAGTCGGTCAAAATGTCCATGTTCTGTTGTTGCAGAAAACATCAAAAGCAACAATAAGTTAGTGATGATCGTAATAAGCTAAAAACCTAAACATCAAAACCTACCTTGCAATTTTGAAAAAAAAAAAATTTTAATTTTGGGATCAGCCATTATCACGTCAAAAAATTGATTGTGTTTGTCGATCACTTATGTAACAGAGATAATGTTATTGGTATGAAAAGTTATGAAGTAAGTTTTTATCCAGCCACCTTTAAGTTGGTACGATCTAAAAAATCAAATCTATAAAAAAATTATGCACTTGTTGTTATTTTATACTTACAAATTAACTAATAAAAAATTAGAAATTAACTAGGAGCTCGTTATAACAAGTATAAATTTAGAAAATGCATAAAAGGGTGTCCCAATAGTTAATTTAATTTGATGTTTTTGGCCTCAAAAGTATGGCCAGTTAGATGAAATCTATTTTGAAGTCAGTTTTTTATTAAAAACACAATCATTCGTTTTTTTTCTTCAAACAGTCATACATATGTTTTTCGTTAAAAGTCAAAATATCAGATGTTCTACCAAAAACGCGATTTTTATAAAAATCACTAAAGAAATCTTCTCGTTTTTTTTTTATTTGTCGAGAGAAATCACTTTTTGATGGCATAAAATTAACTTTTTGTCTGATTATATTTATAATTTTTGTTTAACAGAAAGTACTTTTATTTAATGAAAAATTTTGGCTTGTTTAAAAATAATTTCATTAAAATGCAGTAAGGACAGCAAAGAATTCAAATAAATCTTGTTTTTGTTGTTGAAATTTCTTTTGATTATTTGTAATCTCTTTTCAGTTTTAATTATAACACTAATGATGGTTATTTGTTTCTTATTAAAAACTAATCAAAGGATGGTAAGAACAACTAAAGAACTGCTGCCAGATATAACTGTCTAAAAGTATTTATCAAAATTTATTTATTTATACATCAGCCAACCCAGCCAACCCAGCCAACCAACCACCTTCTTCAACTTATAAATAAAAGAAGATTTTCTTTAATGGTACTTTTCTGCAAATCTCTTTTTTGTTTGTTCAATTTACTTTTTTCATTTCATGTCTGTATGTTTTTACAAAATCAAAGAAAATTACAATTTATTTATGTTGAAGGTAGAGGAAAATAAACTCATAAAATAACTTCAGATTAGTTTTATTGTTCAAGTAGCATTTCTTCTTATAACTTTGTATATGTTGATGTAAAAGAAAAAATAATAAAAATTTTATAAGAAATTTATTTAATACGAAAAATATTAAAACAGGTTTCCAGAAAACTTGTTAACTGTGATACTCGCATAACATACATCAATATGTATTAAAGGATATAAATTTATAATCTACAATTTATTATAAAAAGTATTAAGTGAACAAATTCTGCTGACCTCCTCTTAAAGATGGAAATAAAATGAAATGATAAAGTTAAGAGAGTATTAGAAGTATTTTATAGTTGCTTATAAGAGTAAAAGCCAAAATGATTTAATAACAATTGAAATAAAAACAATTATAAAAAATTTAATGTTTTATATATTTCAGATGTTCAGAGGTGATAAAAGCCCCTATAAGAATTGTACCAGTTATTTCATTGATGATTTGACAGGGCAAAATGAAGAAATTGAAATAAACTTTTTTACCAAACAGCGTTGCCACTGATTTTTTTATAGAATTTTACAAAATTTTTAAAAAGTTGCTTTTTAAACTGTGGTAAAAAAGTTTGTGTAATCACAAGCCAAACTTAGATTTAATCTACTAAAAAATCAATATTTTTTAATACCAGAAGCGGTGCAATGGTATCGCCGTTGAGTATAAAATTTTTGTTTATGTGTTAGTGGGATATTGTGTATGTTTTAGTTTCGATTACTAATTTCTTCTTTATTTGAATTCAATTTTAAATTTTATTCCCGTTTTACGAATTTGTTTACTTAATTTTACTACTGCTTTTATAGGTACTATTTCAATAAAAAATTTATATGAAATATAACTGAATAATTGGGTAACAATTTTTATTTTTTCAGTGCACTTTATTCTGAATATATGGAATAAATTTTTCGTAGGGTGATTTTCTTAATAATAATTTCTTTTCAAACCATAGACATAAACATTTTATGTTTAAGGTTTAGTCATGGAGGGCAATAGTAGATGTAGAATTAACCTTTGTACTCATTGAAAAAAAAAATAATAAATTCTGCTAAGAACGATAGTCGATAGAGACATCTGGTCTCTATTAAATTGTACTGGGTGATTTTTAATGTCGTTTGATTTAATTTGAAGAGAGTGGACTTATAAATTTAAAGAGCATATGAAACAAGGATTGAGTTTTAAGATTATTTTGAAAAGGTAACGAAAGTGTATGAAATATCTACTCACCCTGGTTTACAAATACAAATTTTAAAACAGGGGTGGAGTCGTTACATTCGTGATTGTATCGACAAACATACGAAAATAAATTACGTGATACGTAATCCTTTTATTAATTCACAATAGTTTTCGATTTAAAAAAATTCTAGGGCTAGAACTCTGGTTACTCTGGCTGGTTAGTATTTCAAATGTCGTTGTTTCTTAAGTTCAAAACCGATGTTATGCATGTAACGCTTGATTCAATTAACAGTTTTTCACTGGGCAGCAGATTTTCTTCTAAAATTGGTCTGCTTCAAATTTTAGATCAGCCTCAAGCACAACATTATAAATTTATATACTTTTTTTTATAAAAAATATAAATGGCTAATTACCTTCTTTTAAATCTTTAGATAATTATCTGGTGGCATAAGTGCGTTCATATGCTTAGTAAGCTCATCCAACAGTCTGTTTGCAGTAGATTTTTCTCATGCTCAATCAGGAAACATGTTTTTTTTTACCAAATGCTTGCGTTCATTCGTAAACCTTAGAACTAACTTATTGCAATAATCTTATCATAAGCTAAAATTGATTTTGTCTAATTTCTATTTTTTAACAAATTTTTAGCACTTTTAAAGTTATTCGAAGTAAGTTTTGTTAACGGATGACAATTCGTAAAAAACGTACGTGTAATCATACGATAACGTACATATATTATAATCTCCAATATTTTGGATTATCATCAGTTAACGTATGCCATAATCAAAAAACTTATTTTTACGATACATGTTGTTCGTTCACAAATATTTTTTTTTTTTTCATTTATTCATTTATTTAATGCAATCAAAAAGCCATTTTATAGGCCAAAGAACTGATTACAAGGTGAAATTACAATTAGTACAATTTATATATATATATATATATATATATATATATATATATATATATATATATATATATATATATATATATATATATGTATATCTGTAGATGTATATGGCCATGATTTTTCCTATGATTCTTCCTAACACAAATATAGGAAAATTTTTAAATTAAGATGAAAGTTAAGCAACGAAACCTCTGATCTAAATGTTTTTCAACACTAAATTAGCAAATTGTTTAGTTGATTTAGAAAAATGCCTTTCATTGTATGGGATTACTGAATTCCATAATCGGACAACTCTCAAATGAAAAGATCTTTTCATAATCAACAAATTAAAGGTAGGAACTCTAAGTGAGCTTGTTCTCATGGAATTTAAAAAGTTAAATCTAGAAGCTAAATAAGTAGGAGAGTTATACTTAACCGTTCTGTAGAACTTTGTAAGTAATTTAACATTCACATAATCGTCAAATGTGCAATTTAAAAAATCAATAACGTAAGCTGTTACATGATCATAATACCTCAGATGGTACACATATCTTATTATACTATTAAAACATTTCTTTACCCTGCTAAAATTATAATCATTTGTTAATGAATATACTTCAATACCATACAGTATTAAGGGCATTAGCAATGCATGTGCGATTTTTTTCTTTATTTTAAGAGGGAAATGATGACAAGTTCCATACAATCTTCTCAAGGTAAATATTACTTTAGATATAAGATAATGTATATGGTTATCGAAACTTAATCTGTTATCAATGTAAATTCCTAATACTTTCATATACGATACGAAGCACAATAGTTCTCCATTTGCCATAATTCTAGGCGTTATTCTAGTATCAATATCGCCAAATAGCATTGCTTTAGACTTTTGGGTATTTAATAAAATAAAATTGTCCATACACCAAATTTCTATCTTCCTCAAATTCATGTTGATAACAACCTCTAACTCAGCATTTGAATTAGATGCTGCAACGATTTGCAAATCGTCGGCATATAGGTATCCTTTTATTCCTATTAGTTGGTCTAATAAATCATTTATATATAACAAAAATAATTGAGGGCCCAATATAGATCCCTGAGGGACACCACGATACATCTTTCTGGTATCAGATAAATCTTCTTTATTCTGCACAAATTGACTTCTTCCTCTAATAAAAGTATCCATTAGATGGCAAGATGTAGGTGAAAAATTGTATTTATTAAAAAGTTTGTTTAGTAAAACTTCATGAGATATAGACTCAACTGCTACTCTAACTCCTTCCAACATATCTAATACTAAAGCAGACGTGCTGTGACGTTTTCGAAAACCAGACTGATATTCCGACAAAAATTTCTTATTTGTAATATATTCAGTAATCTGCGCATTCAATAAAATCTCTAATATCTTAGAACATACCGATACAATATTTATTGGTCGGTAATCCGAACATACTAAAGGATTTTTTACTTAAGGAACTAAAACAATTCTAGAACATTTCCATATGTCGGGATACTCAGAGGTGGTTAATATTGAATTAAAAATATGAGTTAAATGAATCGAGATACCAGAAAAAATTGATCTTAAAAATGCTAGAGGTATGCCATCAGCGCCAATACTTTTAGATCTGATACTAGTAAGAGCTTGAAAGACTTCAGTTGTTGCTACATTCCTAAAAGTAAAGCCATTGTTTAACGCATTTCTTTCCTGATTATATAACACAGAAGGCGGGCTTGACGGAGGTGGTAATATGAAAAAGTCGTTACATGCATTTGCATCAATATTGTGCGAATTGTTAATATTTTTACCAAATGCTCCACATTTTTTAAGTTCCTTCCATATATGATCACTATTATTTCCTGTAAATAACTGTGTAAAATATCTTGCACGAATTTTTCTTATAGTCGATTTCAGCTTATTACGATAACTGCAAAAAGTTTTCCATGTGTCAGTACACTTTACTTCTATATATGCACGAAAAGATAGATCTCTTTTCTCCCTTGCCATCTCAATCTCTCTACATTTCATCCAACAACTTCTACTTCTAACCTTTATACTCCTTAAAGGTACATGCTGGTTATAAAGTGTTAACAGTTTATGTGTGAAAAATTTCGCCTGGAAGTTAGTGTCAATAGTATTATAAAGTGGACTAAAGTCCTCCCTTTCTATGTTTTCTAAGCAACATTCAGCATTAAAACTGTTATAGTCCCGTATCTTTATTACATCAGGTCTCTTTAATAGGTTTATATTGTATGAAATATAAATAGCTGCATGATATGAATTTAGCGCTGGTATTTGAAATTGACTCTTTACAATCACTGACTCCATTTTCGAGACTAAGAAATAATCAATTAAAGAACAAGTTTCATAGTGTGTGCTATAGTGTGTTGGAATACTATTGTGAACTAGTGATAAATTGGCTGAAGATGAAAAACTTCTCATTAGGTTGCTAGTGTCATACAGATTGATATTAAAATCACCCACTAAAATTACATGATCATATCTGGAAGATAAATCCAACAACATATCATCACAGCTCCTTATATTTCCGTAAGGTAAGTACAAAACTCCTAAAAGTATACGAATGTCGAAATTAACTGCAATTTCAATAAATAGACCTTCAGAAACTCCCTCATTATTTAAAGTTAATACTATCTTTGGATGAATATAATTCTTTACATAAATGCACACACCTCCATCTCTGCGTATAAGTCTATCATTTCTGTAAAGATTATACCCACTAAACGCAATTGCATCATTTAAAACAAAAGGCTTCAACCATGTCTCTGACATAGTAATTATATCATA
The DNA here is from genome assembly GCA_937654795.1 of Cistogaster globosa. Lineage (NCBI taxonomy): Eukaryota > Metazoa > Arthropoda > Insecta > Diptera > Tachinidae > Cistogaster > Cistogaster globosa. The sequence goes on from OW569404.1 coordinate 26,923,792, forward strand.
ATGCCCGCACTCAAAAATACATCGTAACTCTTCTATTTTGCCGGAGTTTGTTCTTGGTACTATACTTTGAGCATTTAAGTGAATAATGTTAAGACTACTTGGGTTAAGATTTAACTTTAATAAAGTTTCATTGCTTACAATATTACCAATGTTATCTAACATTGCTAACAAAAAGATAAATTACCCATATTTGTGTTAGGAGCAAAAACTTATAGTAAAAATGCTTAAGGTTATGTTTTCTACGATACTTCAAAAATATCATTGATTTACGTTTTTCATTTAGTTACCATCCATTAAAATTATGTTAGAATTATATAATTTATTTATACACTTGCATACTTTAATTTTTCTTCATGAAATAACTACATACATTTATGCAATTATATTTATAATCCGCAAGAAATACATTACAATATTTATTTGTTGCTATTAACTTTTCAATTTTAATTTTACAATACAAAAATAAAAGAAGTAGCTACCCATTAAATTATAAAAAGTTACTAGCAAATAATACATATTATAAGCGAAAAAATATATCAATTCATTTTTAAATGAGCAAAAAAAGAGAACAAAAATACTATAAATGATTAAATTTGAAAGAAAGAACAGAAGCGTAAAAATCAAATTAAATTTTATTGTCGCTAAATTATTCAGCTGCTGGTGGGAACATATTAAGAGAGGTGCTTAACTTTGATTTGAATAACTCAAATATATTATCGTGATTTAAAACTTTAACACTTCTATCCAGAAAAAATAGTTTGGCTTCAGGTATTACCTTATCAAATATTCTAAATTTCAAAATATCCTTGTTTTTAAGCAACTTGCGACAAAAATAGCGTAATTTAGTTGCCATTGGAGACAGATTATCATTAATATATATTCTTGACTCTATATCTGTCTGTAATACTTCCTTTAGTTTAATAACACCAACGCCAAAATACTTCTTCATAAATTTATCCCTTTGAAATACACTATTAAATTTAACTTTTACAGCTATTTTTTGTTTAATAAATGTGCACACATTTATGTCAGCGAAGTTTATTTGAACACCCAAAATTTCTCCCAACTTAAAGACTGCATTATGTAACTCTTCAACAGACAAAGTTTTAGGTAGACCACTAATTAGAATGTCTGCTCTGTACAGAATGGGGTTAATTTGTTTGCGTAAACTAATGTTTTCCGATTTTACCCCTGGTCTAATATTAAGCAGATCCTTCTGAACTTTGTAAGGATGTTGGTTGGAAGTTTTCTTTTTTGGAATCCTTCCCTTACATTTCCCTAGGTAAACGATAAAAGCTTTTCAGTTTGTATGTGAGGTACCACATTTACTACACAGTATTTCGCTATGCTATGTAAGTAAATAAGGAAGCTTTAAGTAAACAAAAGCAGGACTTTGCGCGTTTTAATTCTCCCGATACACGTTGGTTATTTTATACTTTGTGTAGAAAGTACCACGCCTACTACTTTAATCCGAACAATTTACTCTCCAACTATGCACATAAAGAGCAGTGTTACATGTGCGAAACTTCAGAACTCTAACCATTGTAGTTCCCTTGGTACATGATAATAATTATGCACTTTAAACAGAGGATACTGCTCCCAATCACTTGCATTTTAAGAGTAGAGTTATTTAAAAAAAGTTATAAGTTGCTACCTATTACGGCTGCCAGGTAATACGATGACTAAAAACTGTAAAAATTACAGAAGGATTGACCTACTGGTGTAAGCTCATCTGTGCATAGGAGAAGTGAATTTCGATTATTTAAAGATAGGAATTCATTTAATCTTATATATTTTATAAAATATAATTTGTACATACGCAATATTGTTAGGATTTTCATTTCTCCTATGCACAGAAGAGCAGAATCAAAATATTTTGAAAATAACTCAGCTATTTGTAAAGGGCTAGGCCGATTGATCCAAAATTTGACGCAAGAATAGCAGAGGAGTATATAAACTTAAGCTTTGAAGCTGGATACCATTCACTTTCCAGGGATGACACTTTGTGTTCTCTAGCTTAAGTACCTCTTACCTGCAAATTGTTCTAGTGGTTAAAATGCCTTCATTTATTTCTTCATTTTTAATTTTTTTTAGAATTATACACGGTCTTAAAGGTCTATTGATAGACCTACAAAATTATAGCTTAAAATGCTTAAATGAATTTTTTCAACCCTGGTTAAGTTTTTTTTTTTAAATATTGTGTACAATTTTCAGCAAAAATTTTTTTTAATTTTTTATCGTTATCAGCAAGCAAAAAGTCACAGAAAAGTTTATTCTTGTGTATTTTATCCTAAAAAGGGCCATCATTCCTTTTTTTTTTTGTTTTTTGACAGAAAAAAAATTTCTTTAACAATATGTGTGTATGTTTAAACCACCAAATTTCATATAAAATTGAACAGCCTCGTAGAAAATGGAGGGGATGAAAATGAGCTTTTTCGATTTTTTTATTTATAACCAGTGTTAACAGTTATGGCGATTTCTCGCCAAACGTGGCACTAAAAAGTCATTTTCTAGGAGAAAAATTTTAAAATGGCGAGAGGCGAGATACTTGGCGGTATTTAAAATACTTGGCGAAATTTTTGGCCATTTTTAAAAAATTTATACCGCAGGTATTTATACAAATATGAACTTCTCAATGTCTTTACCGATAGTAACATCATACATGAATTTAAATAACATATGGATATTGCAGTACATTTATTCCAACGGAAGATATGTTGAGTGATTTTAGTAACAAACAAATTGTGCCATCGTAAGGATACAAATGAGGATAATAAAATTGAAGAAAATGTCTACCAAAATTTTGATTCCATAATTGAATGTGTTTGTGAATAACTTTTTTTTTTTTTTTTGTTTTGAGGTTTAATCTTTAATTTTAAAAATAACTTTTTTTTAATGAAAAATATTTATATGTTATAAGTAATGCATTTTTATATTTTAGGATAAAAGAGGTAAATTAAATAAAAATGACTTTATGACTTATATTACATATGTTTATATATTAGCGATATTTGGCGATATTCGACAAACCATTTGGCAAGAAAGCCGAAAAAATAATGTAACACTGTTTACAACCATTCCTTAGGGGATTTTTTTTCTTGAAGTTAATATCATTGTTACTGCAAAACTTAAAGACCTTTGATAATTCTATATGAAAATATATTATTTAGAATCTTTTTTTTTAATAATTTACTTTAGTTGTGGTTGATTATCTGAAATATAATTATTTCGTGGTATTCTCATAAAATATTTATTATTAAAAACTACAATATAAAATGTATTACTGCTACTGCTTATATAGCTTATCTGTAGATTCTATCCAATAATAATTTACATTAAAGTATATTGGTACGTAAACTTTCATGACATACGTTGCTAAAATTTTAAATTTTCGGATGGTGAATTTGTAGTTACATATTATCGCAAAGGTCTACCAGCTTTGGTAAGCTAACGAAAATGGACGATAGGCCCAGGTATTAAGTTGTCTAAACCTTATGGACAGGAGCCATTATGAATTGCTGAAGGTCGCTTTCTTCATTAAAGTTGGTAATTTTTTTCTGATTTTCAAGTATCTCTTTTTTCCACACATAAAACGAGAACTTTTAAGTACAAAAATTTCACAAATATTTAAATTATTTTTAAAGATCACAACAGCTTTCAAAAGCCCACGAACTTTCCTTTCGAAAAAGCGAAAACATAAATACTTTTTTTAAGTTTTTTAGAAGACTTGATAAAATTTTAACATAAACGAAATGAGTAAATGAAAACAAAACTTTCTAGTTAAAAATCGGAAGCTCGATTTTGATTTTAGACACATGGTTTCTTTGGAAAATGTTTTAGAATTCGTCATAGATTACGATTTTGACACCCGAGATCAACGAGATCACGAAAAGAAGGTTTCCATTTTAATTAACTTATTAAAAATAATATTTCTTTTTCAATATATTATAACTGTTATTATTATAACGTACTTAAACAATATTAATTTAAGTTTTATACTTAAAAAAAAATACTTTCTACGCAAAAAACTATTAAAAATATAAATAAAAAACTTTTAAAAACTCTATGTTGCACAATATTTAGTTGTAAACAAAATGAATCCTATCATTACTTTGTTTTGTGACAACAACTTTTTATGTTAAAGTGACACACAGCTCCGCATCAGTAACAGTAATTTTAAAAACAAGAGCGAAAGCAGTATAAACAACAACGTAACAAAATTTACAAACTTTTCCAATTTACATAAAAGTATCTGCAGGATTGTGTTAACATGTTGCATAACTATACTAACACATATGCACATGCACACACATTAATATGCAACACTATAGAAAACGTTTAACCCAATTAGAAATATAGTCAAACGTTCTTAATGGTTACAGAGGACACATAAATGCAGTTGTTGTTGAGAAACTATTTTCTTATTATAATAAAAACACACAATCTGCTACAAACACAAGAGGAACTTTATTGGTTGAAAGATCACAAGGAACTGCGAAGAATAAAATAATACGTATGTATAAATAGTAAATTCAAAATAATATAATACATCGTTGTATTAGTATGGGTTACCATTATTCATTTAAATAAACACAATTGTGTTGCTTTAATTTCAACACTCCTTCTCAACACAATTTGCAAAAGTATAAAAATTTCTTAATGTAAACCCATACAATAAGTAAATTTATAATGTTTAACCCTGCATAAATTTTTGGTTAATATATCTGACATCATCTGATCAGTTGGCATAAATTTTAATTCAATTTCGCCTTTAGAATACATATCGCGAACGTGATGATATTTAATTCCAATATGTTTACTTCTGGGATGATACGTTGGATTCTTCACTAGGCACTGAGCACTCTGGTTGTCGTTGTAAAGGGTCATCGGACCTCCTGTATCAAATTTTAATTCACCTAGAAGTTTTTTGACATAAGCTACTTCCGTTGCTGCTGCTGATATTGCGACATACTCTGCTTCTGTACTGCTTAGTGATACTATGTTCTGCTTTTTGGCGCTCCACGAAAATACACAAGCTGCCGCTGTTAAGACGTAACCGGAAAAAGACTTTCTATCGGATGAATCTCCACCCCAATCTGCATCTACATAGCACTGAATTGGCTTTCCAGTTTTTTTATAATGTAATTTAAAATCAGCTGTTTTCTTTAAATATCTAAAAACGTGTTTATAAGCTGCTTCATGTTCTGAATGAGGATCACAATTTCTCTGTGCTAATTTGGTGACCGATAACAAAATATCAGGTCTTGTAGATAACGCCAAATACATTAAAACACCGATGGCTGACTGATATTTTGTTTTGTCGACTTTTCTACAATTTTTATTTGAGCAATATACTTGATATCCTGGCTCCAATGGAGTGGCTACTTCCTTACAATCCATCATGCTGTATTGGTTAAGCATATCCAATATATATTGTTTTTGTGAAATAGTTATACCTCCAAGATCTCCTTCACGATCAAATTCCATACCGAGAAAATGTGACAACTCTCCCCCGTCTACAAGTTCAAAATTTTCTGCAATCAACCTTTTTACTTTCTGCAATTCAGATTTTGATGAGCTGCCAACAATTAAATCGTCTACGTACACTACTATAATATTGTAGACTCCTTTTTCGTTTTTGATGTAGATACATGGATCGCTAACACATGGTTTAAAACCTAATTTCTTTAAAACGTTGTTTAACTTCGAATTCCACTCACGACCACTCTGTTTTAAGCCATATAGAGATTTGTTTAGTTTAAGAACTTTATTAGGGTATCTTTTATCTTCAAAACATTTAGGTTGTCTCATAAAAACCGTTTCGTGTAATTCACCATTAAGATATGCAGACGAAATGTCCATTTGGTGAAGATAAATGTTGTGTTCTACTGCCAACGCAATTACTAGTCTTATATTGGAAAAACGCACCACAGGCGAAAAAGTTTCATGATAATTTACACCATAACGTTGACTACAACCTTTTGCCACTAGTCGAGATTTTAAATTTTGTACACCACCATCTTTATTTCTTTTTATGGCATACACCCACTTACATCCTATTGCAACTTGACCACTTGGTAGATCACATAATTCCCACGTATTGTTTTTTATTAATGAGTTATATTCTACTTTCATAGATTTCAGCCATTCTTCTGCATATGGACCATTTAAGGCTTCTTCGACACTTTCAGGAGTTTCAATTTTACACTTATTCAATGCTCGAATCTCATTGTATACCTTTCTTGGACGTCCTCTTGATCCATCCCTAATAATTCTGGGTCTACCTGGTCCTATCTTGACGACTAATTCTGCATTTACTCCTTCTGGATGAACACCTTCTGCTTCACTGCTTTGTTGATCTGCTGCTAAAACTTCAACTTCGTTCACTGCAGTTACATTTTCTTGATCAGCTTGCACGCCATTTTCTAACAACAACTCTTTCTTTTGTTCAGCTTCATTTTTATAAAACGTAAATACGTCATTCGTGGTTTCATTTGCTTTACAATCATCAATTGTTTCCTCTTCTAAAAATATAACATCTCTGGCGATAACTACCTTGCGAGTTAATGGGTTATACAATCGGTAAGCTTTACTTTCTTCACTGTAGCCAATCATAATACATTCAATACCTTTTGGAGCGAATTTTTTAGAGGCAGTTTTATTAAGCACAATTGCCTTAACGCCAAAAGTTTTCATATGACCTACTGTTGGCTTATGTTTTGTCCACATTTCGAACGGTGTTTTGTCATAAAGAATTTTGGTAATCGTACGGTTACGAATATAAGCTGCGGTTCTTATTGCCTCGGCCCAAAAACTTTCTGATAAACCGGAATAAATAAGCATAGCTCTGGCCATTTCTACTAAGGTGCGATTAGCTCTCTCCGCGACTCCGTTTTGTTGGGGCGTATGTGGAACCGTTAACTGTCTCTTAATACCATACTCACGCAAATAATTGTTAAAGTTTTTGCTAACGTATTCACCGCCATTATCCGATCTTAAGCATTTTACTCTTTTGCCAGTTTGTTTTTCTACTTCATTTTTAAAATCTTTAAACGCTTCGAATACTTGATCTTTTGATTTCACAAAGTAAACCGTTACATATCTCGATAAATGTCACAAAGAAACGGGAACCACCCAAAGAACTTTTATTTATAGGACCGCATACGTCACTATGAATAACCTGCAACAGTTCAGTTGTTCTGCTTTCCGACACTTGGAATGGTAGTTCACATATTTTACTCTTGGCACAAGTTACACATTCTAAAGCCTTTGGCATTTTTTCTATTTTTAATCCGCGCACTGTATTCTTGTTTACCATGTCTCTTAGACAGTTATAATTAACATGACCAAATCTGTTGTGCCATTTTATTGCACTTTTATTTATTTTTGTCGCACCATAACATTTGTTTGCTTTCTGTTCATTGTTTTTATACATAAATAATCCATTATCCTCATATGCTCTTAAAACACACTTGTTGTTATTGTTTATTATTTCAACGTAATTATCTTTAAATACCACAGACAAACCTGCATTTGTTGCTTTGCTGACAGAAATAAAATTATTTGGAATTTCTTCTACATGTAAAACATTCTTTAATGTAACGTTGGCTCCGCGTATATCAACGTCGCCACGACCAATCGCTTTTGCACACGTGTTATTCGGCAAGACAATTGTTTCTTCATGTTTTTCATACGACGTAAATAACTCGCGCATACAACAAAAATGACTAGTTGCACCGCTATCAACACACCAATTATCTACACACACATCACTACGCATTTTGTTTAAACTTAGCAACTGCGTCATAAAACAAGAATTCTTTTCTGTTCTACCCTTTTGTTTATTACATTTTGCTGCAAAATGGCCTGGCTGACCACAGTTGTAACATTTTTTATTTTTATGATCGGTGTTTTTGTTTTCAAAACGGTGGTGGTTGTTTTTCTGGAATTTCCTGTCGGTTTTCGTTTGCATTAATGTTTCAGTTTTACCATTGCTGATAGCTGCGTTTTCTGTTTCTTTTTGTCTTGCACCTTCTTCCAATAGCTTCACTTTTAACGAATGAAATAAGGGAAGACTGTCTCTCGTCTCAATTGCAACAACAAAATTTTCATAACTTTTTGGCAGACTGGACAACAACAAAATTACTGTTATTTCATCAGGTAACTGAATGTCTACTTCAGCCAAACTTTCCATGGTACTAGCAAACTCATTAATGTGCTCAGCAATAGTCATATTTTCTGTCATTTTCATATATAGGAGTTTCTTAAACAGCATTATCTTCCTAGCTGGTCCTTTTGGTTGATGGATTTCTTTTAACTTATTCCATGCCTCTGCTGCTGTTGCACATGATTTTAAATGATTGATTTGCGTTGGTTTTACGCACAATAAAATTGATGCTAATGCCTTTTCGTCTTTTGTAGCAAATATTGCAGCGTCTGCAGGAGCAACTGGCTTAATTTCGCGACCACACGTCACTGACCATAAATCGGTATGTACCAAAACACTCTTCATATGTATAGACCATGTCGCATAGTTAGAATCGTCTAACTTATCAATTTGTAAAAAGTTCATTTTATTTGCTATTTAAATTTGATTTTTCTTCACGATAAATATTAATTTTTCTTAAAGAGTTTTTTAATATTCACACAGAATATTCTTTTTAAGTTTGTCTTTAATTCACACAGAATTTTCAGTAACACAAAAAAAATGTTTATTATTTCACACACACAGTGTTCTGTCTGTCTGGGCCTATAACCTGTTGAGAAACTATTTTCTTATTATAATAAAAACACACAATCTGCTACAAACACAAGAGGAACTTTATTGGTTGAAAGATCACAAGGAACTGCGAAGAATAAAATAATACGTATGTATAAATAGTAAATTCAAAATAATATAATACATCGTTGTATTAGTATGGGTTACCATTATTCATTTAAATAAACACAATTGTGTTGCTTTAATTTCAACAGTTGTTATGTCAGATTTCTAATAATGTCTCGAGCAATCGTTAAGAATTTAAAATAAACTTAAACCGATTCTACGAATTTATTAAAAACTTCGTCAGAATTTGTCTTTGGAATATACTCTGAATCCTCAGTATTTATCTAAGAACGAGGGAAAAATTTTAACTAATCTTTTCAGGGCCTGAATGAATATTATAAACTAAAAAAAAACTCTTGTTTAAGGCTCTACTACTAATGTTGTCTTCTAGTATTTTTTCCAACTGGCAGACCTCCAAAAAAAAAAAAAAAAGAAAAAACCGTAACCCAGCAAATATAAAGTTATGAAAGGAACGCAGCTGGGCCAAACGACAAATTTTCAGTTGCGAATATTCTTTGCAAAAAAAAATATTTTTTTTTTAATATGAAAACATACTAAATCATGACGTCGGTCGAAATTTGCTATAAAATTATTGTAGCTATACTCTTTAAAATAGGTGAATTAGCGTTAATAATGTCTATAATATGAAATAGTAAAATAATTATGAATTAAAAATTGATAAATTAAAATAAATATTTTTTTTCATTAATTTGTTTAAGGTTTGTTTTAATTTAATTATGAATAAGTTAAGCTCACCTTATACAAAACAAAATGACTGCAATATTTTCTTGTTTAAAAACTGTTTACTTTAGTTACAGAAATGAAGCACAAGTCTCAGATGCGCATAACAGCACAGATTTTATTTTTTTTTTTCTGTCGGAAAAAGCTCCCAAAATGGCAAAATTATAATCTAACTTGAAGCAGGTAAGAGTACCATATTCGGCTATAATAAATCTTTTATACCCTTTATCATGTATGTAACTCTAGCTTAGTGAAGTTACTCTAATAAAAAAATGAAATAAATTGGGGCGACAGAGGGTATAAAAATAAAAAACAAATTGAGTACTATATATAATTTTACATCTAAAAATGTTATCGGCTCTTAATGGGTTGAATATTTTTAAAAAATTTTAGAATTCCAGCAAGATCTCTTCAAAATCTTTTAAATGATATCAATGTTAATATTTTAAAAATACGGTGCACAATCGTACTCCTCTATGAAAAGTTCAGAGGCCCATAACTCTAGAAATTTGAGCGAGCACCTATTTATTCACTTGATATATTTTTCTGATTTCTTAATTCTCTATTGCCGCATATATTTGTTTTTATTTTCTTTAATTGGAGTTACTTCATTTAGAAAAAGGCCTGGTGTTTTGCCTGCTACGTTAAAAGATACAGACCCATCTTCTTGATTTCCAATAGCACCTCTTTCATTGCTGTTTGATCCATTGGCGTACTTAGCTCTACTAGTGCCTTGGCAAATTTGATTTAAACATAAACCATGAAATTGATATTGTAGAAATTACAAACGGAATGACAGATTTAGATATAACTTTTTTCCATCTGTGATGGAGGGTATAAAAAAGTTAAAGACACAGAATTCACTACGCTTCTAGAATTATTCGACTTAATAACCACATAATTTCCCGGAAGACTCTTACCTCAGACGTTTAACTGCGAATGGCCATATATAAAAAATTGGCTTATTGCCGCAGGAGTGTACTTACACAAAATTTGAAGGATAATAATTCTTGCAAAAAAAACTGACTTTAAAACAGGCACATTTAAAATCATATTCTGTTGGAACGGTAATTATACATTAATTTTATTATATTATATTCGAGAAATATTGCGTCAGGATTTTTTATATTTCGTAGAACAACATATGAATTCAAATTAAACAAGAAAATTCAACAGTTATGTGGTCATCCTGTAAAAAATACAGTTTTTATTATTGACACAGTTATGCAAAATTTATTTAAATTCTAAACGTAAGTCTATAGCTGTTCAAAAGTTTAGCCATATACATCAAATTACAACCATAAGGGCACTCTTTAATTTTTAATTTTAAGTTTGCTACTGGGTATAGCGGACGTAGCAATAAAGGTTTTCTGCAAATTTTAATCAACTGTCTACAACTGTTCAATAGTTTAGTCATATACATCAAATGACAGCAATTATTGTAAAACCCTGTAATTTATAATTTTAAATAATCATACTTCTTAATATACCAGACCAAGTAGTAAACATTCTGTTTAATTTTCAAAAGTTTCTATATAACGGTTCAAACAATAGCGCCATATACATAGGTCAATTTACTTTAAATATTGAAACGCTCTTTAATTTCAAAATTCAAATTTTTACTTGTTGTTAAGCAGACTTAGCAACACTGTTTTTTTTTTTTTTTTTGTAAATTTTAGTTGTCTTTTAATAACAATTTAAAAGTTTGGCCACATACATCAACTATTGGGACACCCTTTAATTTATAATTTTGCGTTTGTCTATAACGGTTAAAAATATAGGCGCATATAAGTCAATCTACGTCACCTATGCCGACAAACTTTCAATTTTTAGATTTATGGGACACCCTTTAATTTTTAAGGTTGTGAACTGTTTTTAAAACAGGACCAATCTGTAAGCATAATTTATTAAATTACCAAAAAATTTTAATACGGTACAGAAATGACTGAGTTCTGCAGGCACAAACATAAAAAGCAACGTTCAGTCGAATTGATAACCTCCTTTTAAGTCGGCAAAAAACAATAGTTAGTTTTCTACACTGTTAGAAAAAAATTCCTGCGCGCATAAATAACGAAGTTACAGAGGCACTTCCAAATCATTTGGAAAAATTTTCTCTTAATAAAAAGATTTATTTTAAATTATTCTAACTTATATTATTAACTTGTCCGTTTGCTGGGAATGCACATTTTATTTTATAAACTTTAGACATTAAACGACATGTGTTTTAATGTACTTGCATTTACACTAATACATTCTTAAAACACCTAAACAAACTATTTTTATAATCATACAGATACTGTGTATGAATTTTTCAGTATTTTCATATTTGTTTTACATCACTTTGATAAATATATGTTTGTTGTTTAATCGGCAAAATATACGTAATACTAAACATATGGAAAAGGGTTTTGAAACTTTTATGCAATAAAAAAAAAACAGTAGACAGTAAAACCGTATTCTCAATTATAAGATTTAAATCGAAATCTTTATAAAAGAAAAAATAAAACGTGGTTTGTTTGTTGGTAATTTTTGTTAAAGCCTTAACATTTTTGTATGGGCTTATACAATAACTCTCATGTTGTTTTTAAAGTTTTTATACTTAAAGAAAAATGTTTTTGGGTTCTTAAAAAATTTGGCTAATGGTTTCTGGTGAGATGGCTTAAGCTACCGGTGAAATACATTTAGATACCTGCTTTTCCAGCCCGCAAATAAATAGCATTTTTATTTGAAAACGTTGAGGAATTAAGTATAATATAATATATATGGAAACTAATTAATTGGTATTTTCAATGTAGTTATTGATAATAGTGTCGGCTAAAGTTTGAGATCGGAGGATATTAAGGATGCTAATTAGCCTTTGTATTTGCACTGCGTCAACTTCGTTAACTGGGCTATTATTTATATATCAATCTGATAGAAAAATATAAATCTTAACTCTCTGAACGAATTTTCCATTTTTTCAATAACTTTTCCAAATAATATATATATTCGATACCTACTTGCACGCTGAAGTAAGATGCTTTGTCAGAAAAAGTCTAGATGTAGAGACAAATGCTAGTGGCCATTCACTCTAAATAATTTTGGCTCGAAATCAGCAAATTTAAATAAAAAACGTGCTGCCACATCTTCTCATATTAAAAAATCTAGACGATTTTACTCGGCTATAAATAAAATATGCAGATTTGCTCGGTATAAATTATTAAGCATATACTGAACAGAAAACTTGCCTATGCCGCGTGATTTGTTTAACAGTATAATTAACAAAATTATGAAAATTTAAGTAAATAAATTGACATTAAAGAAAATAATACATTGAACCCAATGATTAAACTAAATGTAACAATATTTTCAAATAAAGTAGATAACTAGGGAGAAGAAAAAAGACACAGTTTGTGTTTCGTATGATTTTGTTTATTTTTTACTCATTTGTATTTTTGACATTACGTTTTCTTTGCATTTTTGTTTTAAGAGCGTCAGATTCGATAAAGTGCAAAAACAGTGTCCATTCACATACATTCATACATGATTTTAATAAGGACTTTAAAGCAGGTCACCATTTAGAGAGTGTGCTTTAGATAAGAATGCACTGGTAATTTTGCATTGAAAAAAAATTTTTTCGTTTGATTTCTAAAATTAAATTGTCATATTGCTTTACTTTAACAAATACGAAAAAATTCAATATTTAATCATTGAGTTACAAAACGTCAGTAAATAGTAACAAATGTATATTTAACGATTGTTTTATAACATTCAAATTGTATTTTTTTTAAATTCCTTTTTTGCTAAGACAGCATGTGCCGGATATGATTTGCTCTTTCTTTGTTAAGATTTTTTTGTCGTTGTATTGTATACGTAAGCCATTGGTGATCTTTGCTTTAAAGGGAAATAAATTTGAGGAAAAATTATATTTTACTCAACTTTTTTTTTTTTAAATCCCTCAGTATAATTAGTCTACAAAGAGATTAAAGTTTTGTTTAAAAGAATAACAAAAAACCAAATGAGATGATATAAATAAATGCACACAGAGTCACGTGCTGTGATAGAATCCACTTTTAAAGTTTCATACTCTTAAAAGTGAAGAAGCATTTCAACAAGTTATGGCAAAATATTGAATACGTATTTTAAAATGGCTCCTCTTAATAAATGGTTCAAAAGAATATGAGATGGGTAATATCGAATTTTAAGGGGTTTTCATTGGTATTTGCAATAAAATTGAAATATTCATGTTTAAGTTTCAATTAACATACGAAATTTTTATTTTTGTTAAGTCAAATGTTTACTTCTGAAATTTATTGAAATTAAAATAATAGAAAATTAGCATTTATTAATTTTATTTATTGATTACTATGGCTAAATTGACCCCAACGTTTATTTTTTTAAATTAGCTCTGTATAATGTTCCCAATGGCATTGTCGCATTGCACACACATTATCTCTTAGGTAAACGTTTAAATAAATGATGCCATGCAGCTTACGACTGCGGTGTCTGTCTGTAGGTGAGTAAAAACGTTTAGATTCTTCTAATGAGAAAAGATATGGTAGCCTTGTTGCATTCATATGGATATAAGGCATTCGATGGATTTCTACAACGAAAACAACTATAACGAACTAATCAAAATTTTTATAAAATCCTATTATACGTGTAGGTAGCAGAATTTTTGCGCTTAAAACGGTTACTTATTAAGCTCACAAATAGTTTTGGATCACGCCTCTTTTTTGCCAATACATGCCAGCGTCTAAATAAAACTCTCTTTTTATAAGTTTTACCCAACCTTTTATTTTTACCTTATAAATAACTGTTTTTAATGTTAAATCAAGAAATAAATGCTATAAAATAACCAGGTTAAATCTGCAAAGGCTAAAATGTCTAGTCTGGTATAACAGGAACAAAATATAAAATGTTTTATAAGCACAATTCTTATATGTTGCCAAAAAAAGAAAGGAATTAGGAAAGTCTATTTCTTAAGAAAAAGACTGAAAACACCAATAATTTATGTTCGTTTCTAATTTAAAGATTTAACTAAGAATTAGTGCAATATATATTATATTTCTGCATCACACTAAATATTTTTTTTTTAATTTTTGTTTTCCAAGAAAACTTCAAATTTTATTAAACAAAAAATCTGAAATAAAAAAAATATTGTTTTTAATATCTCTTTTATTAATATGTGTATAAATTTTTAAATACTTTTTATATTTTATAAACGCAATTTAGGTTATTTGTTGCTTTATCTCAACTGGTTATTGTACTATATTTTGTTGCAATAAAATGGTTTCCATTTGGTTTTGTTGTTATTGTTGTTTATTTTTTTTCTTTTATTTTAAGCACGAGTTTGTGCTTTTACTCTAATTTTGCTTGAGTTAAACTAAAAACGAAACCAATGTCACATGAGTATTTTATTGCTTTTACGTGATTTAATGGAGTTTTGTGGTTTTTTCAAGCATCATTTAGTAGCCTCTATTTATTGCATTCGTATTGTGTACAAATATGTTGTGTATAGCTACACTTGTGACCACTAGCATCTATGGAAGAGGATAGCAGACAGATGGCGAGACTATTTAAACAATATATTCAACAAATATTTTAACTTAGAAGCTGAACATGGATTTAACACATAAACGTATATATTTATGAGCCATTATTTATACAGTTATTTATTGAACATAAACTACAAAAAAAGCCCAGCAAAAGTTTTTAAATTGCACAGAAATCAGAAGATTCTTAAAGATATAATACGAGTATTATAAATAAAACTACTGGCAATACTTTCTATCATTTTAAATTCATCTCTCGTATGTTCGGCCAAGAAAAACACTAGTGATTTTTTAAATTTATTTAAAATTTTATGAAATAAAATTAGCATTAAATGCAATACATTTTTAAAGTATCCAAAAGGATGCAAAAGTAATCTTTGAATACAAAAAAACTATCTTTTGATTATTTGAAAGCAATTTGAGATAATTGTAATTATATTTAGATTATTTGTAGCCGTAATCTATTTTTAACTATGCAAAACAGAAAATTATCTTTATCTAAATAATTATCTCTGCTTAAAAACAATTATCATCAGAATGAAACAATATATCGAAAAAGATTTGTAGCTACGGTAGCGTATGCTTAATATTTAATTTAAATACGTATAAAATATAGCGCATACGTAATGATGATCACTGAGAGTAGAGAGAACACAGTTGGGCAGAGCCATATATTTAATAAATAAGTCAGTAAATTCTCAGCTATTGGACCAAATAGCAAAATTTTACAGAAGAAAATTTAACTTAATTTTTGCGTCCTAGCTTTTTATTTATAAATATTTTTTTGCAGTTTTAATTTCTTTTATAAATCATTCAAAACCAAATACAAATCGTAAATATTTTAATTTAAAATTAAAAATTCTGTATTTTAAAGGCAGAATTTAATTAAGCTTTTCAAAATATTGGACACTTTTTAAGAACCTTCCAACAGTTTTCTCCGATTAGTTTCTTAGAAAGATTTGAAGATTCTAAATGCCAAAAACTTATTAATTTTTAATCTCAAATTTAAATAAATGTTGGAATTGCAATTATTATTATTTTAAAAGAGTACCATCAATATCTTTATGAAGAAATAATGTTTTCTCGTGAATACGTTAATATTTGCTCGATATAGGATTTAACCAAACAAACACAAAATTTATTTAAACATTGGATTGAATTTTGATTATTTGTAAATAGTTTTCCAAAATGAACTTCCAAACTTTTACTGTTAATAAAGGGTAAGTTTTCTATCTATATCTGTCGAATTAGCCGTCATTTATTTCCTTTCTTTTTCCGAATACCCATGAATGGATAGTGTTCAATAATACGTGCATTATGTTCATTTTCAACTTTCATCATAAAGTAATTCTCAGCAATGAGACGCATTTCTTAAAAAAGGGCAAGTTTTTAAACTAAATTGTCGAATTTGGGATCCAAGAAAAAATACTGTTTGGTATGGATATTGAATTGGAGGTTTTATTCATCTTTATATTTTTTTTTTAAATAATAACGTCGGCCAGGCAATTACTGTGAATGGCGAGCAGTAAAGGTCGACATTTAACACGAGCTATTTTCTGATGTGGTTATCTTATGTAGATGATAATGTAAAGTGGTCTCGGAGATCGTGCGATTTAAATATGTTAGGCTCTTTCTTGAGGGATTTGTTTAAGTCGCAGTTATATAAATTAAAATAAAACAAATAGTTTTAAAATTTATGCAGCACTATGTGCTTACTGTGTTTTATTTGTTAATTAGAATTTTTATTAGCAGCACTATGTGCTTATTGAAAGTCTAGAATTCAATTATTCCTTAGTTTTACAATCTTAATATTTTATAGCGCAGCCTGAGAACCATACGTGCCGACTAAGCTTATTAAGGTTTGCGCGTGTAGCGCAATTTGACACTTTTTATTAAGCAATGCAAAAGTAAAGAAATAAAATATGCAGACGCTGTGGTCAGCAATATTTTAGTTATTTTATTGAGAAGTGTATGTTATGTTAACTTATACAAATAAGCTCAAAAATATATTGGTAAATAATTTCGATTATGTCTCACACACACATTTTTCCTTTTTAAATTTAAAGATATAAGATGCATTAAGAAAGAAAGTTAAGACCAAATATCGATTGATTTGTCTATTGCAGTTTTGACCGTTTATAGTATTTTTTATGTTGAAGCTTTTAGTAAAACCAGGGCCTCCATTTTTATTTTTCGTTTCTGAAAATGTGGTGTATTGTTGACCTTATAATTTGTGATAAATAATTTATATATTTGGTTCGGCTTGAGGTCGTTGTGGATAATTAAAACACTTTTTTAATGTTCTTTAATTTTAATTTTTATTCCCAATATTTCAAATAGCTTCGCTATTCATCTTCAGGGGAAAATTTTTTAATTAAACAGAATTAAATTAAAGAAAATGATTTTATAAAGGGCGCGTACATTCATTAAAGTTGTTTAAAAATGGGATAAAGGTATTTTTTCATTAATGTTCATATTTTTTCTATTTTGCCATTTGAAGAATATTTCGATTAAAAAAATATTTTTATTTGAAAGATTAGTGGCACAAACATTTAAAAGTGATTTCAGTAGTACGATCCCCACTGCTGCACTTGACAAATCGCTTACTAAACGTTCAATATTGGAATACTTTTTCGAGCATTTCTGGCCGAAGGTCATAAATCAATAGAGGATATATTAGATTTTTAGTACAATGGAAGGCAATTAACAAGTCTATTTCTCAAAATTGCTATTCGGATTTCAATTATTCTATGATTGAACGAATGTCATTTATATTTTCAAATAGAAAACCATTGACCATAGTATGATTATAATCTCCATCGGACGTAACGTAAGCTCCGGCTTTTTTTAAAGGTCCACCGCACTAAAAGGTTAATAATTCTCGATGTAACAGAGCCTGTTAAGTCCGTTGTAGATAGGTTCTACTCTAAATGATGCAATTTTGTTTTTTAACAAGCCAATAAAGCGAAAATGAGCTTAATCGCTGAACACAATTTTGTGATAAAATGTTAAAAAATAAATTAATGACTAATGGTCATAGTAAATCTCGTTAATTTGGCTGTGTTGTTTAAGCGTTAATCTATTCATGATGATTTGTCCGATTATATTGATCATAAATGTCAAAAAGAGAGCGCAGTATAACAGTACTTTTAACAATCAGCCTTTTTGGAAATTTTATAGGGCTTTAAAGGAACATCCTTCATTTTAGCGTTCTTACTAAGCTTTATACTACAATTTTTAAGGACATCTATTTAAAAATGACTACAAAAGTCTGAGGGCGTAAACCTTTGAATTCAAAAAGTCTTTGGCTTTTAACTTCACCTTTTAAAAATAGGTGGAACTTATTGACTAAAAACCTTTACAAAGTCTTATATTTTTAATAGGCTTTTCGTTTTATTTTTATTTATAGAATATTTCAGCATGTATTTATAATAATTTAATGCAGTGTAATATAAATACTCGCATTTAAGTGACAATTTTTTCTTCCCTTAAGAAGATTATAAAAATTAATTTCTTAAGTTTTATTTGCTTTCTTAATTACACTTCTTTGCCATGATTACTTCAACTACAAATTATTTTATTCATTCAAAACTCTTTTGATGAAACAAATATAAAAAGTTAATTTTTGTTCAGTGTTTGCTTGTGTTCATTATTCTTACAACTTTTATTCAGAATTAAGTTTAAATACTACAACGAAGGTCATTTTCATATTTTATAACTGAAACCATATTTCAATGTAATTTCATTTTTTTTTTTTTTTAAGAAAAAGTAACTCATCATCTCTTTGCAATTATAATCATAATTTATAATAAATCTTAATGTTTAAACATAGTAGAGAAGCAATATAAAAGAAGCAAATCTTATATTTTAGAATCGTCGTCTTTTATACCACATATACTATTTAGGTTTAATATTTTATTGATAACAGAATATCCTGAAATAGTTTTGTGTGAAAGTAGAACTTTTATTCAACTATTTTTGTTTTTTTAGTTGTTAGAGTTCAACAGATACTTTATTTACATATTATATATATATATATATATATATATATATATTATTTTATTTTTGTACTGTTTTCTTTGTGGTTAGACAACCTTTCCATGACCAAGATTTTTCTTTGGTATTTTGATACTTAATTCGAATTTAATTAATTTTACTGATGTAAAAGATTTCAACATTGTAAAATATGAAATATAATTTTTAAATTTTAAGAGAATAGTAAATAAATTTACTGATCGAGTGTTATAACAAGGAAGATTAAAAGGCGTACCATGTAAAAACCTCCCTTTAATGCTCAATACTATTTATTTTTTATTTTTTGTTTCAGTATGTGTTATATCTATTGGGATTTCGAATATAAAACAATAAACATAAAACGCAAATCTTCAATAGAAACACCCTTTAAATTTTTAATGCCACTCTTATTAGTTTTTTATGCCTGACGTAATTTAACAAAAGGTTAAATGTCAAACGAACAGTCGTACTGCGTTAACTTTTCGACATTTAAGATCAGTATACTATGCAAGTAATAAGAATATATTGAAGCTAAAACAGCTCTTACAAATTATCCAAATTATAGACTCGAAAATTGGTTCAGAGCTGACTTCAGTTTTGGCTTGACAGGTTTGCTAACAAATAAAACTGACTGTACTAAAACCCAGCTAAAAAAGACTTTACAGATCCCATTACAATACACTATTAGTTGTGGTTTACACGCTAGTAGCAATATTGGCAGGAGCTCGCGTGAGAGTCGATGTTGACCGTTATCATATCAACCTTAACAATAATTTCTTTTTTGAAAAATAAAAATGAAATTGTTTTTGGAGAAATGTAAGTTTAATGAGATAGCACCATGAGGTTTAGCAATCATTAACTTATTGAATTCAAAATTTTCCGAAAAATTGATTTCAAAAATTGGCCTGCAAGGTCGTGCGACTTAATATCTTCCGGTTATTTTTTCTAGGGCCAAGTGAAATCAATGAATTATGGTAGAAATCCAGCAACAATTGATACCTTGGAGGCCAACATTTCTTGTGTTATTAGTAACATAAGACCATCAAAGCTCAAAAATTTTCCCTCAAATTGGACGTCTAGAATGTGCTTTTTCAAGCACAGCCCACGTGACTATATGTCCGAAATCGTTTTCAAATATTAATGTTTTTAATTTTTTTAAATTAAATTTGCTTGTGTTATTTTTTACAATTTAAAGTTTTAAAGGGTTGAAAAACAAACATCCTTTGTTAGACCTTCATTTTAGCAATTTTAGACTGATAACTGTCCTTTTCGTTATACCCTTTACCACATGTGAAAAAAGGTTATATCTAAGCATGTCATTCTGTTTGTAATTTCTACCATATTCATTTCCGACCCAATAAAGTGTATATATTCTGACTTCCTATTCATAGCGATGTTGATTGAGCGATGTCCGTCTGTGTTAGTATTAAAATCAACTTTGCCAAGGCACTAGAATACGCCAATCGATCAGACATAGTGTCAAAAGAGGTGCTATTGGGAATCAGCAAGATCGGTACATGTCCTTCGACGCAGCGGGCAAAACACCACGCTTACTTCTAATTTTCTATATCATTTGAAACAACAAGTAACTCCAATCAAATGGAATTAAAAAATAAGAAAAAAGCATCAAGTGAAGAAATTGGTACTCGCCCATATTTTCCAATTTACGGTCCCCTAAAATTTTTACATTTTTTTAAATATCAATATGGGTAACATTTTAAAGCTTTTGAAAAGATTTTTAAGGAAATACTAAAATCTTATTAATTCTTAACCCATTAGGAGCCGATGGCATATTTATGTAAAATTATCTTTATGTAGTACTTAAAATTGTTTCTTATATTTTAATTCGTTATCACCCCAATATTTGCTGTTTTGATTGAAGTTTCTTACTTAACTAGATTTAAGTAGATGGTAAAGGGTGGTGAAGATTCGGCATAGCCGAATATATCTCTTTTACTTGTTTAAGATATCAATGGGGGTATCATTTAAAAGCTTTTGAAGATATAATTCAGGCAATGATAAATTTTTAAAAAATGTTTAACTCCTCAAAAGCTGTCGACATTTTCATATAAAATTACATATGGTAATTTTTTCTTATTTTTTTAATTTTCTGTCATCCCAATATTTGTTTTTTTTTTACATATATAATAAAAGGTATGTAAGATTCGGCATAGCCATTATTTTCCAGCATTTGTCGAAAGTTTAGATTTCCCATGACATTCATATTTAACAAGCACTTGCTGTGTTCTTAAATCAGCAAGTGGCGAACATTTAAGCACTATTTGTATGTGCTACTGTCGCAGACTCTTTCTGGCACGGTCTACAGGTATCATCTTCTTCGAACCTCATCTTGCCAGTTAATTTTTGAAATGTTCATAACCTGTCACTAATACAGTTATCTGGCTTAAGGTACTTCTATTATATATGAGCACCTAACTGGCCATCCTGTATGTTTTTACGAGTTACAAATGCTTAAATTTAAGATGTCTACGAAATCTAGACTTAAATCTAAAGAATTTTGATAAGCTAAAGACCAAATTGTTATTTCCTTAACTTGCCTCTTTTTTAGTTTAAAATGTATCCAAAATTATTAATTCGAACCTCATTATTTTAGCGGTGCTATACTCTTTGTAAATTTTTAAGGTCTGCTTGTTGAAGTTAAAAAGATAAGTTCACACGTTAAAATGAAAGCCTTGTGAGAGTTAT
Organism: Cistogaster globosa; assembly: GCA_937654795.1. Taxonomy (NCBI): domain Eukaryota; kingdom Metazoa; phylum Arthropoda; class Insecta; order Diptera; family Tachinidae; genus Cistogaster; species Cistogaster globosa. The sequence goes on from OW569404.1 coordinate 26,945,611, forward strand.
ACTCTTAATTTTTAAATGGGGGTTAGACTCCCACATAAAAACAACCTTAAGATAGGAATATAATGGGTTGAAATTATTTAAATAAAATATTTCTGGTAAAATTCTATAATTCTATAACTATAATTCTATAACGGACTATTATAACACCAGTACATTATGCCTGTATGAAGGTATATTTAATAAACTTAAAATATAAAATAATATAAGAAAATATATAATATAAGGTCTTACACATATTTCTAATATACTGATGCTATATTGATAACGAAGACTTTTGAAAAGTAGCTTGCTCTTGTGAATTTCGAAATTTAAAGATTTACACTCTTTTGAACTAAAGTATGCAGACAATTAAAAACTTTTTTTAATTTTACAATAAAGTAAAAAAGTTATAAGCAAAAGCTTACAAAAATTAAAAAAAAAATTAAAATTTTTTTGAGAGTTGATTACAGTTAAAATATAACCGAATCATAATAATCACAAATCATCCGTACACTTAGACAGCAGCTTCCGACGCTCAATAAATGCGACGGTGGCTGTTAGCCGACTACTACTTGATCAGCACGCTGAACTGTGTAGAGAGGGTGGCAAAAGTTATTAAAGTCAATATTAGAATTTAAATGTTTTATTTTTATTTTCTAGATGATGTCTAAAATATCTTTTTAAAATGTTTAAAAATTTAAAAGTAATAGCGGCTCAAAGTTAAGATTTGTGTACATCATGCAAGATTTATATAAAAATTACAAATTTTATGTTCATTTACAATAATAAGAATTTTAGTATTTGAATATAACGGCTACAAAAATGTTATCAAATATTGATCATATGTATTGAGGCATTGTCAAGATTTTTCAGCAACCGTGAACTTTCGTAGAGAATTTAGAAGACGGTAGAAATAATACTTTTCCTGTTTTTTTTTTTTTTATTTTGTAGCTACAAATATATAGTTTAATATATTAAAAGTTCAGCTGCCCAATATTACCTGAATTCTTTTTGTGATTGTGTTTTAGTGTGAACCTCGTTACGGATTCGAACTATTTTTCAACTGTGACTAGTCATAAAGCAAAGCGGACCCTGCGATGTTATGTGTCATATTAAAGATCTTATAAGAAAATTATTTTAATCGAGTATTATTAGAAAGGAAACAACAGAAACTAACAGTTATGTGAGAGGCTAGATAGCGAATTATTTAGTGCACTTCAACCGTGCACAACATTTTAGTTCATAGTATAGATCTTATAAAATATTCTAACACTCCCATTAAAATACTGTCAGAAGAAGCAACAGAATCAAGCTATAAAATTATCAGAAGTGCAAGATTAAGGCACACGAGAAAAATAAGTAGGATTGCCTCTATGAGAGACCTCATAAATCTTCTTATTCTGCAGTTAAAGTTAAAAAAAGTTATTTAAATGATCTAATATTTATTTAAAAAAAAATAATTTAAAGACAGAACAACAGAGTAGAATCTAAAAGTGCTTACAGTGACAATTGTTAATACACTTTGATTGCCTGTAATACTTATTTATATTTTATGTACGTAAAAATGTTATGTTAAATAAATAAGATTTATGTTTCTAAATTTGTTTTCTACTGGGGGGCAGGGACTTACGAACTAAATTAATTTTTGTAAAATTTTGCTCTTATCTGATCACTATGTTACTATGTTGCGCTTGTCCGATTGTTTTGAAAATTTTAAATATGTTACAATATTACCAAACACATGCAAACTATCGCCCTTATCTGATTTCAAAGTTATGAAATTTTTTTAAAATTTTGGTTGATCAGGAAATAGGCGTTTGACCAATTTTTGAAAATTGGCAGCTTGTAACAATATTACTAAATAAATTCACATGCAAAAGTTCAATCTTTTCAGCTCGGTAATTTCTAAATTATGACAGTTTTTGAATTTAGGTTGTATGGGAGGTGGGCGTGGCACTTAATACATTTTCTCGAAATTTCGCATTAATATTTCTTTTTCTAAGTAAAACATTCACGTTGAATTTCACTTTCCTTCTCTGCCTGCTTCAATTTTTGACCATCCTTTATATTAAATCGCGACACACTGCGCTGTCAGAGCATAACTTTTTCTTGCAAGTTTCATGTAAATCAAATTTGCAGTTTACCGTTTTCTTTTTCTGAAAGTCCAACTGTGCCATGTTATTATAAATTTGCATTGAGTCACTGCCTTATTTGTCTTCTCATCTGTTTTTTTTGCAAGTAGTTTAATTATTCATTTTTGTCTTTAATTTAATTTTAAGATAAAGATCAAATGTTCCCAAATTAGTTATTTAAAATTCTTCGCTTTTTTGTTAAAATTAATGTACAATATTTACTATGAACGCATAAAGAAATATCTGCTATACCCATGTGTATCAATCTTTTCTATTAAGTTTTGAAAAATATTTAGCCCAATTAATTTCTCTTCGAACTTGTTCAATATTAAATATTATTTGTTATTATATTTTATTTTCCAATTAGGAATTTAAGCCTTATAATCAATTTAAGAAAAAAACTCAAAAAAGTTAAGCCGCTTTCTTTGCTTGCTTTCGCTTTGGTTATTTATTATTTCTTTTTTTTTCTCATATGTTGCCTTGGCATACAAAAATATTTTTTTTTTTATGATCATTAATCAAGTTTTGGCCTAAAATCCACCAGAAATATATACAATTTATATGGCCTTGAACTAAAGCACAACGGGATAATATAAAACTGTGGGAACTAAAATCGTATTTTAGGCTTTAAATAAGAAACCCAAAAAAAAAAAAAAAAAAAAAATAATAAAAACAATAAAAATAGTATTATGGTAAAATCTATACGATAAGTCATAAAATTACAATGATTCTATTTAAGAGTTGCTATATACACACACACACTCACATACAGAGGGATAAAATGTAGAAATAATAATTAAGTTTTAAATAAGAACAATTATGTAAATAATTAATTAGATGATTAGCAAAAATACATAAATTTTTCATTTATTAACTTCTTATTTACAAAAATAAATCATCATAAATTCAACACCTGTTGCTAAGGAAAAAGAAAAATAAAAAATATGTGTCTGCGAGAGGGAAAAATAATTAAGTCTAAGTTGTGTAATATTCTTTAAGGATAAAAATATTAAAAGCACTTATTTTTATTTATTAAATAATCTGGCAGAAATGAAATATATCAAAAAGGTAAACAAATGTGATTGATTAAAAGTAAAATTTATTACATTTACAAACCTATTGTAAATTTAATACAACCACAGTAGCTGAGAATACACTATTCTAGTTTCTATTGTTAAACTTCTAAAAGTTAAAAAATCAAAAAAAAAAAAATAAAATTATTATTAAAAAATTATTACAACTAAATAAAAACAAGTAAAAGTGGTACATTCGGCTTTGCCGAATCTTATGTACCCTATACCATAAACCTATGTTTAACATGTACATACTCATACTAACGATTTCCAATTGAATAGTTTAAATAAAAATCGGCATTAGAAATTATTTTTTACCATAAAGATTTTCTATTAAAAAAACTTGTTTTTTTTGGAAAATTGTAAGTTTTTCTTACGGCTCTTGTCCCAGCTTAGCCAATCATAAACACAACCACCTGTAGTATTACAAACGAAAGTTGAAAAAAGATATGAAAAAATTGAAGGCAGCAAGGCAGCATGGTATTTTACCTGCAGACATAAACTGATCTCGTTAATTTTTAATAGCAACATTTTTGAAAATATTTTTTATCGATTGTCGTATTTGAAAAAACTTTAGCTCCTCTTGTGCCTTGGTTGATTTCAGCATGAACACGGATGGACAGACGGACATCGCTGAATCGACTTTGCTATGCATAAGAACTCAGATGTTGTAGAAATTACAAACGGAATAATCAACTTAGATGTGAACAAAAAAAAATTATTTACGGGGTGTAAAATGCAATTTGGGCATCATATGCAGTGCAATTATGCATTTAAGAACAGGCCCTAATTTTAATACCTTTTTATCTAAAAAGAAAAACAGTAAAATATAAATAAAATTTAGCTTAGAACCAAAAACACTTCTTTTAGTATAAACATAACTTGATCAAATAAATTAAGTTAGTAGCAGCGGCAATACAACACAAAGAAAGTTTTTCAGGGGTGTAAAATTAAATTTAAAAAAATATTTAATAAAGTTTTCCTGAGCCTGACGCAAGGATTTTCTACATAGATTAACTACATAGCCGGCCTTCGGCTAGACGCAATAATTATCTTCTCTATGGTATGACTAACACTTACTTAAGATTTTTTAGTATTTCCGCTAAACTTAATTTATCTGACATAGGTAATTATGGTTAAATACCAAAAGTTTTTATTGTTTTTTATTATCTTCCTTCTCTATTTAATATATATTGAAATTTCCTTTCCAATGATACCATCTCCTTCCGATATATGCCATATTTTACATACAAACTTTGGAGGTCCGTAACACCGAAACGAAGGGTCGGCTTTATATTTTTGCTTAAAATTGAATTTTCCAACCCGTAGACAATTTTTTTTATTTTTAAGCTGCGTTCGTAAGCTAGATTTAAGCCCTTAAATGTACCATTTTCCACCTGTGGTAAAGGGCATTAGAATAGCAAAAAAGGTAGAAATATGTTTTCAACCAAATTACTTAATTTTTCTCCTTTGCCACTCCATACCTTTGAAACAAATAGCCCTATTGTATTAAAACTCCACACGGCTTCAGTAAAGGTGCAGTCAAGTGTAAAATTTTAAATTTTTATGTTGAAACACACGACAAAACAAAGCTTTAAAGTGGTACACCACACTTTTATGAAAAGTTAAAAATATTGCGAATTATATTTTGACTTGTTTTTTTTTTTAATTTTTAATTCCAGCGATAGATATAAAACAAAAAATATAAAAATAAAAAATATTCGTCTTTTAAAATTGAAAATTTTATTTGTTTTTTTACGCGGGCTTGGCTGTTTGTTTTATTCTTCGCATTTTTCACAAATTTATTTGTTTAGGCTGACAAGAACTTTCTAATAGAATTTCCAAACATATTTTAAACTTTAAGTATCACCTTTCTTAAATATTTTACATTGTTGTATTTAAAGACTTTCTTTTAGAATTTTATTAGTAATATTTTTGTAAAACACTTTAGCCTGTTTAATCCATTTAAAAGGAAAATTTTTATTTATTTATAGAAAACGGATCCATATATTGAACAGTAAGAGGCTTAAAATATTCCGGCAGTGCTGTAAATAAGTCTGCTGAAAACTTTTTTTGCTGTTTTGAAACTCCTCGCGACTGTAGCGGAGTTGTATTCGTTCCTCCTCTTCGTCGGCTCAGTTTGATTATATCATTGCCAAATATGTGCTGACACCTTCTAAAATACCCGTGGTTTGGTAAGAGCTAAGCGATGTGTCAATATTAAGGATGAGACGGTAAATGAATCTCCCTTTTGGGAAGGCGTCCTAGCGAGACCGCATCTTGCTCTTCTCTGGATACTTTAGATCTTAACCTACGACTTGACGGATTTCAAACAAATATCATTTTGGTTTAATTGGCCGAAATATCTGCTGGTATTAAACCTACAACCGAACACCCAATTATTATTTAAATGCACATAAAAAGTTTCTTTTTACATGTTAAAAATATTGAAGTCAAATTACTTAATTTACATCATTTTAATTGTTGCAATTTTTAATTTCGTCCATTTTCGCATCTAAGGCTCAGCAAACAAACATTTTTATAAAATCACTGCATAATCACAGCATAAATAATTTTTATGCTATAAAAGGCAACATCTTAATAAGTAGTTCCAATTAAAATACGAGGCAATTGAAAGAAAAAGAAACAGTAATCTATGCTAAGCGGAAAGTATTTATGCGAATATGCTTCTATCCACTAAATTTTTATTTCGCTTTTCTTTTTATTATTTATTGTTTGCAAGATTGTTACTATTGTTTTATGGCTTTTGTAAAAATTTACAGTCAAAAGCTTTCAAATACGCCAAAAATAAAAATACATTGAAATTATAAAAAAAATGCTAACGGCCTTGAGCTGAATATTAAATCATGAAGATATTTAGGTTTATGTACTCGTAAATTAAAGTGTTAAAATTGTATGAATTTATGGTAACTTTGCAAAAATAATTATTAAAATAAACAAAAAGAAAAAAAAACACACAAGTTAAAATAAAGTGTTGAAAGACTGAGTTTTCGTTAAGACAAACTGGAACTAGGATCAAATATATTTAATTCCTAATTATCCCGACCGTATTATTAAAATCACCGAAATTGACTATTGAAGGTGAAAGCACGTTTCGATGGCCATTTCGCTACTGCTGACTTACTTCAGGAAACTTTTCACTTACATTTTAAATAAACTAAAGATTTTTGTCCAAACAATAAAGTAAAGACAAGAATCAAAGTTTAAGCAAGAACAACAATAATCAACATTGATTTTATTTTTCTTTATCGACTGTATACGGCTGACTTTTTTCGGATCTTTTATACAGTTAAAAGACAATAACTGACATAGAACTGAACGAAAACTAAGCTGTAACTAAATTATAAATGAAGTAAAATTGAATTATAACTGAGAACTAAACACAAATTAAAGGGACGTGAACTGCAATGAATGTGAACTAAAATGAAGATCAATCTCTAACTCAATAACACGTGAAAAGAAACTTGAAACTGAAGTAATACTAAGCGCAAATCAAACAAGAACTGAAAAAGAACTGAACTGTAACTCATTTTAAACAAAAAAAAAGTGATTCATAACATAACTGAACAGGAACAGAAGCGCAGTGAAAATAATCTAAAAACAAGACAGAATAGCAACTAAAAGAATTAAAAAATGCTCAAAGATAAAATTTTAACTGAGATAGAACTGAACTGGAACCAAATGTTATTTAGAATGGAAATAGAACTAGAAATCACAAAAGAATTTTAAATTTATCAAAGTTTTATTTTTATTCGTATTAAAAAATTAATTAAAAATTTAATTGATTCAATTATTTATTTAATTGGAAAATTGTTTTCGTTTTTCATTATATACAGTACTGTTCGAAACCTGAGCAACTTTTTCCCACTAAGTAATAATAGACTCATATCTTTTCTTTAAATTAATTTATAGAAAATATTTTTTTTTATTTACTACTATTTACTACAATGTGTCTATAACCTAAAAATAACAACAAAAATTAAATTCCAATTCTTTAGAAGTTATAATAAAATAAAAACAAAATTAACTTAAAAATTCGCTGTTCAAAACCTAAGCAACTTTTAATATTTGGTATGATATCCTTTGTTTCTTACGACCTTAGCGCATCTTTTGAGCATAGATTCAATAAGATTCGATAGAATAGATGTTGGTATAGCTTCCCACTCTGATTTTAGACAGTTCATCAACTCCTGTTTATTTTTAAAGCGTCGAGTTCCAATTCTCCGTTTTAAAATTCCAAAGAGGTTCTCTATGGGATTCAAGTCTAGCGATTGAGGTGGCCAATTCAAAACTTAAACCCCATTAGCTGATAACCAATCCTTGACTAATTTCGATGAGTGATTTGGGTCATTGTCATGTTGAAACACCCATCGAAATGGCATTTCCCACTCAACATAAATAAGCATGTGAGTTGCTAAATTGTCTCTGTAAACAAAACGGTCCATTTTTTTTTTAATTTTTACAAAGGGACCAACACCACTGGCCAAAAAACAAGTCCAAACCATCGCATTTCCACCTCCATGCTTTATTGTGGCTTTTGAGTACCGAGGATGTAGCCGCTTTCCTTTTGGTCTTCTTACGTGGCAAACTCTATCTGAATTTATTAAGTTAAATTTAGATTCATCACTAAACAAAACAGTTCTCCATTTGGATATAGTCCAATCCATATGTGCTCTAGCAAAATCCAACCTAAAACAAACAAAAAGCTGAGAAAATCAGAGCTACATTGCAACCAATCAAACAAACCTCTTTTCTAAATGCTTCTTAGTCAGTAACGGCTTCTTAGATGGCATGAAGCTTCTTAAATTTTTCTTACTGTGGAAGAACTAATCTGAAGTTCAGGCTCATTCACTATGTCTTTCGACGAAATAAATGGATTTTTTTTAACTAGACGGAAAATTTTCTGGTCTGTTCGCTTAGAAGTTTTTCGAGGTCGCCCACCGCTATTGGCTTCCTCTACTTTCTTAGTAGCTTTATACTTTTTTATAAGTCGGGAAACTATTGATTGATTAATATTCAATTGGTTTGCTATAGAAATTTGGGATTTACCGTTATTAAAAAGTTCAATAATCTTTGGCTTAAAAGCTGATCCATAACGTGTTCGCGTCATGGTTGCACTTCTAAAGAATTGGTACTACTTAAATGCATAAAATCAACCAAAATTATTTTTTCAATAGCAATCATGACGGGACTAATATTTTTGTTTAACATTTTTGTTGCTATTTTAGTTAATATTTCGCAACAAATGCAACAATGTAAAATATGCTTAGGTTTCGAACAGCGAATTTTTAGGTTAATTTTGTTTTTGTTTTATAATTTCTTCAAAGACATAAAATGTATTTCTTGTTATTATTTTTAGTATGTAGACTATATGTATAATAATAAATAAATGGGAAATTTTTCATTAATATATTTAAAGAGAACATATACGACCATGAATATTTACTCGAAAAAAGTTGCATTAAATTTTATATTTTGAATAAGGAATAAGATACAATGAAAAGGACAGAATCACTGATAATAATAAAATCCCATTTAAATATTTATAAAATCTGTTGTTGTAAGTTTGAAGTTCCTGATGCAGTGATAAAAAGTTTTTAATGGGAAAATATTTATGTACGAAACAATTTTAGAATGCCACGACGAAGTTTACGCATTTGAAGTCTCGAATATTTAACTTGAAAATATATAAAAATAAATATATTTTTTTAATGTAAACTCTATTTCAGAAAAGCCATTATGATTAATAAATTCTGCGTAACGAATTTAATCGTTTATGTATTTAATTTTACTTTGATACTAAATTAAATATTTATAAAATATGTATTTGTATGTTATTCGAAAATATGTGTATGTTCTTATGTATATAGATTTGTGTTATACGTACACTAACTTATTGTACCTGGGCTTGTCTAGGTCTAATATATTTTAGCCTTTTTTGCTATGGAGCTCTACTCCGTAGACAGGAGAAATCTTTTAAATTAGTTTGTATATTCTAGATCAGGAGATATTTATTTTTCAAATATTTTAGAAAGTGATGTTTTTTACGACCAGTTAAAATTCATAAAATTGTGAATTTTCTCTCCCCCATACTCTTTTCTTTACATAAATATTTAACTATGTTTAAAATAATCGGTACGGACGAAAATTCCTTTTCTCCCCCTTTTTCCTAATCAAGGTTCTAGCTTTGAAGAGATTTAGATGAGAACCTAAATATGTTTGAAATTTCCTTAAAATCGATTAGCCGAGACTTTGTTAAAATTGATTCAGATGCATAAAAATGCCCGCACCCATTTTTTCTCCCCTCTTGTTCCGCTATTTAAAAATGTAAAAACCTTATTTTACCATAAGCACAAATATCTATGTCTCAAATTTCATTAGAATCGGTTCAGTCGTTTAGCGGATAGATTTATTATTTATATATTAGATATCGTCAGTATAAATAAAAAATCATGTATCTTACTAACAAAAAACTTCATATTAGTTTTTCTATTGAATTTCGTTTTGAAATGAAACTGTATCTCTCTGCAATCTAGAAAAACAAAGTGGTTTTTTTCTTACATTGTTTTTCATATTAGCTAAAGACATACTTCAGAATTTTATATGTAATGCCGCATAATATTAATTTGTTGTACGAAATTCAAACAGAATTCAAAGCATTTCTTCCGGAAAATACGGCAATACTTTCTAATAGCGTCTAATTTTTCTTCTTTTATTTGGAAAACGTGTGCATACATTTGAAAAATAATTTTTCTTTCTAAAAAAAATTAAATTAAAAAACGAACCTAAGCCAAGCAATTAAATATTAATGCATTTATATTTTAGTTTTGATATTTGAAATTTATTGCTAGCTTGCAACTTGCTTAAATATCTAGAATGTACAATAGACAAACGAACAGCTTTTGTTTGAAAAATTCCTCTCAAAATATTATCCACTTGCAGTATTTCACAGCTTTTACAAAATGTTGCCGGACACTTTTTATATATTGAAAATAAAATAAAATGGAAGTACTAATTCTACAAAATATATTTATGCATTTTTAATTAGCGTAATTCTTTTTGGACTATGTTTGATTATTTCTGGGCATTTTCTTAAATTTTAGCTTAATTATGTTTGTTAAATAAAATTAAATAATAAATTTATTTTATTATATAAATTTATATTATAAATTTAATCGTGCTTGATTTCTTCAATTAAAAATATTTAAGAAGAAATTAAGCACTATTAAAGTAAATTAACATAAAAATGATTCCGAAAATAAATTTTCATATTGATGTATTTGCATTTGTACATTGCTTTTTGTAAAAATTTATTACAATTTTTATTTTATCATTAAACCTTTCAAATACATATGAATGGTTTTCATAGAAAACCCTCATGTTCAAAAATGGAAGAAAAAATAAAAATGGTTATTGAATGTTTGCTGTGTTTTTGTATAAAACATTTTTGAGTTTTCGCCTTGTTGATTCAATATACTTCTCATTCAGTCAACTTGGCCTTTAATTTAAGACTCTTAAATTTTCTATACGAAACTTGGGTAGAATCCAGTGATGAGCTATGCTTTTCCCGCAGTAATACGAGTACATTACAGCTTATATTTTTAAATAATTAATATTTCATAAGAATATCATCAAATATTTATTTTTGAAGAAATCAAGCACGATTAAAGTAAATTAACAAAAAAAAAAAAAAAGATTCCGAATAATAATATATTATAAATTTGTAAAAATTAGACCTTAAAAAGTACTTGCCATACAATGACTTATTTTGTGATTGCCAAATTTTGTTACTCGCTTACAAAACACATTACTTTAGTTCGTAAAAGAGGAAGTAGTGATTATGATTATTTTCTAAAATAATTAATGTAATCAATTCTCAGTAATTGATTATAAAAGTCTCATGCCTTGTTAAAATCATTAGATTGGTATTCTAGTTGGGAAGTCTTTCCACCAAAAATACTTAATTCCACACTCGATTACCTTTTTTGATACTTTTTGCTGGGTAGTTTTTCTTTCTCAAAATTTTTTAGATTGAAAATAATTCAATCATATTTATTTTTTTTCTTTTTCATTAAAAACTTAATTACAACCAAGGCACAGCGCCCATTCATACTTATTTCTTAAAAATCGCTATCATACATCGCATCTACAATGTTGTGGGTAAAAGTACCGATGGTTGGCAGAAAATAAAAAATAATAAAAAAAATAAAAAAATAGTTGACAATATTTAAAATATATAAAATCTAAGGAAAATAGATTGAATAGAATTTCGCATTATATTATGCTGGTGTCTAATTTATCTAGTTTTCTTTAAAAAAAAAACATCCTTATACATTTGTAAATAAAAAATTCTTAAAATTTAAAATAAAATGAACCAAGCCGAAATTAATAAAATTTGATTGTAAAATAAAATATTTTTATGCACATTTTTTCTTTGAGCTACCAGTATTTTTATTGTTGCTTATGAAAGAAAAAATTTGCTTGAATTGTGTGTGTGGCTATTATGGCGAAATATTAATCGTCTTTATATAAACGTATTTTAATATTTACAAGATGCAGTTGGTAGCCTGTTGTGGTCTGTGTGTTCAATGCCTAATGTGACAGGTAGTGCACATATGTATGTGTGTATATTTTTTAATGAGGTAAAAGTCGTCAGTATACTTTACGATCAACAACCTCAATTTATGTAGGTTTGCATGTTTACCTGTACCTGCTAATGTTTGCATGTATATTCCCTGCTATAATTTAAGAAAATATTGACATTATAAGAGCTAATTATTTCAAACCGTATAAACATGGAGTCACGTGTACGTGTTATTTATAAAAGCTTTTGCTTAATATTAAATTATTTCTAATTAAGAATTAATCATAGAATTAAGTGGAAAATTGCTTCGTATGTAAAATAAAATTTTTTAAATAGAAGAATTAATTTTGTACATTGATGACTTAATTAAATATTTAAAAGAAAAATTATTCCTTTTAAAATAATTACAATAAAATAAAAAGCATTGTTTTTGTTTCATTGTAAGGTGTCATTAATTTAATAAATATTTAAATAATTTTGGTGTATCTATAGCCTAAAGTTATATACTTTAAAGGTAGTTAAGAAGAAAAATGCTGTTTAAAGCAGGAACCCATAAAAGTTGGGCTTAAAGTCAATACAACCAAAACGGAATCACTGCGAATTAAAGCACCCAACGATATGTCATTCAGTAGAAACGGCCAAAACATAACAGACGTAAATAACTTTACATCATTGGGTAGTGTCCTTACAACCAACGGAGAAGTTAAGCAGTATATCTTTAGTCGTATACAGAAGGCCGAGCAGCATTCGCCAAGCTGCGAAACATATGGCGTTCAAACAGCATTAGTACTGCAACAAAATGCCGAATTTTTTAAGGGTGACATCTGTGCTCCATTACAACTCAGAGACATGGTTAGTTACCGAAGAAACGAAGGCAAAACTTTAAAACTTTATAAACAGTTGCTTCAAAAATAATCCGCAAAATTGGTAGCCTAGCGAATGAGGATCTATGGAGCAGGATATCAACACTTAAATAAGAAAGAGAAGATATGGATGGTTTGGGTACATTCTGCGAAGGCGCAAGGATAACATTTCCTATGCTGATCTAACCTGGAACCCGCAACGATTGCGACTTTGTGGAAGGCCACAAACAACTTGGCGTAGAACTGTCTGTAGCGAAACAGGCAAATCAATTAACGAATTAAAACTACTGGCACGCGAAAGAGACAATCGGAAATCTTTTGTAAAAGCTCCTGAACATAGAGTATGGATTTATTTATTATAAAATAAGAAAAGAAATGATGAGATTATAATGATTTTTTTTTTCTATCAATAGTATATGTTTGTAGGAAATCAATGATTTTTAATGGTGTAATTTTAAGCTGCCTGTCATTTGCTTAGCTTTGCTTTCAGATGTCATTTTATAACATAAACATGTTAAAGGCAAAGGAATATTTTTTTTACTTGGTAACGTATGCGCAATATTGGCTTACTTTGGCTAAAATATTAGTCATACGTTATATTGGAAAATAATAAATAATAATAAATAAGTAACGGGGTCATTTCTGTACATGAATTATTTTTTGAAAATTTTTGTGTTGGTGTAGATAATAATTGGTATGGAATACAAAACACCTATTTTAGAAACATTTGCCTTTCTCTCTGTCTGTCTGTTTTCGCATCACGTAAAAACTGATGAATCAATGTGAACAAAATTTTGTGTGGAGAATCTTGGTTCAAATATCGATACAAAAGTGAAGCAGTTTTATTTCAATAGCTTGCAATATTTCAGCACTGTTTACAGATCTCTACACTAAATATTTAAAAACACATTTTTCTAAATTTGAATTTTAAGATAATTATAAATACTAGTAAAAATAATTCTTGGAACAAACGACTTCAAAACAAACAAAAAATATAATCAGGTTTGGTTCATTTTTATTTAAGGGCATTAACGTCAAATTAAATGAACTATTTGGGCACCCTATTATTTATAATTTTGAAAATTATAAAATTAATAAGACGGTCATAGTAAGCGACATTTTATTCAATTTTCAAGCGTTTGTCTGTAACGGTTTAATAGACGGGCCCTTATGGCTGAATTTACATAACACATTTTAATTTTTAAATTTATTATTGTATAACCCTATGCTATTGGGAGCTATAGTAATACGCAGTTTTTAAAGTTGTGCTCTTTAAGGGTAATAAAACATTTAAAAAACATTTACATTGTATTGGAACACCTTTTACCTTTCAAATTTATGTAGTGTTTTTAAGACCGGACTAAATTGTAAATATAAACTTTTAAATAAAGAAATAATTTTCAAAATCTGACTAGAAATAACTGAGTTCTGCGGGCCAAAATATAAAAGAAAGCAACATTCAGACGAACTGATAACGGGAAGCAACAAGTATAAAATAATCTGAATCTTTTTATATCACTTTTTTTTTAATAAGTTCTTTATTGTAAATAACAGATGATCTGAAAATTTATTATTTCTAGAAGCACATTTTTGGATAAGTAGCTTGGTTAAAGGAAAATATTTCATGTACGAGACGATGCAGGCTCACATAAAATATGCATGTTCAAAACGAGTTACTATATTTGGACTGATATTCAACATGATCGATTTGAAGGTGTGGATATCTGTAACTTTAACTGGCAATAAAGATCTTGCGATTTTCACTGATACAATATCATTTAAACATATTCTTCTTAGATCTATATAATGATTAAAAAGTAGAGAAACTTAAGCTTGACAACAATCTGTTAGAAAATGCATAAGTGAATGTGTCTTAAAACTTAACAGATATGCCTGGGCTGATGAGGTTACCTTGATATGGGTTAAAGATGCAACCTGGAATAAAGCAGTACACTAACTAACAAAAAGCGACCAGAACCCTTCTGTATACCTGTAAACTTAAAAAAGTGTAAGCAGGCTACTACTTGTAGAATGATGCTCAAAGAGCGCCTTGGCAAGAAGGCCAGGTTTAATATAAGTAAATTAGGCTAGATAACTGCCTTAGTGACAGGTCATGAAAACTTCAAGTACCATTTGGCCAAGATAAAAACCAGCCTAAAAAAATCTGAAACGTTATCTCATGTTGTGTGTCCAGCACTGATTAGCATAAGACTTAGAACCATGGACATAAACTTGTTAAATGTGTATTACATGGTGGATCCAAACGTTGGATAAATGCTAGCAATTACTAAAGATTCAGTGATGAGAAAGAATGCCAACACTTACCATTCGACAGTAAACAATGACTAATATCAAAAATAAGGGCTGATGGTAGCACATGACTCAATGAAAGTGAGGTTGTCATAGTTTGCACATCGGTTGTTTATATTCGTTAAGTACGAAAGGGGTCTAAGAAGTATCAAGAGAAGAATTATAAAAACGAATGTAACAGAAAAAGAAGATAAATAAAAATGATAGCAGTGATTTGTAAGTCACAGATTAAAATAGTCTTAAAATACTACCTTAACATATTTTTTGAAAAAAAAAAAGATAAATAAATATAACGAAATTTATTTAACTTCACAGAATATTTTTAAATTGACCAAAAAAATAAATTAGTTGTATTCGATTAAATTTCTTCAAATCTAGATGTGTTCATTAAAATAAAAACTTTAAATAAATTTAAGGAACATTTAGTAAAATCAACGAATTAATTATTTATTTTAACTTTTGTCGAAATCCACTTAAAAGCTTGTTATTTTTTACGATACATCTATTTTTTAAGTAAATAAATTTTATTATAACTTCAACAGTGTGTCTTCTTTAGAAAATTAAAGTTTTTTTTATAAGGCAATCGGAGTTTTTGTAAAATACAAATTTGTTTTTTTTTTCACAATTGACACAAAATTTATTCTTAAATAAAATAAGTGTAAGTTTCTATTGGGCTAGGTGTACAAGAGCTTGAACCTCTACTTTCGGAGGTATTTAAAAATATAAGAAAGAAACGAGAAACATTCATTAAAAAAAAATAAAGGGTAATGTAGTACACACCGTGGTCCCATAATGCTGTATAGTATACCTCACTAAACACTGACGGGTGCTTTTAGTGTTTTTTTTTATAAATATTTTGTGGTCATTTTTAAAAATATAAAAAATAACTAACAAAATTTCATTATCAACAATAAATATGAGACAATAACAACAACAACAACAAAAATAACCAAAAAAAAAATTTATATCAAAAAAGGTTCAGTCACAGACAACATTGTCACATTCAAAAATTGGAAGTAAAACTTAACCTTGCAAATGACAATGTGATCAAGATTTGAGCCAGCACCTGCCATTATGGCTCTATCTGGTAGTGGCCTTACCACTGAGTGAAATACAATAAATTGACTAATCGCCCTTCCCTGGCATAGCCAACGAAGTCGCAACTCTAAGCACATGGCTGATAGGAGCGTATACTACCTTTTGCTGAAGGGTTAATTCAATTCAATCCCGTCTGTTGAGAATAGAACAGCACTCTTTGGTCGGTACCGCACCTTGCGTACGGACAACAACTTTAACCACAGCCACCACGTGTACCCCAAAGGAACCTTAGCAAAATCAGTCACACAGATGGACGGCTTTCTGTTAAGCTACCGACTTCCGTGGTACTAGTCAATGAGAACACTTTCAGGCTTATAGTCTTATATCTATTGCCAAGTTGATTAAATGAGAACTATATTAAATCAACAAAGCAAAAAACAATAAAAACTCAACAGGTTTTATAAACAAAGCAAATATTCATCAACTATTTTTTCCCGTTTTTCTACATACAATTCTCATTAAGTCAACTTGGCAATAGATGTAAGACTTTCTAGTTTTGAATACAAAATTTGTGTAACATCCACTGATGAACTATATTAGCAGTAGCGAAATAGCCAGGATATGCTTTCCCCGCAGTAATACATTTCATTTTGTAGTTTCAAATAATAAATATTTCGTGAGAATATCATGAAATATGTATATTTGAAGGAATCAAGCGATTAAAGTAAATTATTATAATATTCAATAATAAAAAAAGTTATTATTTCTTTAAAATAAATCTTTTAATGTTGAATGCACCTTATTTTGAAAAAAAAAAAACTAAAAATTCTTTACCATGCAAAATTAAAGTCAACCGTACCACTACACATAATTTTTTTGAATGGTCGAAACAGTTGTGTACGTTCGTTATAAGTTCATAGACGGTTGACTAAAAATTAGTATTTTCCATGTCGTCTATCCGTCCGTGTTAGTGTTGAAATCAAATTTGCCGAGGCACTAGATCAGATAGAAAAAATTTAAATACGCCAATCGATCAGACATAGTATCGAAAGAGGTGCTATTGGAAATCAGCAAGATCAGTCAGTGTCCTTCGACGCAGCGGGTAAAACACAACGCCTACCTTTTATTTTTCTAAATCATTTGGAACAATGAAGTAACTCCAATCAAAAAAAAAAAAAAAAAAAACAAATATATAGGACGATAGAGAACTAAGAAATAAGAAAAACAACATCGAATGAAAAAAATTGGCGCTTAACCCATTAAGAGCCGAAAGCATTTTTAAGCATTTTTTTTTAATTCTCTATCACCTCAACATTTGTTTTTATTTATTTTTTGTTGCAGTTACTTACTTAACTAAATTTAGATAAATGGTAAAGGCTATATAAGATTTGGCATAGCCGACAGACATTCTCCTTTCATTTAAAAACCTAAACTTCTAATCAAATACTGTAACTAATTAAATACTAGTAAATATAAAACCATGTAGAAATTACTATATATAAAATTTTTCCATTTAGATGAATAAATTGCCAATATCCAAAAAACATTTGTTTTTTCAGAAAATCTTTAAAACGTGTTTTTTAATAAAAATATTGTGTCTGGCATCATGTTTAACAATGTACAACAGACATATTTTAATGCCATTTTACACATTTAACTCTATCATTTAATACCTGTCTGCATATGAGCCTTAGCAGAAAAAGAAACAAAAAAAAATACTTTAATACAGTGGACTGTGGTTTGAAAACGATTTATTTTGGACAAATTTCAGTATCTCATGAATCACTTAGGCTGTAGGAGCATTCTTAACCTGGCCACCTTATTATTTCTTTGCTCATTTTAAACGTAAAAAAGCACAGCTTTTATAGATATTTTCAAGTTTTAATCAAAAAAAATCTTAACATTCGAATTAAAAATAAACTTTTTATGACAGTTTAAAAAAATTATATGCCCAAGGTACCCAAATTTTGGTGGCCTATTTAGAAGCCCAACTGCACCGTAGGGGGCCGACTGTTTGCAGGTATACTGAGCAACACCTCTGCCTTGCCTCTGCAAAATTTCATTTCGTTCATGAGAAACCTACTTATGTCCAAAATAAATCGTTTTCAATCCACTGTGGTGGATTGTGCGTGTGTGTTTATTTATCGGAAAGTCATAGCTTTCTACAGCGGAGAAGTTTTTACAGTTTGTTGTCAGATATACGGTCGGTCAGTTATGTGACTTTCTGGTACTTTCTGTAACAATCCCATGTTTTTGTACCCTTCACCACAAAAAGTGGAAAATGGTTATATAAATGATTATTTCCGACCCCATAAAGTGTATATATTCTGAGTCCTAATGCATAGCGAAGTCCAAAGATTGACCGATGTCCGTTTGTCCGTCCGTGTTAGTGTTAAAATCAAGTTTGCTATGCCATTAGATTAGCCAAAAAAGGTTAAATGCGCCAATCAAATTAACGTATTGTCGAAAGAGCTGCTATTGAAAATCAGTAAGATCAGTTCTTTGAGGCAGCAAGCAAAATACTACGCCTGTCTCTAATTTTTCCATATTACTTGGAACAAAAAAATAACTCTCTTAAAAAAATAAATATATGGGGCGATAGAGAATCAAAATATAAGAAAAAATATAAATTGAAAAAATTGACGTTCGCCGATATTTTCTGAGTATGGATTGTCAATATAGTTAATATGGGTATCATTGAAAAGCTTTTAAAGAGATCTTTTTAGGAAATATTAAAATTTTTTTCTTATTTTTTAATTCTTTGTTACCGAAATATTTGTTCTTTTAATAGGATTTACAATGGTAAAGGGTGTGTGAGATTCGGCATAGCCAAATATAGCACTCTTACTTAGTGTATTAGAAAACACGAGTTTTCGAAACATTGTATTGGAATCTAGTGACTCAACCGCACTAGAGAAATGTCTTATCAACTATAGACGATTTTAGTACATCATTTACATATTTATTTTTATGTATAAAGAAAAGTATTATTGAGAAAAGTTTTTTTTTAATTACGTTAAAGTTCTCGAATACAGCTTATAACTGAAACTTCGGTTGAAAACTTTCTGTTTAAATTTTTTTTAATTTAAACAGCTTTCAACATCATCGCTGTATAACCTGTACATTTAAAATTTTTTTTTTCTATAATTCTTTGCACTGACCAGTCGCAACATGAAATTTCATTTAAATTATAGATATTTCAAGAGTACTTGAATAAAAACTTGCACTCAGACAGACATACTTAACAATTTAAAATCCTACACCATTTTATTAAGCAACAAAAACCTGATACAAAAAAAACAGCCTCTCATCTCTGTATTTTTGTTTAACCATTCATTCTTGCAATTTGCAATAACTTCATGGAATTAAACGGACTAAAAATAACTACAACAACAACAGTTACAACAACAAAAATTCAAAGAAGGGCTATTATTGCATTTGTGGTGCAGACGAAAATATGCTTAAGAGTTACAAAAGCCACCAGAAAAAAAATAAATAAAAACAGAACAGGAATAAAATGAAATGGACAACCGTTCAACGAATAATTCCTCACAAAAACAAAAACACACACTACTACAGGTTACAAACAAGTTTTGTAATTAAATGCATTTGTGTAGTTTGATACTAAAGCGTGTGTGTGTGTGTACCTGTGTCTTAAAAAATTGTTAAATCAGAAATTTTATTTCGTTCTGATGCTGTTAAAATGAAAACAGTTTTGCTTTTATTTTGATGGTATAATGCGTGTATTTTAAACAAATAGTATGATATGGCTACGTTTACCTTAAAAAAAGAAGAGCCAGGAATGATTCAACTCTTAATGAAAAAATTTAATTAAAATTGTAATTAATTACTTTCTTAAAATCTAAAGATAGAAACTTGAAAAAGTTTTTAAGATTTTAAGTTAAAGTCCACCCCGCGTAGTATTAAATAAACTTTTTATTTGATGGCTTTTCTTGGTATTGAAGCTTCAGTAATATTAATAAGGGGCATGCAAATTTGTAAAATGTTAATTATGGCATTAGTTTGTCGTGTCTAGAGATGTCATTCAAATATTTTTTCCAAACTAATAAGATATTTAAAATTAGAATAAAAAATATTCGTATGATTTTTGTGGAATATTTGAGTAAATTAAAAAAAAATAGATTTAAAAGCTCTTATAAATATGAAGTCTTAAGCAAGCTTATTAAATCAAATTATAATTAATTGTGTTGAGCCTAAAATTGAATATATTGTTAACAAAAATACAACACCATCTAACAACCAAACATTTGAAACCGGCTTTTAATACGAGGGCTGCTCTATATATTTCTGGCCTAATAGTTAAAATGCGAATATTTATAATCAAAAATGGTTTTATTGTTTTTCAAAGTATTCTCCAGCATAATTTATACACTTTTGCGTGCGCTCAAACCAGTTGTCGAAGCACTTTTTCTACTCCGATTGAGACACCTCTAAAACATGGTTTTTGAACACTTCAACAGCTTCTTCTGGCGACGAAAATCGTTGACCACACATTTTTTTCTTGATGTGCGGAAACAAGAAGAAGTCATTAGGTGCCAAGTCAGGGTTGTACGGCGGATGACCCATTAATTCGACGTTTTGGCCGGTCAAAAACGCTCTGGTTTGAGTCGATGTGTGAGAGCTCGCATTGTCATGGTGAACAATGATTCGTCTTCTCTTGTTGGTTTTTCGAATTTCTCCGATGACTTCAGGCAAACGAATTGTAGTGTACCACTCAGAAGTGACCGTCCTACGTTGCTCAAGCGGAGCAGTAGCTACATGACCAGTTTTGCCGAAGAAACAGGCGACCATTTGCTTCGAAGTGCTTCTTCTACGAACAACTTTCGTTGGATTTTGCTCGTCTTTGAAGACCCACACGGTCGATTGTTGTTTCGGGCTCATACGCATAAATCCATGATTCGTCACCTGTGACGATCTTATAAACGTCTTTTGAAGCACCGCAATCGTATTTTTGCAACATTTCTTTGCACCAATCGACACGAGCCTTTTTTTGAGCGACTTTCAAATTGTGCGGGATCCAACGAGAACAAACTTTTTTACGGCCAGGTGTTCATGCAGTATCGAATGTATGCTGGTGGAAGAAATGTCCAAGGATGTCTCTATCTCTCGGTATGTCGCATGTCGATTTTACATTATGAGTTCACGCACGGCATCAATGTTCTCTGGCACAACAGCCATTTTTGGACGACCTTCACGGAATTCGCCTTTGAGCGAGCTTCGGCCACGATTAAATTCATTATACCAATTGTTCACAGTGCTATAGGATGGTGCTTCATCGCTATATAAAGATTTAAAGATTTAAGATAATCCACGTCACGAAAATGTTCACGAGTTAATTCCATTTTTTTCTATATTAGTTTTATGAAGTTACTGTAAACAACACAAATAATGGTCGTACGTCAAAACGTTTTGAGTACGATTATGCTTAAAAATGACTAACTTTCCAATGGAAATGTCAGATTGCACTTGGCAGCACTCAGTGTTGCCACGCCAGAAATATATATAGCAGCCCTCGTCTATGGCTTTCCAATTATTTTTTTTTTTTTGTGATCGATTTTTTTTTTTTTTTGTAGCAATCTGTTTCTTCTTTCTAACACAAAAATTAACTAATTCACATTTTTGTAATTTTTTTTTTGTTTGAATGTTTAAATAAAATAATAATTTTACATTTGTTTTTAAAATTACATAAATTCTTTTAATTTATTCAAATACATTTTTCTTATTCGTTCGAATACTCGATTAAAATTATAATTATACTTTTTAAGTTAATGTTTTAATTTATTTGAAAACTTTTTTAATTCATTCGAATATTAAAACAATATTAAAATTTTATTTTATGTTTATTTGAAAATTTTTAAACTCGAACAATTTGACAACACTAGCTGTGTAGCATGCATATAACTGGCAAACAGAAATTAATAATCGTTAAATGAATAATGCTCTTATTTGAACCCAGGCATTATTAAATCTAACTTCTTGCAAAAGCAAAAATGGCCAAGAAAGAATAAAATTGCAATTTTTCGTTACGAATGTATTTAAGACAAATCACAAATTACAGCTGTTTTCTTACGGAATGTGTAATCTGTTTTGTACTTTTCTTAAGCAAATAATATTTGACAAAGCTTGACGAATAGTTTTCTTAAGTATATTTTATTTAATTTTTATTTTTAAGTAATTATTTTAAATTATTCGAATAAATTTTTTATTCGTTCGAACATTCGAATAATATTAAAATTTTATTCGCTTGTTTGAACAGATAAAATAGTTACCTTTTGTTTGAATAATTCAACAACACTAGTTATGTAGCACGCATAGTGATTGCAAACAGAAATAAATAATCGATAAATGAGTCATGTGTTTTTTTGAATCCAGGCATTATATTGCAACTTATCGCAAAAATTAAAAATGGATTTGAATTAGAATGTGTAACCAGTTTTATACTTGACCTTAACAAAAAAACATATGACAAAACTTGACGAAAAGTTTTCTTAAGGACATAAAATTTTGTCACACATGACTCATATATGTATGTATTTGCTTAAGTTGGACTAAGCTTATGTACATTATACACGGGCCTCAAATGTGATGTTTTAAATAACCAACTTAAATCTTAATAATTTTAAATAAAAAACTTGACGAAAAGAATTCTTAAGGACATAAAATTTTGTAACACATGACTCATATATGTATTTGCTTAAGTTGGCGTAAGCTTATGTACATAATACACGTGCCTCAAATGTGATTTTTCAAATAACCAACTTAAATCTAAATAATTTTAAATAGAATTTGTAAAACAAAATTGCATCAGTGCATCTCGAATTTTGTTAACAGAACTGATTTGACTGCATGCAAACAAAAAATATGGCAGAAAAACATGTTTTATAGTCTAGTTTTATCACAAATAATTTTTCTCATCGTTCTAAAAACACAAAAATAACATTTTAGCAGATAACTTTAACAAACTTTAAAGTTTAATTATACTATGCTTCTTTATAAATATAAAATTAGATCGAATTATTATGAAAAAATAAAAATAAAATTGCATTCGTTGCTAAAACTATGGTTGGCAAAAACACAAGATCAAATATGACGATTAATAAAGAGAATAACGAAAATGAAGCGTTGGATTGTGTTTCAACTTCGTCTAACCAAATTAATATTAACTATGAATAATTCTTGTAGTCTTATTTACAAAATTTAATGGTTAAAACAACACAACCTAAGCTAAAAAAAAATGCAAAGAATACTAATGAATGATGTAGCGTTCTGGAATATGCTGCTTTACATTCTGCCAATGTCTAGTTTTTTGTATTTTCTTTAAAAATTAAAAGAAAAAATTGTGAAATTAAAATTTCTTTATTATGCCCCGTCTATAATATACTTAAGACCTGGTTTGAATTAGATTTTAATTTAATCGCAGTTTTTGTGAAAGGCATACAAAACAACTGTTTTTATATGGAATTTGACATTGAAGAACAAATTTGAGCTACTGAATTGAAATTATAGTGTAAATTTGCATACAAAAATCTGTTTGTTTCCAAAATCGAAATGTTAACGACTTAGATTTTGTGTTTGTATTTTTAAAAATCTATTAATAAAACAGATGATCAAAATTATTTATCGTATCTTCAAAATTATCAAACTAAGTATTAAAATCTTTAATCTAACAGCCAAACCTAAATCTGAGCCTAAAGCGTTTATGCTTCGTCAGTAAATTAATATGTATAAATAGTAATAAATTTCCGCATACAGACCTCGTTAATTCCAAAAAAAAAATGCAATGGTGCGGTGTAAACGCTGGTGGCATCATTATGCCTTCTTCAAAATCAGACCGATGTTCGCGTTACGCTCAGTGGAGATCGTTAACTCACCATAATTAATTAATCATTTACCAGTCGAGATGCATTTTAAAAGGATGTCAACCATCTACTTATTAATATTTAGCGATAAAATAATTTTGCGAAATTTACCTCCCAACTGCTCTTCTTGGTCGTGCGATTGTTTTCTGTGGGACCAAGTGAAATCACTGGTTTATGCAACAACTGACGACTTAAGGACCGACATTATTCGTGTTATTCGTTACCTACAGCTAGCAATGCACAAAAAATACTCTAAAGTTGGATATCCAGTATGCGCTTAGACCATAACAGTCGCAGTATTGGGTTCATGTAATTCAGTGCAAAATTTCTTGTTGTGGGGTTATTAAGTACTTAACTGTAATCCATTACTGTTTCACAGAAATTCAGCCTCATGTTCTAAATAATGGTGGAATAAAAGATTCCAAATAAAAGTTTCAACCCATTGGTTGACTACTAAACTAACTAACTTTATGTATTTAAGTTTATGTACACAAACAGACTGTTTTGTTTTTGTCTCTTGTTATTGTCAAATAAGGCGATAACAAACAATAGGTGTAACCTACATGGACGAATTTATAGCTGTTGCCTTTTTATGTGATTTTTGTTACTGTTGTAAAATGTATGCCAGCAGTTGCAATTGTTAAAAGAAAATACAATTTAAAAAATTAGGCATTACTAACACAACGCACAGTGGAATCGAACGCATTAGAAATGGGAATAAATACAAAACCTATAAACTGTTGGTTGAATTGTTTAAAACCTGGAACATTCATAAGTAGAGTGTTGGTTAATGTACAGATGAAGCTATAATGACATAACAGTGGACCAAAGTGAAGTCATACGAAAAAAGTTATACATATTATTCCCCTGCTGTTACTTTTATACTTGTTACCCGTTTGAAATCCTCCTTAAATTGTGCCTTAAAAGTCGAATGCAAAATTTACTTCAAGAAATTTAACCCTTTAACTTTGTAAAATTATTAAAGTCAAAAAATAAATTTTGTATTTATGCTGCGATATATTTGGTCAAAATATTTTCTTTTCATTAACGCATAGTTTTTTTCTTTTTTTACGGTGCAGTCACACGGTCAAGTTTTTGTTCAATTCTCTTTCAAGAAATTTACACATACTGCTTGTCAAAATTCACAAAAATTGAAAGCTGTGACGTAGGCTGCATGCAATTTCAAAGCAAGTTTTAAAGCAAGATGTCAAGAAAACACTGACAGCAGAATTTCTAACACAAATTTGGAGGGAAAAACGTCAATCAGCTGCTTTCTTGAATGTAATTTGAAAGACTCAATTGAACGAAAACTTAAAAGCAAATTCTCAGCAAGTTTTTAAAGTGTGAGTGTATTGGTTAAAAAATGAGAGAAATTTTAAAACTTGAATGAAAACTTAATCGTCTGACACCCTAGTTAGAATATGAATAGAAGTTAAATTAGAACTCCAGCTTTTGCCTGTGATAAGTCCCTGCGGCCTATTATGTCGTGTTTGGAAAAACTCCAAAACAATAAATAAAAGCTTGGCGTCGACTCCTTTAGATGCTTGGATTTAATTATTAAGCATTCAATACACCTTGCGCAGGATTCTCTAAAATCTCGTATCTCGTAAACCTCACTTTTGTCTAGATAAAAGTTTGTTTATATCATTTTCGATACCATTGACAAAGTTTCATACCGATCGGCTAGATAGAATATTAGCTTCGATAAACGCATCTTGTTTAAAAAAACAGAAATTTGATTCATACCGTAAATCTAGATGCACCGTTTGATATATGTAAATGCACACAAATATGTTTTAAATTCCTTCAATTTATTTTCATTTCCCTGGCCATTTCTTTCATACAACCACAAATTTTAGATGACCCATATAAAGGATGTTAAAAAAAATAATTAAATCTAAGCGCACAATGTTTGAAAGTTATATGAAAATTATTCAAGAGACAATTTAAAATCCAATGTTGTTTTAAAAGGCAGTCACTGAAATAACAATTCCAATTTACTTTTGCCCAGCAAACATTGTGATTTAAAATAAAAATGTGCGTGATTTGCAAAAACGAAACAATCGGCAAACAAATTGTTTTATGAAATATACTGAGATATAAAATACTAGCTTCTATCGGCAACTTCACTTTTGTGATCATCAAAGTAGATTACTAACACAACCACCTGCAGGAATATCAACATGTATATAAATGTAGGTTAGTAAAGAAGCTCCTATCAAAAAAACAAATATTGTGGTGACAGAGAATTTTGAGAATATTGGCTCGTAATGGGTTAATCATTTGCTGATTTTCAATAACACTTCTTTTGACGCTATGTCTAATCGATTGGCGTATTTAAGATTTCTCTAGCTTATGCCCTGGCAAAGTTGATTTTAACACTAACACGGACGGACAGACGGATATTGCTCAATCGAATTCGCTATCATAAGGAGTCAGAATGTATATTTATGCTTTATGGGGTCGGAAATGGATATTTTAGAAATTACAAACGGAATGACAAACCTAGATACCCCATTTTTTGTAACGAGAAAATTAGAGAAATTAGGAGCAGGCGTGGTGTTTTGCCGTCTACATCGAAGTACAAAGAACATGCATAAGAACTCAGAATTTTATATTTTGGGGTCGAACATTAAAAAACGATGTGTCTGAGGATAAGTTTCGAAATTGAAATCTCAGACACAAACCAATTGCGTTAACATAGTTCCGTTACCAAGTTAACATAGAGCTGTAAAGCATATAAATCTTAGCGGTATATATTCAAGTTGGAACTGGAGCCACAGTTTTGCATCAAATGGGTCCAAACAAAATGCAAAGTGCTGCCTGATTTACTGATTTTCTACAAACATTGTAAAACCGTTAATTTGATGCAAAATTTTAAAGGTTTTTACATGTAAAGCTTTTTCGTTTTTTTACAAGGAATTTCAATTCCAACAGCACCGTTAAAGATGGGCACATAAAAATTGATGGGTTTTATAGAAGTTATATCCTGTTATGATGCAAAGAACATTATAGCAATAGAAAATGGAGTTTCTGTATTTTCTAATTTTTCAAATGGAATTTTGATTGAAATTTTCAAAGATTTCTAAACTTTCAAAATTTGAATTTCTTAAAAGGATGAAGTCCAGGAAAATGGTAAAAATTGGACAGATAAATTTTGTAGAAATTATACCCTTTAATGATTCCTAGTACTTCAAAACTACAGAAAATGGAATTTTAATAGAAATTTTCGAAGTTTTTTAAATTTTAAATTTCTTTAGAGGACGAACCCCAGGAAAACGGTAGAAGATGGGCGAGTAAAAATTGATGGATTTTATTAAAATTGCATTTTTTTGATAAACATTGTTGAAGTTTACAAATTAGAAATTTGTTCAGAGGATGAAATCAAGGAAAACGGTACAAGATAGGCGGATAAAAATTGATGGATTTTGTATAAAATATACACTTTTATGATTCTTAGTACTTTAAAAGTGTATGAGATGATATTTTGATAGAAATTTTTGAAATTTTCTAGAAGGATAACTTACAAACAAATCGTATTCATTTTGTTTCTGGCATATTTCATTGTTTTCATAAAAATGGCCTCATCCTTTAGAGAAACTCAAATTTTTAAATATCTAAAGCCGGTCTAACTCGCCCTTTAAAAATTTTTAGTATGGAAAACTATAGGACACTCGCAGAAAAATTTTGCTATATTTCCTTGTTTCCATGAAAATCACTGTTATGATGCATAAACCGAACTTTTATATCCTTAACAGGGCTCTGTTATCTTTCTAACATAGTTGTACTCCTCCAAAAAATAAACATTTTTGATATAAGAGTAGCGATTACAGATCGAGCGGATTTTATTTTTTGTGGCACGCTTGACAATTTTGTGCTATTTGGAAAGTATATCGAAAAATATGAAAAAATTTAATAAAGTGCTGCAACCATAAGATTTCTCTTCTGATTTAAAGGTTTCAATCACAGTTTTCTTCCTGATTATACTTGAAATGCTAAATTTTTAACATGATTTTTCAGTTATAAGCCATTTGCATGAAACAGCTCATTCATTATTGCTAGTTATACTTTCAGGCTTTCAAGAGGCACCAAGACAGTGATGTTAATTTTTTCTATTTCTAAAACTGGAAATATGATTGCAAGGCTTTACCAAAGATTTGTTATGTAATAGACGCATTTTGTTATGTAATAGACGAAATTAAGGATAATTTGAAGAAAGCTGTGCAAACAAGTCGAGATTTTGAGGAGTTTCAGAAGCCTTGTAGACGGAGCAACGTTACCAACGCCGAAAGTGTCTTCAGATGGTGTTACTTGATCATTTAGTGATAACAGCTGAGATACGCATTCCTCATTCCTGTTGCTTGTTAATTCATTTTTTATTATTAGCAAGTTTTTTTAATATTTGCTTTGTAATAAATCCAAACCTATATGAACTAAAAATTCTAATAAAATGTCTGTTTATAATAATAAAAATGTCATATACTTATACGTTGCCATTCGAATGACGTTCTTGTGGGTGGGGCTAAGCTATTTAATTCAATTGCAAATTCTTCCACGCTTCCTTATACTGAGTTTTAGTCATCCCAAGTTTTTGCTTTCCTTAAGCAATTTCTGGATTTTTTTCCACCACCTGCACAAGTCACTCAAATTGGGCTTTGGTTGTTATTTTTAAAGTCTTGCGTATGTGTATATTAAGTTCAAAAAAACGCCTATACTTACGATTTTTCCATTTTTTTATCTTTCATGTATTGTTTTTTTAAAGAATATGTATTAAAAATTTAATAGAAATATATAACCGACAAAGACTTAATTGCTAATAAGCAGTTGTGTATATTTATCGTTTTTGTCAACCAAACTCATACAAAGTGGTGAACCGCAATACCATTAAACACAACCAAATACCAAATACAAATACCGATCTATGAAAGACGACCAAATTATTAAAAAAGTTGTGAACCACAATAAAAGTTTTCAACTTATACAGATCTTCTTCCCTAAGTATCTTTTTTCGAATAGTGTTTTTATTTTTTTTTTCTTTGACTACCTATTTTATAAGAACATATTACAAAATATTTTTAAAGGAATGTGTTTGCTGGGTTTGTTAAAACTTGCGATTGAATGAGTTTTTTAATGTATTTGTCCAAGTAGAATATTAGGAGCGTTTACATGCACATATGTATACATTATTAATGAGCTTAAAGTGGGAGGAATAACAAATAACACATTTGTAGAAATTATAAATTCGAAGAAACAATTTAATTTACGTTTTTCAAGAAACACGTTAAGCATATTATTAAGTTAGTATTTATTCGTATTACCCCAAACTCTCAAGTCTTACTCAAGGGTATAAGGAATTAATTGAGTTTTTCATTTTCAATAGTAAATTACTCTAAACTATTTTCGGAAAACTAATGGATGGTAAAAACGTTACATTAACATGCTTCTAAAAAAGGAAAAAATAAAATTCATATAAATTTATTAGGATTATTATAAAAGTAAAATATTAAGTAGTTTTTTTTTTTTTTTTAATATATACTATTACCTCACCTATAGTTAATATGTGAAAGTTTTTATATTTAGATGTTTAATGCTCAATCAACGGTCATTTTGTTCAAAAAATTGGATTAATACAGTGGGCGTAGTACTTTTCGTTTATTGCAGCGGTATTTTTTAAATATTTTTGTAATAAATAAAACAAGAACAATTAATAAGAACACAAACTATTTTGAACTTAGTAGAAAATCAGCAAACTTCGTTTTTGTGTTATTTTATTATTTTTATGAATAAAATAAGAACTTTGCGGTCATTAAGAAACGATTCAAGTTTTGACTTTTCATTTTGTTGGTATTTTTTGACTTTTTATTAAATTGTTTAGACGAATCCGCTACTTGGTCACAAAAAAAAAAAAAACTCGATATAAAAACCCCGACGTTATCTTCTTCTGTATTTAAATTCTGGAATACTTTTTGTTTGTAGTTCATTAATAAACAACTTTTTTTATTTAATAAACAATATGTTTCTATTTGTTATTCTATTTAGATTTTTGTTTTTAAATATTGGTTTTTAAATTGAAATGAAAATAAACTGTTTCGTTTTATTAACATTATTTTTAAGTTTTAAGAAACAAAAATAAAAATATTCTATATAAATATTCTGTAAAAAAATAAAAATAATAAAGTTTTTTAACCAATCCATTTGCCAAAATATATGATGCTTTAAATTATAATTAAAAAAAGAAAAAAATACATAATGTGTATTAATTATTTTAAGAAATCAAATAAAAAATCATAAGAAACAAGAGAAAATAATGAAAATAATTTTTTTTGAAAAGAACAAGTGGCAAAAGATAAATAATTTTTAAGAATTCTAGCAAGCCACTTTGCTTGGGTGACTAACTTTTATAGCAAAATATTAATATTTTAAAGTTTCTTATTGCAGTTTATTAGCTTCGCCAGTTTTAATCTAAAAGGTGGTTAGTTGAGTTGGTATGTATGTATGTATGTATTAAGTGAAATAGTTTATTTTATAGAGAAAAAAGTTCAAAGAAACTAAACTGTAAGAAATACTTTTTTGAGTGTTTATAAGTTTAAATAATATTTAAAAGAAAAAAAATTGTTTAAAAATTAGCCACATTTGTATAGATTAAATAGTTTAACAGCATTATCTCTTTAAGCCCCAGGCATTATTACTCGGTACTGGTACACGTCGTTGACCGGCTTCCCGTGCCATTACTTCCATTATACTAGAGGCGGGAAGCCAAGACTAAAAAAAAATATTAAAATTAGTACGAGTGATTCTTTAAATCAAATACCATAAATAAGAACTTACTCTGTCTTTAAAAGCAGTGGCCACCACATTACGATTGGGTTCCGCGTCATAAGCCACCGATTCCACACCAAACATCTCACACATTTCATGTACCAACTGGCGTTTTTCACGATTCATTGTGGGAAATGAATGTGAGCGTGATTTTTGTTTACTTTCTTTGGCCAATTTCACCAGAGTAGTAAGAGCTTCATGTATAGATTTTACCAAAGCTGGATCACGTTTGGCAAAGTTTCGTATAAAATCAGAATATTTTGTTAAAAGTTTTGATGGCAAATCAGGATTACGAATTTGAAGACCAATAGCTAAGCGGCGATTACGTGCGAGTGTACGACATTCTTCGTTGCAATCTAAAGTTTTATTAGATTTTCCAGTTAGTTTAACGGGAGCTAAAATTTCGGATAGTTCCATGTAATTGCCGCGCTGCATTTCAGCCATAGAGGAGGCCAATTGTGCAGTGGCTATACGACTAAATTCCCTAACCAATTCAGCACAGGTGCGCATTTGTTTGCGATTGCCACATTCACATTGAACCTCAACCTAATAAAAAAAAAAAAATATTAAAACAATAAAATTTCTTTCTTCTTAGTCACCACCTACCATTTCTTTACAGGGAGTCTCTGGGCAATCACCATTGTGACAGGGAGCCATGCACTTATGTCCACACGTGGGGCGTGCTACAGTACAGTTTTGTTTACATATTTCTCCGGCCGTTTGACATGGTCCCTCATGGCAGGTTTTAATGCAGTTGTGCCGTCCACAAGGCAAAGGTTTATTACAAGCCAAGCCGCAAGAAAAACTCTGCTGAGAACACGGAATGGTTTTACGTTGTTCATGTTGGCCAAAGCACCATTTTGTGGTGAACATCATACAGGGAGGACAAGTGGTAGCCGAATGGCAGTTATGTTGTGGAGGATGATCACAGGGATGTTTACGCGAACAAGGGCGTTTGCAAACGGGACGTTTGGTACCACAAGGAACAGGAGGATATATAACTTCAGCACCGCACTCACAAAAGAGTTCTTCGAAAGAGGAACGGTAACAGGGTGGGCAATTGCCACGATGACAGGGTTGATCACACTTGTGTTTGCCACAAGAGAGCGTATAATTACAAGGCAGTGGGCAAAAATGGTCAATGTCTATGCAGCATTCTTGATTACATTTGTGTTTGCCGCAGGAACGTTTTTTCGTGCAGCGTTTCTTGCATCTAGCATCATCAGCTCGGGTCGACAGCTGACGACACTTAATCATTTGATCCATATGGCCACAGCGGCATTTGACGGCAGTCTGTTTGTTGCAAGGAGGACAGTTACCCAAATGACATTTAGATGTGCAGTGATGAGGATTAGTGGCTTTGCCACACTTCAAAGTTTTGCCACAAACTCCTCCGCAAACAGGTATGGGATCTAAGCAAGATTTTCGCTGTTCGCTAACAATAGGCATTTTACCACAGGGGCAAGAAGTGACGTTATCAGGACGCAATTTACACGGTTTGCACTCATTGGGATGGCAGCAATCTTTACATTTATGATTGCCACAGCTTAAATCTTTGCCACAAGGTTTACCGCATGAATAGTTGTGTTTGTCATGTGATTCGCGTGTGCAAGTAACTTGCCTCTCCTGTTTTGAACAGTGGCACTTTTGCTCTACTTTCTCCTTACAAAGGGGACACTTTCCTTCATGGCATTTTTTCTGACAGGTGTGCAATTCGCAGTTTAATAGTTTTCCACAGATGGAATCACATTCTATGATTTCTTTAACACAACATTGCATAAGTTTTGAAGTTTTTCCACAACCACATTCTCGTTTAACTTGAGCCTGACAAGGAGGACATGGTCCGGGATGACATTGCAGAGTACAAGCATGAGAACAACCCTCTACCCGACCACATACTTCGCCACAAGAGTGAGCTATATCTTGACGATTGTTTGAAGGATTTTTCAATTTGCCACAGAAGCAATAGTAGTCACGAGGAACTTCTTTTTCAACATTCTGACAGGCAGGACAGCGCCAGCCATCATCCGATTTAGAAGAAGATGCCCATTTTATGATGCATTGTAAATGGAGTATATGATAACAATTGTGGCAAGACCACACTCCCTGATGAGCCTTAATGGGCTCTACACAAACTAAACACTCTAGACGTCTAGTCTCAATATCTCTTATAAGTTTCTCTCTCTGAGAAAGTTTTTCGTTTTCTTTTTCATAAGCCTTTTTGGGTGATCTCTTTTCAGGTGAAAGCAAAGGACTTTCTTTGCCATTGTCATTGGAGTACTTTTCTTCCACACGAAACCCATTTATACGATCACGATTACGATTCCAATCGTCACGCCTTTTATTGCTGCGATAGTTATCGTAACGTTGTTGGTTACGCTGGTTATGACCACGCTCAGAGCGTTCACCACGTTCTACGTAACGTTCAAACCGATCTTCACGCTCAGCAAAATCTTGGGAACGTTTACCGTTTTGATAGCGTTTATTATAATTATTTTTATCTCCACCCTTTTCTTGACTGTCAGAATCTTTTTGTTTGTCACCACTGCCATTATTAAAAGAACCACGTTGATTTTTGCTGAAAGCTCCGGTAGATTTTGAAACTTGTTGATTCTGCTGTTCTCGTTCCTTGCCGTTCATGGTTAAGGAAGGTGTAGAAGAATTAGAATTTGATGCCGAATCATTGTTTTGATGTTTTTCTTGTAAATTTCTTGAAAATCTTTCCATATTCTTTTCCAAACGATTATTATTTCTTTTACTATTTTCCTTGTCATGCTTATTTTGATGACGGTTATTACCTCGGGTACGTTCATGTCTTTGTTGTTGTCGTTTTTCTTCTTTTTCAAAACTTGAATCCGTATTTTTCTCAATTTCTTTAGAATCACTTGAAGTAACCACATCTTGTATGACAAAATCATCTTGTGGCTTGACCTGCTTATCTTTTAAACCCTCCTTTTGTTCGTTTGCTTCTTGAGCTGTTTCGTTCAACGAAAGTTTATCAAATCTGGGAACAAATTCAGGAGCATTTATTTGCAATTTCGTGTTGGTAAAATCAAAACCTGTAGCAAATGGATTGGCATAGTAAGTGATACCGTTGGCATGAAAGTTGCCATATGAATTAGCCGCATCAAAATAGTTTTGAATTCCCGATGAGGATGAAGTTACATCGACAGATGACTTTATAGTTTCAGGTCCTGATGTGTTAGGATTAATATTGTAGTTATTTAAATCATCAGAAAAAACACTGCTGTTATTATTTTGAAAAATTTGGTTATTGTAGTTGGCAAATGGATACTGGGGTATAGGTGAATTAAAATACTGAAGAAAGAAAAAAAAATAAGAAGGAATTATTTATTATTATTTATTTATAGTTATATAAAAGACACCTTAGGCCAATCCAACTATATTACAAAGATAAAAAAGCCTTATTAATAAATAAACTGTAATAAACAATAACAAAAAATTTAAAAATTACAGCTAAGTAATAGAGAAGATTCTAATACTCTTTAGTATGAAATTTAATTAATTAAAACCCGATAAAGAAAAATTTACAGAGAAACATTTTAGAAATTGTTTTAAACATAATTGTACAAAAAAACGAATTTCGTATGTCAGGCAGCAAATATCGATATTTCTGTTTTTTAAACAAGTATCTTTTTAAAAGTTAGAAAATCGAAGAAAACCAACACAAAACTATAACAAGTAAATACTCAAGCTCACATGGGTTACAGATAATTCCGTTTATTTAAATTAACATTTTTAAAATTGATTCTTATTGCATTCAAGGTATCGCGACAACTGAACTGGATTTTGCAAAATCGAATCACCTGTTTTTTAATCGCCTTGAGAAAAAGCAACAAATGTTTCGTGTGTATGGAGAACTATATCCATATGATCCAATCGCTTCTCTAACACACCACAGACTACCTGAAGACTGTTTAATTAATTATTGTGAAAGTATTATTTTTATGATCGTGTTAAACGCGATAGAATCATCTTTAAAAAAAATATCAGTGAATCATAGCTCTAAAAATCGTTTAAGTTATGGTGGTAAATCTGGCAACATAAGCCCATTAAAAAAAAAAAGAAAAAGAAAAAATATATATACAAATATTAAACACACCTGAATGCGAGTTTTAGTTGATTCATCTGGATTAATGCAGATATATCCAATTCGTCTTAAATATGTATATTTTTCTTTTCTTATAATTCGTAAAAAAAAAAAACACTGGCAGAGCATTAATAAAAGAAATTATTTAAAAACCAGTAGTCGGAAGTTTATTTTTTTGTACTTGTACTCTGGTGCTATTACGAGTGTTAATGTTGTATTAATATTTCCAATACAAAAAGTTACAAATACTATACTAGCAGAAGAACTTAGGCCTATTAATACCATTACAAGCGATTCCAAACTTGTTGAACTAATAGTGAAGAAGCAGCTAACTGACTACATAGAGGAAAATAATATTTTAATAGAGGAACAGTCTGGTTTTAGAAGAAGCCATTTCTGCGAAACAGCGTTAAATTTGGTACTCTCAGAGTGGAAGAATTGTCTTCACAACAAGATGAATATAGTAGCAACATTCCTAGATCTAAAAAGAGCATTTGAGACAGTGGATAGAAATATATTAATGGAGAAATTGCAGAAGATGGGAATTAACGACAATGAATATAAATGGATGACAAGCTATCTGAGTGATAGACAGCAACAAGTGGTTGTATCTGATACGGTGTCGACGAAAATTGACGTAAATATAGGACTGCCGCAAGGAACAGTGTTAGCACCTTTGCTCTTTATTTTATATATAAATGATATAAAAACATGTTTAAAATATACTAAGATTAGATTATTTGCTGATGACGCATTATTAATAATTGCAGAAAGGAATCTTGAGAATGCTATGAGAAAGATGCAAGAAGATATTGACAATTTATATATATGGCTATGTGCAAATAAATTAAAATTGAATATTAGTAAAACCAAATTTATGGTAATAACAAGAAATCATGTAAATAAAGATGAGTGTATATTAAAAATAAAGAATGACACTATTGATAGGATAAATATAATTAAATATTTAGGCATAATGATAGATGATAATTTAAGTTTTTCTCATCATTTAAAATATATTGTAAACAAAGTAGCGAAAAAGATTGGAATACTAGCAAGATCAACTAAATTAGTAAATAAAAAGTTTAAGATTAAAGTGTATAACAGTATAATTTTACCACACTTTGTTTATTGTCCTTCAATACTGTTTCTTTTAAATGCAACTCAGATGAACAAACTTCAAAAGTTGCAAAATAGAGCTATGCGCATTATTTTAAGCAAAAATTATGATACAAATATAAGAAATTATTACTTTTCACACATTGAAATTTATACATAACATAAGATTTGGAAAATGTCCTGATTATTTAAATGCGAAATTACAGTGTAATCATGAAGCTCATAGTTATAATACTAGAAGAAAAGATAATTATAGATTGCCATTTATGAGAACTATAAGTGATATGAATTGTCTAGAATATAAGGGAATAAAAAAATATAACGAACTGCCAAACAACATAAAAGACTGTGAAAATATTAATGTATTTAAGAAACTTCTTTTTGAATATTGTAGAAATAATTAATGTATGTTTATATATATCTAGGTTTAAGCAAACCGTAATAATAAATAAATAATAAAAATATTTATAACTCTCCAAAAAATTACTTGGTTTTACACTCAAATAATTTTTGATATATTTGTATGAAGGTTCGACTAATTTAATATAGTCGGCATACATTTTCTTAAATCCGGCATTTGCTAACCCTGTTGTCGGCATCGTATTTTTATAAGGGATAACCTAAGCTCGCACAAGTATTCAACATTTTTTTTCAAATAAGAGCTATTTAAATTTCTTCAGGTATAAAAATTAATTTCGTAAATAGTTTTAATTAAAGTCAAATTTATAAGAACTTAAATTTATTTTGTCGGTGATGATTTTGGAAAATATATATGTTTTTCCAATGTTTGTAGAATTTCTTTTAATTGGAGTAGTACCTACAGGATTTTAACAATGAAACCATAGCATTTACCCATCTAGAAAATTAAAGGATTTAAAAAAGTTATTTTTAATGAACGTGCTGCCAATTGTTGAGCCAATAGTCGCTTAGTTTAGATCTACATAAGTAGCTGGCATAGGGCTTGAGCAAATTGAAGGCTTAAAGGATTTTTTGTCAATGTTTATTGATGCCGAAATGTCATGAAAAATGTTCATTACTTTATTTTTAATTTTTTGTCGACTTAAAAACACTTTCTATCATACAGTCGGCACGTTCTAAAATTAGACGTGTGCCGACTACTGGTAAAACTCCTTTTATAGTGTGCTCATACATGCACATTTATTGAGTCAATATTCTGTTTATTGACAAAATTAGTTTGGTTTAGACGCGATTGGTTTGTGCCTGAGGTTTAAATATCGAAATTTTTCTTCACACACATCTTCTAAACAGTGTTGTATTTTAATTTCTACTCAATATTATAACAATTTCGTACTTATTGCGATTTTGTATAAAAAATTGAGCTCACTAATGGCTTTTATTAAAAAAAATCTGAATATTGAGTAATGTCTGAACAGGCTATTAAACTTATTTTCTTTATAACTAATTTCAAGAGAGGTGAGTAACAAATAATATAGTAGGCACCCCATGTCGACTTTTGGAAAGCAAAAAATGAGCTCAATTTTTTTAATTTATTTAATGAGAAATAACACTTTGCAGTCAAAGTTTTAATATGTTACTTCTACTAAAATCCGCAATAGTAAAAAAATTTATTTAAGTAATATGTTTACTTGCTTATTAAAGTTATTTAGTTTTTTAGTTTTTATTTAATAGTATTAGTATTTAAAATACTTTATTAAACTCAATTATTGATATTATAAATTTATTAAAAATTATTGTTAAAATCTGTAATATTGCTTTTAAATATAACAATATAATTTTCAATCCTCAAATCGTTTGGTATTCTATTATATATTTATCTTTAACACTAACAAATTATTTAAAAATCAGACACCTCTACACGATTTGAAAAGTTGTCACTGAATGAGGCCAACAATAAGTAAAAATACTCAGTTAAACACTACAAAGGAAGTCAATGTACTTTTTATTAAAGCTTAATCATGTTTATGCATATAATCACCGTTATTTTTATTTTTTTAGACTTTGGATTTTTTTTTTTTACAGTAAGATGGATCACTTTTAGATCCCACTTTAGCTCAGCGGTATTCGAAAATGTACGGGACTATATTATGAGAATTTTGCTTTCGACCATTATCTTAGTTGTTTTAAAATTTCAGAAATGACAAATTGGTTTTAGTTTATGCCAATTTTTCCCTTACAGTTGATATAACTATATTTAGCTAGGCCATGATACCATCAATAAAAACCTAGCGAGCAGGTCCTGCGGCAGACATTCAGCGCCAAACTATGAAACTTTCAGAACCGCGCTTTATAATAGGGCAATGATTACGTTATGTCAGTTCTCCGTTCGTATTTTTTAGACGTATGTTACGCCATTTATTGGAAAAATGTTAAATTTTCTTTCATCCTTAAGAGCATATACGAAAAGTCCTTACATATATTACATATATTTTCGTATATCTAAAAGTAGGTTGTTTGAAAAGCAGCTCTAATTTGATGTACAGACATACCATTTTCATAATGTTTTATTATCAACTGTATAACTTCTATCAATGTTCGAACACGTTTGTCTTTTTCTAACAAACAATCGTCAAAAAAATTATTCTTTTTAAGAAATCTCTCTGCAATGATTTTAAACTTCGCAACGTGTGTTTTATTATAATAAGAGAACACATGGACTGAAATTGTATATTGTCTAAAGTAATTTGTTGGTACATATTTTTGGAGTTAAATATTTGAAGAATTTTTGAAGATGGAACAAAAGCGTTACAACAAATTGTTTTATTTTTAAAATGTGTATTAACTCTCAACAAATATTCGAGTAACTCGTATTGCACTTTATTTCTTATTATGGTTTTCATTGAGTTTATTGCTGAAAAAACACTTTCTACACAAGCATTGCTCGTTGGTACGTAAAGAAGATTAATTACCATCCCGGTTTGGTCTTAAAACGACTTTGATCCAGCGGCATCTTGAAATGTATAAGGTTAGGCAGGCAGCCGTGGGTCCATTAATTAATTTCTTTGTGTTTTGAAATTTATAAACTTTTGCTCAAAATTCTTTTAAGTTGATTAGAATGGCTTTTTTCTCCATTGCCACTCATAAATTTCTCTTGGCGCATTTTTCTGGCTGCAAAATTTTTATAATAAAACCAAACTCGCTTCAACATTTGGGACAATAAATTTTTTAAATATTGAAAGTTTCTTTTACTTATAGTTATAGTGCCGAATCAACAGACTGTAGTTCTTCTTAAAATTAGTGTTCAATTTGAAGATAAAAATTCAAAATTTTACGCTTAAATATAGCAACTGACATAGAAAATACTCGGAGGTTTCTTGATCAATTGTTCCATAAATTCGCCACTCGCACAACAAACGATAGTTCAAATATCGAGTTGTAAATGCGTGGAATAAAAATTTGTGGATTTCTTAAACATCTAACAAACAATATTATTTGTACTAAGTTTTCAGAAAATTGGAATTTAATGACTTTGAAGAGATGGATAAAAAGCGGGATTTTAAGACAATCCTCAAATCTAAGATGTAAAACTTGTTTCAGATGGTTAGACACATGTGCTCGAATTCGAGTGATATAGAAAAATTATACAGGTGTGGTGTTTTGCCCACTGCGTCGAAGGACATGGGCCTAGCAAAATTTTAAAAACTGTAGTTGATCGATTGACGTATTTAAATTTTCCCTAGCTCATCTAGTTCCTTGGCAAAAATTATTCTAACACTAACACGTACGAACAGACAGAAATCGCTCAATCGACTTCACTATACACAAGAACTCAGAATATATACACTTTATGGAATTGGAGATGGATATTGTAGAAATAACAAACGGAATGACAGACGAAGTTATACTTCCTCCAGCTTTCTGAAGGGTACAAAAATATGTTAACATTTTGATAATTTGTAAATTTTAACATTTTTTAAGTTTTGAAAAATAATTTTATAAAAACTTACGTTATATTGTTGCTGATTAGAATAGATACTGTTATTAGTGACTTGTGAAACGACGTTGCTATTGCCGCTATTATTGTTACTTTTAGCATTAAAATTACTATTATTGGGGGGTGCACCCATGTTGTGAAAAAAATTAAACACATCATCGAAATTGGAATTTTGAACATCTCGCTTGGTAAAAGTATCTTCTAGAGAAGAAGCCACTGGTGATATACTTTGATTGGGAGTTGCGAGGTTATGCTGCATTATAAACTGATTAAAATTAACATAATTGTTGTTATTATTCTGCTGCTTATCCAAACACAATGCTGATGATGTCGTTAATTGATTTGGTTGGTAATGTTCCAAGGGATTACCAAGATCGGATGTTGTAGTGCCAAAACCCGGCCACAGTTGTGAGAGTGGTGGTTGAGAAGAAGACTGCGACTCCGAATCAGCAGACATATTTAATGTTTATGCAGCAAACTATTTCGCTATGTATAAATCTGCTGCTTTCCAAAATTGAAAGCACGTTGTTCCTGGATTTTTCGCAATAAAAACTATTTTTAATTTCTTGGAACTTTTTTAATTTTTGGCCATTTTAGGCCTACTTCAAATTAAATCCCAGTCAGTATCAGATGCTTTTTGTTTAAACAATGCCTTTGTAGGCGAAATTTAAGAAAAGAAAAAAAAAGCAACTTAAAATATTAGCAAAAAATAAAATCACACGTAGTACAATAGCGGCTGAAGGCACGCGTTATAATTTTATTCGCCTTGTTTCTTCTATAATTCGCAGACGCACACCAAAAAAAAAAATAAAATGACGAATTCAAACGAGGTTTCTATTTTTATTGTTAAACTTTTTATAAACAAAAATTAATTATAATTTCTACATTATGATTTTATTTTAAATTGAATGTGAAATTTGTTTTTACTTTTGTAACGTTCAACTGGAAAATGATAAGAAAATTACAATTCCTTATAAAATTAACCAACACATAGTCACTTTTTGCCTATTTTTATTCTCCTTTTATTTGACAATTTCACAAAATGCCATAACATATTTCGCAACACACAGTGCTGCCAGACACCATGAATATTGCGAAAATAAATTTACTGCAGCTACATGACATAAATCCATTTCACAAACATTTATTATATTTTCTCTCTGCGTTATATTCCACCAAAGGAAGTTTTGATTGATTTTATGTTGTCCCATATGGTTAAGGCAGAATTATAGTATGTTTCCACGGCACCTGCTTCGCTCTCTATTCTTGCTTGACACTCCAATCATAAGCGAATCTACTTGCTTCGCCATACAAAATTATGAGATCGAAGCTGGTAGATTCATATTGAATCTACTTACGAAGCATGAAAAATTGATGTCTTCTCTAATTTTTATCGCAAGTTTATCTGAACTAGCTGTATAAAATGTAAACAAAAAGAGAAAAACAATGTTTAAAGTGGTGTGTGGATATGTGTAATATAAAACACAATTAATTTCATTAAAATTTTAAATGTAATAAATTACAAACAAACAAAATTAAAAAGAAAAATAAAGTTTTTGAACAAATTATTTGAGAGTTATTTCAGTTTTTGTGCAAATGTCCAATCGAAGCATGTAGCATGTGTCGTGTAAACAGCGTGCTTCGCAATCATGATTCGAAGAACGAAGCAAGTGCTTCATTTTGCCGTGTGAACATGCTATTAGTCTTTACTTTCCGTTTCGTTCCGTAACGAATCAGCTGATCAGTTTATGTTAAATGGAAAATATGTATTTGTGTTATGTTATTTCTTTGACGTTGTGTTCTGTTCCGTTCGAATTAGTAGAAAATAGAAATCAACGTTAAGTTACTTAGGAGTTGTTTGGTAGTGTAAGTGTAAAATTGTAAACAAACTATTTTTGCCATTGAATTGTAGTTATTTTTTGTTGTTTTGTGTATTGTGTTTTCTTTGTTTATTATAAACAGCTGATATATTGTTACATAAAAACTAATTACAATTATTTAAAAAGCAGAACGGCACGGAACAGAACAGCAACAGAAAGTAAAGACTAATGAGGCATTAACTTTATCATAAAATCGGAAAATATAGAAAAAATTCGACCATAAGAAGCCCACACATTTCTTGTCTTTATTATTGATGGCCCAGACGAGAGAATTTCACAAGATTTTGTTAGTTATCTTGACAAAAAAATGCTAGCCAAAACATGATGTAAAAAACAATAAAAATGGAAACTAAACTAAATATTTAAAACATATTAAATCTGACAAACGGATATTGTTCATATGCATTCTTTTTATGAATCCAACTGGTAAGCCCAAATCCCTTTACATTTTCTTTTTAGGTGAAATATTCCGGTGCAATTATACCCTTTACATTTCAAACACCTCTAAGGCATTCGAAACCAAATTGAAAATAAACTTTTCATCAATCAAGAATCAAAAAATTTTGAAGATAGTCACCTTGTTATTTATTTTTTGAAAATACGTTAACAACATTTGCAATAAATTACTTTTATGAATGTGTAAATTCAATGTAAAATAGCGCTCGTACATGAAAACATAGTTCAATAGATAAGTAAAATAGCTGATTTTGAGATTTACATAGGAACATCCATCATTATCTTTATAATATGGAGTTCTTTTACTTTCGTTTTTATTTACTTTTCTTCGGTGCATAACAAGTGTGTTAAAAACTTAAAAACTTGCTTTCAAAAATCCGAATAGCTGAATTATATGATTTATGTTATTCCTAAACGCATATTTATCAATCGTATATTTTGTATTTACTTAAAATTTTTTAGAATTTATTTATATTACTTACAATATTTTTTTCTCTGTAATATGTATTTTATTCTTTGTTCAATCGATTTATACCAAATGAAATTGAAAAATAAATACATAAATACAATAAATAAATACAATGGTTTACGCGGGAGAGTATTAATCATGAATTCTGGAAGATAAGCCTGTAAAAAATTCGCGATTGACTCTGATTCATACTTTGTGAAATTGAGTGACTACAGTATTTCGACTAGATAACTTTTTTTCTGTCTTATCCTTTGCAAAACAGAATGACTACGATATTTACAAGTGACAAATTTCTCTTTTAAGTTACAGACAAGCAGAATTAAAAATTATATAGGCTTGAAGTGACAAGCCATATTACAACTACTGGCAACTTACTCTTCCAAACAATACCAGTGTCTGGGAGAGAACAATCGATAGAGGAGGTACTTGATTGTGTTACTACCAATATCATCAGGCGGATCAAACGATCGTTTTTTTTTGTACTTGTATATTGCTCTTTATTTAATGGATTAATGCGCCCATTTAGCTTTATTTGATAAAATATGAAAATTTATTATTCGGAATCTTTTTTATAATAATTTACTTTAATCGTGCTTGATCCTTCAAATATAAATATTTCATGATATTCCCATGAAATATTTTTATTTGAAGGAATCAAGCACGATTGAAGTAAATTATTTTATTTTATAAATTTATTATACAAGATTTAGTATATATATAAATAATTCCCTTAACAGATTATGTGTGTAAAAATATCTCTCAATTCGCCTTTAATTCACCACTTTGCTGGTAAACAAGAGGTTAATATTAATTTCTACAGCTGATGTTCCTGGCGTCTTGGCAACACAAAAAGAGCGCTTACGTTTGTCAATAAAATATGCTTTTTTTAAATTAAAAGTAAAAAATCCGGACAAATTGAAAAATAATATATTAATAAAAAAAAAAAATTAAAAAATGGCTCAAAATGCTCCACCATCACAAGATGTGCAGGTATAACCGAACATAAAGTTTATGAATTTTTACTTTTCTCCAAACTTAAAAAGAAAATAAAAATCATTTTAACGTTTTAGGATATACAATTCAAGTTACATGAAAGATTCACAATATTTCCCGAAGGAAAAGAAGTCAATAGTTTAATTTGTTTATTGGCGGCATCATCATCCAAGGGTCTGATTTTTGCCGGAAACCCCAATAGCAAAGAACTTAAAGGTTGGTAAAAATATATATTTTTATACGCAATAATTTATATGGTACTTGTTTTCTTATAGTTTTTAAACTTCAAGACATAGTAGACGCTAAAGCAGCTGGTTTAAATATAAAAGTTCGTGTAATAAACTTGCCAGGGGAACCTAAGATTTTGGCTTGCAGCTGTGATGGAGCTATGCTTGCTGTTAATTATATGCTTAATAACTCTGGCTTTCTGCAAATCTATCAAGTGGAAAGTTTTGTTACTCCGGTAAAAATATGACTATTTATTCGTTGTGTGGTTATATATTTTTG
Organism: Cistogaster globosa; assembly: GCA_937654795.1. Lineage (NCBI taxonomy): Eukaryota > Metazoa > Arthropoda > Insecta > Diptera > Tachinidae > Cistogaster > Cistogaster globosa. The sequence continues at coordinate 26,989,758 of OW569404.1, forward strand.
ATATTTTAAGACTATTAATTCTTTGTACAACCTACCTGTTTCTCCTGAGATTAATACCTTCGCCTTGCAATTACTGTGGAATCCAGTCATCCCCAACAATATTGCACTTATTTTAACTAATGGCTCTGTGGCAATGTTTACTTTAAATAATGGTGGCCAATATGATAAAATTACTTTGGGTAAAGAGCATCAAGTCAAATCTGGATGTTGGTCTCCTAAGGGGAAGCAAATTGTATTTGGTTTCGCCGAAGGAAAACTACAACAATTTAAACCGAATTTACAACCAGCAAGAGCTATTTCCTCTCCAGCTGGTATATACCCGGGTCCGTTTGATTGTATAGCAGTACATTGGTTGTCTACTTTTCAATTTGCAGCAATTTTTCTGCAAAGAGGACAAGATATGTGTCCTTCACTTTTTATAGTCAATGCACCCAAGACGGGCCAACCTTCATACATAAATTACTATGACATTTGTTACAGTGCTCCTGGTCCACGGTTGCAACAAATATCTTTTCATCATATAGCACAGTGGAATCTTTTATTAGTTACCTCAGCTAACGGTGTTGAGGTGGGTGTGTTGGGCACTAAAGAAACTGGTGAAACACCCACCTGGATGCAATATACTTTGTTGGATGAGGCCCGCATAGAAATGCCTTTAACCGAATCAAAAGATGAAACTTATCCTTTGGGTTTTGCCTTCGATACAGCTTCATCACATCAGGTGCTAATTGGTGAAAAGAAATTGCCCGTTATGCCAATGATTCATGTTTTATCTACACATGGCCATTTGATTTCATATAATTTTTTGAATTTATCACCGTCTGCTGTTGATATTTGTTCACCTCCACCACCATTAACTGATACTTCGGGACAGTTTGTATCATTAAGTGACACTCTTAATGCAGAAAGTTCTGAAGCTACGGTTCAAGCACATGCAGCTATGCCAACTGCTAAAATAAATGAAATAGGAGGAGAGTCAAATAAATCACAAAGTGTTCAAGGTTTTGCTGATACGACTTTTAATTTGGGGTCTAACATGGTTACATCAACACCGACATTTGTACGTAAAATTTTATTTAAGATAAATTTTATTTTAGATTTTATTTTTTAGCTAACAATCTTATTAAATACAATAATTAGACCAGCCTTATTATGGTTGTCGTCGGGTCGAAAATCCTACTTTTTTAAGTGGTATTACGCACGTCCTTATCGGTATTGTGAATGTCGCAGTCGAATGTTTTTTTTTTTTTTCAAATATTGTCGTTTAAATTTATGTACGTGAAATTTTTTTTTCGTAAACTTTTAAAATGAACGCAAACAAAAGAAAGTTTTTTATTTTTCTCATTTGTTATTTTGGCCAATGTTAATTTATTCCTTGTATTTTCCTTATAAGCTAATTGGGCCACTCATCTTCAATGTAAATAAAACCAATATTTTAATTACATTTTTTCCCGACGTTTCGTCAATTTTTGTTGACTTTTTCATTGACGAAACGTCGGGAAAAAAATGTAATTAAAATATTGGTTTTATTTACATTGAAGATGGGTTTTTTATTTTATTTTTACGCGTTGCTTATTTAAATTTATTTTTTGCATGCTGTTCTTTTTATTTTATGTACAAAAATAACAATCGTAAAGTAGTTCAAACTACTAATAGCGCTTATGGAGGAACATTCAAACTTAGCTAGAAGTTTCAGTTTAAATGTTAATAAAATTAAATCTAAACAGAACTGTATACTGAAGTTATGAAGTCAAAGAAATAAAAATTAAATATTAAAAAAAGGGCTTAAAAAAGTAATCGAATTAAAAAAACGTTAAATTGAATTAGAACAACTGAAAGGCAGTTTCCACAATGTAGTAGTTACAGTGCATTTTATTTTACATTAATTAAATTTATTTTTCATATTTTATACAGTTTGAAAACTGAATTAATGCTAGTGGTTTTATTTTTTTATTTTTTATTTTTAACTGTTAATTTATCACATAGATAGCTACTGCAAAAAAAAATTAATAGCATTTTATTTTTGATCTATTACAAAATATTCTACTGTCGAACATTTTACATAATACCAAAAAAGACAAGAGCGACAATGGATACGACTCTTCTCGGATGTCGTTTCCGACTACCGTAATAAGGCCGAATGTCTGACCTTGATTACGCGTCTGCCAAATGAAACAGTGAAAAAAAAACAACAAATTCAAAAGTCTTATAATTTTTTTTGTTTTCCATAAAAATATACAGTTTATAAAACTTAAACAAATACTTTTAAACAGATAGACGGGCAGACGCTTATCAATTTAAAATAAAATTTTAAATGATATCAGTCTGTAAATATATAAATTTTTCAGTAGCCATAGTAATACACATTTTGAAAAAAAAAAATCTGCTTTTTACTACAGTCTGGCCTCAATTATCCGTGATGGTCGGGACCAGAGGCATTACGGATAATCGATTTTTACGGTTAATCGAATAATCGAATCGAATATCCCAACTTCGTATCTTTGAGCCAGCATTTAAACACTCACATTATTTTTTGAATGCTTGTTAATTATTTTAACTTTATCTTAAATATTTAAAACGTTTCTTTGCCTGTTTACCATTGGTAACGATGCCATACTATATATATTTAGATCTAACCACCCGCACTTCTCATTTCAAAATAAAACTAATCACTTGCAAATGCTTCTGATTCATCGTATGAAAACAAGGGAATTCCCCGTTTTCATGTTTATTATGTATATTGTATGTATGAATATGAAGTTAATAATCACGGTTAATCGAAGCAAACAATTTGAAAACGTTGCAAACAAAAAACAACCGACTGACCTTTAGCCATCACGGTTTTTCAGGGTTACCGGTTAACCGGATCTCGGATAATCGAAGCCCGACTGTATTTAAAAAAAGTATATAAATAAAAAAGTCACTCTTAACAATTAAATCAACAAAAAATAGATAATTCAGTTGTTAATTTTAATTATACAGCAGATATAGTAAGACAAGCTCTGTGTTAATTTTTCGATTGTGTGTTGCAGTTTAAAAGATATGACGGTATACGTCAAAATCAAGTTTGTGTGTGGAGTCCTTTTAAATATGTACTTTGTTTTGTTTACTTGTTGCTGTAGTGGCTTCAGTTATAACTCTTGTTTTTTGAAGCAACCTGCAATTATTATCTTTCATAACTTTACCAATAAGAAAATATTCTAAATCGCTTTTGAAGAAACGAACATTAAAAGGCAATACACCAAAGTTTTTAGCCTTCTTTTGAAAACGGTTATAAAAGCCTGCAACGCGTTTCTATTATGATGGAATAAAATTCAATATCTTTAAATCTTAGCAGCTATAGTTCTGATTAAAATTGAAATTGAAAATTTTCCAAAATTTTGTATGCTTGCGGATTTTTATAGAAGTTGTTGATTTCCAGTGGATTTTTTGCTACTTCTTTGAGCGATTTTAAGGTTCCTGGCGTTTTTAAAAATCTACTATTAATTTTTAGCTGCTTACGTTTGTTATTATAACATCACATTTCTATTTTGCAGAACTCGAGCTTATTTGAATATTAAAAATTAATTTGTAACATAAAATATAACAAATAAAAACATAACCTTAAAACTTCAAAATATCACGCAAAATAATTTTTATCTTTGTAGAAAGAAAAACCAATGCCTGTATTTAGCTCACAGTCAGCGACAAATTTTGCTTTCTCTGTAACTACGGCAGCTTCTGCAGCCCCAACAGCACCCAACACAACAGCAATAAAAGCAAAAACACCTGCTGGATTTAGTTTTGGTGCAGCAAATACGACAGCTTCAAATACTACACCAACATCTCAACAATTGGGGGGTATGACAACAGGAACACTATTTGGAGGATTTTCGGGCGCAGGTTTCACTAGTAAATATATTAATGTTACTTAATATTCAAGCCATTACGTTATATTAAAATTTTTTAGCCAAATCTAACGAACAAACTAAGCCATCTGCTTTACAACAATCTACAACACAGTCAATCAATGAAAATAAAAATATGGAATTAAATAAACCTCTATACACAGTTCCACCTACATTTACACCAGTTAATGTGCCACAACAGCAGCCAGCTAAAGTAGCAGAAACAAATCCGAACTGGCCGGTAGCATCTGCAAATAAAATAAATTTAAACACTGGAGAAATAGATGAGGTAGTTAAACAAATGATAGTTATACAAATTGAGGCTTTCGAAATGGAATTAAGACATATTCGACAACAATCCAAACAATTAATGCAAAATGTAGGTTTTTTTGTCTGATTTTAATAGATTTAAAATGATTCTAAATTTGTACTATAGATTGGTTCGGCAGATGAAATAAAACCGTACACGAAACAATTAAACGATTTACAAGAAATTGTGGAACAGGCTAATGATCACGAGTTTGAACAGGATGTACAAAGTTTAAGACATTCCATGAATGAATCATATGCTATGTTAGCTGAGTGTCGTACAAAATTGGATTTATACAATAATCCTGAGTAATAAAATTTAGTAAATTGAAATATTAAAAAAAATTTAAACTTGTCCTTTTTGTTATTTTTAGCTTAACTCGATTTTCTAACGGAACCTTAACTGATCCAACTAGTCGCCGGCAGCTGGCTAAATTACAGGCTTATGTGGCTTCGAATCAAAATCAATTGTCTCAATTGAATCAATTAATCGATGCCCAGTGGTCTCAATATCAAGATGTTATACGACGAAATTCTAAAAATCAAATGCATATTCCCTGTTTGGATGGCATCTATCATCGCATGTCGAAACTAAAAGATCTATTGTCTAAACAAAGAACTAAAATGAATTATATTAAAACTAAACTAAAGCAAAAGGGGTTTAATTACAAACCAAACAATGATCTTGATGTTACACTAGCGGCTGTGGGAGCTTTAACGAAAAATCAAAGGTATTGGGCTTTATGCACTAAAGTATTAACATATCACAATTTTTTTATTGTTCTAGCACCATGGAATCTTTGGCCGATTCTATATTATCAATGAGCCTTTCACAAGTTGTTGCCCAAACTCATGCTAAATTGTCAGAAGAAAAGTTGAGTGCAATACGAAATTTCACTAAACGCCAACAACAAATTTCCATTATTAAGCCAAAACGTCCAGACAGGGTAGGACTTAATTCTGAAGTTATTTTGGAAACCAAAATTGAAACAGAACGTAAACAAAAAGAAATGGCTAAAAAACAGCAGCAGCAACAACAACAACAGCAGCAGCAACAGCAACAACAGCAGCAGCAGCAGCAGCTCTATCAGCAACAACAGCAATTTGGAGTGTATAAAGCACCAATAAATATACAGCCCTCTTTGAATTCCAAAACTCAACCGCAACAAAACTATCAACAACAAATGCAACAACAATTAGTGAAGCCTCAAGCAACCTTATCAACATCCCAACAGCAACAACAGCAGCATATATTGGCTAAGCCTACAGCTTCAAAACCATCTATTGTCACTTCACAGCCACCTACTTTTATAACACCAACATCTTCAGCAGCGGCGACTTTGTCCTTTGGTGGCAATAGTTCGTTTGTCAAAACTTCAGTGTCAACACCGAAATCAGAAGAATCAACAAAACCTTTTGTCACTTCCTCTCAATTCACCGGCCATAACATGACAACATCCCAGGCTGGGCCTAACCTTAATCAATCAAAACCTGTTTTAATTACAGCTGCATCTACGACCAATGATAATAAAGAAAATAAAACCATCTCAACTCCTATTTCATTTTCGGCCAAGGTGATTGGAGGAAATGATACTAAATCTTTTGCCAATTTGCGCAATAAAACGACAACGCACCCTAATATGATGCAGTCACCATCGCAAGGTTTTTCAACATCCAATTCTGCTGGTTTCTCAGCCTTTGCTACAACGAAATCAGCGACATCTATCGTCAGTCAAGATAAAGATGCTGCTAAAAAGCAAGAAGAAGCACCGAAACAATTTAATTTAACCACAACAACAACAACAACATCTATAGCCGCAACAACTTCAATGCCTGCCGCATTTGCTGGTTTTGTGGGTCCGGCAAAATCTACAACTACTAATGCCTCATTTACTTTGCCCTTATTTGGTTCTAATACTACCACAACTACTTCGACTCCGTTTTCTTTTAATGCTACCTTAACAGCAGCGACACCAACAGCTTCATCTTCATCGGCAAATAATTCCACTAAAACTGTAACAACTACAACTAGTTCATCGCAGCCAGCTACAGTTGTTACTGCTAAACCTATCGAAACCAAAACACCTCCCATTGAAAATGTTTCGACATCAACTACTCCGGCGACTAGTAAACCAGTCAGGTGGGTAAAATGATATTTTCTTTCATTCCATAAGTGCATAATTATACATCCCTTAATGTGTGCCACTTTATAAACATACTTATTGCTTATTTAACCATCTAAAAAAAAGGCCTTCGGAAGTCCTTACTGTATTAACTTTTTTAGCTGACATTAAACGAATCAAAAAATTAAATTTTGAAAATTTATATTACTCCTACTGTGTCACATATACGATTATCAATTCATATCGAACTCGCCTGAATATTGACATGGGTCTTTTTGACTACTTGAAAACTCGTCCTTTGTCGTATCAAATACTTATTTACCAACAAATACAACAATCCCGTTATTTTATACTCTTTTTTTTCTAATAAGGTGAACATCTAATCCGCCGAAATTCTCTGATGTTTTAGTTATAAAAAGTTTATCATGTAATTCATCTATTACCTGTATTAAAAGCGCTAGAAATAAAGTCTAGCAACACATATGCTGACAATGCCGCACCTGAATCTAGTGGACTGACACTTTTTTTGGCTTGTTGAATCCCTTTTCGTTCTTCAGTGTTGAGCAAGAAAATCCTTTAATGGAACCTTCTAGCTCACCATCAAATGACTGGCTTTTACTCAAGACTAGGATCCTCATAGTATTTACAACCATCGAGCTACTGCACCTGACCCTCATTCTAATGTGTCCCAGTGTTGGACATCTGTACACTATGTGCACTACCGTCACAGCTCCTTGAATAGCCCTAAAGCCCCTGCCCATCATCTTTCTAGATTTATGATATCCAAGCAAGACCTTACCTCTCACAATAACATTCTACAAGGTTCTGTGTTCTAATCCACAAAATGTTCCCTTTTCGCAAGATCAGCTGCTGCTTATTTCATTAGAAAGATACCAGTTGAGCTTTAGAAAACAATTAAGCGTTATTTTTTCAAACCATTCTAGTTTTTTGAATGCATCTAACCACGGATTGTCCATTACAATAAAAATTTTCATTCGATTAACCTGGCCCTCCAGCAGGTGATCGTCTTAAGGCAGGCCAAGCATCTCTTTCTAATAAGCTGACAGTTACTTTTCTGAGCCTTAAAAGCGAAAAAAGTTTAATTTTGCCGAATATAAAACTGCACCTGCTTTTCCGTTAATAAAAGATCCCGCTTTGCCTTGGTTTAACCCCGGAATAGAGTGTCTGCGAATTGCATGGTAGCTTAATTTTATTAAACTTTTTCGTAGTATTAATTGAAAGAACACCAATTTTAAACCCCATTTAAAGCTTCGAATTTTCTCTGTAGAGCAGGGTTGACAATTAGCACTTCTTTTCTATTTATTCATTCTATTCTTTAAAAAAGGAATATTTAGTAAATCTTCCATAAAGATCAAAACCAATTGTAATAAGTTTTGGGTTTAAGTTTCAGCTTTAGTAGTTCTGCCACATCTAACGTTGCTGCAACTGTTACGAAATCCAATGCCGCACCAAACGTTACAATAACCTCTTCAGGTGTACGAGAAGCTAAATCACCTGCGGCTACACCAGCCATAAGTAATCCAGTTACTTCAACAACTACAACAACAGAAGATCCTACGGACTCTCTATTTGGTTCGCTTAATATCTGCAAGCCGTCTGCAAAAGAAGCAGGGGACTCTAATAAAACTGGAAATATTTTCTCTGGATTTGCAGCTGCCACCACATCAACAGCTTCTACTGGACCATTTTCCTTTGCCTCGGCCAGTGGTGCAGGGGACGGAGCAAAATCGTTTTTAAGTTCAACAGTTACAAGTGGAACAAGTGCAGGTACAGGATTTTCATTCATCTCTGCTGCCGCTAACAATACATCAAACGTTTTTGGGAAACCGGCCATAACAGGAACTTCTTTAGCCACGTTAGCTACAGAAACTAAAACAACTTCGTTTGCTTCATCTACTACAGAATCAACCACATTTGTTTCATCTGCTGCAACCACAGGAACATCTTCATTTTCTTTTGGAACACCAGCTTTAGCAACAGCTTCTACTGCAGATTCCTTGTTTAGTTCACTTTCCGTGTCAGCTTCAACACCTGCTACTACAACCGCATCTGCTGCCACAACCGTTACTACAACTGCAGCTGGTAATTTATTTGGTGGGGTATCTGCTCTATTTGGGCAAGCACCTACAGTCGCTACTACTACTTCTACATCATCAATATTTGGAGGCAGTTCTGCAGTGGCTTCATCATTACCTTCATTATTTGGCTCTACTGCAACAACCTCAACGCCAGCCGCTGCATCTAGCTCAGGATCCATATTTTCTACTGCAACTACGCCTCAATCAGGTGGAAGTATTTTTGGGGGAATACCCAAACCAGAGCAATCCGTTTTTGGCGCTGGTAACACCGGCAATCAACCAGCTGGTTCTGGTTTATTTGCGGCAGCTGCTGCAAATTCTAAGGGTACAGCGGCCACAGGTGGTAGCATTTTTGGTGGAGGTTCTTCCGCAGGTTTTGGTGGCTCTGCAGGAGGATCAATATTTGGAGGTGGTAGTGCTACGGCATCTAGTCCATTTAGTCCTACAACCTCTGCAAATACAGCCAGCTCAATATTTGGATCAGCAGTAGCCGCAAACAAATCTGCAGAAGGTGGTAGTATTTTCGGTTCACCTACACAGCAGTCAGCCGCAAGTGGTGGTTCACTTTTTGGAAAAAGTTCGTTTGGTGCAACAGCCGCCGGCAGTATTTTTGGTGGCAATGCTCAATCGCCTACTTCTGGGGGATTCGGTGCTTCTGGAGGTTCTATTTTTGGAGGTGCTACGTCTCCAAACGCATCAGCATCAGGAGGTTCGCTATTTGGGGCAACTGCAGCAGCTACGGCACCAGCGTTTGGTGCGTCTACTGCTTCACCTGGATTTGGATCTTTTTCCCAGCCATCTACAGCTCCTGCCTTTGGCTCACCCTCAGCAGGTGGATTTGGTACCCCAGCATCTACAGGCTTTGGTTCACCTCAACAACAGTCGGCATTCGCTAAACCAGTTTTCGGTGGTCCTCCAACATTTGGTAGTCCTCAGCCAGTTTTTGGTGCGCAACCCACATTTGGTGGAGCTCCCACATTTGGCAGTCCCAAAGGATTCGGTTCATTCGCAGCAACATCACCAACTGCTACCAGTTTTGGCGCAGCAGCACAAGGAACAGCAGCCCCCAAAGGAAATATTTTTGAAACACTAGGCTCTCAAGACTCTGGATTGTCGTTTGGAAATTTGGCTCACTCTACCCAGGCGCCACAACCAAAACCCACTTTTGGAGGGTATGTAAATGAATTAAAATTTCTTTATTATAGGTTTTTTTAACATATTTTTCTTTCAGTTCTTCGTTCATGAACTATCGTTCTTAAATGTTTGTAAACGTCGATACGATTCTTTACAAAACTTTATTATTTGTGTAATTATTTTCTAAAATTTTAGTTTTTTTAATAAATTTGTGTTTTTCTGCTACTTTTCAATAAAAAATAATTTACTAAATTGATGTGAGAAGTTTTTAAGTGTTATTTTTAGTTTCTTTTTTGGCAACGTTTTAAATAAACCCAAACAATTCTCAGTGTTTTTTATTAGCCATCATATTTTTCTTAACTACCAGCTAATAATTTTATTTTGGTATACTAAAATTCAAACGTTTTACTAAGTTTCTGGAAAAATAATTAAAATAAAATAAAAAAAAAAAAATAATACAAAGAAGGAATATATAAATACTTGCAAGACAATCTATACAACATTTATTTAACTGGATCACAAGTCTTACTGCTGCTGTGGTTGTTGTGATCTATCGCCATTTTCTTTTTTTTCCTTATTAAATTTCACATATACAAATTGTGGCTATTAATTTTGTGCGTTGGATCCGAAAAGCTGGTTTTGTCTGATTGCGGTTGTTGCTGTTGTTGGTGCTGTGTTGACTTTCTTACCTGCCACTTCTTATACATTTATCTTATATGGCTAACAAAAACGAATTATGCGGCTCTTGCCAATTAAACTTTGTAAAGGACCAAGAGAGTGTGCAATGTGACATCTGTAATCTCTGGCATCATGCTGCTTGTGAAGGAATCAGTACAGCGGAGATGAAGGCTATGGGCAAATTTAAAAACTTGGCTTTTATTTGTTCCTCCTGTAAGATCAACCCGACTAATAAGATTATTTCATCTCTTCGGTCTGACTTTGCTATTCTCAATAAAAAATTTGATGATGCAGTGAATAACAGTTTTGATTGCGGAAAACTTAAACAAACTTTGGTAGATATTGTGTCTGAATTTAGAACAGAGGTCTCCGCATGCATTTCTTGCCTAAAATCTGATGTTTCAGACTGTGCTAAACGCCTGAATCAGGTTGAAGTGGTATGTAAAAATATTCCAAAGCTCGTAGCTGAAAACAATGGGCTTCACAGAAAATTAAACCGCGCAGACTTTATTATTCGTGGCTTGCCGGCGGGACTTTCTGACCTCACTGCAGTGCTTACTGACCTATCAAAAACATTAAACGTGCCATTAGATCCATTTTTTATTAACCATGTATGTTACCTGCATAATGGACAAACTGTGCTAGTAAAACTGAACAACGTGTCAATTCGGGATTCATAAATGAAAGCATACTTTAATACGATAAAATCTCGCCCGCTTCTCGTGTCCGATTTGGTAAAATCCCTGAGTATAGATGGAAATACAAGTAAGTTAACCATTAACAAAAGAGTCTTCTTGAACGACCATTATTCGCCATCATCCTCCAAGCTTAATGCCTTATGTAGAAAACTGCTAAGTGAAAATCGAATCAAGAAGTTCCGTATACTTGACTCTGATAATCCTAAATCTAAAATTACTATGCCTAATGGGGATGTTGTTGTTCTGGATGCGGCTGGTTGTGCTTCTCTGGAAACTGATGCTGCCTCATAATCTATTATGATATTTTATTTTGTAAAATCATTTTTTTTTTTCTCTTTATCTTTCTTTTACTCTGTAACCTACCAAAATAAGCCCTTACTCTTACTTTTAATATGATTGGTTATTGCATTATATACATATTTTTTTTTATTACTTTATTATTCTCAATATTAAACCTAATAATGTTAAAATTTTTTTCCCTCAATTATATCCCATACTCCATTGGTATTGTCGCATTTTTATACTTTGATGTCTTCTAGTAATAATCTTGGTCCAATTGTTAGGGATGATAACTACATTAAAAATTTACTATCACCGTTTGATAATCAACTTAAAATTGGCCATTTAAATTGCCGTAGTTTAGTGCCCAGTGCCAATTCAATTAAACTTGATGAACTAAAATCCGTCATAGGTCTGGATGTCATTAATGTATTAGCAATTACTGAAACGTGGTTTAATGATTTTGTTTTAGATAGTGCTGTTAGTTTACCGGGGTATTCGATATTTCGTAATGACAGACCCTCTAGGGGTGGTGGAGTTTGCATTTACATCTCTAATAATCTTAAATCTCGGGTTATCTATAAGACCCAGGTCCCTGGTTGTGAATCTTTATTTGTTGAACTGTTAATTGGTGAAATTACGGCTCTTTTCGGCTGTGTTTATTTACCTCATGGTTCCTTGGAATTGTTTGAGAATCTTCATTGTGATTTATTTACAAGATTTACAAATATTTTTGTGGTTGGTGACTTTAATTGTAATTTGTTTTCGCCTTTCAAGTCTGCTTATGTTCGTTCGTTCTGCATGAGGTGCGGACTCTCACTACTCCATAACTCTTTGCCCACACATTTTGATGTTAGGACAGGAAATACGTCACTTATTGACTATTTTCTAGTAAGTAATCATTGGTTGGTTAGTTCTTCTTTTCAAACACATTGTCCCTCGATTTCTGATCACTCTCTTATTTTAGCCTCATTTACCCTTAATGTTGGTACAGCTGATGAAATTTTTGAATACCGGGACTTTAAGAATTTAAATTGGGCAGGATTTTTTGCTGTCTTAGAGAATTATAACTATTCGTCTATTTTAAACTCCGTTGATGTTAACTCTAAATGCTCTTTGTTTAATACCCTTTTAGATGAACTTTTTTCTTTTGTTCCTTGCATTAGAGTTAGATTACGTAAGGGTAATGATTCTTGGATGCAATCCAACCGTGTCATTTTAGGAAGGTCTCTTCGTGACTTTGCTTTTTCTGTGTTTAAAACGAATTCTACTAACGAAAACTGGCAAACCTATTGTAAACTTCGGAATAGGGCAAAAACTATCATCCGAATTGAACGAGCTAGATATTTTTCTAAATTCTTTGGCTCGTTGAATCCAGGTGCTTTTTGGAAAATTATAAGGCAGTCTCTTGCCGCAGACAAGGTTAACTCTATTCATGAACTTGACCCTAATATCATAAATCATCACTTTGTGGGGTCAAATGTATATATTCCTGATAACTCTCTCTTCACTGATCTTGACAACTTAAATGGCTCGTTTTCCTTTAATTGTATAAACGTAACTGATCTCTTCAGTGCATTGCATAAGGTTAAATCTAAATCAACTGGCGTGGATGGGATTTCGATTAAATTTTTAAAAATAATTTTTCCATATATTTCCGATATTATGCTGCACTTGATGAACTCCATATTAACTACATCTACATTCCCGTCATTATGGAAGGTTGCTCGTGTTGTTCCCCTACCTAAATCTAAAAATGTTGGTGGCCCTGACGATCTGCGTCCGATTTCTATTCTACCTGCCCTGTCTAAGGTTATTGAACATATTATTAAATCTCAAATGCTTAGTTTTGTATCTAATGTAATCTCTGACCATCAATATGCGTTCCGAAATGGCCTTAATACTACGTCTCTTCTCTTAAGTCTCACTGACTCAATCAGGAGCCATATTAATAGTGATGAGCCATGCATTCTTATTTCCTTAGATTTGTCTAAGGCTTTTAACTCTATCGACTTTAACAAAATGATCTATAAACTTGTAAATGAATTTTGTTTTTCTGGTACTGCGTGTAAGCTACTTTTGTCCTATTTAACCGGGAGAACTCAATTCGTTGCTATAAAAAATTCTGTTTCGAATATGCTTCCTATTACCTCTGGTGTCCCTCAGGGTTCGGTTTTAGGTCCTCTTTTATTTATACTTTATACAAATAACTTCTCTTCAGTAGTTGACCCTATAAACTGTACTCCTTTCGTCTTTGCTGATGATATTTTTCTCTTGTATAAATGTTGCAGAATAAGTAATAAATCCTTTGGGCGGGACATAAATTCATCTCTTGGTCGGGTCTTAGCTTGGACTCAAGAAAATGCTCTGGTTGTAAATTCAGCTAAGACTAAAGCCATAAAATTTGGACTTGCTTTATGCCCTAACTTTCACATTGATTTATTCCTTGGAAATGATAGAATACAAATAGTCGACCACCATAAGTGCCTGGGCATTGTTCTAGATAGTAAGTTATCGTTCTGTAACCACATTGATGTTTTATCGGGCAGAATCTGGTCTTCTCTACGCCAACTTTACTGTACAAACATATACATGCCCTTTCATGTTAGGAAAAGTTTGGCTCATGCAATTTTAATGTCACAAATTATTTATTGTTTAGAAGTCATTTCTGGGACGGCTGCATTTCTTATTGTGAGACTTAAACGTTTAATTAATTCTATTGTTAGGTTTGTTTATAAAGTAAGGCGTAGAGACCATATATCAGGATTTGTTAAAAGCTTTCTAGGTTGTTCATTTGAACATTTTATTCAATTTCGTTGTCTACTTACTTTCTATAAAATTGTGAATAGTGGGAAACCCGCTTCAATTCGCAATGTTTTTCTATTCTCGCCTCGCAGAAGAAACCCTCACCTGATGTATCCCAGAGTTTTTAAATCTAGTTTTTGCAGATCTTTTCTTATTAGAATTATTCGTAACTGGAATACGTTACCTTTGGAATTACGTACTTTTACTCATTCTAATAATGTGTTTAGACTTAAACTCATTAAGTATTTCTCCCATGATGGAAATTAATCTTTTAAGATAACTATTTATTCTCCCTAAATTGGACCTTCTATTCTATTCATTCTTAATGATTACTGTCTCTATGTGACTTTGCGAGTGGAGTGGGGATATACCAGGGATTAATTTAATTTATATATAGATATGTTTTTAGTTTTATAATTAAATTTCAATTTTATATTTTATTTTTTAACTCATGTCAGAATATTAGCTATACTCTTATTGAAAATACTTAGGTGTCATAACTTGTAATATGTGATTGGCCATGAAGGCTTTTTATTACAAACTTTGAAATAAATAAATAAATAAAAAATAGTAAATATTGCAACGGTTTTCTCTTTGTTGAACGAAGGTGTTCTTTTGACCAAAAACTTTTTATTTTACTCTTCTGTAGCACTTTATTCATTCTTATTTTATTTCGATCTCTTGTTTACTGAACATGCTCCTCCACAAACTTACGTAGACATCCAAAAGTCCACAACATTCTGAGATTCTGGGAAGATTTCTGCGGAGTTACCTAGACTAAAATAAGCTTCGGTTCCGCTAAGACTTAAACTCATGGTCTTCTGATTAGAAAGCAGGCCATTTGAACCAACTCGGCCACGTCTACTACACGCTGCTGTTATTGATGTTACTTTTATCTTTAACTAAAGTGAGTGACAAACACATACTGTAGTCAAATTTTGGGAGTGTGCGCATTTTTATGGAAAAAATGTACGGTCACACGAAGACGTAAAAATGAATCCGTGTGACCGTTTTTTAAACACACAAATGCAGAGCTTGAATGCAACATTTGATTTATTTAATATTGTGGTAACTAAAGAAATCTTTAATTAATTCTTGAAGGAACAGTTCTATGAGCATCTAATTAATAATTTCATCAGTTACATGATGGGGTTTCCTAAATTTGGAATCGGCAATCGTTTTTTTTTTAATATCTAAAGCGGAATGCTGCTGCAAGATTGTAAAGTGGAAATTAGACTATTCGTGCTAAAAAATTGTTTATTGGACAATGAAGGCACTTGATTTAAATTCCAATAGAATTTTTATAGAAATTACGATCAATGCAGAAATTTGCTCCAGGGGTTTTTTTTATGAATAAATTATCTTTACAGCATATAGTTTAGACAAATTACCTCACAAAGCTTGTGAGGGAGAAATTCATCTTTCATCTCATAACGAATAATACGATTGTGAAGTTTAGTCAATGTTTTTTTAGAGATGCAATCAGAGATTGATTTCACTAGCCCGCTATGCCGTTTTGTGCACTCTTTCAGTTTGCTTTTAAGTTATTTATAATTGCCACTCTGTACGAAGTCTTCTTTTTTTCTGTCAAAAGGTCGTTTATATAGGGATAAAATTTTGTTGGCCTTGATATGTTGTCAAATAAAATCAAAATACATAAATAACACAAAGAAAAAGAAAAAAGTTTTACATCTTCTGCCAGCAAGTGTTCAGTCGAATTGTTTCAAAATATGCCATCCTTATGGATTTCAGTAACTTGTTCACGCTCTCTCATTTGGTATTTTTTAGAGCTCTGTAAATGCCACTGCCTAAAAAATCTTACCCTTATTAGTTAATAGGTCTTTCCATTAAATCTATGGAATCAATTATTTTAGACCTGATATTTGGTCAAGTTTGGCTTGAATGTTGGACAGAAAAAAAAATTAAAAAACATCAATAATAGATAGATCCACATCTTGTGGAAACAAGTGAATAATCTCAAGATGATTCTAATGAAGCTTCAACTTTTATTATTTGTATAACATGACTCTTACCACGCAAAATGACGATGGGCTTGATATCAGCACAAAGTCTAACAGGTCTAGTTTCAAAAAATTATTATTCCTTAAATAATTTGTTTAAGTGTATGAGCTGTTAAAGTTAAATTTTGAATTATAAAACTTGAACTAGGAAGGTAATTAAATATTTAAGCGGAAAATTTTGCAGCTGCATTTACTAATTGGAAAAAATCAACATTAAAAAGATGGAAAAAATATAAGAAGCAACTATTACTACCTGTGACAGAATGTATATGTATGTACATACACACAAAAATTTTACAAATAAAATTTACAATACTTATGGAAATATTAATTCCTAGAACTATTGTTATTTAAATAGGATTAACTAAGAATGCTAGCAGGTAAATAAAGTATTCGAAAAAAGTATAAATAATAAAACTCTGTGACTGTTGAAAGTATTTCAAAGTGAGCAACAGCAGAGAAATATTGTTAAGATAATTTAAAAATCGTTATGCCAGCGGAAGTAGCAGTTTTGCCTAAAACTAAAGAAACAACTGTTCGTTTGCTGAAACAAACTGGCCATGTTGGTTTTGACAGCTTACCCGATCAATTGGTGAACAAAAGTGTACAAAATGGCTTTGTCTTTAATGTCATGTGTATTGGTGAAACCGGTTTGGGTAAGTCTACTCTAATGGATACATTATTCAACACCAGCTTTGAATCAACACCCAGTCCTCATACTCTACCAAATGTTAAACTTAAGGCCCATACCTATGAGTTGCAGGAAAGTAATGTTGGTCTAAAATTAACAATTTGTGATACTGTTGGCTATGGCGATCAAATAAATAAACATGATTCCTTTAAGGCGGTAATCGATTATATAGATGTACAATTTGAAATGTATTTGCAAGAAGAATTGAAAGTAAAACGTTGCTTGGTTGACTACCATGACAGTCGCATACATGCCTGCCTGTACTTTATATGTCCTACAGGTCATGGACTCAAATCATTGGATTTATTGTGTATGAAACAGTTGGATAGCAAGGTCAACATAATACCCATTATTGCTAAAGCTGATACTATAACTAAATCAGAATTGAAAAGATTCAAAGAACAAATAATGAAAGAATTGAAAAAAAATGCTATACAAATTTATCAATTTCCTATTGATGATGAAACAGTGGCTGATAATAACACTACCATGAATGATCACTTACCTTTTGCAGTGGTAGGCAGTTCCGATTTTGTAAAATTTGCCAATAAACAAGTAAGAGCTCGTCAATATCCCTGGGGAAATGTGCAAGTAGAAAATGAAACTCATAGCGATTTTGTTAAGCTAAGAGAAATGCTAATACGCACCAATATGGAAGATATGCGTGAACAAACTCACATTAAACATTATGAGTTATACAGGCAAAAACGTCTTAAGGAAATGGGCTTCTGTGATGTAGACAATGATGATAAACCCTTGTCAATTCAGCAAAATTTCGAATTTCAACGTTCTAATCATCTAAATAATTTATTGGCTAAAGAGGATAAAGTACGGCAA
Source organism: Cistogaster globosa (assembly GCA_937654795.1). Lineage (NCBI taxonomy): Eukaryota > Metazoa > Arthropoda > Insecta > Diptera > Tachinidae > Cistogaster > Cistogaster globosa. The sequence continues at coordinate 27,007,319 of OW569404.1, forward strand.
TTGTTTGTTCAACGTGTCAAAGAAAAAGAAGCTGAACTAAAAGAAAATGAACGTGAGCTTCACCTACGTTTTGAAAAGTTAAGAAAAGAACATGCTGAAGAAAAACGTAAAGTAGACGAATCAAGACTTAAATTGGAGGAGATATATTCAGAATTCGTTGCTTTTAAGAATCAGTACGCGGCATCTCATAATACCATGACATTGGGGAAAAGTCGTAAAAAATGATGCGATTTTATGTGACGTATTGTAAAAAGAAAATACTAAAAAAATTTGGATATTCGTATTTAAGTATAAATCAGAAAATAAAAAAGGAATGGAGTTAATTTTTTTTTCTTTTTGATGTTAAAATAGTAGGCAATTTAGAACAAGTTTAAGTTTATAATATTTTTTTTGTACCATTCTAACTGTGAATGGTTCACAGAATGTCACATTCATAACATAAAATTGGGAAGAAGCGATAAAACGTACTGTGGTTTACTTTTTTATTTAAAAATAAATATCCGAAAAATTTAAAAAATCATATGCGTTAAATATATGAAGCCATTGACTAAGTAGAGTTAAGCCACGATCAAAAATTTTTGTTTTTAATTCGCTTTCAGTTTTTAATTTTTAGCTTAAAAAGCTAGCTAATGTGTTAGGTGTCGTTAGATCTAAATTTTTCTGCAAAAGCCTTAATATTTACATATTTGTTTTAGGCATAATTATTTTCAAATTTATGATAGCAGCATAAATTTATTTTCCACGCAAAAAATATTTTTTTTCAATTGTATTTAGTCATTAAACAGTTTCTTTTAAACAGTTTCATTATCATTAGTATCAATTAGCAAATATAATATAAATAAAATCATAAGCAATGGTTGTGAAAAATACTTCGTCATGTATGGCATTAACGTTTCTCTTATTCCAATTATGTGTTTCCAGAATAATTATATTACCTAAAAGAGGTATAATTAATACACGACAGGTAAGGGTGCTATATTCGGCTATGCCATATCTAAATACCCTTCACCATACATTTATAACCACATGTACCATATTCCAGAATTCCCATTGAATAGTTTAAATTAAAATTGGAATAAGAAATTCTTTCCTACCATAATTTTTCTGCTCACAAATTTTTTTTGGAAAATTTCAAATTTTGCTTATGGTTGTTGTCCCAACTTAATTTTATAAAACAAGTAAATGCGCTATATTCGGCTATGCCGAATCTTGTATACCTTACACCATCTATGCAATTCTAGTTTAGTGAAGTAACTCCAATCAAAAAGCAAATATTGGGGTGACAGAGAATTAAAAAGTAAGAAAAAAAATTATAAGGTACTAATACATGTAAATATATAAGTTTACATAGTATTTCCTTAAAGATATCTTAAAAAGCTTTAAAATCATTCTGTCCAAACTAGCTTTGGACACAACATTTTTATGTCAGCTTATAAAGTCAATTAGCATTTATCAACACTACTTTTACAACTTCAAACTATATTTTAATCATCTGGCAGCACTAAATTTACACCCGAAAAAGGGATATTTTTAAAACCAAGTTTCGTCAAAAACCGAAGCATAGCTTAACAAGAATTTGAAATTTATATAAAACTTACTTACCTTTGAAATCTCGTGAAGTTAGGTCATTATTCTAAATCTAAACATTTCAAATCCAACTTTTGTTCCCGTGGAATTATTGAACTTATATTTCAACTCAACTCCAACTCAAATAAATATTGAATTTAACTTACTTACAATTAAATACCTAAATCTAGAAGAAATACATTATATTTAATATGTCATGAATAAATTGTAATTATTAATTAGAAAATTACTAAACTCATCATTTAGAAAGATAAAAAAAAAAAGGTGAGCATTAAGTTTCTCGAAGAGTTAATAAAATAATCTAATCCTCAAATTATTTTATTTTTTTTTTATTCACCCATCTATAATTGTTCTTAACGAGCGATTATAAACCAAATCATCTTTATAGATTTGCCCACACTCACAAGAAGTTACCCTATCTGGCTTCTCTATAAAGAGATTTAATTAAATATAATCAACTCGATTATATTCATGGTCCTTTCGAAGCCGAGAAGAAAATTTTAATTGGAATTGTTAGAAAAACAAAACACAAAGCATCAAACATCCAGTCTCTTACAAGAAAAAAAAAATAAGAGGTCATCTCACAACAACATCAGAACACCTAAATCAAAAAGAAACAATGAGGTAAATGATACACATAAAAAACCCTATTCATCAGTATAGAAAACATTACAAGTGCGGTAACATCAAAGTTCTCAAAATTAACAAAAATTCAAAATTGTAAAAAAAAAAACAAGACAAAAATCAAAAACAAAAGTGTTCACAAAAATAATTAAAAAATTAAAAAAAAATATACAGCAAAAGAAAAGTGCAAAAATAAAGTGTGTTTTTTTATATAAAAGTGACTATACATACAATTTGTAAAAACTTCAAAAAAAAAACAACAAAAAGTGCAAATCGCCATTTTCAATTCTAACCGAACAGAATAAAGTGCAAATATAAAAATTTAAAGTTTATGTACATACATATATATATATATATAAAAAAAAAAAAAAACAAAAAAGAAGTAAAATAGCGGGATTCGCCAAAAAGTTTTACATACATACATAAAGAATAGCGGTATTTTAAAGAAATACAAAATAAAAAATATATGTATAATAAAACAAGAAGTACATATGTATGTATATACATATGCATGTAAGTCGCCATTTTTGTTCGTGTAAAAAAAAAATTTCTGAAGTTTATATACATAAGTAATTTCATGCAAAGAAAATATAGCGGGATTTAGTTTAAAAGTATATAGTCCGTTAACTTTTTCCTCTTTACATTAATTATACAAACGGTATATACTTGGGTAAATATGTTCATACATACATAAATATATTTGTAAAAAAAGTAACAGAACAAAGGCAATAAGTGTATAATTGTATAGTTTTGCAAATGTGAATTTTTCATGAAAATGTATTTATTATAAAAATACATATGTACATACATATGTATGTAAATGCATAAAAACAAAAAAAAAATAAAACACAAAAAAGTACAAGTAGAACAAATAAGATTTTTTGCATACATAAAAAACATAAGTGAAAAATCTCTTCAAATTTCAACCACCAAAATTAACACGAGTTATACATATATTGAAGTTCTCCTGGAGCAAGTAAGTCAAATAAAATTACTCTTATTTATCTGTTAACTTTGAAACAAAGAGAATATTAATATCGCCTGCAGTTTACTTAAAGTAACAACACTGAAAGAGAAAAGCAGATCGCATATTATCTCTTCAACTATAGCAACTTTGTTTCATAACACAAATGTTTTATACATACATACATATTTGTATATATGCATGCAGAACAATTAAAAGCAAGTGATAAACTGGAAAACGCAATTTTATTCAAATAAAATAGTAAATATAATAATTAAAATAAAATCTTTACAAATTTGTTAAAACACTTAATAATATAATTATAAAGAAAAAGAATAAAACCAACATACCTACATACAAAAAAAGTTCTTTGCATTACATTATTGTCAATTCCATACTGTTCCTCAAATCAAATCAAGGGCGGAACTCCTAATACCTTTAAAATTTAAAGCAAAAAAATTATAAAAATTATACCCAAAAAAAAAAAAAACACACAAATTTTAATTTAAATTAATCTTACCACAACACTAAGAATATATGTACGGGAAGAATAAAAGACTCAAGGAAGAAAGTGATTTGTAAGTAATTGTTTATATTCGAAACTCTTTTATGTTTATTATACATTTTAAAATATAAATTTCGACTATCCATGTCTGCTTTATAAATACAAAGATAACTCATAACCCGCTCATTCAGTGTTACCACTGATATTTGAAAATAAATAATTTCTTTCCTCAACTATATTTAAAAATAACAAGTAAATATTTAATTCCTTTTAAATCAAACTGAAATAAACTTCAGTATTACTATTCAGTGTTACCACTGATATTTGAAAATAAATAATTTCTTTCCTCAAATATATTTAAAAATAAAAAGTAAATATTTAATTCTTTTTAAATCAAACTGAAATAAATTTCAGTATTACCATTCAGTGTTACCATTGAGAATTAAAAATAATTAATTTCTCTACCTGAAAATATATTTAAAAATAGAAAATATTAAAAATTAAATGAAAAAATACCCTTAAAATTTACTTATTAATATTAAAATTAAAAGTTTAAATAATCGACCCAATTGGAAATTTTTTCTAACAAATTTTGAGAATTCTGAATTCAGTAACAGATAACAAATTATATTTCACTATTACTCAGTTTATCTGTTGTATAATTTCAATTTCTCGAATTAAGAATAAACTTTAAATTATCTTCTATATTCACGGTTTTTAAACTAGAAACTACATATAGTGCTATACTCTTAGCCCCTTACTCCCATAAATAAATCTAGAAGCTAATTTTTCATAAATTATCCACTTTTGGAAATTAAATAGCAAATCTCGTATACCCGATACACAATTTTCTAAAAACCTAAAATTATTTCCAATTATAAAAAGAAAATGCCTGATACAACTCGCTCTGATTATAATCCCTCTCCAAAGGAGCACTTTGAATTTGATTCCGAACGCTTAATTAAATTTTGTGAAAAATTTAATGCGACCCCAGTGGAAGAACAAAGTGAGTCAATTTTAGAAGTCAAGCTTAAAGACTTAGATCAGAGATGGTTGAGAGCAGAGGCTTCTTATGAAGGCGTAATATTGTCCAATGATAAGCAAATTACACCCGAATATAGGCAGGAGGCCACAGAAAAATTTGAATCTTGCACAGAAATTTATTACCAGTGCACATCCCAAATTTTAGATTTAATGAGAATTACAAGAATAGATTACCCAGGTAACCCAAGACTACAATCCACATTCCGATATGCTTCACATCACCAAAATTCAGGCCACACTGGCGTGCAAGACGATGCAAACAACTGTGTCAAGCTACCTCCCTGTGACACTGAAGTTTTTAAAGGTAGTTATGAGCAATGGCCCTCGTTTCGAGATATGTTTACGGCTGTTTACATCAATCATACTAAACTGACTCCCGTTACAAAATTATATCATCTCCGTAATAAAACGAGGGGTGAAGCAGGTGCCATAGTCAAAAGATACCCACTATCCCATGATAACTTTGAATTGGCTTGGAACGCACTAAAAGCCCGCTACGAGAACAAACGCGTTCTGGTGGACAATCAAATAAAGTTTCTCTTTGACATACCGCCAGCAACCAGAGAGGATAGTGAATCGATACGCAAAATTCAGTCCTCAGTAAATGATTCCCTTGCCACACTCAGAACCCTAGGCGTTGAAGTAGAAAGTTGGGATCCTATTCTTATTCGTTTGATCTCTACGAAACTACCAGATTTAACTCTTTCACTTTGGGAACAGTCATTAAAATCTCCTCGTGAACTTCCCAAGTGGTCCGAGATGTCACAATTCCTTATTGATAGGTATGAAGCAGTAGAACGTTTGACAAATATAAAGACGTCAAAAGATTGCTTTAGTCTGTCAAAGTCACAAAATCCCAATGTTCAATTATATGTGTCTCAAGATAATCTTAACGAATATTCCTGTAAACTGTGCAATGAGAATCACTCTTTAAGAACATGTCCCAAATTTCGAAACTTTTCGGTTCAACAAAGAGTAGATTTCGTATATAAAAACAAATATTGCAATAATTGCTTAGCCCTTTCACACCTAAAATCAAATTGCGGTAGTAAGCACACTTGTCTCTATTGCAAGAAATCCCATCACACCTTACTTCACATGAAGCAAAATTATCCAAAGTCCGTTCAAAATATAGAAAGCTTGCAACAGAAAGATGTTGTAAGTGATACACATAGTTTACCCCAAAAAACTTTCTCTAATACACAAGCTCTAAAGTATAACACTCAAGAAGAACGCCCACATACATCAAAACAAGTTCAATCAAATTGTTCGACAAGCAATGAAAACGTTCTTCTACGAACAGCTTTAGTGCAAATAGAATATAAAGGCCAGTTCTTCACGATTAGAGCTCTTATTGACCCAGGCTCACAAAGAACCTTTTTAACAGAAAGAGTTCGAAATCGACTTCAATTGCCTTACCAGAAATCTTACTTCGAAATTGCTGGTATTGGTGGGCAAAAACAAACGGCCAGCAAAGAATGCGAACTTGTTTTATATGCAAAAAAATATAATATCAGAATCCCGATCAAAGCTATAATATTGCCAAAAGTGACCAAACGCATTCCAACATACACTTTTGAAATTCCCTGCTCAACCCAGCTGAGAGAATTAGATTTGGCAGACCCAACCTTTAATAGATCATCCCAAATAGATCTTATACTCGGTAATGATTATGAAAGTTTTCTCAATATTGAAGGCATAAAAAAAAATATTTGCGGCAAAACCTCAGCTTATAATACTATATTCGGATGGGTGCTCAGTGGTCCAATGGAGTCAAAAACAGTACAGTCATTCACAATTTCTGTGGACGAACCAGATACATTAGAGTTAAGTAATGTACTAAAAAAGTTTTGGGAACAGGAAGACATACCTGTAGCCCGACCAAACTCAATTGAAGAAAACTTTTGCGAGAACTATTATAATCAAACTACTACTCGCAATAAAAATGGTAGATATGTCGTCAGATTACCATTCAAACCCGAGTTTCCCAAAAAAGTATTTTTAGGGTCATCTCGTTTCATTGCTCTAGCTCAGTATTCTCGAATGGAAAAAACCCTAAATAAAGATCCCTACCTTCAATCACAATACCAAGCCGTTTTGGAAGAATACTTGTCTCTCGATCACATGGAAGAAACTTCCGCAAATGAATTAATATCTCAAGGCAAGTATTACTCATACTACTTGCCTCACCATGCGGTTGTTCGTCCTGAACATAAAACCACAAAAGTCAGAGTTGTGTTCAATGGCTCTAGAAAAACAAAATCTCAATTTTCACTCAATGATATTCTATATACAGGACCTACATTACAAAATGATTTAATCTCTACAATACTCAACTGGAGGAAGTATAGATATGTATTTTCCGGCGATATACAGAAAATGTATCGCCAAATACTAGTCCACCCTGATGATAGACCCTTTCAAAGAATTTTATTTCAAACTCAACCCGACAACTCTATAAAAGATTATCAGTTAAAGACTGTTACCTTTGGAGTTAACTCTGCGCCTTATTTGGCTATTAGAACCCTTTTTCAACTCGCGTCTGATTCTGAATCAGCATTTCCAAAAGCATCTTCAGTCCTGCGCACTGAAACCTATGTCGACGACATTCTTTCTGGAGGTAACACAATAGAAGAAACTCTCACTACCCAAGCTCAGCTAATAGAAGTACTAAATTCAGCTGGTTTCCCTTTGAAAAAGATTACTGCAAATGATCCTCAACTAATCGCTCATTTGCCAAAGGAAGATCTTTATGACTCTGACTTCCTTCGATTCCACGAAACAAGCTCAACCAAGACATTGGGCATTAAGTGGAATGCACTCAACGACTCATTTTCATACAATTTTACCCCCATTGAACAGGTTACGAAGATAACGAAACGCATAATTCTTTCCTCTGTAGCGAAACTATTTGACCCTGCGGGTTGGCTCGCACCCATAGTAGTAAGGGCAAAAATTCTTATGCAACAATTATGGCTAGAGGGATTACAGTGGGATGAAGAAGTTTCATTAGAATCTCTTCAAACATGGAACAGTCTTGTAAAGGATCTCTCAAAAGTAGATCAAATCTCCATACCGCGTTGGCTGCAGTACACAACTTCTGACACAATTCAAATACATGGATTCTCAGATGCATCCAAATTGGCCTATTGTGCTACAGTGTTTATAAGATGCCACACTAAATGTCACACAACTTTTTCAAATTTGTTAGTAGCCAAATGTAAAGTGGCCCCGATCCAAACAGTTTGTCTTCCACGGTTAGAGCTCAATGGTGCTTTGCTTTTAGCGAAGCTCATAAATTACGTTAACACGTCTCTGAACTTAAACTCAAAGGAAATTTATTTATGGACAGATTCATCCATAGTATTGGGATGGCTTGCCAAGCATCCCTCAGCATTGGAGACATACATTGCTAATAGAACCTCTCAGATTCATACTTTAACCCCTAGTGCAACATGGCAGTATGTACCTACTCACGATAACCCTGCAGATCTCGGAACTCGAGGCTGTAATCCTCAAGATCTTTCTCAAAATTTCCTTTGGTGGTATGGACCGCCATGGTTAGCTAAACCTCCAGCTGAATGGCCTAAACGAAATCCATTAAAGCCTATTGAAAAACCAACAGAAACCATATCCCTAAACTCCCAAGTCAACGTAAACGATCTGTTAGATAACTTCTCATCATATAGCAGAGCCTTACGTGTTATTGGTTATATTTTCAGATTTTTCCACAAAGCCCTAAATAAATCAAGGTTAAATGTTTATTATCATACCAAAGACGCTTTAAGCCATCAAGAAATAAAGTTTGTGAAATCGCGACTTATCACTCTCGCACAAAAACAATTTTATCCCGAGGAATATCAAAGTATTTTAAATTCTCAATCTATTCCAAAAAAAAGTTCACTAATAACTTTAAATCCATTTCTGGACTCGAATTCTATTTTGCGCGTGAATGGAAGACTTTCTCAATCATTTCTTCCATATGACGAACGTTATCCGATCATTCTACCCGGAAACTCCCGCTTTTGTCAGCTTTATCTCTCGCACTTGCACAAATTTTTGTGTCATGCTGAATGCAGTCAAATATGCCGAATGGTGCAGACTGAATTTTTCATATTCAGACTCAAACCACGGGTAAAGAAGATAATTCGCCAGTGCAAAATATGCATTATTCACAAGCAACAGCCATGTTCTCAAATTATGGCTCCTCTACCGCCGGAAAGATGTAATTTATCCCTTCCCTTTCAAGTCACAGGAATAGACTTTGCTGGCCCTTTTGAGATCAAAACATCACCCTTACGAAAATCTCCATCTGTGAAAGGCTACGTTAGTGTTTTCGTGTGCTTCAGCACAAAGGCTATTCATTTGGAAGCATGCACAGATTTATCTACGGCGGCGTTCCAAGCCGCCTTTGCTCGCTTCGTTGGGAGGCGGGGGCTCCCCCAAAGGGTAGTTACTGATAATGGCAGAAATTTCTTAGGCGCCAGTAGAGCGCTTGAACGAGAATTCTCGACATTTGTGAAGAACGCAGCTCAGTATATAGCGGAGAAATACATCACACATGGATTTGAGTGGAAGTTCATACCACCACACGCTCCCCACATGGGCGGCTTATGGGAAGCCGCTGTAAAAAGTTTCAAATTTCATTTTAAGCGAGTTGCTGGTACTCAAAAATTCACTTTTGAAGAGTTCTCCACCATTTTGGCTCGAATTGAAGGTGTGCTCAACTCTCGTCCAATTTCTGCTATATCAGAGGACCCAGCAGATTTGACTGCATTAACTCCTGGTCACTTTCTTAGAGGCGCTCCCTTAATGGCATTCCCAGAGCAAAATTTTAAAGATATTTCTCTTATCAATAGATGGGAAAAAATGAAAATAATACATCATCAATTCTTTATTCGATGGAAAGAAGAGTATCTCAAAGCTCTACACAAACGCTACAAATGGAAACGCCCTTTTCCAAATCTTCAGGTTGGGGACCTTGTAGTCGTAATGGATGACTTACAACCACCACACGAGTGGCGGCTAGGAAGAGTTGAGAAAACTTTCCCGGGGCCGGATGAGAACATTCGTACGGCGGATGTACGCACCACTACAGGAATAATAACCCGACCTATTGCAAAGTTATGCTATCTTCCCATTGTAAACGATAACTGTTTTAGTATTTCTTAAGTTTATATATATTAAAATTATTTACTACAATCTCACAGAACTCAACACATAACTCTTTCTATTTAAATTATATAGAACCTCCCACCTTATAATTTTTATATTTTAATTCAATTTCATTTTTTTGTTTTTCCCAACACTAGACTCAATCGTAGACTTGTAGCCACTCGCCCTCGTCATAGCAACAACCATCATCAACGCGAGAAAAAACGTGATCTTTCAATTTATAAATGTGCATTGTGCAAAAATTTTCATGCGCTGCGATTTTGTCGTAAATTTTTAAGAATGAGCGTAAAACAGCGTGAAGACGTAGTGGAGAAGTATCGCTACTGCGTGAATTGTTTGGCGAAGAGTCATGACTTGCGAGCATGTTCATCAGCAGATACCTGCCGAAGATGTGACAAGTACCATCATACATTATTGCATCCAAAGCCTAAACGAGGAAAACCAACAAGAGTTAGTGAGACGAAGAATATGCACCATCAGCAAAACCAAAGTAATCAACAACAACGTCAGTCAACAACTACCCTATCAGCAATACCGGATGTCAAAATTATTGTTGAAGCAATTCGATCATTGGCACAAGTGTTATGCGTCCAAGAAAAACCATCCCCTGTCGCCTAACCTTGAGTCCGGCGCCATGTCCAAACTAGCTTTGGACACAACATTTTTATGTCAGCTTATAAAGTCAATTAGCATTTATCAACACTACTTTTACAACTTCAAACTATATTTTAATCATCTGGCAGCACTAAATTTACACCCGAAAAAGGGATATTTTTAAAACCAAGTTTCGTCAAAAACCGAAGCATAGCTTAACAAGAATTTGAAATTTATATAAAACTTACTTACCTTTGAAATCTCGTGAAGTTAGGTCATTATTCTAAATCTAAACATTTCAAATCCAACTTTTGTTCCCGTGGAATTATTGAACTTATATTTCAACTCAACTCCAACTCAAATAAATATTGAATTTAACTTACTTACAATTAAATACCTAAATCTAGAAGAAATACATTATATTTAATATGTCATGAATAAATTGTAATTATTAATTAGAAAATTACTAAACTCATCATTTAGAAAGATCAAAAAAAAAAGGTGAGCATTAAGTTTCTCGAAGAGTTAATAAAATAATCTAATCCTCAAATTATTTTATTTTTTTTTTATTCACCCATCTATAATTGTTCTTAACGAGCGATTATAAACCAAATCATCTTTATAGATTTGCCCACACTCACAAGAAGTTACCCTATCTGGCTTCTCTATAAAGAGATTTAATTAAATATAATCAACTCGATTATATTCACATTCCCATATTGATATTTTAAAAAATTTAATAATTTAGAGGCCTGTAACTCAGAAAATATGGGCGAGCGCTAGTTTTTTCACGTGATGTTTTATCTTATTTCCTAATTCTCTATCGCCCCATAATTTTGCTTTTTTTTAGTGGAGTTTCTTCATTGTTCAAATGATATGGAAAAATTACAGGCAGGCGTGGTGTTTTGCCCGATGCCTCGAAGGACATGAACCAATGTTGCTGATTTTCAATAGCAACTCTTTCGACTCTAACTAATCTAGTGCCTCGGCAAACTTGATTTCAATCATGACACGAACGGACAGGCGAACATCGCTCAATCGAGTTCGCTATGCATAAGAAGTCATAATAAATATATATTTTATGGGGTCGGAAATGGATATTGCAGAACTTACAACTTAGTTATACCATTTTTCAACTTTTTACGGTGAAGGGTATAATAATATAAATTACCTAAACATTGAAAACAAGTTACTGACGACGCTTTAAATATGAAGCTTGCTAGGAGATGCGCTCTATCTTTAACTCATTATAAAATTTTATATTTTATGCCTACCTCAAAGATTCGTTTAATTTATTTTTGATTGTTGCGCTTTATAAATTTTATCTCTTAATCTGGGAAAAATCATTTAATTATTAATATCTATATTTATGTACATACATGTAGTTACCTTAATGTACAAAAGGCTATATTTCGTTTTTTTAATTCAAGTTTTATACATATTTCGATAAATGCACCAGTAGTCGGCAGGTTTATTATTTTTCTGTGATTAAGCTGGTGCTGCTATGAGTGTAAACAATGTATTGCTTTATAAACTTTTTATTGCTGTCCAAAAATTACTTAGTTGTACAATCAATTAACTATTTTTTAATATATTTGCATGAATTTTGAATAATTTACGTATTTTCTCAAATGTACCACTTGTGCCTATAGTCGGCATGCATGTTCCTAAATCCGGTATTTGCTAATCCTGTTGTCGGCATGTTATTTTTTATAAAGGAAAGATAAAACTCGCACAAGAATTCAATAATTTTTATTTCAAGGACAACTATTTTAATTTCTTCATGTAAATAAAATTAACTTTCATAGTTTTATTCAAAATTAAATTTATAGGAACTTTAACTTTTTTGGTCGATGATGAGAAATAAAGCTAATCTACATAAGTAGCTGGCATAGGACTTGAGCAAATTGAAGGCTTAAAGAATTTGTTTTAAAAATGTTTATTGATGCCAAAATGTCATGAAGAATGTTTATTACTACATGTTATTTTACTTTGGGAAGTCCGTTAACATAAATAGAATTTTCTGCCGACAGGTCTTGAACAGTCGACAGATCTTAAAATACTCAATTATACGTGTGCCGACTACTGGTAGAGCTCATTTTAAACTTATATTCTTTATAACTAGTTCCAAGAGAGGTGAATAACAAATAATATTGTAGAATTTGAGTTTAACATAAGAAAAACATTTTTTCTACAAGTCAACACTCTCATATTGACTACTGAAAAACAAGGCAATTTTTGTTCCTAATGTCGGCAGCCATGAAAATTAGCACAAAAACAATTTTTTATAAGAAATAACACTTTACAGGCAAAGTTTAAACATATTTCTTCGCCTGAAATCCGTAATGGTAAACATTTTTTTTATAATTAACATGTTAACTTGCTTAAGTTAGCTTTACCACTAAAAATTTTATTAAAAATCAGTCATCTCTACACGAGCTGAAAGGTTGCCACTAAATGATTTAATTATTTAAATATAACAAGGAGGGAAGTCAGTGTACTTTTTATTAAAGCTAAATCATATCTATGCACATAATCACCGATATTTTTAAACTTTTAAACTTTAAAGAAAAAATGCCGACTACTGGTGCATGCCGACCTTAGGATCGTTTACCCTATATGATTCTCTAATGCACCACTAAAAGATTAAAAAAGTTGTAACAGTATTAATTTGCTTACAGAATTTAATAGCACAATTCGTTAATAAAAAATGTCCAGCTACAAAACTGTATATTTTATAAAGTTTTTTCCTTTTTCTGTAAAGAAGGGCAAACGTTATGGTAACGATATGTACATACATATGCATGTATATCTGCATATTTCCTACTGCTTCACCTTCAAATATCGCCATATTTGCTTATAATGATGTTTATCATCTGCCTCATAAATAACAATTGGCAATTCCACCATTATTTTTTCTCTTCATGATCTTATTGATCATGTTTTTTGAAACATGTTTCTTTTTTGCATACACCCCTAACTAAAGTCAATCAATACATGTTTCTTGCAAAAAAAAACTTATTTTCTTCTTTTAGTTTTATTCTATTAACACTCCACTTTGTATTCAACTAATGGCTTTAAATATTTTCGTTAAAAATGAAAAACCAGTTTATTATTCTCCATTTTTATGAGTTTTGTTTTGTTGTAATGAAATAAACATGATTTGCATAAATGAAATGCTTAGGCGAATGGCAACAAGTAAATGAGAGAGTTATCTACTTTTATACTCTCCTATGCTCTTTATTGTTTAGCAACTCACATATTTAAACTCCACCTTAATTTAAACCACGCCTTGTAAACGATAGTTTAGTTAAAAAAAAGTATGTTTTTGTTTTGTGTGTACCTACGCCAAATAAAGATTTCACTAAAAAAAATTAAAAACTATTTTAAAAGTTATAAAATATTTCATTACATCACAAGATTTTTCGAAAGTGGTTAACACATTTTCTGAAATTGTTTAAAAAGAATTTGGTATTTAAAAATAATTATTTAAAGTATTTTTGTAAATATAACATAAAATGATTAATGAAAATTATAACATCTACAGCTGTTGATAACTAATTAGAAACGCTTTCATGTATTATTTATTAACTGGTTAACCAAAGTACAACTACCAAGGTACATATGTTGTTATGCATTTTTAACCGACTTCAAAAAAAGAAGAAGGATGTTATCAATTCGACTGAATGTTGCTTTTTTATGTTTGTGCATGTAGAACACAGCCATTTCTAAACCGATTTTGAAAATTTTTATATTTTAATAGATTATGCTTACAGATTGGTCTCGTTTTAAAAATAGTTCATAATCTTAAATATTAAAGGGTGTCCCCATACAACATACATGTTTTTTTAAGTGAATTATGAACCGTGAAGCGCACTTTTTAAAAATTAAAAAAAAATGCTTATTTCTATAGCTCCCAATAGAAAAAAGTAATACAAAAATAAATCTAAGAATTAAAGGGTGTTCCCTTAGGAGAAGTTAATTTATATGCGCCTATCTTTTGAACCGTTTTAGACAAACGCTTGAAAATTAGACAGGATGTCGATGTATGTCCGCTATAACAACAAGTATAAAATTTGTATTTAGAAATTATGGGGTGTTCCCTTATTTGAAGTAAATTAAGCTATATGGCCTTATCGTTTGAACCGTTATATACAAACACTTGAAAATTAAACCAAATTTTCACTACTTTGCCTGGTATACCTATTAAAAAGTATAAATATTTAAAATAACTGTTGAACAGAACCGTTATTACTAAGTCCGCTATAACAAGTATCAAACTTGAAATTAGAAATTAAAGGGTGTCCCTATAACTGATGTAATTTGACCTATATGGCCCTATATTTGAAACCGTTACAGCCAACTCTTGAAAATTAGACAGAATGTCTATTACAGCCTTTATCAAGCATAATAAAAAATAAAATAAATAAATAAATAAAAAATTAAAGAGTGTCGTAATGGTTGTAATTTGATGTATATTGCCAATCTTTTTAACAGTTATAGACTAACGCTTAGAAATTAAACAAATTTTGTTTTACTGTATCAGCGATAAAAAGTGTAAATCCTGCTGTAGTCAAAGTGGTAAGCACGTTGACTACAAACCTGGTTGTTCAGGCTTCTAATCCTGCGGCAATCAAAATACAAAATATGTTTTTTTCTGCTTAATGGTAAAAATACATATTCAGAATGAACAAAAAAACGTACAGTCTCCTTCGTCGGTACTTTCTCATAGCCGGCGAAGTAAAATAAATAACTCTCTCTCTCTCTCTCTTCTTTCACCACCTGTCTTATCTCTCATCTATCCTTTTCCTAAGGAATGTAGCACGGTTACGAAAAAAATAACTAAATAGGTTTTAATGCCTGAAGTGCTACTTCTCTTTTTATAAAAAAAAAAAAAAATATAAAAAACCCTGCAGAAATATGATTTTCAATTTGTCTGTTTTGAAGACATATTTTTTGCAAAAATTGTTCTTCAAAATATTTGCATTTCATAAGTTAGTGTTAAAATGACAAACCCTAATCTAAAGTTAACATTCCTAGATAAACGTGCTTGGGATGCAACCAACAATTAGGAAAAGTTGCAAACCAACTAAAAAATATCATTATTGAAGAAAATTTAATATCACCATATTTAGTGGCTACCCTACAGAGAAGCTCCTGTAAGTAAAACTAAACATAAAATCCTATACACTTTGCCAAGTGTTCGTATTAAAAATGTCGGAGATGGTTTATTCATTTCCTCGAAAATTATGGAAAGCAAAGGAGTCCTTTATTTTCAATAAAATGTTTTTAGAGGAGGAAGAAAGTTAAAATCCTTTAATTTTAATTACTGTATAAAGTCTTGATAATATTAAAACAAAATGTGGACATCTATAAGTATTTCAAAATGTATAATCTTAAAAGCCATTAAAAGCTCTACATCATAAGACAATATGCTTATAACAGCTGGTGATTTTCAAGTGGCGTGTGTTTGGGTGCTTTTAGAACAAGTTGAATTCCAGCCTTTTAGTGTTTGCAAATTGCAGCATTGTATGATTCCATTATACAGTGATGCAATCCTTTTAAGAAGATGCTTGAGAAACATAGGGAATTCATGAGGACATGAATAATGCATCATGCGTATCATTTCTAATTTTTATTAAAATTAAAATTTAGAAAAATATGTTTTCAAACATTTGGTGTAGAGTTCTGTAAACAGTGTCAAAAACTTTCCATCTACAAAAATAAAATTTACTGACAACTGTTCTTGTACCATTATACCAGTAAAATTGGGTGTTTTCACATTTGTTTTTCTATTTTCTCTACGAATTGACAAATTTTTATTAAAAAAAAGGATTCTATATTTGAACCGAGGTTCTAAGGGACCACCTAACAAAATTTGATTTTAATCCATCCAGCAGTTTTTACGTGATGCGAACACAGACAGAAAGATAAAAATTCTAAAAATAGTTGTTTTGTATTCTATATCGATACTATCTACACCAACATCAAAATTTGCAAAAACTATTACATGTACAGAAATTACTTCGTTACTGTTTTATTATAAGTATAGATAAAAAAATATTGTAAAAGAAATTTAAAATTGAAAATCATTTTTTTTGTAAATTAAATCAAGTTTCTAATTAGTTGTCGACAGTTGTATATGGTTTTTTGCTTACATATTCGTCTGTCTCGTTAATGAATGGGGTGCTTGTTTTGTTTAGTTAGACTGTGATTTTTTTTTTACATGTGGTCATTGCTGCTGGCAAAAATGTTGCTGTCTTTTTATCTTAAGTTATGATTGACATAAAAATGTTTTAACATTACCTTAAAGTATATAATTGTTGTAAGCATCTGTTTGTTGTACATCTACCTTTTGTTTGTGATTTAAAAAACAAATATTTTAGCTACATTTTCCATGGAAGTTGACAGAAAATTATAAAATGGTCAATGTAGTGGGAAGGTACACTTAACGTAGGATACGAGTTAAAGCTTATCATTGCAGTTGAAAGTAAACGCTGGTGATATAATGGACCTTAGGAGGTAAATATTCCTAGTCAGGTGCCGAAAATTTTTGAGGAAGGAAGGGGCGCAAAAAAGGACCCATAGAATTGAAAATCTCTTTTAACTTTGTTAGGAAGAAATAATTTCTGAAATTATTACGGTTATTTACTAGTTTTTGCTTCAATTGGGAAACAATTTACAATACATTTATTTTTGTTAATTTTATGATTTATTAATTACTCCAATTTTGTGTCTCTTGTCCATGCATTTTTGTTTCTTAAATATGTATACAAACTCTTCAAATGTTTTAAAATTTTTACGGATAATTTAGGAGAATATTGAGTAAAGTCTGTCTATCCATCCGTGTTGAAATCAACTTTGCCAAGCCATTTGATGAACTAGAGAAAATTTAAAATACGCCAATCGATTAGTCCTAGTTTCGGACATTCTGCTATTGAAAATTAGCAAAATTGGTACATGTCCTTCGAGGCAGCCGGCAAAACAACACACCTGTCTTTAATTTTTTCAATCATTTGGAACAATGAAATAACTACAATAAAAAAAAATTATATGTGGCGAAAGAGAATTTAAAAGTAAGAAAAAAAGCCTCTGAACTTTTCGTAGAAAAGTACTATTGTGCACCATATTTTTAAAGATATCAATATGAGTATCTTGTTAAAGCTTTCGAAGAGATCTCAAAAAATACTAAAGTTTTTTAAAAATTGTTAATTCATAAAGAGTCGATGACATTTTTAAGTATGTGTACTTATGTAAAGTACCTAATTTTTATTTTTTAATTCTCTTTCAAATTTTATTTCTGTATGCAAATTTTGAATTTTTTTAAATTTCTCGCCTTTTCAGATTTTTTCGAAATATTTATAATCAAATCTTCATATTTTATCCATGTTAATTTTGATCTAGTTTTACATTTATTTCACTCTTATTTAAAATGTTTGCGATAAAGGGTTTATCTAAGTTTGTCATTTCGTTTAAAATTTCTGCAGTATCCAATACTGATTCCATAAAGTATATATATTCTGTGTTCTTATGCATAGCGATCGAGCGATGTTCACATGTGCCAAAGCACTATATGAGCTAGAGAAAATTTAAATACGCCAATCAACCAGATATGAATGTCCCTGGAGGCAGTGGGTTAACATAACGTCTGCCTCTAATTTGTCTATATCATTTTAAACAATTAAGTAACGACAATCGAAAAAGGAAATATATGGAGCGAAAAGGAAATATATTGGCGCTCGCCCATATTTTCCAAGTTATGGGCCTCTGAAAATTTCATAAAGAAGTTCGATTGTCGATATGGTCAATATGGGCATCAATAAAAAGCTTTTGAAGAGATCTTTCAGGAAATACTAAAATTTATATATCGTACAATAAAAGCCATTATTAAGCTCAATATTCCATTGTTTTTTGCTTTGTTGATTCAATATAATTCTCATTTAATCAACTTGGCACTAGATATAAAACTTTCTAGTTTTTAATACAAAATTTGGGTAAAATCCACTGATGAGCTATATGAGCAGTAGCGAAATGGCCATATAGATATTCTTTCCCCGCAATAATACATTTCATTTTGTAGTTTTAAACAATAAATATTTTATGAGAATATCATGAGAAATTTTTATATTTAAAGGAATCATACACGATTAAATTAAATTATTATAGAAAATATTTATTTTTTTTTTTTCAGATTTTATTCAGTTTTTTCTTTTTCCTGTAAAATAACTAAAAGCTGAGGTACGACCTTTTGTAATAGGCCATCGATATATACGTATGTGTGTATTTATGCGTGTATGAATATAATTTATTATCGTTTGTTAGAGTTATTGAAAACTATTTACGATAAATAAATATTGCGGAAATGTAGAAAAAGCCGCAATGCATTTCACTTCTTTTGTATTGATGTATTTACAACGGTTTTCTTTACAATTTTTAAAATATATTTATTATAGATATGCCAGCTAACGGTACATATTTTGTATGTTATGAAGCTGTAACGAATTATTTTTTAAGGAGGGCTGATCTGAGTCAAGATGTTTTGCTTCGATTTTTGCTGGAGGGCTGGCAGGAATGGCCTTCTGGATATTAGGAATGCCAGCTGATGTGCTTAAAAGTTGTTTCCAAACAGGTTTTACAAACATTCAAAGTTATTTTTTACTTAGGATGGCACTTAAAAGCGGGGTGTTCGTGACATCTTTGTGGAGCTTATAAAAACCGATGGCCCAACCACATTATATCGCGAAGTTACATCAGTAATAATAAAAGCATTTCCAGCTTATGCAGCCTGTTTCTTTGGCATTGAGTTGCGTAACTTATTTTTCAAAGTGATTGCACCCGATTTTTAATATTTTCTTCTGTTGTTCAAATACTAAAATTATGAATTTTATTATTTATGTTTTTATTTGCATGCGTTTTATACTTTTTAACAATGTTAACATTTTTTTATAAAAATAATATATTTGCTTTCTTGTTTTTGTTTTTCCTCTTCCTTCTTTTTGTTAAGTGGCGGCCACAAAAACATTTTACAAATTAATTTATTTGAATGAAATTTAATGTTAAAAATAAATTATCTTAAAAAATACATAACAATAATAATCAACAGATATTTTCGCAATTCTTTAATGTGAAATAATAAAAAATAAAAAA
The DNA here is from genome assembly GCA_937654795.1 of Cistogaster globosa. Lineage (NCBI taxonomy): Eukaryota > Metazoa > Arthropoda > Insecta > Diptera > Tachinidae > Cistogaster > Cistogaster globosa. Next base: position 27,026,959 of record OW569404.1, read on the forward strand.
TGAAGCAATTTTTCTATTGTGTAAATCAAAATTAAAAACTTGTTTCATATTTTCAGTTTTCGATAAGCTATAAGGCGACAATAACATTGGTAGCACGTTGAGGGCCTTAAGTTCCGGCAAACGTATATTTAACTGGAAAATTGTAGGGTAATTAAATGGTTTAACATAAAATTTTTAATATTTACCGAATAATCTTTTGGCTTTTCACTATTATTATTGTTTGCCCAAATAGGATCTATCCAAAGTGGCAAGTTCTGAAATTGAAATCATTAAAAGCAATTAAAATTATTTGTAATAATTATTTTCTAAGTTCAATTCAGTTGTGTGGTGTATCAGGTTTTGGGGGCTAATATATTGGATACATTTTTATGTTATTTACTAATTAATAAAGACCAGTGATTGGTTTGGCAGGGTAAGGTTTTGTGTTAGTGGCATTATAAGTGTTGACAAATTATAAGAAACTTCCATAAACGGCTGTTGTTGGTAAATTGTACAACTGTGTCCATAATCCCATAATTTGGTAGTGGAATATGCGTGAGGCACCTGTTGGTTTTGAAAAGAATTTGTAACGCTAATTTCTTGCATTGGTTGAGGCTGTGTTTGTGGTTGTGATAATGGTGGTAGTTGCAAACCACTTATTGGATTAGCCAAGTTGGTAACACTTCCATTTAAATCGCAAAAGGATGATCCCGAAGTATTTGAGGATGTATTGAATGATTGATTTAATATTACAGAGCAATTGATTTTCAAGATTTTTCTGCAATTGCTTTGTCTTAGAAAGATTTTTTTGGCCATTCTTTTTGTACTTGAGGGATTTTTCTTCAATTTAATCTGCTTAAATAGGAAGCATTCCCTCTGTTAACTTTAACTATTTATTATTATTACTGTTAATTATTCTCTGTAAAGCAATTTTTGAATTGTAGTCCAAGTTTATGCATTGTATACAAAAAAACTCACATTACGATCTCCTTAGCGTAAAAAAGTATCCATTCATCTCATTTACCAAACAGGCAGTTAAATTACCAACCAGCTAGCCAGTCTGTCAGTCATGTAACCAACAATTTATCTAGTGCTGGGAACAATTATTTATAATTTTATCACCAACGCTTTTGTTTAAATGTGTGTGTGTGTATGTGTGTGTGTGTTTGTCTTTTTGTTAATAATTTTTTTGTTTTCCTTGATAAGTTCCTCTGAAATTGCATTTTTTTGCAAGTTTTTGCTTGTACAACTAATTATTTTTCACTATAAATTACAAACACTTTTGTTAAGTTAATTGTTCACCTGTTGCCTGTAAATCGTGAGCAAAGATGAAAATACACTGACTGTGCTCTTTGGATCTTATAAAATTCCAAATATTCTTCTTGAAGAAAATCTCGTTTAAGGTTCTCTTACATTTTTGATGAACTGAATGAATGGATAATTAAATTTAAATTACTACTATGAAACGAAACATACTTAAAGTGTTTCTAGTGCGTACTTTATGAAACTGCTGTGATGAAATTTAAAAGATTATGACAATTATGGTTGGGTCAATGTTGACAAACAACTCATCAAATTATGACGGTTTTGTTTGATGTTATAGGCCTTGTAGATCAAATTGTACGTTTTGTATTTTTTGTCCACGAATATTTGTTAAAATGAATTGTAGTGATATATGTATTTTTTGAAGAATAAATAAAAGTTTTAAATGTTGATGAAAAACTTGTGTTTATTAACGATAGAAAACGCTTAAATATTGAATATATTTAAACTTAAGTTTTTTTATTAAGTGAATAAAGAATTTACAATTGTTAAAAAAAATAGTCCGCTAATTGTGAATTAAATTCACACATAAAGGGCTCCGTACTATGTATGAATCACCCTCTTATTTTTATTTTTATTTTTATGTTTTAATATTTTTTTGCTGAGAACTTTTGGTGTTGGTATATAAAAATACAAAATAAAACTATTCTCTATGAGGACAACCTATAATTTTTATTATGTCCAATATGATTAAAAAACTATAGGAGTTCCCTTTATAATTTAATTTTATTTTTAAGTTTTAGGGTTCCGTGCACAAAGTATAAGTCCGTTACGCTATTTTTTTTGTCACAATGTCTGTCCGACTGCCACAGCCTTCTATCTTTGGAACCGTAATAGGTAGACGCTTCAAATTTTCACAGAAGATATATTACTATAGCCACTATCACAAAAAATTCAAAAAATTAAACGGTGTGTCAAAAGTGATAAAATATTAAAAATATTGTTCTTATTTTTAATTGTGATAGGCAGACTTGTCATATTTGTAAAACTATATGCGCTGTCGATAAAAGTAGAAAATTTAAAATTAAATGGTATCCTAATATTGACGTGATTTTTACTTACATGTCCTTAGTTTTTCAACAGTAGTTGGCAGATATTTAGGATTTACACAGAGCTTGTTACAAATATGAACGCTATAATAATAAATTGTATATAATAATAATTGTATGCAAGATCCCTTTACTTTTTATTTGCTGTCAACTAATCATAAGACAAAACAAAATAAAAATCCAGAATAAAATAGAATTTTCTTTTTCATTGTATGTGTTTAATTAAGTCTCTTTTTTAAATAAACTAATAGGAGGTTCCATTCATATTTTTTTTATTTTAATCCTGTTAGACCAGAATCTCGTTATATCGTAAGTTTATATTTCACAAGAACCTAGAAATATAAAAAATATAAATGTTTACAAAAATATAAAAATTTACAGAAATGGAAAATTCACCTCAAAATCTAAATAAAAAAAAATATTTAAAAAATTTTGGTAAGGTTTTTTTCAGAAAACTTTTTAAATTTTTTTAAAAGTCAGAACATAACCGAAACAATTTTTTTTTTTAATTTTTAAAAATTTTGTTTTTAAATAATAATCCCTGAAGATGACAAACAGAGCTGAACGAAATATCGGGTCAATAAATTAATTTATTTATATATTTAACTTATTTAAATGACTTTCAGCCAAAATATTAGGAAATTGGAAATTTAACAATAATAAAATTAAATAAATAAAAATTTAATTTCATTGAAATATAATTTTTTTAAGGATTATCCAAAAACGAAAATTTATCGAAAGTCGTTGAATAAAATATAATAAAAAATATAATTTTCATCTATTTCTAAAAATAAAGAATTTAATATAAAACTCGGGAATTGAAAAAATAAAAATTGACCACAGGAATAAAAATTCCATCACATAACTAGACATGACAGTATTAAAAAAAGCTTTAAATGACCTATTAATAGCCTCGTTGTAGTTGACTTAAGCCTTATATCCAGGTTTTTTTATGAAACAGAACATTTTTTTGGTTCAAAAGAAGTAGCAGAAGTCAACTTGCTTATTTGTTGCTTAATATTTGTCCCAAGCAGTTGAGCCTTTGATTGTAACTTTACGAGGGCTGCTACATATATTTCTGGCCTGGCAACACTAAGTGCTGCCAAATGCAATCTGACATTTCTATTGGAAAGTTTGTCATTTTTAAGCATAATCGTACTCAAAACGTTTTGACGTACGACCATTATTTGTGTTATTTACAGTGACTTGAAAAAATTAGTGTAAAAAAAAATGGAATTAACTCGTGAACATTTTCGTGCCATAATTTTTAACAACTTTCTACGTGGATTATTACGACAAGAGTGCATTGATGAACTTAAATCTTTGTATGGCGATGAAGCACCATTCTAAAGCACTGTGAAAAATTGATATAATGAATTTAATCGTAGCCGAAGCTCGCTCAAAGACGAATTCCGTGAAGGTCGTCCAAAAACGGCTTTTGTGCCAGAGAACATTGATGCCGTGCGTGAACTCATAATGCAAGATCGACATGCGACATACCGAGAGATAGAGACATCCTTGAACATTTCTTCCACCAGCATACATTCGATACTGCATGAACACCTGGCCGTAAAAAAGGTTTGTTCTCGTTGGATCCCGCACAATTTGAAAGTCGCTCAAAAAAAGGCTCGTGTCGATTGGTGCAAAGAAATGTTGCAAAAATTCGATTGCGGTGCTTCAAAAGACGTTTATAAGATCGTCACAGGTGACGAATCATGGATCTATGCGTATGAGCCCGAAACGAAATACCAATCGACTGTGTAGGTCTTCAAAGACGAGCAAAATCCAACGAAAGTTGTTCGTGAAAGAAGCACTTCGAAGCAAATGATCGCCTTTTTCTTCGGCAAAACTGGTCACGTGGCGACTGTTCCGCTTGAGCAACGTAAGACGGTCACTTCTGAGTGGTACACTACAATTTGTTTGCCTGAAGTTATCGGAGAAATTCGAAAAATCAACAAGAGAAGACGAATCATTGTTCACCATGACAATGCGAGCTCTCACACATTGGCTCAAACCAGAGTGTTTTTGACCGGCCAAAACGTCGAATTAATGGGTCATCCGCCGTACAGCCCTGACTTGGCACCTAATGACTTCTTCTTGTTTCCGCATATCAAGAAAAAAATGCGTGGTCAACGATTTTCGTCGCCAGAAGAAGCTGTTGAAGTGTTCAAAAACCATGTTTTAGAGGTGTCTCAATCGGAGTAGAAAAAGTGCTTCGACAACTGGTTTGAGCGCACGCAAAAGTGTATAAATTATGCTGGAGAATACTTTGAAAAACAATAAAACCATTTTTGATTATAAATATCCGCATTTTCACTATTAGGCCAGAAATATATAGAGCAGCCCTCGTAATTCGTTTGATTTGTGACGTTGTTCATATTTGCCTTAAACATCGGAGCTATATTCCTCTGCTTTATACTTTTAGCTCAAAGTGGAGTAAAAGCTGCTAATTTTTTCAGTCACCTAACCACCAACCAAGCGGTAGTCAGCCGTGGATATCATGAATGTATATTGTAAACGTTATGTATTTAACCCACTAACATACATTTTTTTAACTTTTCTTATACAATGATGAATAATTATGAATTGGGTAAAATTGAGGTTTATTAAAAATTTCTTATATTTCATAAAAACAAAGCATCGTTATTAATAAAATCATTTAAAAAACGAACCGCATTTAGCGCACTTTAACAATATGAGTAACATACCATGAAATTGAGTTTATGATGATGATAATTTTTATTTCTAACATTACAAAAAGTGTGTTTTAGATTTTTCAATTTCTAATGTCACGAGTTTCAAATAAATATTTAAATTTATGAGTGTATGACCATTTTAAATTCGAGGGTAAGTAAATAATTATTGGTAAGAACAAAATTAAAAAAGAATCACATTATTTAGTTCAATACATTTTACTTAGTTATTTTTCTACTTTAATAAGCCTTGTTCTAACGAAGATTTCAGAAGGTCCACAAAAAAGAGTATTGCTTTAGAAATGATCTAAAAATTCGACTTAAATTCGATACAAGAGAAAAATTTTTAAAATTACATTAATGCCGCAACCAGGCGTGCCAGATGACTTTGATAAGAAATTTGCATATTTGAACAAAAAAAATTAATTTTTTTAAATTAACAGATTTAAGATACCTTATTTTAAATACAATTTTATTATTAACAAAAAACAACAAAACAGAGCAATTGAGTATTAAATAATGTTAACAACATATAAAATAATACAATATCTATGAAAATAACCGTTTACAAATAAATTGTTTTAGCTTTTGATCGTATGTTGTGTAAATAATCCAATATTTTCATACATTTTTGGTGTCTAGAGTCACTTAAAGCAGTTTTATAAAATATCTAAAAATGTTCATTTTTCTGGAATTTGTTCTATCGGACTTGGAGTAAAACTTACCAGCGGGTTTTTCACTATTTTTTTTTTGATTGTTTTGTTGGAGACACTCGTTGAATGAAAAAAATATTTCTTTCGCTGCATTGTTTCATCCATTCATTAATTAATTTAATTATGTATCGGCAAGTATGTTTATCTAAAAATGTTTGCACAATCTATAACTAAGAATCAAATTAAAAAAACGCTTTTTTTTTTTATAGAAAAACGTACGTAAATAAAATGAAACTGTGAATTTTCGTAAATTCGCTTTTCAAATTTGATGTATCTATCACAAATAAAATAAAGAAATATTTTCACGTTACTTTTTGAAAACCCTTTAGTTTTTAGTATTTGTTTTTATAATAGCTGTAGTATTGCACCCTCTGTAAAATGATCAAGAGTCTGCCTTTTACCGATCCAGAGATAGAGGGCTGCTTCATACGGTCAAACATTGTAGCAAAAAATATAGGGTTGCGTTTTCATCATTTGGATACGTAACTCCAAATGATCTTTGAATCATTTCAATTACATTTTAAAAAACTCACGTAAAATGGATGTACGTTTTCGCACGGTCAAATACAACACGTTTACTTGTTTTTTCCATTAAAAGTTTTCACAATCCATCATTAGCGATTGTAGAATTTTCCTAAAAATTTTCTCGTTGCCTTTTGCAACTTGATTTTTTTTATAGAAGAGTTGATCGACCCTCTTAAAATTTTTTTTGTTTCAGTTATGCATTGAAGTGCTTTAAAAAGTATGTAGAAATTAAAACAAACAGTAATTGTTTTAACAAAAATGTATTTGAAATATTAATATAAGTAAAATGCAGTCAAAATTCATTAGTGTGATCATAAAACTAAATGAATTTGTTGAAGTAAAAATATGATAAGTGGTTTAATCTATTGGCACTACCGAATATTTCTGTGTTAATTTTGTTTTTGTTTGTATTTCAAATAGATTGATATAATTTCTTTCAACCATGGGAAAACAAAAGTTTCATTTATAAAACTAAAAAAACCGAAAATAAAAACTTATTAACACTATTAAAAATTATTGACGTTTTTAATTATTTAATGGCAGCAAAGTAACCGGAACTAGTTCTAGTAATTTTGTGTAAACGATTGACGATGGTATAAAGAAAAAGAAGGTAAAGATTATAATTGAAATTTGAAAATTTTTAAGTTATTTTTTTATATTCTTAATAAACCGAAATAGGAATGCACAGAGAGGCAGAAACGAAATAATTTGGAAATAAATTAGCAATTTTTTAACGGCTAAACTAATTGTAATAAAATATCACATATTAATATTAACTTTTTCTCAAATATAGAGTCCCTAACAGACCCTCTTCCGTCACTGATGAACATAGTCATCGATTCACAATTTATCGCAACTTTATTTCTCATTGAGTCATGTGCTTGATCAGCCTTTATTCTTGACCTTATTGATTTCAGACTGTCGGTTGGTAACTGTCGGACTTCTACTGCATCATGGAGTCCCTAGTAATTCTTTGCATTTGACCAAGGCATCGTAATTCTTCAGTCTTCAGCCAGAAAGTGCTGGAAATTTACACTTAGTATGAGCTATGGTTTCAGCTTGCTTCAGGCACAGTCTACAAGTATCATCTTCTACGACATCCTTCTTAGCCAGATGATAACTAACACATTTCTTCAGCTGGCTTTCCTAATAAGGCGCTCTTTGAGCACCATTTGAGCTTGTCTACATGTAGGTTGGGTGAGTTCACCCTCTGTAGGAATTTTGCATGCATTAGGCCATTTCTTGGTGCTATTGTTGGTTTAGGTCTTAAAAAAATCACAGCTGTTTTGCTAATTCATTTTTGGCTATCTCATTAATCAAGGCACATTTGGTAAGTTTTAAGATGCATTCTAGCTCTGGATTAGATTACACTTTCATTTGCCTGAGTGTCAGATTCAAGAAAACGTTTCCGACTTTCCAGCAAGTAATCCCACACATGCAGCTACTCAAACAATTCTGTCTGGTAAACGGAGTCTTACTCCCTCAAATGCTGACTACATAACAGGTTCAGTTTAGATTAGTACACTCCTGCTTCTGCTCCTCCGTCCATAAGAGAACTATCAGTAAAAATGCTGATGTCATTCTGCATACACTCATTGTGCGTAACGTCTTCAGTAAGGAGTGGCCGATTAAGTCATTTAAATATTTTTCTTCTACTAATGAATTTCATAGGCTTTTGAGCTTTCCTAAACCCCTTACTGGATTTTTTTGCCCAATGCACGGCCCGAAGCTATGCCCAATATTATCGCTCTTTATACGCCAAGCTGATATAGCAGCCGTCGACCTAATTAATAAATCCAATGGCAGCAATCTCGAGATTGCCTCAATTGCCTGTTCTAAAAGGACTAGAAAGTGAAATTTCAAAAATAAAAGTAAAATACTTGTGTTTCAATGGGTTGGGATGTTCCAGCCGTATAGAAATTCCTGATTTATTTCCTGAAATAATTGATTTTTGTCCCAATGTGCAGCGAATAAAATAAAAAAAGTAAAAGTATGAAGTTTTAAAGAACATTTACATACTAAAATATACACAAGTTTAATATACAATAGCAAGAAGGTCAAATTTTATTATTCACAAACACTTTTTAAATACATGTATAAAGAAGCAAAAAACATTGTCATATACAGAAAGGCGTGTTTGCATCGCGTCTTCAAGATCGATAAATATGTTTGTGTAAATTATAATTTGTTTTAGTAATGAACGATTGCCGAGATGAAGTAAATGTAGATAAAAATTAACAGAAAAGTTTTTCAAAATTAAAAGAACAAGAATCATGTTTTCATTCAAAATAAATATTTCGATATTTAAAAATATCTTTACTAATGATGAATAAGTTCAAACTCCTTAATTTAAAGTCTCGCACCAGGCATTTGCTTTTGTTTTGTTACAGAGTTCGGCGCATTGGTAAACTGAGATCTCTTATGGCATTGATGTACAATATGCTGCTGGATGTAAATTTTTATGCTGGAGATTTCTTCACACGATGTGTGTAACAGGCTGGCAACCACCAATTCTGTTTGACTCAGGAATAGAATAGAGCATCTGCCTATTTGCTCAGTATTAACTCTTGCTTTTTGATTGACATTATACTCTGGCTTTTTGCCAGTAATTTATGTAACTAAATTTTCCCATCCGTTAACCGAGTACGGAATTCTTTTCTGATTTCTGCACTTCCGGAGAAGTATGATCGTTTATTCATTTGCCACGTTGGCTTATTCCGCACATTGGCGTAAGTTGAAGTTTCTGCTGTTGGAGTAGATTTTTACACATCTTTTTTTTTTGCTGATGTCTGGCGCCGTTGTTTATTTCCTACGCCATAGATAGGCAGAATACTCTTACTTAGGTTAGTCTGAAAATAAACTGGATGCTTCGTGCTTTCCTTCCATGAATTAGGGGTTTTTTAAAGGTTGGTTTTTTTCACCTGCCTTTCAGCTAGACGACGACAGTCCACTTACGGATATCAAAACGAGGAGTTTTAAATCGATCGTACTTCAGGTAAATTACAATAAACCAAACTGGTGTAAATTGGATACACACACAAAAGGCTCCGCAGAATGTATAGCCCACCCTTTAATTTAAAACTCCATGCTTTTCTGATTTATTGTTAAAATTTCAAGGTGTGACATTACAGTTCAAAAGATTAGCTTACATACGCCGAAATCAAGTGTTCTTCGGGGTCAAGCTTTACGTATTTTATTTGTTTATTATATCTTTTATATATGTATATTTTAATTGTTATACCGGTTCAAAAGATAAGCATATATACGTAAAAGTTAAGCCTTGTATAGGGCACCCTTAAAATATTTTATTTTTTTTATTTTTATACTTATCTTTATAGCGAAGCAGTGCGTTGTAAAGATAAGGCTGCATATATGAAAGTCACTTCTTTATGGAACACGGTTTTTATTTCTATTGCTTATTAGTTTTCTTCTAGCGAAAATAGGGACAACCGTTTATTCTAAACTTTATTTCATTTTCTGTTATTGTGCGGCCCTAACAATGTATACCTTCTGTAAAAATATCGAGTGCTCAGCTATTGCGGTTGCAGAGATATTACTTTTATAACAATAGGGTATCGTGTTGGTTTCTTAAAATAGTTAAAATAATACATACAGACATGCATTCATAAGTATGCACATATATTTTTTAATCAATTAATTAACTTAGCACTATTGAAAATTAAATTCCTCTTAAACATGTTCTCATAAAATTTATTGATGTCTTTATGCTCATATTTTAGCTCTAGACATGCTACATTTCTTATGTTGAATTTCAGAAAGGAAGAAGCAAAAAATAAACGTTAAAAATTGTCAATAGTTTTGATTAAAATAATTATAGAGCACATTATTGACAGTCGCTCACTCACATACTAATAACGACAACAAAAACGTTAACAAAAGCTACAAAATAAAATAGCAATAATAAATCCTTTTCTAGCCATAAATCCTCTTAATACAACGTAATTGACAATTAAAAATTTTATGAAAAAAATTTTCATTTTTCCTTAAGAAGTATAAACGCCAGTCAGTTCAATCCAGTAAACTAACCAGGCAGCCAGCCTTAATAAGATTACAACTAAAAAACAAGTCAAATAAAAAACTTTTAATAATATTACCACAAATGATCATGTTTTAAGATCGCCAAACAATTTTGTTGCAAACGAAAAACAGTGAAGAACGTGTTCATAAATATTGACAATTTATAAAGCGTTCGACAGCCAATTGACAGTTAATTGACAAGTGACAAACATTATATGAAAATAACTAAAGCAAAAAAACGACTACAACAAATTGCGCACGTGATGCCAAAACAACTGTCAAATTGACATTCTGTTGTGTTTGGGACTGTCTTGTTGTTGTTTATCTTTCTTTTTATTTTTTTATTGAAAATGATTTTGTTGCCGCCGTCATTTGTAAGTTTTACACTCAACGAAATAATGTTAGTAAAAGATGTTAGAATCTTGGAACTCATTTTTGTAGTTGAAAAACAGAAGGAAGCTTAAGAAGTGAAGGAAAAAAGTGTTTACTTTAAGCTTTTGCGATTGAAAGTCCGACTTGGTTTATCAATGGGTATCCTAGCTGCAGTGATAAGCGTTGAGTTATATCTCGGCTGTTTTTGTGGTTGTGAAACTATATTTTCTACCAGCTTTTAGAAGTAGATGATTGATGAGCATTTTTTGACGTTTGTAATTCCATCTGTTGCGTCATGTCTAGCCCGATTATATTTTTTTAATAACTGATGCAACCAGCATTTAAAGAATCAAATACGGTTTAAAATTTAAGGGTGTCTGGCACAATACACGTTATTTAGGCGCGTATATGTTTTTATACTCTTAACTTTTATAAGAAGAATCTGCAAATTTAGACAAAGTATGTTTTACTGTGGTAGCTTTAACAAAACGTAATCTAAAAGTGCAATAAAATTAAAATTAAGGGATTACCCTGCATATGAAATGCAATGCCGAGTCTTACTATTTCATTACTTAAAATTTGTATAGAGTATTCTGTGCTATTACCGTTAAACAGCAAGTAATCAAATTGATGGGTGCTCTATACAACACACAATGTTGACATCTGTTATGATAGGAACCACATTGACCGCTACAAAAATAATTTATTAGAAGTTGACTAAAAAAGCAAATAGTTCCTCAAAAAAGATATGTTTAGGATTTACATCACCTTGCCATTTGAACCGTAATAGGCAGACTCTTAAATTTATATGTTACAGTTACCATTAAAACTTTTAAGATTCTCCCATTCGTTCAGGATTAATTGCGTTTCGTTTCAAAAAACCAAAAAAGAAAATTTTGTGCCCTTAATGCTTAAAAAAAAACTACGCGTACGAGGGCTGAGGCGATGTGTGAGAGCTCGCATTGTCATGGTGAACAATGATTCGTCTTCTCTTGTTGGTTTTTCGAATTTCTCCGATGACTTCAGGCAAACAAATTGTAGTGTACCACTCAGAAGTGACCGACCTACGTTGCTCAAGCGGAACAGTCGCCACATGACCAGTTTTGCCGAAGAAACAGGCGACCATTTGCTTCGAAGTGCTTCTTCCACGAACAACTTTTGTTGAAATTTTGCTCGTCTTTGAAGACCCACACGGTCGATTGTTGTTTCTTTTCGGGCTTATACGCATAGATTAATGATTCGTCACTTGTGACGATCTTATAAACGTCTTTTGAAGCACCGCAATCGTATTTTTGCAACATTTCTGTGCAACAATCGACACGAGGTTTTTTTTTTAACTTTCAATTTGTGCGGGATCCAACGAGAACAAACCTTTTTTACGGCCAGGTGTTCATGCAGTATCGACTGTATGTTGGTGGAAGAAATGTCCAAGGATGTCTCTATCTCTTGGTATATCGCATGTCGATCTTGCATTATGAGTTCACGCACGGCATCAATGTTCTCTGGCACAACAGCCATTTTTGGACGACCTTCACGGAATTCGTCTTTGAGCGAGCTTCGGCCACGATTAAGTTCATTATACCAATTTTTCACAGTGCTATAGGATGGTGCTTCATCGCCATACAAAGATTTAAGTTCATCAATGCACTCTTGTCGTGATGATCCACGTCGAAAGTTGTGAAAAATGATGGCACGAAAATGTTCACGAGTTAATTCCATTTTTTTCTATATTAATTTTTTCAACTCACTGTAAACAACACAAATAATGGTCGTACGTCAAAGCGTTTTGAGTACGATTATGCTTAAAAATGACCAACTTTCCAATGGAAATGTCAGATTGCACTTGGCAGCACTCAGTGTTGCCAGGCCAGAAATATATATAGCAGCCCTCGTATAAATAATTAAAAGAAATCAAAAAGTACCATGTAAAATAAAGTACAGTACCGTTTTGGAACTTATATGATTAACTATTTCCCTCAGAATAACGTACAATAGTAATATAATATACCTATGTTAGTTCTATATATATATATATATATTTTTTTTTTTTTTAATTTAAAAAATATTTATCACGTGAGCAATTTGTTATAAATTAAAGAGAGAGAAAATAAATTTTTCTAGACTAATTACCAAAATCCTCAACATATTAGCAAATAAAAAACTGGTCGAGGAAAACTATACGAAGTCAAGTTGGCAGAATAACAAGTGAAACGATAAAACCTTTAGCAATTAAGAAAATATATTTTAGTAGTTTCACTTTAAATGCATTATTAGTATGAGAACAAATTTGAAGTTCTAAAATTCGAAGAGTCGTGAAATTCTAACAACAAATGAAGAAGTAAATCTAAAAACAAAAAAAAGAAATCGTGATATAATCAGATGAGAAATTCTAATTCGGGAAGAAAAATTAAATGACATTAGGTGAGCATGCGCTAGCTTTATTATCGCATGAAGAAATAAAGATAAATTGCGGAAAAATATCTTACAAATAGGATTCCAAACTATTTCAGATAAGAGGTCTAAATGGGCATTGAAAGATAAGGTATTGTCTAAAATAATGCCCAAGCATTTACGTTGGTCAACAAAATAAGCCACATCATTATTAAGTACAATATATAAATTAGTAAAGCAACGTGAAGTAGGGCCAAGCATCATAGCTTTAGTTTTCGATAAGTTAAAGCCATTTGATGAGAACCATTGTTCGATTAAGTCCAATTCTGCAAATTTACATTACAAGTTTACAAATTTACATTATTTTTTTAATGCCATTATGTTCTCTTTTACTATTAAATAATATAATTCTTGCAAAAAAAACCGACTTCAAAACAGACAAACTTAAAATCATATTTCTTTAGGACGGTAATTATACATTAATTATATTATATTCGAGAAAAGTTGCATCAGAATTTTGTATATGTCGTCGAACAAAATATAAATGCATTTTTTACATTTTTTATTGCTGACACAGTAAAAAACAAAATTCGCTTAAATTCTAAGCGTTACCCTATAACTGTTTAAAAGGTTGGCCATAAAGATATAAATACAACCATTAGGGCACTATTTAATTTCTAATTTTATATATTTACAGTTGTTATTTATTATACTTAATAGAGTAGTGGACATTATGTATATTTTTAAGAGTTTGTCTGTAACGGTTTCAAAGATAGGGCCATATAGGACAACTTACATCAGTTTTATTTATAATTTCAAGTTTGCTACTTCTTATAGCGGCCTTAGGAATGAAGGTTCTGTCTACAACAAGGTTCAACTGTCTACAACTGTTCAAAAGTTTGGCCATATACTTCAAATAAAAGCAACTATTGTAACACCCTAAAATTAATTATTTTAAATATTTATACTTCTTAATAATAGTGAACATTTTGTTTAATTTTTGTTTTATTTTCACTCTAAAAGCTGGCGAAATTATTTTTTAAAAAACGCATAAGTAGTTCCTTTCATTTAGAAAATTTCCGAATATTGCTTCAAACGTACTTTTATAGTTTTAGCGTGTTTCTTAGAATTCTTTAATTTCCCAAAAGATTTTGTCTATTTTCCTAAAAGTAATGCCTATAATGGGTTCCGTTGAAATTTTCATTAAATTCGATGATCGACTGCAAAAACTTCGTCGACTTAAGCAGCTGCTAAATAATTTACCAAATATAATTTTTGAGTGTAGCTAAAATGTAGTGTTAAAAGAAAATCAAACATTCATTGAGTTCAGATTTATCGGCATTTTTGGCAAAATTGTTTTCATCTTCTTGTTTTTGTTTCATTATTTTGCCACAAATAAAAAAATAGCAAGTTCTCTTTAAACAAGTTTAAACTTGTTCTTGTGTACTATATATTCGTACTTACTAAATACCAACAAGAATGTCGGCCTGCCTGCACTGCTGCTTGGTAAACTGAACGACTGGCTTGCTTGCTGGCCAATTGACTTTTTACTGTTGGGTATTTTTTTATTTTTGTTATTTGGCTTGATTGGCTTACAGGCTGGCAATTGTAGAGACTCAATAATTGTGTGTGAAGTTAGTAAATTTAAACGATTGCTCCTTTGGGTATTTTATCATCACACTAACAACTGAAATCGATTATTATTATTATTATTATCGACTTAATGGTGAGAATGAAAATTTTTGTTAATTGGCTTAATTATTTGTGTTATCTGAAAAGGTTAAATTACAAATGTATTTAAAAGACGTTTTGAAGATGTTATTTAATTTAACATTTTATTTATTTTTTGCCGTAAAAACATTTTTAACAGATATGTAATTTTAATTGCATTACATATTGTACCATATTTGATTATTAAATTCATTGTTTGTTTTGAATAGTCAGTTAAAAGGCGAATCAATTTACCAGGTGGCAGCGTAGGCGAGTTCAGTATTTTTTGCTGGTGTACACGACTGTCAAACTCTATATATAAAAAAGTACACTTATTTTTTATATATGAAGTTTGACAGTCGTGTATATCAGCAAAAAATACTGAATTCGCCTACGTTGCCACCTGGTAAATTGATTCGCCTTGGTCAGTTAGACATTTATGTACATATATTACTCATTAATTTAACAAATAATGTAAACTTTTTTTATCATTTATGAAATTTATTAACTAAAACAATGACTGTACAAAAAATAATATTAAAAAATAATATTTGGCAAAACCCTTAATGTATCTGTAGCAACATAATCTAATGTTGTTGTTTTCTGTGAGTATGCGGTGATCGGTAAAGCTTTATATGTGTGTATGTGCTTAGGTGAACAGAATAACAGACGAGTCATAAGTTTAAATCCCAACAGCATCTTCAAACCTTTCGGAGCCTCGATTAGAGAAAAAAATAATTGTTTTGTGGATGCGGTAGATGCACGCGAATGTATGTTAGATAATATAATGAAGTCGCTATCATAGGTTTTTAAAAATGCATGAGAAAAAATAATCAGTCTTTAAAAAGGATTGATTCTTTCCTTAACTTACATAGCCTTCTTTTTAATGTTTTCGTTTTAATATTAATTTCAGTAAACCAAGCACTCAATGTTGATGTGTTCATTTAAAGTGTTATCCATTCTCAAATATGATTGAAAAATTGGTGGACCTGTCCACTAAAGTCAAAGATTAGCGCGCGGAGTGTGAAAACCAGTGTGAAATAGAAACGAAATTACGACTATAAAGCTTCAAAAAGACTCCAAAAATCATTGACTCCAAAAATCATTAAAATGAGTTCTATGAATAACCTGGGGGTAAATTATGACATTTGATTTCGATCGAAATTTACACATAAATTCTATTGAAATTTCAATCGATATCGAGTGCCTTAATAGACCAGGGGGCAACTAAACCAAATTCTGGCAACAACATGGAATTTTTCATTGAAAATGGAAAAAGACAGTTATCAACTGGCGTGGCGAAACCAATTATCTAAATGTAATGCTAGTAGACTTGTGTAGTTCATAAACGAACTAGTTTATTTAAACGATTCCATCGATTGAACTAAGTTAGCTAGTTCATACTCTTAAGTTCTTTTTGAACTATAATTTGTAATTAAACTACCAGACAAGATAAACTAGAATACAGAACTGTGTTTCCTTGTTGACTATTTACGACATGAAATTACTGCTGCCACGCATTTTATTTAACATTCATTACGGCAATGCTACGGTGTTGTTGATATCATATTTTGAAAAGAACTTTTAAACTAAAAGAGCTTTTGTACTAAAGAAAGCGTTTGAACTAAAAGTTGAAAGTGCGTGCAATACCTCAACAGAACATTTGAACTAAGAGAGATTTTGAACTTAAGAGAGCCTTTGAACTAAATTTCGAACAAGTTCATTTTTAAACTTTTAACTAAAAAGAGCGATCACTAAATTGAACTACATGGCACAAGTCTAAATGCTAGTTAGCGTGTGGTTTCGTGATAAGGATGAAGATCGCTATTTTTGGTCGACCGGTCTTGCAGAAATTGTATTTAAACGATATTTATTATTGTTACGAAAATAAGATCTGGCAGCTTCTACATATCTGAAAACAACGGTGTTGTTGTTTATGTAATCGTGGTAAAAACAGCGGTGAAAAAAGTTACTTCTACAAAGGTGGTGCGTGCATAATAAAATACAAAAATTAGCTAGTGCGCAGTGGTTTGAAAACGATTTATTTTTAAGAAATTTCGATATATCATGAACCACTTGAGATATCTTAATGATCATATATTTAAGCTATAGGAGCTACCAAACCTCATCTACTCTTAATTTTTTTTGGCTCATTTTATAAGTACACATTTTGTACCAAACTGAAAAACACAAATAAGCTAATAAGATGTGTTAATACACACTTTTAATGCAGTCGGCCAAAATCAAACAAAATATGTATGGAGTTATTCTTCCAACTTAAAAGAGATAACCTACACAAGAACATTTTCTATAGATATTTTCAAGGTCTTTAACATTAAAGTTAAAAATAATCCATCTATTAGATTTTAAACAAATTATATGCCCAAGATACCCAACTTTGATGGCCCATCCAGAAGGCACCCTTTACCCTATGGGCTCGACCGTTCGCAGGTTCGCGAACTTCATGAGTTCGAGCCCAACATCGGACATGCGAGCAAAGGAAATATATCAATTGTGGTATAAATGTAATCAAGTGGAACAGAGCAACCTGCCAGAGTCTAAGTAACAGAATAAATAATTATATAAAAGTATTGGCAAATTAATAGTCAAGGCGTAAAGAGAAAGATCTCTAGCGTAGGAAAATAACAACATAATATTCTATGGTAAATACTGGATAAAAAGACGGCAACGGCCTTGAATGTATATCTTAAGTAGTCTCTGGATGACTTAGCCGGAGTTATATAGTAGCATAGCATGGATAGCTGCGTTTCAAAAATAACCAGAGCCAAAGAGAAATAAAAAGAGATTTTATAATGGTCAACAGTGGTTTTTGTAATCAAAAACAACTCGTACTTTTGTAAACATAAAATATTTAATTGCCTGCAAATGGCAACGGATAATGAAATAAAAGTCTTCGCCATTTTCTATACCCTTTCTATTTAAAAGAAAATGAAAAAAAAATTCCACCTAATAACCATGAAAAAATTTTTTACCTAAAATAAAAATAAATAAGAATACAGATGCACAGATGTACAAATACACTCACATTAATTCACCTGTTATTACAAACATAACAACCTCTCTGCGTTAAGATGTGGTGATTTCTTTGTTGTTTTATTTATGGAAACAGGTGAATTGTTGTTATTTTTTTTTAGTTGTTTCCAAGTTAAGGTTTTGTTGTTGTTGTTGCTGTTTAAAGTTTTTAGTCGTTTTATTTTGTGGGTCACTTTTGGGTCACATTATAACAATTAACACGACACATAAAACAATTTAAGAATTGTGAAACTTTTGTTATATTCAGTGATTTAATAACATCTTTACTTGGAACAACAACGAGATGAGGTCGGTCATCTCTATATGCGGTAGATATAGTGTGCACTTGTTTGCAAACAGTGCAGAACAAAATAAAAACCGTTTTTTTTTGTATTAGGAGTGTGTGAAAATAAAATAAAACAAAACATTAATTTTTGTAGCCAAACCAAATATTTTTTTAATGAAGATTTAAACTTAAAGCTAATTTGGTTGTTGTTGTCCGTTAAAAATGTAAACAGAGGTAAATAAGTTGTTATTTCCACAATTAATAAGTGTCGTGTTTTAATACATAATGAGCAAATCGTTGGTTGCATTGGTAGAGGTATTTCCTTGTTTGTTCAAAAGGAGAGACATGAGTAATCCCAACAGACTTTATTATAAAGAATAATAATTGTTTTTGAGTAGCCGCGATGGATATGTAATTGAAAATGCTAATAACTGAAAAGCAGTGATTCAAACCTCCTGGTTCCTTTACTAGAACTGGAAACAAATATTTGTTAGCCAAGATAAGCAGATGAGTTGGTGAAGGTGCAGATAAGATAGTTGAAGTTTCTGTAAAGTGATACGAAAAACTTTTTTCAAATCTTTACGATTGCTCTGTTTACTAGGAAAGTAGCAACATAAAAATGCATACACACCACTTATTAACGTCTGGTTGGTTGCTCTAGTAAAAGGCGAACGTTTTCATGGACGGTAAAGAGTGCAAGCCAGATTTAAGACTTTAAAAGCGTTTTGTGTTTTTCTGTTAAAGATTATCATCACCTCAATTACGGCAGTTTTGTTTACTGACGTATTCATTCAACAAAAAGTAAGCTTTATCGCAAAATAAAATTTGCTTATGAAAATCAGGATCAACGGTAATCTCGTTTTAGAGCCATTCACCGATTTTCAGTTGTTGCATGAGTTGGATTTTTAAGCAGGCAAACAAAGATCTTTCCACAAAATCTTCCATAAAGTGGTTCGGGTCGTCCTCTACGCTACGATCTGCAGCAGCAAGGACTTCTTCTGCGATTACTGTACGATGTCTCTGTGGATGCGTATTATCATTCAGTCTTAATGTGGTGCGAAAGTTAACCAAATTAATTGCTCTGAGGGATGATTATATTAATCATAAGATCAACGTACTGCGCGAAACGTACTTCAAACCAAAATCATGATTTTCAAAATAAATTCCCGCAATTTCGAAGCGTTGTTCAGGCAATATGATGCCTTTTAATACGCAGCCTACTTGGTCTGCTTAATAATCCCTTTGCAAAATGTGTGTAAACTATACCTGTCACTTAAATAATAAAAATTTGTATAACAGGACTTTCTTTTGAGCCGAAAGATGCATAATTTTGAAGTAGGAATCTTATGCCTACAGATTGATCTTATTAAAATTTTAAATTTCATAACCGTCTCTTTTCGTCTATCTGTTTTGAAGATGAAAAAAAATGTGGCTTTGGCTTTTTTTCCTTTTGTTTTTTAACTTTCGACAGTAGTTTTTATGCCGCACTGTACCTTAAAATAATCACTTAAAGCATCAAGCTTTTTGGTAAATGTATGTGTATGTACGATTGCCTGTTAGTTTTTTAGTCGTTTTGACCATAAATGATTTAACTAGAGATTGTGTTGAAAAGATTTTCTTTTTTTTTTGTAGAAAAGTACTAAAAAATTAAAAATTAAACAAGATTTACATACGAGAAGATGTTAAATTTAATGACTTTAATTACGGCACTTTTGAAATGAACATAAAGTTTGTAGTGTTTCTTACTTTTCTTGTGGTACAAAATGTAAAAATAAATGTTACTTATTTTATTGTTGCTATTGTTATTCTTGTTTTGTTAGCTGTTTTTAAGATTAAGTTGATTTGGACCATAAATTCACCTGTTAAATTATGTTACATTTAGTTTAGTTCAACAAGCTGCCACGATTTCATTTCTTTTAGCAAATTCTAAGAATATTTTTATGAATTTTATTTATTTTCTGAGAACAAGTAAAATAAGACACGATCATTTAAAGAATTTTTTACTTTATTAGGAGACTATTAAATTGCTTAGTTAAATATAAAAATTTTTTTCAGTAAGTTTTTTTTTTAGTTTTAATCTTTTATTGATTTTTTTCGCTTCGCAGAACTTTCTCATCTTTTTTCTCATCTTTTAATAGCCCTGTAATAATTAACGGCGACTTCAACTGTTGGAACACCCCAGATGGTTTAACGAAGAACAACAACAGAGGAACTACTTTAGAAAAAACAATTGAAAAGTCAAATGAATGCATCTTAAATGATCGTAATCCAACCAACCTATCAAATCATGGTTCCTTCTCGCACATTGACATTTCATTCTGCACTCTTTCATTACTCCCAATAATCAATTGGTCACTCATTGACGACTTGCATAACAGCGATCATTTTCTGATCAAAATTTAAGTGCAAGCCCGTGAAAACATCAACTCTCCTATAAAATCAAGCAAATATCTATTTAATCGTGCTGATTGGCAAAAATTCTCAAAAAAAAGCTGAAGGAAATAATGAATAAAACTTTTTCTAAATCAAGTAACTGAGATGTAGCACTATTCATGAAATTTATACGCACTGCCGCGAATAAACACATCCCACAAACAAGAAATGAAGTATTTATTAAAAAAACAGTTCCGTGGTGGAATGGCACGCTTTCGCTTTTACGTAATCAAAAAATGAGTGCATGGCAAACCTTCAAATCAAACCCCATACAGGCAAACCTTATATCGTACAGAAAAAATATTGTCAGATTTCGTAAGAAATTAAAAAAAGCCAAACAAGGAAGTTTTGAAAGTTTAATACAAAAAATAACCAAAAACACACCAGTTGCGGATATCTGGAATAAAATAAAGAGAATCACCCAGATGACGAAAGCTTCCGCCATTAAGACAACAAATACCCAAGATGATACACTCACTGATCCATTACTGATTGCTAACGCTTTTGGAGTAAAGTGTGCAGAATATGCGTGTAAGCTACCAATTGTTGAAACCAATAAGCTATAACTCCAAATTAAAATTACTAGAAATATACAATACCATATTCAATAGTGGCACCATCCCCCAAAACTGAAAACTCGCCTTGGTAGTACCTATTCCAAAAACCAAAAATGCATTTAGCATTGACGCTTACCGCCCTATATCGTTACTACCTTGCATTTCAAAAATAATCGAACGTAATATTGCAGCCAGATGGTCGTGGTTCACGGAGAGGAAAAAATTAATTGAAAAAAAACAAGTTGCCTTTTAACTGTAGTGTGTTGGTCACACTCATCCACAGTTGGTCACATTATTCCAACTATTTAAAATAACAATTGATTTCTCCAAAATAAAAAGTGCGAACTTAACATATTTTCTTTCATTTCAAAATTCTTTCTTAACACATTTTTCTAAACAATCAATTGCAAGAAGGAAGAAATCAAATTGCACAAAATTGAATTTGCTGATTTGAAGTCTTGCGATCACACATTTAATAATAACAAATAATAACTGTATTGTAAGCAAAATTATAAATAAATTTTTAGTATAAATAGCCATAAGAATTATTAAATAAAATCAGAATCTTTCTTGTAACCAACAAAAGATTATTCTCATTATTCTAACTGAGCACCTAACAGTGCTTAGAAGAATCAAAACGTGCTGTGGCCTGCTTTCACAAAAATTCATACATTATAAGACCAAACAAAGGCTGTGACGATGCACTACTACACTTTGGCAGTTACATATTAACAGCTTTATCCGCAAGAAACCACGTAACTATATTATCTATAGATTTCGAAAAAGCATTTGACAGAGTAGGCTTACATGTAATTCTGGAGGTCTTACAATCTTGGAATGTGGGTAAAAAAATTTTCAATTTTGCTAAATCATTCCTCACAAATATATACTTCAAAGTCAAAATAAATGGTTACTTGTCAAATACATTCCCTTTGAGAAATGGCATCCCACAGGGATCTCCACTTTCTGTTATGTTGTTTCAATTACCTTTTAATTAAATAAGCAAAATTTTGTACAAAATCCCAAAAATCGACCACTGCATATATACAGATGACCTATATATATTATGCAAAAGAAATAGCAATTATGAAACAACAACCATACTGTCAAAGGTTCTTAGTGATATCAACAAATGGTCCGATTTTTCAGATGCAAAAATTTCAACACATAAAACCAAAAAGTTTCATATTTGTCGAAACCATAACTGCGACTCAGACAACCACTATATTAGAGACCAAGGGATTGCTTTACAAAATGTTAATCAATTAAAAATTTGAGGAGTAATATTCTCCCGCAAATACAGTTTGAATGAACACTGTATCAATTTGAAAAAATCGTTGCTAGAAAGAGCTAATATAATTCGTTATTTGGCTTTAAGAAGTTCCGTACACATCAACACCTTAACTTATTTAACCAAAACTCTTATACTTAGCAAAATGGATTATGGTATGTTCCTGTACGGTAATAGTCCGAAATCAACAGTAAACATTATTAAATCGTCTTAACATAAAGCCGTAAGAGCAACCGTATACGCACATAGAACAGCATTAATTGATATCGTTCTTAACAAAGCTGGCCTTCCATCCGTTGAGAACAGAATACTGAAAGTAAAGGGAAGAGTCTTGACAAAACTTTCTCTTTACACATCTACGCCAAAAACCCTAAAAGTATTAAATCTGCAATGGTTTTATCATTGGAACTTGCTTCAGCTATAGACACTCCTATAAAGGTAACAAAAAAAAAAAACATCAAGAAACCTCCCCGAAAATTCAACAAACCTATGTAGATTTATCGCTATCTGAACTAGGAAAATCACCAACTACCAAAGAACAATTTGTATGCATTTTTGCAAAAAATAAATTTGAACTCAAAAACAACGATTGATGTTTTCTATACACAGACGGATCTAAATTTCAAGAATCTTTACCCGCTTATGCTGTAGTTGACGACGAGGGAAATAATGTAGTACTCAGCAGCATGTGCTTGCAGCTTGCGCAATTTTACGCGCTATACAATATGGCGCTACAAAAAAATTAAAGACATGAATTTCACAGATAGCTTATCGGTTCTCAAATCAATACAAAGCCCATTCAACAACAAGTGGAACAAAGTTGTTAAAATTAGGGATGCCCTATAATTAACGAAGGGAAAGTACGGCTATACTGGGTTTCTAGCCATATAAGAATCATAGGAAATGAAAAAGGCTGATATCGCTGCGCGATATGCCTCTAACGCAGCCGTCTTTTTTCTTACGCCAACAAATAATAAGTTGTATCAACATTAAGATAAAAAATAACCAAAAACAACACCCTTATTACCTAAACATCAACCCAAATTTCAAGAAACCTATACACCTAACGAATGTAAATAAGAACAAAATAAAAACATTTTTCAGACTTTGAATCGGCCACTCAGCTTTCTCCCACGACTATAATTTAAAAAAGAACACCAGTCCCATATGCACCAACTGTAATTGCAAATTAACCGTAAACCACCTACTCAATGAATGCCCGCTTCTACATAACCAGACACTCAAACACTTCAAGAAACTATTTTGACACATTTTCCTGGCTTTCAAAAAAAGAAACACGTTTAACCATCATCTCTATGGCCTCTTTTCTATTTGCCTTTTCTTTTATTGTCCGCCAGTTCCTAAAAGATCTTATTATAAATTTTTCCTAATTATTTTATTTTCGTTCTTAAGGGGTTTTTGGCATTCGAGTGCAGTTTTTATTCTCAGGGAAGAGAACTACAAAATTGAAATGGGGTTTCGATTTTCAGGTCATATTTCTCAAGGCAATTTTTTAAACGTTTTAATCCCTGAACCAGGTGCTACGATGTAGACTATTGTTCTTCCGATATTAAGAAGCTTAGCTTTTTGTACACTAAGCTTCGAAGCTAAAACGATCATAAGCCATCTATATAAATTTTCCAGCTTCTAGGCCTGCTTCGAATACCATCACCTTATAATTCATGAGAGAGTAGAAACGACAAAACGTTCAGTAATCATAAAAGGTGCTTTATGATTTACATTCTACTATATAGGGGTTTAACTAATGGAAGATAAGAAATTTAAGAAATAAGTTGCAAAAGCAAAGAGTTTAATCTTAAAAAAACACCTTTGTGGAAAAAAAACCTTCAGAAATACCCTTAGTTTGTTTTAAAAAAGGGAGAAAAAGGTTTCAAAATTAAATTAAAAAGTAGCGAAGAAAATTTCCTTTTTATTTAAATTAATTTGTTGGAACTATTGGAATTATTTTAAAAACTATTAAAATATATATCATTTGGAACAATGAAGCAACTCTAAACCGAAAAACAAATAGAAAAAAAGAGATGTTCTTAATTTTTTTCATATTTTATAGTTCTCTGTTACCCCAGTGTTTGTTTTTTTGATTGGAGCTACTTCACTAAACTAGATCTACCTACTTGATTCACTTAAGTTTGAATTTTTAAAGGTTTAAAATTTTCTTGTTCGATTTTTTAAATTCTTCTTTTTATTTTATTTGTTATTCTTATAATTTTTTTTCGAACGTCTTTCATTAATTGTGTGAAGGTCAAATGAACTTATCCAATTTTTATAACCACACAAAAAACAATAAAACTTTTTAACCTTTAAATTGCAGCTTTCCTTTCACAAAAAAATATTTGTAAATTTTCTTAACAACTTTCAATTGTTAACGAAGATATTTTTAGCAGTTTAAAAATCTAAAGAGATTCTCCAATTATCGCATAACATAAAATTTGCACAATACAAATTTATTTAGGATTTTAAGGTTTTTAATTTAAACAAATCAAATAAATCGCTTATTTATAGGTCATATTTTGAATGACAACTTGTCAACAAATTAATGTAACAAACTATCAGACGAGTGTAATTGTATACTTCCCATTATATTTCACAAAAAGTAGCATCGCAGAGGAATTAAATAAAACTACCTCTTATTTATTTCAAAATAACTTAATTGTTTTTTATTTTTAATAATAATTGTCTTACGTATACAAAATCCTGTTGTATAAAAATAAAAATCTATATTTGTATCACAGTTTAAATAAAGAAAAATAAAATTAAAAAAAATCTTAAAGCACTAAAACCTAAATACTGAAAACACTAATTACGCTTTAAAATGAGCATTTAGACCGAAACATAAATAGAGTATTACATGATCAAAACGGACGCATTGTGGATAAAAGAGGCTGTTGAGCAGGCGGAAATACTGTTGATAGTGACGACTGTAGGCTGGTAACAGGTACGACAGAGGTAGCAGTGGATAACATCCGAATTCCAGCCGCTAAATTGCTTGAAGGTATGAAAGGAATGCTTTTGTTGTTGCCATTGTTATTATTGCTGTTGTAGCTGGATGAAATTGTGGCTAAAGTACTATGACTATTAGCAGCTGTAACATTCATTGATGAAGGTAAACGGGAAATTGGATTTATCATGAAACTGTGTGTTGTTTGCATCATTGTTGTGGACATTGAAGAAGACGTAACTGTTGCTGCTGATGAAAGCATTGAATTATTACTGTTAACGGTAGTTGTTGCATTAGATTTCTGTGCCATTGGCGGATATGTCAATTGTAACGGTCTGTATTGACATTTTTTGGCATGTGTACGCATATTACTCGATTGCGTAAATGCTTGATTACAATTCGGATGTGGACAGACATACGGTTTACATCCAGTATGATAGTTTAAATGTGTTTTCAAATGATGTTTCTTGGTAAACGCTTTCGGACAAATGGGACAATTAAATGGCTTAATGCCAGAATGTAAACGATGATGTAACGTCATGTTGCTACGATCAGCAAATGATTTCCCACACACAGAACATTGATATGGTTTCTCACCGCTGTGCGTACGCATGTGTTGTTTTAAAAGCATTTTGCGTGAAAAACGTTTGCCACACTCAGCACATTTGTGCGGTTTAACTCCAGTATGGATGCGTACGTGCATATTGAATGCGACACGTTGATTAAACGATTTCGGACAGTAGGGACATTCATATTCCTTTTTGTTGCGATGTATTTTCATATGGCTACTGAGGTAGCCCTTGTCATTAAAAGTTTTGCCACATTCCGGACACTCGGCAGCGAATTCTTTGGTACCTCTGTGCACCGACAGATGGTATTTGTAGTTGCGTAGTTGAGAGAAACCTTTGCCGCAGTCAGTGCATTCATAACGGGGAGATTTGTGGGTTTTTTCGTGGGCCTGTAATAAGAAAATTATGACATGATGATGTTTAATATTTTTAATAATAAAAACAATAAAGATAGGTCGTTTTATTTTTATCAGAATTTTTATTTTTAATTTCAAAAAATATTGATATATGATTACCGAAATGAGAACATATACGTGCAGAAAGAGACCTATGTACCAATCGTTTCAGAGACTTTATTTCATTGATATTATTAAATTTAGACAAAAACATCTTTGTTATAAGATTGCGATATTTAATGTTAGTAAAGGTTAGGATTCACTATCAAACAAAATCGTACGAATTTATCACACAAAAGTCGGAAAAATTCTCTTCTACTTTGAAAATCAATTAAAATGATGTCTTAGAAGATGCAAAAAATATATGATTTTAATATTTTGTTGTGAAAAAATAGATATTTCAAAAAGTCTGTCATACACACACACACACACTTTTAATTCACACTATCATACTATGATAAATCGTACGACTGCGAATGATAGTAAACCCTGGTCTTAATAGTCATTATTTTATCAACTAAATTTAAGAAAAGTATGGTGCAATAATGCCTCAAAGTTTCTAGACAAAAAGTGATGAGTTTTGGTAAGTAAATCTAAATTCAAAATGAAGTAAATTACAGTAATAACAACCCAGCAAAAAATTTCAAAAAAGGTAATCGAATGTGGATTTAAACATTTTTGACGGAAGGAATTCCCAACTAGATTACCAACATAACGATTTAACAAGGCATGTGACTTTATAATCAATTACTGAGAGTTGATTACATTTATTATTGCAGGAAAAAATAATAATAATTAGTACGTATTTTAAGGAATTTGTTTTTTTAACTTAAAGAACTTGCGAACTAAAGTAATGTGTTTTGTAAGCGAGTAACAAAATTTTGCAATCACAAAAGTAAATCACTTTTTAAGGTAATGCTGGGAAAGCCATCAACAGGAATCTTTCTTTTTTTCTCTCTTTCTTTCTTTATTCTTTTGTGTAATGATTTCATCTTATTGTCTCTAAACAGTCAGCGTATCAATTGCGGTAAACGCGAATTTTAAGAATCGTTTTAATTGCTTATTACAAAATTAATGCAGCAAACATTTTTTCTAATAAGTTTTTTTACACGCTGCTGTGTTTGCTGTCGTTCTTTTGCAACCACTGTATGAGATATTGCTACACTCCATCTGAAATTGTAACTGTTTTTAGTTAGAAACTCAAGTAGGGACGGTCTTGAGCAAAAGTTTTCTACACATCGCTAAAAATTACAGAACTAGCTTTTTTGCCTGCTATCTTCTTTTTTTGTCTTGCATTTTAATCGTTCTTCAATAGAGTCTTCGTCTACATTTTATGTAATAAAAGCATCTATTTTTTACCGATGTTTTGCTTTTTTTCCGCTTTTTGCTCCAAAAAACTTATACTTTTTCGATAAACTCTTAAAGCAATAAAACAAAATTATTTTTTGTTCTCTGGACAACTGTGGCCTTAATTATGAAAGTGTTCTAAGTCAAAAAAAAGAAACGTCCCTTCACACCATATTACCTTAAACTAAGAAGTTTAATGTAAATTTCATGATTTAAAAACACTTTAAAAAGATATTTTAAGAAATTTAAAAATTTCAGAGGCCCGTAACTCGAAAAATATGGGTAAACGCCAATTTTTTCAATTGATATTTTTTTCTTAATTCTCTATAGCCCCATTGATAGAAAAATAAGAGGTAGGTGTGGTGTTTCGCCCGCTGCGTGGAAGGACTTGGAGTAATCTTACTGGTTTAACCAATAGAACCTCCTTCGACACTATGTCTGGTCGATTGGCGAACTTAAATTTTCTCTCAATGATCTAGTTCCTCGGCAAACTTGATTTCAACACTAACACGGACGAACAGACGCTATGTACACTTTATGGTGTCGGAAATAGATATTGTAGGAATCGCAAACAAAATTAGTTTAACCCTTTTTCCACTTTTTGTGGTGAAGGGTATAAAAATGGCCATCTAAAAAGACTCTTCGGCAGGTTCTACTACTGAGAATCACAAGATTCTAAAACAAACGTGAACTTGCATCGATTTTTATAGTGATCATGGTACCAACATCATGGGTTAAATGGCAAAACCAGGTTGAGTTATGAACTTAGCCAGTTGTGTAAATAAACTGAAAAAAATTGTTACTAGAAAATTGTGCCTTAATTATGAAGCCGGTCTAAGTCAAAATAACAAATGAATTAATCAGATCCCTTATACCACACAACGACCATTTATGAGAATGGTCTGCGCTAGAAAATTTTTGATATCTAGCCAAATTTTGTATTAAAACTAGAAAGTCCTATATATATTGCCAAGTTAATTGAATGAGAACTATATTGAATCAACAAAGCAAAAAAATAATAAAAACTCAACAGGTTTTATATACAAAAACACAGCAAACATTCAGTAACTATTTCATTTTTTTTTGACAGTATTTAATTTATCTGTAGACGCTCATTCTTCGTCATCCTTAGTAAACTAAATTCCATTGATTTTGTATTGTCAGCTTCGTGAAGTTCGCGGCCATTTAGTTTTTTCGAATCAGAAACCTCTTCTCATTTGGCCGCAATGTCTTAATTCTCCTCAAAGTTCAACATCCATTTCATAAAAAGTTAAAACATATTAGATGTACCGTCAAATTTTTAACGTAATATATCTTCGTCTTACTTATGTATATTTTTAGCATCTTCTTTTTTAAGCTTCTGTAATTTATTCCAACTTTCGTTTGACCATTTTAACCAATAATTTTTATTTAATAGGACCATCACTCAGGGGATGATCCTTACTAATTCGACGGATTCTTATAGAACTAAGAAATTAGCTAGTGAGAATGAGAATAGAAGAAGTAGACACATTCTACATTGCACCGAGAGATGACTTTCATTTTCGGTCTGATATAGTTTACATAGATAACAGTGCTATCAGATGTAGTAAAGTATCTCTTGCGACCTTAAAATTATGCTTTTTTCAAAAAACATTGCATTGAATTATGATGCCAAGATGGTCTTCTAATTTCTTAATATGAATATCATCCGTAATAACAGATGAGGTAGACAAAATCCCTAACTGTGCATCGCTGATTAAAGGTGATCTTTGAAAAGGGATACAAAACCACAAACTATAATCATTTAGAATTAAGTCTTAAGTCTAATTAGGTCTGTTCCTGAGTCACCTGTGCTTTGTTTCTGTAACTTAAGTGAACATTTTGTCACAAATAATCTTGTTTTACACAGGATAAACTAAGGGTTTTGTTTTTGCAATTTGTGAAAAATTTTGACTCGTGTTGTGAAACAAAATGACTAAAATATTTTTATGGGAGAATTTTTTCACTTAAGTTACAGAAATGAGGCAATGGAAATTATACTTAAGTGAAGTACTAGATATAACAAAGCTTGTTGCTGAAATCTTTAGATCGTTAGTTATAATCATCAAAGATATTTAAAAAAGCAAAGTATTTAATTTACTTCTTTTTTAATTATTCTTCTTTCTGCATGGAAGTCATACTTCATGATTCAAGAATCCCGCCGGCATAACAATTTGAAACTTAAATACAAAATACTTTTATCTGCTTTTTCTTATAAAAAGCGAACTCACCTGTAAAGTTTGAGAGCATCCAAAAACTTTATCGCATATGCGACATTTATAGCTTATTTCTTCAGAATTTGTAACCAGATTAGAACGATTATCAAACGTTGAGTCCAACTGACTTTCTCTAGATGTTTTCGTTGACACTATTTGGTTATTAGTCACAGAAGTTAATGGAATATTGGAAGAACCCATTAATAAATCTTTGTGACTCTTCGAATGGTAAGAACTGGAAGAACTAATAGTTGAGGCTGTCGGCGAGAGTATGGGTGACTTGTAGGGAAATGTTGTAGATTTGTAAAAGGAACTTAAGCAATCCAGACAATCGGAACGAGAGCATATTAATTTATCAGTTGTTAAGTGCTGAGAGTGCGATGAAAGATTTTGTTGTGAACTAGAGCTGCAGGCAGAGTTATTGGATATTGTTGGTGTTAGAGGAAATTGTGTTACTGTTGATGATGATTGCTGAGAATTTAGGACATAAGGAGCAAAATAGCGTTTTTGATATGGCAGAGTTGGTCTGGTTACATTGGCTGGATTGTTATAAAAACCGGCGGGAAACATATAAGGAAAAAATTGTGCATAAAACTTTTGAGCATTTGCCGCAGCTACTGCAGCCAAAATGTTGGGATGAAATGCTGTATTCAGCGGTTGTGCAGAGGTATGCAAAGGATAATTATCCGTTTGCTTATTTTTTGATAAGTCTAAAATATCGTTTGATGTAACACCAGGTTTTGTGGCTACGGGGGCATATAATTTAGGGCTGGATGGTGGTGTGTGCTGACTGGTAGAGGTGGATGCTTGCTTTGCTGTGCATTTTGTTGTAACTTCATGATTATTTCCCAAAATTCTTTGTATACTAAAATCGGTTATTTGACTATTATTCGAATCCTTAGATTCTGTTGACGTTTTAGGTTGAGCGGAGCCCATTTCAATATGATGTAAACGTTGTAAAAGGGATTGTTTAAATCCCATTTTCAAATCATTCATACTTTATATTTATATATTTTTTAACACTATTGTTGTTCAAATCATATAGATTATTTTAACAAGTTTAGTCATATGTCAAAGCACTTCAAATTTTTTTCTTGTTATTAAAAAAATCCGACTTTAAAAAAAAATCACTTTCCGTTTAGTATTTTTTACTGTACCGTTTGGATTAACGTCAAAATGCGTTATGATTCCTTGTCTTATTGACATGACACTTACATCAACTGCATCCACAGCTTACACTTTATTCACTGACATTAACTCGGCTGATAGACACTGTTAAAAACTCATATAACACTCAGATTCTCTTCTCACTTGCAACAATCGTAAACACGTTTTAGATTTTTGGTCAAGAAAAACGTGTTGACAACGTTTAAAACACACACATCAAATCAGCAGCTACTTTAAGCTTCTCAAGCCACACACAAACACTTGATGCGGTAGCACTTGAAGGCGGTTTGTTTTCATATGGAACAATAAGTTTGTTATTGTAGTTGCAGCTACTTAACGATCTTTAATCAGCCAATACACGATCTGTTTCAGCCAACATTAAAAAGAGAGGATTTAAAACTCTTCTTAGTTTATATTTAATTGGTTGTGATCAATTTAAATCTTAGTTTCTCCTGCTTTTTATTTTGTTTGTTTTTGGTTCTGTCTTTTTTTGTTCTCTTTTTAAAACGGAAGGATTTCATTAGTATTGTGTTTGCGGATGGTGTTTTTATTTTGTTTTTTTTAGCATGACAGTATTTTACGTTTTTTATTATGTGTGTTATTTTCCGTTTTAATCGTTATTGCCATGATGATGTTCATAATGCTGATCAGTTTTGTTTTGTTGCTACCAGTTATGTGTTTTCTTTTACTCTCTTATTTGTTTAGGCGCTTATAGTTAATCATTATTTGAGGACTGTCTTCAGTATGATGGGGAAGTATTTTATAAATATTGTAATTCAGAATAAAATGATTAAGAATTATAAATTATTTTTGTATTTTATGAATGCGGTTGTTGATAATTGCTGTTTTCCCTTCTTAGAGATATTAGTGTTCCTTTCTATTTAGATATGTGTTAAAAAGGTACCATCAGAGGAGGCAATTTACCTGAGGATGCATCCAGTGTACCATTGGTGTTAGTCAACAAAGGAATAAACGGGGTGGGTAACACCTGCTATAGTGCAACCCCTCGGTTTTCCTAAAAATAGCTAAAATTAATTCGTCCATCAGCACCCTCTGGGTGTAAAACGAATTTCGAGTAGTGCTTTTTATGTTGAAGGTACATGCTTTTCAATCCTTGCTGAAGAGCTGCAGGTAATCTAAACTCAAAAAGTAATTTTGCAATTTTTGTTGCAATGTATCATAACTTTCGACGCAAAACTTCTCCCTATATCTAGGTTTCTGTATAAAGAGCCTGTGATTATTACTACGGCAGTATCATAGGCTTCTTCTAGCCATGGCAATGGTCAAGCCAAAGGCATGGTGCCGTCATGTACTCTGAAAGCAATAACCTTAATGTTAACCAAAAGGGTGGCAAACCCACGGCCCCACATGGTGGGCAGCAATTAAAGAAGGTATCTAACCTCAAAGAATCGCAAGTCCCCACACCCTCTAATAGTTTGCACGCAAAATATTAGAGACCTCAAGAGGACTTTTCCAAAATGAGCGTCGACGACGTTAAACTTTATATTGTGTGTTTTTTATAAAATGTTTTTTTTCTTTTCTTTTTTTTTTTTTAATTTACTAAATTTTTCAAACGTTGCTTTTGTTTTCTAGGAAAATTTTCACGAAATAGATGCAAATATTTGGAAGAAGACAAAATCGCGAAAGTTAAAAAAGTGTTTGTTGAACTTGATTTATGGCCATTATAAATTTTTAAGATTTCAATCTTGCAATTACGAATTCTCACTGATGATTTAGATTACTTTTTAGATAAGATTTTTATCAGTATAAACTCTATTAGATGATATTTAAAGAAAGTTACGTTTTTTCTAAGCTTAAAAATGAATCTCATAATAATATTATCCAGATGTGAAAATGTAGGTTTTTTTAATTTCTCATAACCTTTGAATCCGAAAAAGGGAGAGTACATTAGTGAAGTTTCTTTTAAAATAAAAAAAATATCTTGCTCTAATTTCATTGATCTCATTCCTCAAATTTGAACACATGTATTTGTTAATATTCTCTTAGCCTTTAATGTGTGCGTGTGTGGCATTAACTCCTTTGGGACTTTTCTTTTTTGCCCTAAATGTGATAATTAATTATGATCATAAAATGTTTGTTTTTATCTCATTTGTCGTGCCTTTTGCTTTGTTGCGTGGAATAATGTATAATTTTGGGAGTAAATTAATTATAATTTTCTTGTGGGAATACTTTTTGGTCATCTCTTATTATGATGATAATATAAGGATTAGAGTTAAATGTCAAACAATTTTAATGTTGAAAAAAATATATGCTAATATCAACATGGGGTTAAGAGTTAAACCAAAGACAAAAGATTATAATTATATGGTTGCAAAATTTTATCATTCACGAGAATACTTTGCAATTATTTTTCCTTAATGATTAAAATTTATTTGAGAAGCATTTTTAAACGCTTGATTTTTGTTCATTTTGTTTAAAAGTTTTTGATTTTTTAAATCAAAATAATAATTATTTCAAAGTTTGCCTTAGAACAAAGGGCAAATTTAACCAAAGGATCATACAGATCTTTTAATTCTTAATAGGTTTTACCTTATCAACTTCGTTTTTTTTTCAGCCTTCTTCATAAAACTAGACGGAAATTATGTATGTCGAGTTGATCCCTGGTCGTAACAGTAATGAATAACCTCCTACAACTTCAACAGTAACTCAGTTAATTATTTGATAGGATTAAATGTCTTGCAATATTTAATTTTTGTAAACGTTAAAAGGTGGCAGTAAGAAACTGCTATTGGAAAAGGTTGCATGTGCTGAAAAAGTACTAAGCAAGAAAAATGAAGTAAATAATTTTCTTAAGCTTAAGAATTGCTCTGGTTAGAAGATATAACAAGTTACTTCATCGTCCGAATCGCTGTTGAAATCGAGGTTATTGATAAGCTCTGCCTAGAAGAGGAGCTTCCTCTGGCATTTTAATAATGGCTACATTTATTCAAATTGCGAATGTGGATCAAATGGACGATTTTAGTCTATTGAACTCAGGACGAAAGTGCAAAGCGCGAATCTTTATAAAGAGTAATAAAGTATGTAACCAGGAGAATGAAAAGAAATTTACAACAGATAAGTTCTGCCTCAGCATCTTTTTATGTAATTTTAAAAAGAGGTTAAAATAAGAAATATGTAATTATACTCTGGTTGATTAAAATTTAAACTGTGATATGCTTAGCAATCGCTAAGGAAAATCAAAGCCCTGCCTAAAGTAAAATATCAGTAGCTTAACGAAATAAAAATTTGTTACACATGTGACTTCTTCATTTGACTCAGATCTTTTTTTTACCGGGATATTACTTTCAATTTAGAAGAAAATAGGTTAAGAGTCAATTCTAAGGAATATGAAAAATTCGAAATTTTAATTGCGTATAGATTGGCAATTAAAGCTGCCTCTGCTTTTAAATATTATCTCAAAGGAAGATCACGTTTTGTTAAAGTGGGGCTTCCTCTTTTTGTTTAAATGGTCCGTTATTGGTGAATAGTATTTTTCCTTTTGCATCTAGGCAATGTAGATGATTAAAAATACCCTATAAGCATACTGGAGCCAAAATCATGTCAGTCTTGACAGCCTAAGAAAATCCCTTTATATTTATTTTAGAGTGATAATTGTATGTTTCAAGAAATATTTTTTATGAACAGAAATATTCTTCAGATTGACTATTGGAAAACTTACAAACCATTTTATTAATGATTATCGAAATTGTTTGCTCTCTATTGTAAAGAAACACGGTACTTATCTTGTCAATATCTTTTTCGTCCCTTTTATATAAAATTGATATCACAAAAAATTTCAATTTGTTTGATTGCTGTAAGGTATATCTTGACTTCGTTTAATAACAGATTTTAAAAAAACTACCTTAAGTCGATATTCGTATAGCATTAGGCGCCGCTGCTGCTTCTTTTAAGTGAAAGTATTTCACAATAAGGGATGTTAATTGGGATTAATTTTTATAAATCGCGGTATTATGAATTTTAAAATTCATAATCGAGAAACTATGGAAATTGGGATTTTAAAAATCGTAATTCCGACTACCCGGGATTTGTATATGAGCCCTGTATAGTTATCAAATTATTGTGGATTTTACTTTAAATTCAATTTTACCAGATTTTTATTCAATAATATTCCCTACAATTCATATGGACTCTTCTTTAATTTTTTTATTTTTATTTATTGTCACTTAGAATCTATGATTTGGCATTTTGAAAATTAGGACGGCTTAGCATAATATTTTTTTCTCTTTTAACTGAAAGAAGTTTTTTGAAAGTTGACGTCTTTAAAAACTTACTTTTACTTAAGTTCCTTTGGTTTTTGTGTAACCTTTATAAGGGCGTATTAACTGTTATCAACATATTCAAGTAAAATAAAACTCTTAACAAGACCTTTATAAATTGTTTTGGTTACCGCACATAGTTTCAGTGTACGCTGCTACTTAAGGTATTGTTATCAATTTCTCTTCTTACTTGTACACATCATATAAAATTAGTGAGTAAAAATTAACTCTTTTAACCTTTCTCCTCCACTTAACATCCTTGCATGAGGAAAGTACCAACACAAATACTTAATAGGGGAATTATTGACGAAGTATTTTTTGTCCTCATAAGCCCTTAGATAAATTTTGAATGGCGTTTAAAAAGTTGTGCGAGAAAACGAGAGATTATTTTTCATTTGGCTAATTGATTCTCTAGAATATAGCAGTCAGGCTCTTTAAACTTGTAAAGGGTCATCCAAAAAACGCGCCTACATGTTTCTTTGAAATAAAACACAAACTATTTGCAATTTTTTCAAGCTGTTTTTTTGATTAAAAGTATGATCCATTACAATTATAAGTAGAATAGAATATCATTCAAATGTCCACCATGACTGCGTTTGCAGACATCAATCCGAATATCGAAATTTTTAATGACTTTCCGACATGTTGCTGGTGTTATTTCACGAATTGCAACTTGAATATTGTTCTTTAGATCATTAATTGGTTGTGGTTTGTTAGCATACACTCGACTTTTCAAAAAACCCCACAAAAAAAAATCTAATGGTGTTAGATCACATGACCTTGGAGGCCAATTGAAATCTGCATTTCGTGAAATTACATGTTGAGGAAATTTTGATCGCAAAAGCGTAATGTTTTCTCGAGTTGTGTGACATGTAGCACCGTCTTGCTGGAAATAGACATCAGACACATCAATATGATTCAACTGTGTCCATAAAAAGTCTCTCAACATTGATTGGTATCGCTCAGCATTCACAGTAACAGCATTTCCAGCATCATCTTCGAAGAAAAATGGCCCAATTTTTCCATTTGCCCTAAGTGCACACCAAACAGTAACTTTTTGTGGGTGTAGAGATTTTTCATGAATAACACGAGGATTTTTATGACCCCAGATACGACATTCTGAAATGAGCTTCGTCACTAAGCAAGATTTTGCTTGAAAACAATGGATCTGTTGTTCGTTATTCAATAATCCAACTAGCGAAATTACGACGTTGTACCTGTCCATGGTTAAAACTGTACTACCTTCTAATAAAACAAAATGGCTTATGTCATTTGAAAAGATGTCACGTGTAAAAATTATATAGTGCTGACATCTAGGCGTCACATTTGGATGACCCTTTATATAATTTTTTCTTTTAAAAAAAATATGAATATATAAAAATTGCTTTAACTACACTTTTCAAAGTATTTATTGCTGTGCACTGTTACATCTGTTTAAGTATTTGTACACAATGTAACATGACACTCATATAACACCAGGTGATCTGGAATAAATTTAATTTTACATTGCATTATTAGCTTATTGCATCCACTCAATTACTCTTGGGTGCGTGATCACGCAATATTTTTTTAAAATGATAAGAAAAAAAAAACTTTTACCGCCACACAGTGGACTTCGGCAAAAAAATGTGTAGGTACGTATTTTTTTTTTTTTTATAATATAAGGCTTCTAAGAAATTTATAAGAAAGTATAAAAATAGAAAAAGAAAAATAAAACAAAAAATGGAATTAGCGAAATTAAAAAGTTACTTATTTCCAAAAAGTGAGTTCCTTCGATTTTTGGCGGTCGAAAAATTACAATTACAGGCAAGTTAAAGACAAATATTTTTACTTCAAAATATTTGCTTTCTAGACAATGTAGCTTTCATAAAATCCCCTAAATTATGATTTTGGATTTTGTTTTTTTGTTTGATTAAATTTTGACGAGGACCTTAAAATGCAATTTCAGAGTTACTCGAAGGCGTCACGAGATTCTTCAATACCCTGACCATTCTTATAATAATTTTATTAAATCGTTTAAAAAAATTGTATTTTTTTATTGAATAAAATTTTTTACAGATCTTAAGGTACGCATACACTTGCAATATAATTGTGCAATAATATTTATTGTACAATAATGTTGCAAATGTGTATATTATATTAGCAATTTGCACTAAATATTAAACAAAATCAAAAGTCTTTTGATTTAAATTGCACAAAAAAGAATATTTTGTAAATGTTGACAATATTGTACAATGATAATTGCTAGACAAGTCTCTTCTTCACTAATGTCACTAAATATTATTTAAGTTACGTAATGCTTTTAATTTAAAATAATTTTGTAATATGAAAATATATAGCTTTGTGTGAATAGTTTTGTTTACTTTTCTTGCATGTTTATGAAAATTCCAAAAAACAAAATTGTACCACTTTTGCTATAAAATATTGATGAACTTATTGAGTAGTGTGGATCATAACGACAATAATTAAAGCAATAAAGTTTTTAATATCATTGTAAAACTGACAGGTTATTTTAAATTGAACAGCTGTTCAATGTTCATTCACTTCCATCGGAACGACAATTTTTGGGAATATAATTTCACTTTTTATTCAAAAAAGGGAATATTTTTATTAAAAAAAAATCTAAGGCTTCGAATTGGCTTACACGCGAAGGATTTCTTATTGTTAGAATAAAATTAAATACATACTCTGTGCAAATATAAGTTGTCTTCGTTTAAGACCATTAGACACTATAAACCTTTGTCGTTAGGTCTGTTAAAATTGGTATGTGTGTCTAAAAAGAAGGATTGTTTTTATTGAAATAAAATTTAAGGCAGATTTTTTAACATGTCTGTCCTATTTGGTAATCTTTTTCAAATTTGCTTAACTAGAGTTGCACTTTAAGTTGTATATTTCTTGTGTGACAGTGTGGAACCTAAACGCACTTTTTCTTGCCATTTTTCCTAAGAAGAAAAGAATTATATTCGATTTTTTTTTAATGAACCGTAGGATACTCAGTTCGTGGCCTTAAGCGAATATAAATACAGCCAAATACATCAGAATCACGTTTTGCAAGGGTTTTTGAATGTCCTTTGTTACAATTTAATTGATATGGGCCTTATAAGCCGAACGTTGTTGTAATGGCCCGTAACATGGCTCTCATGTTCTTTTTCAGTAATGTAACGAAAGAATATATGTATGTCGAATTTACGAATATCTTCTATGACTATAAAGTGCAAAGTGGAAAGAAAGAAAGAAGAATGCCACAAACAACAACAATTTGCAATTTTTTCTCTAGATATTACGGTTCATGCTGAATCGACGCTATGATAGACAAGCAGGCTTTTATAGAATTGCGTTTTTAATCCTATGGAAATGAACCTCCAAAAATTACTAAAATAAATAATAATAACTAATAAATATGTTGTTAAAAATATTTAACAAATATAAAAATAAAGTGATATTTTCGCTAATAAAAAAAGTTATACCGAATAAATTATTAAAATCACAGATATTGCTGTTGAGGGTGATGATCATTTCGCTACCGCCTACTGTTTTCACCCTCAACAATCAATATCGGTGATTTTAAAAATTTTTTCGGCATAATTAGCACGATATTTTTAAAGATTAATTCATTTAATTTAATATTCCTGTGATTTCATTTAAATTATTAATTTTTTTTTATATACATTTTCATCATATTTTAACTGTGCAAAAGGAACCGAAACAAAAGTCAAACGTATACAGTGGATAGAGAAAAATAAAATCATTGTTGATTATTGTCGTTTATGTTTCAACTTTGTTTTTTATCTTTACTGTATTGTTTGAATAAAAAATTTTTTAACTTTTTTTTAAATGTTTGTAAGAAGTTGCCGGAAAAGCTAATTAAGCGGTAGCGAAATGTCCTTCGAGATGTCTTTCACCCTCATTAATCAATATAGGTGATTCTAATAATATGTTCGGGATAATTAGTACGATATTTTTAAAGATTAATTTATTTAATATTATATTCCTGTCGTTTTATAAAAAAAGAAAATGATTAAAATAAAAAAGAAATAAAATTAAAAAAAAAATAAATAAAATAAAAAAATCACTCTTAAAGAAGAGGAGAAAGCGAAAAAAAAAACACATTTAAATCGGTTTATACATCAGTAACATACCTCTGATAAATTTTTACGTATACATGAGATGGCCCATTTAGAATCAATAAAGTGCCAAAATGCTCAAAACTTTAGCTTGCACATTTAAAAACTAAGTCCGTCTGCATCTCTTTCGTAGTCAAGGTAATACTATGTGAGAATGCACAAAATATTAGAAATAAAAATTTTACCTTTTGGTCAAGTCCACCACTGTGCGCCATAATACATATCCCTACATCATTGTTGTTTTATTTGTTATGTAAAAATTCTTATTAAAGAAACTATTTCTGTAGAAATTTTATTATTCATTCGCATAAAAAAACAGAACATCGTAATGTTGAAAATTTATCACAAAAGTAATGCAAAAGTTTACGACTTTTCGACATAGAAAAATTATAGCAACATTATGGTGCTACAATAACAATACATCATATGTTCTTATCAATTCTAAAAAATCTTAAATTCGGTTTATGTTTTTGCACTAAATTCTAACAGAGAATGTATAATTAACAAATACACACACAGTATTTGTAGTCGACATATTCTGTTGTATACATTTTGATGATTTGATATGATACAAAAGAAACCACATCTAATGCTGTTTAAACATTTTTCATTTAATTTGTCTAAAGACACTTGGAAAACAATGAAGTGGAAAAATAAGGATACACACATATACGTGAATACTTACTCTCTTTTTTTAATTCTACAAGATGCTTCTTGCTACTCAAGTTAATGGTCATTAAAGTTTTCAACAAGTCCATGACTTCTAAGCATTTGCAACATACGAGTACTCGTATGTGTTTATATGTGCATACGTGTAGCTAAAGAGAAATTATATCCACATGCGTACATGGAATATTGTGGTATGTTAACATACAATGAAAACAAAGTTTCAAACATTTGTTTTCTCCGTCACATTAAACGAATTTGAACAAAATGTTGTATTATTACAGGTGGCAATATGCTTCAGTAACTAATACCATGTTGCAAAGTATGTGCTTGTAGTATGTATTTCTTTGTAGCCGTTGAAGGATGATGGATGTAATTTAATGTGATGCTAACTTTAAACAATTTTGAATTAATTAAGGTAACAATAAGACGAAATTAATTTTAGTCACAACAACTGCAATACAATACCAATCATTAACGTAAATAGACAATATATCTGGAGCCCTTTAAGGAAAAGGATAACTGTGTCATATAAGAAATCCCTTAAAAGGTGAAAAGAGCGGAGCTAAATTTGCACTGGAAGTGTATATACCTTCCCCAGGAAAGTCTTTGTACGCTAATAGTCCCAGCCTAAGGCCGAGATGTTCCTCGATATCCACATTTTATATATGTATACACTTGGTCGCTTGTCTAATGCCATCTTTAATATTCTGGCACAATATCCCTCGACATTTTAGCATCTGTCAGTAACAGTCTGCATACAACATTTTTCACAATTTTACACTTAGCCAAATATGTTAAAAGTCACCCACCTTTTTTAACATTTTTAACTTCAGTCAATAAGAAGAGTAAAAACATTGCGGACACGGTTATAACGACTATATTTTTTCTTTGTAACAATATATGGTTACTTTAGAGTATTTTTTTTAATAAATATATTTTGTTTACCGCAATCATATAATGCTACAAAAATCATCTGTTTTGGCTATTGTCCTGATTAACACGTTACGAAATATTTTTAATAAATTCGGAATTTGGCTTTCTGCTGAAACCTTAAAAAGAGATAGCAGCAACTAATAAGGACGATATGAATATAATATCGTGCCACTGGAGCTTCGATCATTTCAATGTCAAAACTGAAAAGGATCTTCGATTTGATTTTTGTAGTGCGATTCACTACTCTTTTTTAACGATTATCGCTTACTTAAATTGACTTAACAGCAAAAATGTCGATTTGGATATATTTAACGATATTCTCTGTTGATAAAAACCAGCTGATATGGATAACAAGTTACTCATCGCTAAATAAGCGACTATAATTTTTAAGTTG
This sequence comes from Cistogaster globosa, assembly GCA_937654795.1. Lineage (NCBI taxonomy): Eukaryota > Metazoa > Arthropoda > Insecta > Diptera > Tachinidae > Cistogaster > Cistogaster globosa. The sequence goes on from OW569404.1 coordinate 27,068,423, forward strand.
TTAAATCTGTCGACAAAATAAACGGCGTACCAAATGTGCTTATGCATGTACGAGTATGTAGATTCATGCATACGTATAAGCATAAACACAGAACATACATATCAGAACACAAAATATAAAGAGTTTCTTTTTATTTTAATTAAATTAAAAAAATAAATTTCATGTCAAAACAAAAATTGCCCATAAACATTTGTCTTAAACGTATTTAAGAAGAGGTAATCAAAACTTCACAACCAAAACAATTGTACCTCGTTTAAATTTACATGTCTTCTCTTTTGTGTTTTTCGATTTTTTGCTGACAGATATGCCACTATTACAGTTAAGATAACTTAGGTAAATAAAACTTAAATAAATAAAAACATTTAAATAAATTAATCATTACTGCAAACAACAGAACATATCGACAAATATAACAATTGTCGTATTGCTTAAATTTAGAGAATCGAACTAGTGGCACATTTGTATTCGGAAATAACATGTTACAACTCCTAGTGGAGAGCATGGCATAGCGTGTACGACTGGACACATGCCAGATTAATAAACATTTATTTTAGTAAGTATTTTAAAACTTTCTACAAAAACTGCAAAGGGTTCCTACTTGCAACTGGAAACCTCACTGTTATTAAAAGACCGTTTAAGGTCTTCTGGATAGGATAATAAAGTAATCGGTGTTCCATCGATTTTGTGTTCTTCGAAAGAACTTACTTCTATGGAAACTATCTAGTCGCGGAAGCCATTTTGACGTGGAAAATTTCTATGCGTGGAAACTGTCTCGATATGGAAACTGTCCAGATGGAGAAACTCTTTGGACGTTGAAATTATCTAAACGTTGAAATTGTCTAGACAGGGAAACTGTCTAGAAGTAGAAACTGTCTAGACGTTGGAATTGTTTAGACGTTGAAAATATCTAGACATGGAAACTATCTAGAGGTGGAAACTGGATAGACGCAGAAGCTGTATTGAAATTAGATGCGAAGACGGCTATACGTAAAATCTAAAAAACTGGTTAGGCGTGAAGGTGTCTAGATATGGAGACTGTTTCTAAGTGGAAGCTGTCCTCATATGGAAACTATCAAGACAAGGAAACTGTCTAAATGTGGAAAGTTAGAAAAACTTCTTCTTGACGACTGCATTCACAGCGGTTATGCAGGCTCTTAAGACCCATATCGTAGCTATTTGAGGATCCCAAAGTGATCCAAAGATGGTTATTAACTGGAATCTAAAGGGTGTTGTAGGATCTTAGAATCCAACATTGGGCTGATTGCTTGAATGGCAACACATAGTGTAGTCTATATTAACTACAAATTGGCAGTGAAATTTTTTTTGCTTTAAGAAAATTTAATTTTTTATTTATTTTTTATTGTTGGTTGGAGTTTATTCTTCTTCTTTTTACTTGAAGTTGTTTTACATTTAAACAAATGAGTTTTGTCAGTTGTTATCTTGTTTTAAAATTTGTATTTTTACGAATAATACACTGTTGCTGCTGACGTTGTTGTTGTTATACTTTTTTATATGCAGATTTGTGAATTGTGTTTGTGCTTGTTGCTGTATGTGTAAATTTGTTAAACTGCTACTGATTTAAATTCCTAGATAGTGATGATATACTTTTATTTTGACTTTTTTTAGTAGTTTTTTTACGTTTAATAAGCAAAGCTTTCTTTATTGTTGTTGTCGTTAGATAAAGTATATTCTTTAGCTAAGTTTAAATTACTAATAGAGGCAAAGCTATTCTACAACAACAGCAACTAAGAAAAACCTCACGTACACTAATTAGTGGTACAATAAAGTCGTGTGATACATTTCACCTGATGAGTAGAGAAAAAAAATTTTTTTTGACAAGTAAACAAATGTGTTTTATAGAGGATTTTATATTGTATTTTTTTGGCTCACACTGCATTTATTATTATTTTCGAGGACAACTGAAAGTGTCTTTTAATTAAAACTGCAACATGAAATTAGTTTTTATAATCAGTTGGTTCATTTTTATTTCTACTTGCGATGTTAGTAATTACAAGTTCTGATCAATAATATGCGTCAACTGATGACGCAATTAATGCAAAATCGAAAACGTTAAAAGTTTGCATTTTTAATCAGCCGCAAAATTTTCCATGCAAGTAGAAATATAATGTACCGGTTAATTTACTTCATGTTAATGTGATTAAAAAAATTGTTATCACGTGCAATAAGTTCCCCAAAAGACCCGAATTTTTTTTAAAGAATCGCAATCTCACAATTAAAGTCAAATTTCACATAAGAATTAAAATACCACAAGTGAAATCTTAAAACTCTTGATATTTCGCAATAAAAGTAGAAATCTTCCTGGATCCTTAATTTTTACAAACTTCAAATTTGAAGTCGAATCCAGGCTTAAAAATAAATCGAAACTTTCTTGATCAAATATAAATTCATACAAAATAAAGTTAAGTTTTCTTTAATAAAATTGAGGTAGGAGTCATCATCACAAAAAAATATCTTAAACCAGAATATCGTAAAAACTATAAAATTTTTACTTTCACTAGGAGTTTATCACAAAATTAAAATTTCCTAAATTCACTAAATAATCGAAATGACAAAAATCAATCGACAATCGAAATGTCACTTCAAATGCTTCATAAAAATCCCTATATGTAAATATTTTATATGAAACAATAAAAATTTCAATAAAGCATTAAAATTTCTTATAAAATAAACGATCGAAGGAAACTATTTTAATTTTTAAAATCTTTTGATTTCCCCAAAAATATATATTTAAAAGTAAACACTTCTATTTTTTATTATTTTAGTTAGACGGTTTTCTACAGCATAAATTTTATAAAAAATCAAAACTTAGACCCCTTTTGCACACAGTAAATTTTCTTGCGCCAACATTGAGTTTATAAAAAGCGAAGGAAAAATAGAACGGAAATGTGTACAACCTATTTAATACTGGGAAATTCATTTTGTTACAAGGGCTGCTATATATATTTCTGGCCTGGTAACACTGAGTGCTACCAAGTGCAATCTGACATTTCCATTGGAAAGTTTGTCATTTTAAGTATAATCGTACTCAAAACGTTTTGACGTACGACCATTATTTGTGTTGTTTCAGTGACTTGAAAAAATTAGTGTAAAAAAAAATGGAATTAACTCGTGAACATTTTCGTGCCATCATTTTTAACAACTTTCTACGTGGATTATCACGACAAGAGTGCATTAATGAACTTAAATCTTTGTATGGCGATGAAGCACCATCCTATAGCACTGTGAAAAATTGGTATAATGAATTTAATCGTGGCCGAAGATCGCTCAAAGACGAATTCCGTTAAGGTCGTTCAAAAACGGCTGTTGTGCCAGAGAACATTGATGACGTGCGTGAACTCATAATGCAAGATCGACATGCGACATACCGAGAGATAGAGACATCCTTGGACATTTCTTCCAGCAGCATACATTCGATACTGCATGAACACCTGGCCGTAAAAAAGGTTTGTTCTTGTTGGATCCCGCACAATTTGAAAGTCGCTCAAAAAAGCTCGTGTCGATTGGTGCAAAGAAATGTTGCAAAAATTCGATTGCGGTGCTTCAAAAGACGTTTATAAGATCGTCACAGGTGACGAATCATGGATCTATGCGTATGAGCCCGAAACGAAACAACAATCGACCATGTGGGTCTTCAAAAACGAAAAATCTAACGAAAGTTGTTCGTGGAAGAAGCACTTCGAAGCAAATGGTAGCCTGTTTCTTCGGCAAGACTGGTCATGTAGCGACTGTTCCGCTTGAGCAACGTAGGACGGTCACTTCTGAGTGGAACACTACAATTTGTTTGCCTGAAGTCATCGGAGAAATTCGAAAAACCAACAAGAGAAGACGAATCGTTGTTCACCCTGACAATGCGAGCTCTCACACATCGGCTCAAACCTGAGCGTTTTTGACCGGCCAAAACGTCGAATTAATGGGTCATCCGCAGTACAGCCCTGATTTGGCACCTAATGACTTCTACTTGTTTTCGCACATCAAGAAAAAAATGCGTGGTTAACGAAGAAGAAGCTGTTGAAGTGTTTGAAAACCATGTTTTAGAGGTTTCTCAATCGGAGTGGAAAAAGTGCTTCGACAACTGGTTTGAGTGCATGCAAAAGTGTATAAATCATGCTGGAGAATACTTTGAAAAACAATAAAACCATTTTTGATTATAAATATTCGCATTTTCACTATTAGGCCAGAAATATATAGAGCAGCCCTCGTATTCTGTTTGTTAAAATATAAAAAAATTAAAAAAAAATTAAGTTTTTGGTAGGTTGAGATGTAAAAATAAGAATAATTTGAAAAATTCGGGATCTTGTAAAAAATTTACATATCATCAAAATCAAAATGTTACACTTCCTTAGCATATTTTGAATTTATTAAAAAATGCTCTATGAACTCTCCTCGTTTGTGTAAGCAAACTATTTCATTTAATTTAATGTAATTAATTATCGTTTATATTATTTTGACCTTTTACTTTATTTTCATTTCATTTTTAATTTTTTTTTTTTAATTTTTTGCTGTTGTACACACTAAGTTCAACTCGTAAAATGCCAACATGGTTATTCATACAAAAAACATAGAGCTCATAAATTATTTAGAAAATGTTTCTTAACGTGTGCCAAACAATCGCGAGTAGGCCCTTTCAAATTAAGAAAAAAGGAGAAAAATAAAACGTGTTTTAAATATTTCGATATATTATAAAATGAAATTCAATGTAATGAAATCTATAGGTTTTTACTCTCAAATTAACACTTTTTGTATTCAAATTAAATTTTTTTCAAATCAAGCTCAATTTTTTTTAAAGCAACTTCAATTTTATTCAGAATAAATTAAATTATTTTCAACACATATTCATTTTTTTCATTTCAAATTAATTTTTTTTCTTTTAAACATTAAGGTGCTTGAATACTGAATCAATTAGTTGGTAGATAATGTGAAATTAAAGTTCTTACAATTTTAAAGAAGTTCAAAATGTCATCTAGCGAAGAAAGTATTCACGCTGTTAGTTCTGGTATATCGAATGTACGAAATTATAAACGGCTTCAGTTTCTAACAGATAGTTCTTCCGAGGAAAATATATGTGAAAAAACATCGGCTAATCGTCATCGCGGAAGACGTGGAAAATATAACCATATCAGCGTAGATAAAAAAATATTTTGATCGAGTTTTATAACGAAGGAAAAACCATTGTTGAATCCGCCGAAATAGCTGGTATAAACAAAAATACAGATACATCCATTATAAATCATTACAAGAACGAAGGATGCGTTATCATGAAAAACCGTGGTGGAAGACGTCACTCCAAATTGACTCCCGAAATATTGGAAAATATTGAAGAGATTGTAGAAAGAAATCCATGTATAACATTAAAAGGCATTCGCAGAAAGATTCTAGAAATTCATAATGTGGATTTAAGTACAACGAGCATAAATACTGCATTAAAGTCTTTGCGAATTACCTTAAAAACTGCGACAATTAACATAGATCGTTTCAAATCCGATGCTACAATTCAACGACGTATTCCGTATGCAATGAATTTTGCCCAAAACGCTCCAGAAATAAGAGAAAAAATAATATTCATTGACGAATCCGGTTTCAATTACCACCTTCGGAGAAACAAGACTAGATCCAAAGTAAATACCGCAGCACATGTAGTTGTTCCTACCGTTAGAGGACGCAACGTTTCCCTTATTGCAGCTATGAACATACGTGGCATTTTACATATAAAAGTAATTGCTAATTCCTCGGTTAATACCAACATTTTCACATCTTTCCTTGAAGAATTATTCGATATATTAGCTGAATTCAACATCACAGGTGGTTGGATGATCCTTGACAACGCAAAGATACACAAAACGCAAGTGGTGAAAGATAAAATTGCTGAGTCCGGTCACATTTTACTTTTTCTTCCTCCATACTCCCCTATGCTAAACCCAATTGAAAAAGTTTTTTCAAAAACTAAGCTCTGCGCTCGTAATATACTAGCTGATTTAGAAAGTAATATGGACTTGGTCACCATAATTAACCGATCAGTAGAATCCGTAACACCTTCAGATTGAAATAATTATTATGTTGATATGACTATGAATTTGTCATTAGCTGCACCTGGAGAACCGCTACATTGAAAATATTGTATTGCAAGTAATTGAAACTTATTCTATACTTAATTTTGTATAAATAAAAATAATTTTTTAAGTGTTTTGCGTTATTTAAGAACAATTAATTTGAAGTTAGAAAAATTAATGCAAAATGAAAATAATGAATTTGAAATGAAAAACATTCAATGCCATTTGTGAAAAGTTTAATTTATATTGAAAATAATTTAATTTGTTTTGAATAAAATTGAAATTACTTTGAAAAGAATTGAGTTTGATTTGAAAAAGTTTGAATTTGAATCGAAAAAACGTTAATTTGAGAAAAAAAACCTATATATAGCTCAGATATTTTTCTATAGACAGAGTTAATATTTTAATAATAACAAAATCAGGTCTTTATGGTATTAATGTCCGAGCTTTATTTTTGACATGTGTCTGCCATCGCTGGCGCATACATGACGTGTTTCAAAGGTCAAATGTTTGCACGCTCTTTGTAAAAAAATTAATTCATACCATTACGATAACATCTTTAAAGGGATATTGTCTGGCAGTTTACTCCTCTTTTGTTACCTAGAACAATAGTAAACTTTTTATTTTACCATCTTGAGTATTGTATCAAGGAGTTTCACTTCTATTAATTTTGTTTCCTAAAAATGGCCCCTGTTATACAGAGACGTGCTATTAACATTTTAAAACGAAAACTTATAATTTGATGCCATATTCCTGCAAAGTGGATGATTAAAAGTTTTATTCAATCAAAAATAGTTTACGCGTTTAAGCGCTTAAATTTATTCCAAAATAATCGCAGTAACCGTTCTAATAGATAGATAGTCCTATGAAGTTCTACAGTGTAACCACATTTTTTAAATAAATTTAAATAAATTTTTTATTTTTTCCGAAATTGGAAAAATATTTTTTCTTTATAAATTTAAATAATTCACAAACCTTTCATTCAATCAAAAGTATGAAATTTTTCGTCGGCAAGGCGGGGTAAAAACAATTGCGCAGTTTGTGTTTTTAGTTTTCTTTTAGCAACTTGCTGTCTAAATCTTTCGTTCAGCTATGTATTTTAATACTCGTAACAAATGTATTACGTTAAAAAAAATAAAATTAATTGAATGCTTTAATCACTTAATTGCATAACTTTATTAAAGGCCAGGATTCACTATCATACACAATCGTACGATTTAATCACAAAAAAATCTGACAGAATTCTGTCCTACTTTAAAAATCGTTACAAAATGGCGTCGTACGTGCCACACTATTATACAAAAAAGATGCAAATAACAGATGCTTTTAATATTTTGTTGTTGCTGTCTCCTCATCTTCAAAAAAATCAACTCTGATCGCATAGAAAAAATCATTTTATGAATTATTTCAAAAGATTACAATATCGTACAGATCTGTCAAAAAGTCTGTCACACACATACACTTTTAATCCATACTATCATAATTTTTGCGCACACATGCAATTTTTGACAGATCGTGCGGCTGAATATGATAGTCAATCCTGGCCTTAATAATGAATTGAAAAATATTAGAAAAATGTTTTTACGTTTTATTTACTCGCTAGGTTCTTTTGATCGAAATCAAATAAGCTAGACATTATTTTCTTTAATGACACCTTATATCCCAAGTTCTGTAAAAATTGTTTAAACACTGTTAAACAATAATAATAATAATAATAATAATAATAATAATATTTCTCTGCTTGATTTTCTGATTAATACTACCAGGATGTTCGCAACTGCGATTGCTATTTATAGGCGAGTTAAGTCGTCTATATTCTTTGACGCAAAGATCTGGCTATTTCTTTGATACTTACATGTGTGTAGTTGTGAGTATGAGCAAACTAAAAGATTGCTGCAGCAACAACTAACAGCCATACCTAAAGTAGCGCGTAAGACGCGACGCAAAACAACGCATGGCTTTTACGCTGAAATGACATACCTAAAAAAAAACGCGTCGTTTTGTTGCGAACAGTAATGTTAACTTATCATAATAATAAAACCCTATAAAATGAAATGCAAAATAGTGATAAAAACAATAGATAAACCTGAAAAAAGCTAATATGTCATTACTGTTTTGTAACGCTCTCTAAATACTACAAAAAAATATGTAAACGACAGTAGCTTGCAGGCAACTGCATTACCTTACGCGCTTTAAAAATTGGATTTTCCAATGGCTAAGCGTTGACGCTGTGCTATTTAGAGATGCTTCATACATTTTGTATGTACATGAGAAATTTTGACAGATATCTTGCGCTTTACGCGCTAATTTAGGGATGGCAGTAAGAGAAACTTATTTCATTGTTGATATCTTGTGTTGTAAAATTTTATTTTTATTTTAGCTGTGTAATAATGTTAAATCTACTTTCATAAATTACATTGTTTTTATACCCTTTACCACAGAAAAAGGAAAAAGAGTACATCTAAGTTTGTCATTCCGTTTGTAGTTTCTATAATATCCATTATCCAATAAAGTGTAAATATTATGAGTTCTTATGCATAGCAAAGCCGATTGAGCAATGTCCGCGTGTCAATACATGTTAGTGTTGAAATGAGTTTTGCCAGGGCACTAGACGAGCTAGAGAAAATTTAAATACGCCCATCGATCTGACATAGTGTAGAAAGAGGCAGTGAGCTAAGCACCACGCCTACTTCTAATTTTTTATATCATTTGGAACAAAGAAGTAACTTCAATCAAAGAAACAAAGATTTGGAGGGATAGAAGAAGTACTAATTTTTTTAATGCTTAACTCATAAAGAGCCGATGACATTTTTATGTCAAATTGCATATCGTACTTAATTTTTTTGTTCCTATTTTTAAATTCTCTGTCACCGTAATATTTGTTTTTTTGATAGGAGCTACTTTACTAAACTAGATTTTCATACATGGTGAATGGCATCGGGGAATCGTTTTTAACAATTAATACTGTTGAACGATATTTTCATTTTAAAGTTGCAATAACCATTATTAGGGAAATTTATTTTAAATATGTAAATATATTTTGAGTTCTAGAAGTTTTTTAAAATAACAGGTACAAAAACAAAAAATAAAAGTGATTAACCGATTTGACAGTTAAAGCATTCAACTCCAAAAATTACAAGTTATAAAGTATTTAGAATTTTAAAATTATTAAAAACAGCAGAAACATTAAGAAATTAATATTTACTGAAATAAATAAAAGCTGTCTTACTTTAAGGCAGATAGGTATGTGCACACCCTTCGACAGCGATAAGCGAGATTGTCCTCTCTATAGTAATGAGACTGTAACTTGAGAAGCTAAAAAAATTGTGGAGTGGTAATTAACGAAAATGGAGGTGGCTTTGACTTTTTTTGGAAGGTTTAAATTTGTTTATGGTAGCATGATGCTGCATGCATGGAGTGTTTACGCGAACTTTGTTTTAAAATATTTTCCTTTTATTTATTCCATAAACTTTTTAAAATTTGAGAAAAATGTGAAGCTTTATTTTGGTACATTAAAAATCTTAACTTTATTATTGTCAAAAAAGTATTTTAAATATTTAAATAAAAAATACATTCAATAACCGATTACTTGCGATTTTCGTTAAATTTAACTTTAATTTAACCTTCCTAGAATTAGTTTTGTTTATCTGCTTTGTTTAAATTATGACAAATGTATGTGACCCATTAAATCACTTTTAAATGATCATGATAATCGATTTACATGCTTGACAAATTAACTTAATTAAACTAAACATTTTTACTATTAAATAAAATGAAAAACAAGACAACACACTAAAAAAATTAAGTTTAAAATACTCCCTGATAATCATTATTCGGATGATAGTCATCTGTAGGGAGAAAGATACACAAAACAAAAAACTCCAAGAAAAACAGTGATTATCACTAATGTTCTACTGTTTTTTTACCCATTTCTGTTTAATATTTAAATCAGAATTTGTTAATGTAAATTTGTGTTCACACTATTAATCTTATGACACACACAAGACACGGCGGCATATAAAAATGCACCCAAGGGTGGTCAAATATTGTATTTGTGTCTGCCTTAACGCCTGTTTGCAGAGATGCATACGAAGTTGGTTGGTAGGTCTAAGAGCATAACGCTAACAATAATACCTGTAGCATTTAAAAATGTACATCTTTAGGTTGTTGTTGGTTTTTCTTGTTTGTTAGCTTGTGTGTTTTAATGTCATGTGTTATCGGTTTGAAAATCAGGAGCTCGTACAAATTTTATTTGTTTTCATTTCGTCTTAAGATGTGTATCTTGTTCATCTCCTTTTTTTCTGGATTTCTAGAGTAGATATATTTCTCTCCCAGAAAAGTGAATTTATTTTGGGGAATCTTTTGATTTACGGCTGTGAAAATTGAGAAGTTTGTTTATTTTATGATTTAATGCAAAATTTTAACATTTTAAATCAAATTAAATGGGATTTTTTTATAACAAAAACGGAAATTTAAATAATAAGAAAAATAATACATATTTAAATCTAGAAGATTTATGTTTTTTCAAATTTTTAAAATGTTAGTCATGGAAAGCTGGTACTTTAAAGGCGAAGCGTTTATTTGTGTATATGAAATATAAAAAAAAAATATTTTGAGTTTCTATCCAGTTGTATCATTCGATATTAAGTAAACTAAAAATCAAATCATTTAATTAACCCAAGGCGGAAGGGAATGTAAGAAAACGTGGTTTATTTGTATTGGAGCTTCAGAACAATTGTGATTTTGTTTTTGATGTTTCTTAACTTAAAAAATGTTTGTTAGGTTAAACTTACTCGTGGGTGCAACTTTAGTTACTCCGTTACTCTTGCAACTACGATTTTTATTAATATTTTATTTTTTTTTATATATTTATTTCCAGAATTACAAGCCAAAAAGGCTAATAAATTCAGATTGTATATGCAACTTATTATAACAGTAGTCTTAAAGTACATTCTCGTATATAAAATTTAACCCCCTAGTTTATTTTTTTGTGCAAATAATGAAATGAATAATCAGCCTGAATAATCGACCAGTGTACATAGTTCGTAGAGTATAGTTCTGGTAGAGTTGCCCGTATTCGAGAACAGTAGATGATCGGGTTATTTGTGCAGTCAAAAAAACACTTACGGTTGAAATGAAAAAACAACGTAACCATTTTATACTGTACGTATTGGTCTAAGCAAAGCAGAAGTCATAAAGAATTTGGATTCTTCTGCTTCACCTATTTCTCTTTTGAAAATGAACTAAGGTGTAGCAATTGCTACCAGTTACGCCTGCTTCCAGTAAGGTTTCTTTACATGTATATTTACTTTTCCGATATATAAATACTTCACTGTTAATTTTTAAAATCCGGCAGACCAGACTGATAATTAAACTTTGTCATTCCTTTTTAAGCAGGTTGCTCTGGACTTGAAGTAGAACCTGCTTGGTTCACGGTTTGGGCAAAGTAACAAATCTGCTTTTCTTTGTTTTGCGTTTATTATTTTATTGTGATTTAGTTAGACAGCATCCCTGGCGAAAATAATCATATTTGGAGTGTTTTTTAGGAACCACAACAAAAAGGTATAAGTCGCTCTTTTTATAGAACTTAGCAGCGATTAATCTTAGCTCTGTTTATTCTACAGTTAAATTTTGGCTCATATTCAACTAAGTTCTAGGTTAGTTCTGCTGGGAGTTTAGTTAAGCCTGGTTAATTTAAGCTCAACACAGGTCGCCTAAAAGTGATTGTTATCAGCGAAATCTTAAAAAACCTAACAGAACTATGTGAGAGCTCTTTGTTACTGTAGGCATAGTAACGATCACTTAATCTCGACTCCAAGACAGAAAATAAAACTCCACTTGACGAAATGCCAATAATATGTGGCGCTTAGACAACATGCAAGATGATTAATTCTTAATTTGCAGCCTTGTTGCTTCGATTTTTTGCGCAATCGTCGTACATTAAAGTATCTCTAATCTTATGAAATATATTGCAACTTTGTAATCGCTCAGATATTAGAGAAAAAACAATGCTCCAAAATTTAAAGGCCAAAGTTATAAAGTTTCTAAAAACACTTTAAACATTTGCTTAACAGTTGTGGTATTTTCTTTCTTAAAGTATAAAAAAGTAAGTGAACAAGTGAATTTCTTTAAGAAAATAATTTAAGAGGATGAAAAAGGTGTCAATAAATTACCTTTAATTACTCATAAAACACTATTCGTTTTATTTTTCTTATAAAACTATTTTCTTGTTTTTTAGATTTTATTTAATTCGCTCTAAAATCTGACCGCATTTGATGTATGTGTTTCAATATCACTACGTTATCTAGTGTTTTTATATCATTTTAATGTTTTCATTGGAAATCATCAAATTTATAGCAAAAGAGGTGTCTCTTTTATGTATGTACGCTACACAAAAAAACAAAAAATGGGAAATTAATTAGATTAATTATTTAGTCTGGTGTAGTTATTAAAATAAATTTAACAATAATTTGTTTTTTATTTTTAAATTATTTAGCTTCATATGCTAATATGGCATATTTCATATGTAATAAAAAATTCGTTTTTTATTTACATAGAACATTTTAGGTCATATTAGCTTATTAAGCTTAATAATTTAAAAATCAAAAATAAATTTTTGTGGCCAAAGACAACAACAATAATAATATTTACTATGGGACATCATATCTAACGATGTTGTTATAACAAAACCTCTAAGAGAACCGAGCATTAAAGGTTTTGTTGAAGTTTTAATGATTTTTAAACAAAGCAGTAACTGTAGTTCACTAATATCGCTTTAGATCTTGGCCTACAAATAAGGAATTTTTTATTCTTATTTATAAAGTCCATTAATCGCATTATCCCATAGTCACTTGGCATTAAAATTAAGGAAGTGGATTCCGTCTACAATAATTTGATTATGTTATGTGCAAAGCACTAGAAAGCGTCGTCTTGCTGAAACCACAAGTTGTTTAGATCTTTGCCATGCAGTTGGAGTAATCTATTAGCCTGATCGAACGCCGTATCAGACAGTTCTTGGTAGTTAATGCAATAATTTCTAACAGATCACTTCTGGTTTTCCTAGGTTCATATTTAATAAATTTGATTATTCACGAAGCCCTTTAAATGACATTTATTAGTAAAGCTTATTTCACTTCATTTACCTATAAAAAGAAATTGAAGGGTACTCTAGTTTTAGCTACTCAGTAAATTAAATTTTTTACAGTTAAAGCTGTAGGTTCTTCATAAAATGAACTTTGATGTTAATAAAGAGAAACATTTATTTTTTTAAATGACCACTATGAATTCTTCAGAACAGAAATATTAGTTTGTTAAAATTTTGAACAACGTTTCGGCATAAAAGTGGATGTATTTCACCAATAGGGTACCGTTTTTTCCTTTAAAATGTTCAACTGTTTAAGCCTTATTGACATTTCCTTTACATATTCCCGTAGAAAAAAGTCCATCGCACGACCTTGGTGGCAAATGTTGATTTTCTAATCGTAAAATGACACGATTTGAAATCTTGTTTTACATTAACACCATTATTTCACGTACCGTGTGATAGATCGCACAGTTTTGTTGAAATAACATGTCCTCGATATAAATTACATCCAATTTGGGTCACACAATCAAGAACTTCGTTCGCATTTTCAGGGAAATACGGACCCATCACTCTACCAGCCCAAAACTTACACGAAGCTGTTACTCGTGTTGGATGCATTGGTTATTTAAGTATCACACAAGGCTTTGCGGCACTCCAAATCTAACGCTTTTGCCTATTTATATATTAAATCGTGTGATATGTACGTGTCAGCTGTCAAGAAAAAAGTCTGATCAACTCGTATTAACAAAATTCCGGCAAACTCAAATCCGGCGCTCTTGTTAGGGAACATATTGTTTTGATGTTTTTGGTGACACTGTCCGCTACAGCAATAATGTATTTAAGAGATCGAGCGGTACGTTGACGCAAATGAAGCAGTCAACATAGAGTTGACCCAGTTTTTTTTTAATTTTTTACTCACTCTTTTAATTGATGTCACTTTAAGAAGAAGAGATTTTTTGTAACAACAACGCGATCCGGTTATAGCAATCATGTCAACCACACATGACTGTTAGCTGTTATATATCAGAGCTATCACTTGCACGACAAAATTACACAAATTTGGGTACAATCTTACCTCTTGGCAAACATACGGATTTTTTTAAATTGTAAATACCACTGTGGCGCATTATAAGTTCTCTAATTCTTACTCTATCTCTGGCTATACTTCTTGATCCTACGATCTCTGGCTTACTAAGCGTGTGTTATTCTGAACACACATACTCTGGTGAAAGTAACTTATTCACCTCTTTTTTACCAAGCACATAAGGACAACAACAACAGGTGCTGCCAGACCTTATTTTCGTTACAATATGTCTGCCATAATGCTGACTACTGATGAAGAAAATCAAAAATAAGACTAGAATTTCTGCCAGTTAGCCAATTTATTTCCATGTGTTTAATTTCAACTTCGCTTCTATATGGCTTTTCTAAGATAGCGCCATTGAAATAGATACTTTCATTGATAGAGCTGAGCATGATCTAATAGGCAATTTTTCACTATTCCCTTAAAAATTTCGTCAAATGAAGTCATAAATGTTTTTTTCAAACACCAGAAGAATACTTGAAAAATAAAGGAAATTATGTTAAATGTTAAATTATTCTAATAAATGTAGTTCATGTTCTTTTAGCCCCTTTTTCTAATAGGGCTTCTAAGAGTCGACCTTTACTACTCAACAAACATTTTTAATTGTAAATTGTAGATAATGTCTTAAGATTTGTTTAAGGTTTCATTAAATGTAAAACAAATCAAAATCAAAGAGCTTTTATGTTAATTTAAACGCATTTAAATAACCAATAAAACATCTTTCAACAAAACAAAAAAAGGAAAGAAACAATTTCTAAATTGAACAACATGAATTTTAAATTCAATTTAAATTCGATCGTATCGCATGGCACGTTTTTATTTATTTATGTTTATATTTTTAATTCTATTTCAACATTGTGTTGATTTATTTGATATTGTCTTGCGGTATTTTATATTTAAATTTAATTTAAAACGAAGAAATAAAAAACTGTAACTTTTTCAAGCTGGCAATCAATCAAAATTTTTACGATGTATTTTTTCATTTCATTACATACAAATTTCTTGTAAACAATAAAATTTCAAATTTATTTGATAATGTTCCTGTTAAATCGGGGTTGTGTGTTTTTAAAATAAATTCAATTAACATAAATTACCATCAACATGGGTGGTATGCTGTTATTGGGGCCATTTAGTTCATTTTATGTTTCCATTTTTTCTTAGTAAATGGTAATGGATCTCTCTTGATCGCATTGTTTAGGGTTTTAACATGAGTTTTGCTAGACATATTGTCGCATATGTTATTTTAATAAAACATAATGATCTATAAATGTCACGTTTTTTATTAAATTTCCAAAACAATAGCCATAAATTCATGAGCTCTTAAATTTTTTTTTTAAGTCAAGGTCCCTAACAAAGTTTTAAGCAATTAATTAATTACACTAAATTTTTATGACTTATAAGGTGCTATATTTTTAAAACATTAAGTTTTTAGTTTAGAAATTTAGCCTGGAAATTCGAAAAAAATATTTTATAATAATTATTGCATAAACGCATTTACCCTTGTATGGATCTAAAACAATTTAAATTGTTTACGTTAAAAAAACACCTTTTCTGACTGCAGGTAAATAAGTGTTCTTTAATGTTTTAAATATAATAAAAGTTGATCGTTAAAAAAAAACAAAAAGAAATAAATTTTTAATTTTTTAAAAAAGTTACTCAATTCATTTTAGCTGATTAAGGGCGTGAGTGAAACAGTAGGAAAGTGCTATGACTAAATAAATTTTTTCTATGGTGAGAAATTTTTGTATTACGGTTGTGTGTAATAATATTTTGTAGACAGCCTATAATTTGACTTTTGTATAAAAAAGGGAAAGTTCACATTTTTTATATAAAATAAGTTTTACAAAATATTATTCGTTTTTAATTTAGAGACTGAATTATTTTTATAAATTTTGAAAAATGGAATAATCTCTTAAGGTATCTAGTTTTGAAATTATATCCACAATGAGTAAAAAAATTAAGCGTGTGTGATTTTATTTACAAGTTAAATTAATTTTTAGTTAATTAAACTTCTAGATTATGTCCTCCATTAAAAAAAAAATATATAATAGTAACGAAAAAGGATAACAATAAGCATAACCTAGGAAATTGAATTCAAAAGCAATCTAATTAAGAAAATTACATTGGAAAAAAATTTTATTTATTAGAATTTAAGGATACAAAAAGTGCGGATGTATCTATGTACGTGTGGCTAATCATCTAACCAAACACAAGTAAAAGAGATAATATTTTTTTCTCAATTCTATTATTGCTCCTTTTTATGTGGTGCTCTAAACATTTAAATTCGTTATGTGCTCTTGAAGTTTTTCTTGGTGTAGATAATAATGAAGCAGCCTCTTCTGAGTTTATTGGCAATTACGCATGATTTTCATGCTCTAAGGAAGCTGGACAGCGGTTCGAGTGGCTTTGTGTTTGCATGGATGGTTGGTACTTATTACTTCTTGAGACACATGCAGTGATCTTTTCGAAAAATACCCAACTTTCGACGTCATCTAGCAAAGCCTCTTCTCCAGTGCCCTTAACAGAATGAAATAGTTTTGTACTTTTTTACTAAAAAAAGCACTTGCATTTTTGACTTCAGAAAAATCATATCGCAACTCTTCAGTAATTTTTCAAGAGAATTCTAAAATTTAAGGCTAAAATAAATAAAACTTAAAAATAAACCTACCTCCAACCTTCATTGCCATTTGCGTTCTTGCCACTACACCACTTAACCACAAATCCTTTTGAATCTTCTTGTCCACCAATAAGTGACCTCTAGATTACTCTCTGCGAGGATAAACTTTAAAATGAAGTTAAAAACGAGCCATATTACTTATAGGTAATGTAACAAACAAAACTATATAAACTTTAGTCGTCTAGTAACATTTTTTATTATTTTTTTCTGTTGGTGATTCTGCTTTCTTTTTATTTAAAATAAACGGTTGTATTTAAAATTTTGATGGTTTTATATTTCCATTGTATATCAGAGCAGCTTTAAGGCTGTATTTTGAACCACCTATATACAAACGCCATTCATTTACATCGTATGATGTATTCATCGCATCAAACAACCCGTTGATATCATTGCAGAAGCATATATTCTTCTCTTTTTTTTTTCGAAAAACGGTAATAGTGCATTTACACCGACGATATTCATCAAGCAAAACTAACAATCATCTACACGATTTTTCGGCTCTCTCCATAACATTGGAAATGAAAATGAAAAATATACTTTTTTACCGCGTGACCACTTGATTAATATTGAGCTACACGCGTTACAAATTAATTTCGGTACACATGGCTTTAGAGTGTTTGATACAGAGAAACCAAAATAATAATAATATGCATTTCTGATCGAATCAGTATTAACTTTACCACTTTTTCTGATCATATAACATCCGCAAATATAACAAAAACACTTTGGATCAACTTTACAATTCTGCCTTTGCATTTTCACACGTTTTGGATTCCAAAAAGAACTTTAAAAATACAAATTAAATAACGGTACTAGCGATGCTAACAGCTAACTGTCATTATGATAACCCAGCGCCTTAAATAACATTAAGATTAGTTCTTATCTTTTCTGATCCAAAAGTTGACCTGTATTTGTAAACTTGTGTAATTATTCAAACTATTTTCCTCCTTAAATTTTTTATCTAAATAAATAGCTTAAGAAAATAGAAAATATATAAAATAAATGTTTTTCAAACGCAGCAAACTATGTTTGATTTGATTTCAAAAAAGATTCAAAGAATAATCTTTAACTTAGCCTGGTAATAAATTCTTAATTTGGTTTTTGGTAACAATCTCATATCTGCTTTGTTCAGGAGAACTTGAATGATAATCACGCTTATATTTTTATTAATAATTTAAGGAAAAATATAAAAGTTCATTTAAAGTGAGAATGATATATTTCTTCGAACGCAAGCCGGATTATAACGGATATAACTATAAATCGCCTGAGCTGGCAGCTTTTAACACGTTAACTGCACTCGTTCGCAATACCAGAAAGAAAAAAGAATGTAACATCAATATTTATTTATTTATTTAAACCTGACTATTAGTTGACATTAAAATTATCGAGCTTACCCTTTCTTCATTACAGTTAATGTGTTTGATAAAAAGGAGATTTTTTTCTACTTTTATGCGTGAAATCTACGTAAAATAAGTTGAAATAAATTTTCGTTTAGCTTCTAAAACCTAAAGAGAGCTTAAAACTTCATTTAAAATTGACAAATGATGTCACATTTCAGTTCATAAATATGCTTTATTTCATATATTTAACTAGTAATTAATTTATAATCAAATCTTACTACCTAGAACTAAGTTTCTTTACACATGACTTTAGTTGTTTACCTGGTTTTATACATAAGTAACAATCACACCTTCAGTTTATTAAAACAATACCTGCAGTGTTGAACACATAACCTAGAAAGTAAAATTGTTTTCCATAAAAACACAAACAAATAAACAAGAAATGGCGGTAGACCATAAAATTTCAAAACACCACCAACAAAAATATATAACACGGATGTATAAAATATGAATCTTTGTATACGTTAACAAAATTTCACAAAAAAATACTTAAATGAAATAGTGTTCTTGTGGAAGGGCAACCCTAAAAACGTAGCATTTTTATACTATGAACTCTTCAACTTTTACCTGTTTACTTCATAATGTTTAACCTCAAAATGTTAGCAAATATATTTTAATAAATAAATATTTTTGCAGATAACAAATTTAACAATTTTTTTGTTTAAAGTTAAACGGTTTATTCAACTTGTTTAAGTGTTGATACATTTTACCATTGACTTTGTTCGGCAACTAAAGAAATTTCTCAAATGAAAATATTATAATCCTTTTGTTTTTCTATACTTTGTATTGCAAAGCTGATGATTAACTCTAGACTATTTACATGAGGGCTATAATATTTTTGTGTGAGAAACTACTCACTTAAGTTAGGGAACAGGCGCACGGGTGATAATGTCAGAAACTTTCGTGGGCTCGATCTAGAAATAGAATTAAAGCGTGGTAAATTAAAGTAAAATAAATAAAATAATTACAAAAAATTAAAATGATTTTAAGATTCCTGGTTTCTCCTCAAATCATTTTATGCGAAAAATCATAAATATTTTTAATTCATAAAAAAATATATAAATTAAAAATTTGCTAAAATTCTCCCGACTGAAAAATATAAAATCAGGGGTGGAGTCGTTCAATCTGTTTTCCGTTTCAAATATCGTATGAAAGAAATTCCGTGATACGTTAATATTATAAACTGATTCACAATAGTTTTCAAACTAAAACAACTGTAGAGTTAGAGTATTCAGGCTGGCTAGTATTTCAAATTTTGTTGTTACCAAAAGTCAAAACCGATTAATTGCCTATAATGCTTTTATTAAGGATGGCTGCTTCATTAAGCATTAAAAGTTTTTTTTTTTTCATAAGTCTAGTCTGCTTTTTCAAATATTTATTCAAAAAAACTTTTTTCTTCACTTGATATTTTTGATCAGCCCTAAGCAAAAAATATCGATATTTTTTTATTCTTGAAAAATATAAATTATTAATAACCATCTTTCACACTTTTACTATATTAACTGGTGGCACTACTGCGTTTAGACGTTTTAAAAGCTCATCCTAAAAAATATTAGGAGTCGATTTGCTTAAGTTCAATTAGATAGCATGTGTTTTCCAAGTTTAAACCCTGAGATTTAACCTATTGCAATTAGTTGTAGAAAAATATTTTTATCACTAAAATTCTTGAATTAAAATCGATTTTGTGTAACTTTCCTTTTTTTTGCAAACTTGTAATACTTTTCAATTAAGACGAAGTAAGTTTCGTTAACGGATGACAATTCGTAAAAAACGTTAGTTCATTTATACAATAGCGCATGTTATAATCTTCAATATTGTAAATTTTAATCAGTTAACTTATTATATAAAATAAAAAAAAAATTATTTTAACAATATGTGTTGCACGTTCAAAAACAGTTTCTATTCTCAGAAAAAATCACTTCCACCGAGTAAATCATGACTTAAAAAAAGCTTAAATAAAAATCCCTTAAAAAAAGATAAAGTTAACAGTAAAGTTGAAAATCTTAAAACAAATTATCAGTAAATAATCGTTTTGTAAAAGAGAATCTTGAAATTAATGGCAAAAGCCAACGATTATCGAATTTAAAAATCAAATTGAATTAATTTTCTAAATTCTACAATTGACGATTCACAAAAAAAAAAAATATTAAAGAAACACCCTTTAAGTTTCAATACAATTATTTATTCTCATTGTGATTTACACTCTGTATAATTTCCAAAACAAGAGGTTGGAGGTTTAACATAAAAAAAACTAAAAGAAAAAATCTATAAAATCACAAATTACACACAGAGGAAAGAGTTTTTTTGTGACAAACGATTTTGTTGCCATTCAAATTTTGGCGATTGTGAGTATTTTTTGAAATTCGGTTGAAGTGACTGAATAAATATGGTTCTTATAAAAAATAATTCGGGAAAGAAAATATTATTGTGAATTAAATAACACAACTTTATATTTTGATATAAAACTTTATTAAAGATATAATTTCAATTGATACTCATTAAAATATAATAACTTAAATATAATTAACAGCTCAGCACTACTTATTCCTATATTCTCTTGATTTCTTGCTCTTCCAAACTTTTTCTTCTTATTTTCTTCTCAGCCGGAAACATTATACGTTTTGCCAATATGAACTAAATAAAACGCTTTAAGATTATTCTTATTAGAAATCTTTTTTTATTCAATTTGGACGTACCTTTTAACAAACTTGGTTAATTTATACCCAGTTTCATCGCTTCCTTGAGTTTTTGTTTTGTCAACTATAAAATCGTTTTTTTTTTTGCATTAATTTCTTTTTTATTTTTACTCAATGTACTGAAATAATTTAGTTGTATCCTCCAATTAACAGAAATAACAACAGTTAAGACATAAATTGGTCGAGTTAAGTTTTTTTAATGGTTTTTGCGACCGACTATTAAATACAAATATAATTTTTTTGTTTTCAATTTAGAAAATATCTGTTTTCTGTGTGCACATACATCATAAATCTCTACAAAGTTATTGAATAAAAATCGTTAGGCTTGCAAGAAAATTCTTTAAAAGAAATTTCAAATAAAAGAAGCTTAAAAAATGTCTTTAGTTATAAAAAAGTGCAAGTATCTTTTTATAGGTTTTTTCAGTAAAAAATAATTTCGTACTCATGATTAAATAATACCAGTTAAAAAAATTTCTTAATATAAAATCACAGAATTATTATAGTAAATTAAATAAACTTTAAAAATTTCATGTTAACTATCGCGATAAAATTATTAAATTCACCAACATTGATTATTGAAGGTGAAAGCACGTTTCGATGGCCATTTCGCTACTGCTTACTTAGCTTTTCAGAAAACTTCTTACTAACATTACTAAACTAAAGACAAAAATCAAGGCTCAAGCAAAACAGCAACAACCAACACTGATTTTATTTTTCTTATCCATTGTATACGGCTGACTTTTTTCCGGCTCTCTTAGACAGTTAAAAGATGATGAAAATTAAAATTAAAAGTATAAAAAATCGACTTCGAAACATACCCAGCAAAAAATTAGACATTACTTAAAAAGTACTTGCCATATAATGACTTACTTTTTGTGATTGTCAAATTTTGTTACTCGCTTACACAACACAATACATTATTTCGCAAATAAAGGAATTAGTAATTGAAGAAGTTCTTTAAATAAAAAAGAATACCTTTAAAAAAGTACTACTGTTTATTATTATTTCCTGCAATAATCAATGTATTCAATTCTCAGTAATTAAATATAAAAGGCATGTTTAAATCATTAGGTTGGTAATTTATTTGGGAAGTCCTTCCGCCAAAAATGCTTAATTCCACACTACATTGCCTTTTTTGAAATTTTTTGCTGGGTACAGAAGGACAAAAGGTCATCGAATATGAAATAAAAATTGTAATGCTAACAACTTTTTGTGTAATTTTCAATTGTATAACAATAGCGGTTCAAAAGATAGGGTCATATAAGTCAAATTAATTCACCTACAGGAACACGCTTTAGTTTTATTATACTTCTAATTGTTGTTAGTATTATAAACATTTTGTTTAAATTTCAGGTGTCTGAAAATAACGGTTTAAAATAAAAGGCCGAATTAATCAAATAACATCACCTATGAGGACGCCCTTCAGTTTCGAATTTTTTATTGTTGTCATAGCGCATTTAATACAGTTTTTCTTTTTTGGTTAGTTTCCACTGTCTTTCAAAAGAAAATGCAATACATAACACATAACATCACTTAATATGACACCTTTTAATTTTTAGTTTTAAATTTTATTATACTTAACGATATACATTCTGTGTAATTTTCCACTGTGTGTCTATAACGGTTCAAAAGTTAAGGCCATATACACAAATGAATATTAACTATGGAGGCACCCTTTAATTTTTAATTTGATAATTGTTGCTATAAGAGACACCAATAAATTTTAACTGCTTTTAACGGTTCAAAAGATAAGGTCGTACACTTGATACATTACCTTTAGGGACACTCCTTAATTGCTCCTTTTAAAAACTGATATATTTTGTTATGGTAGACATAGAAGAAAACATACAGTGCAATTTTTAAATATTTGACGAAACCCGTTCAAAATATAGTGCCATACAAATCATATATTAGTACACCCTTTATTAATCAAGAGTTTTTTTTATTTATTTTATTAATATTTTATAAAATAAGACTGCTAAAAAAGACTTCTTATTTCTAAAAAAGAATAACTTAGTTGGAAAGAAAAACCGCTGATTAACAGAAAAAGCTTCATTCCATAATGTTAAAAATATAAGTTTTTATTGAAAATCAATTTTAATTTGAGCCTAAAAATTTTACTTTGTTTTTGAAAAAGCACAAATTTTATTGTGGAGGGTACTTAAAGTTTTACACATTCAAGTAATTTAACTGTTGTCTTGTTGTTTTGTAAAAATATCAAAAATTTTGAGTCGCTGGCACATTCTTATACCAATCACTACAAAAAGTAAAAATTAGCAAGATTGGTCCATGTCCCTTGAGGCAGTGGCTAAACACCACGCCTACCCCAAATTTTTCCATATCATTTAGAACAATGAGGTGACATCAATAAAAAAAAATAGAAATGTAGATCGATAAAGATTTACATACATGATGAAGGGTATACAAGATTCGGCATAGCCAAATATAGCACTTTTATTTGTTGTATCTTTTTTATTAATTTCGAAAATTTTATGGGCAACAGGTGAATGAATGTATAAAGTACAAAGTAAGCATGTATAAAGTACAAACAGTTACTGTTATCGCATTATGTGGATACTTATTGTTACTGTTTTTGTGGAATCAGGTAATTTTAATTGTAAAACTCTTTGTTTCAAAGCGCTTAATTGCTTTTTTGCCTTTAGTGATTATTTTTGTTTTTAAGTACAAAAATAAAAAAAAAAATCATTAAAATTACATTTTGTATATTTTATTGTTGTTGAGCAATGAATTCTTTATAGCATTTACAAGTGGAATGTAGAATGATATAGAGGTTGACTCCATAAATTTTTTTGTCTTCAATCTATGAATACGAGGGCCGTTTTGTGCTGGTTCGCTTACAGATATGGTTGGCGTTTATGTAAAAAAAAGAAACAAGAATTGGCAACACTGTTTGTCTCTTCATTATGAGTAAAATTATTTACTACAGTAAATATTTCATAGAGTATGACATTAAGGGCAATGACGAAAATCAATGAATTTGCAATTGCTATTACTCAATAATTAATACACGGTTAGGTTTCAATTTGCCTGATCTGACCAGTATTTTAGTAGTCATATCTGAAATATTTTGCTTTTTATTCTTTTCTAAAAATTATAGAAGTTTTGAGGCACATGTAACGAAAAGCTTGCTTAGCTATGTACCTGCCTTATAATTTAGTGTTTCTTTGCTACAGCATCTCTTTCTCTTATCTGTTTAGATATTTGTTTTATTAAACTCAGTTAGAACGTTTTTTTGTTTTTAGCTACATTAAGTATAAAATTAGCTTGCTAGTTCTAAACCATTTTGGTATTATAACTAAATGAAAAATTTTAATTCGGCTTAAACCGACGGTTAGTAGAAATTAAGAACAAATATGTCTTACAATTAATAAATAGAATAACGAAAAAGACCTTCGGCTAACTAAATTAATATTAATTTCTTATGAGTATTAAACGTACATAAACTAAATAAGATAAATGCGAATAATGCTGATAACGGATCGTTTTTTACTAATGAGTTTAAAAATTAATTAAGCAAAACTAAAATTATTAATTTGAGAGTTAGGTTAAGTAGATCATCTAATAAAACTTTAAATTAAATTAATAAATTTATTTTCTGTAACGAATAATGTAAAAATAAATTTTTCTAATTTATTCCAGATTGAATAAATCTAGAAATAGCTTAAGAACATTTCGATTCTTTTTTTTGTCGATTTTTTGGGGTTTGACAATATTTAACATATTTTCTCGGTTTTTTCCTTCATATTCTTTATTTTTTGCTGGTTTCGCTTTTACGATTTAAAAAAAATTATACTGATTTAGCCAAATTTTTCCATAAATTTTGTTGATTTTACAACAAAATTATCTGGCAACATTGTTAACAACTAGTCTATCATGCTACATATCTATAACATATTTCCATATCGGCCTTGTAGGCTGGACTATTCGGGTAATATTTGTCATCAGAGTTTATCGAACTTGAGTCACTGCGATGTTTTAAGGTTTTTAAGTACTCATGTTTTAAGTCAAGCTACTGGCTTGCTGATTTCAGAGTCGCGCTCGCAATATCGCTCATAAGACTAAAACGCATAATTCTTATTTTATAATAATATTACACATTTAACAATGAAGATTTACTTTTTTTCCCAAAAATCTGTCTCTTTTTTTTCGATGTTTAATTTTTTTACAAACAGGTAAGAGTGTTTTATTCGGCTATACCCTTAACCAAGAAGCAAATATTGCGATGACAGAGAATTAAAAAATAAGAAAAAATAAAATTAAGCACGATATATAATTTTACAGGAAAAAATTATCGGCTCTTAATGGGATAAGCATTTTTAAGGATTTTCTAAAAGATCTCTTTAAAAGCTTTTAAGCGATACCCATATTGATATCTTAAAAAATATGATACACAATTGTACTTTTCTATTAAAAGTTCAGAGGCCCATAACTCGGAAAATATGGGCGAGCGACAATTTTTTCACTGGCATTTTTTTTTCTTATTTTTTAATTTTCTATCGCCTATAATTTTTTTGATTGGAGTTACTTTATTGTTGTAAATGATATGGAAAAACAAAAGGCAGGCGTGGTATTTTGCCCGCTGCCTCGAAAGACATTAACCGATCTTGCTGATTTTTAATAAAAAAATTTTCGAAACTAAGTCTGATCGATTGTCAGGATTGGTTTAAATTTTCTCTAGCTCATCTAGACATCGCTCGATCGACTCGGCTATTCTTATGCATAGCGGAGTCGATCGAGCGAATTTCAGAATTTATATACTTGATTGGGTCGAAAATGGATATTGTAGAAATTACACACGGAATGACAAACTTAAATGTAACCTTTTTCCACTTTTTGTGGTGAAGGGTATAAACACATTTTTTTAATTAAACCATTAAACTCATAAACATTTTTTTATCTTAGGAACATTATTAGAATTTTCACATCATTTCATAATTATTTGAAAATTTAAACGAGTAATAATAATATTAATTACACATAATTTGTGATAATTGTTTCACATAAAAAAGTAATAAAATAAAATAAAATAATGTTATCCATAAATGTCATAAAAATTTTCAACTTAATTACGCATAAAGAGTATTTTAACTTCTTCTTTTGACAGATGCTCAAAAGTTATTCCTTCATTTATGATAAATTCGTAAATTATGGTGAGTTGAGATTTACTTTACCTGATTTTCTCAAGCTCATAAAATTAAAGACGAGAGAAAAGGAATTTCAATGGATGTAAAATTTTTTCCTGTCAACGAATGAGTACAGTTGACTGTAAAGATTTCTTTAAAAGATAAAACGTAGGAACAATTTACGGAAGTAATAAAAGTTGTTTAATCTTAACAAATTTTTTTACGACTATAAAGGGAGAATATAAAAAATGTGTGATTTATTTGTGTGTATTTTTTTCTAGTGATGACAAAAGTAAAGATTTAAGTAAAAGAAAGTTAAGATATGAAACATGTAACAAATTATATCTCACAACTTTTAAAAAATTTTAAAGATTAGGAAGCAGTTCTACCATTAACCGGTTCTTTATTTTTCCAGTTAGGACTAATAAAGTTTTAATAATCTTTAATTTTTTAAAACATTAATAACAGGCCACCCACAGAATCGTGTTCAGTTCCAATTGTGAATTTCTCTCTTTCTTTTATGGAAACGCACAGCAAGCCGTGTTTCTGGAACAATGCCAAAGGACCTGAGAAAGGATGAACTTTTTCCTCCTTTCAACCTTAAATCTGTGTAGGTTTTTTTACTCTAAATATTTAAAGTTATTTAAATCATTCGAAGTTACTGCATTTGGAATGTTAAAAAAGCATTATAAGCGACGTTGCATAGATGTAGAATTTAAAACAATTTTTTAACTCTCGGTACTTAGTTAAGATTCCAAATTCACTTCTTTTTCTGCTCTTCATATATTTAATTGCAGCATTTAAAAGTATATTTCTTTAATTGTTTTTAAAACTTTTAGTAATAAAAAATGCTTTATAAATGGGATGATATAAAAAAGTTCCATTGGTGGTTTTTTAATGCGATCGTGATACATATTTTAAAAATTTTTTATTTATTTTATTTTGTATTTTATTTTTAATTCTTTTATGATAATTAATTTTACATTTTAAATTTAATCATTTTAGTTAATTGTTTTCTTTTTTATGACTGTTACTTGGGTTATTGTTCCAAAATTATGAGCGATAACAATATTTTTAATGTTAAATTTAAAACATGTTTAAATTTAATTAAATTTAAAACAAGTGTAAGTGTTGTAGTCAACATAAGTCGGCTTGGGGTTCCAGTATTTTAAATAATTTATGAAAGTCGATAAAAAAAAAACTACACGAAAAAATTCATAGTATTGTATCTTTATTTCGTTTTCGCTTCTGAAGCTAATATTGCTTTAAAAGTCTAGGAATAAAAAATCACCTCGAAAATTCGTTGAATTGCATATTATCAGAAGTGGAAATTATATCCCCTCACAGTGATAATAGAAAACGTGATTAGATTATATTTCTCTTTTCTGGAATGGAATTGAACGATGGCAAGCAGGTCAAGCTGAGTTGCAGGAAAAGGTATTAAATTGCGATGAGATGAAGAATTTACAAAAGAAGATAAAGAGTGCTTATTGTTAGTTGACTCCAAAATATAGAGTGTGTAATAACTAACTATAAAAACTAACTTTAAAAACTAATTCAAAACTAGGGATAATGACTTCATATATAGAGTCGACTCAGCCCTTCTACAGTACATCGTCCCATACCTAAAAATCAAAAAATCAGTCAAGACGAATTTCGATAAAATATATTTTATTTAAAGCTAATTTTCTGCTGATTATGGATTTTAGGTGCTTTAACAAATTAGTTGTCCAAACTCTATTTATTAAAGAAATTTTTAGCGCTTTGATTTTTTTATTATATTAAAATATAATGAATACAGTTGAAAAATAAAATTCTACATTTTTCTATTATTTTTGGCTACTTTGAAAAGCGTACTTATTTCAATAAAACTTTTATGGAGAATTAAAAAAAAATATGTATATAATAAAGTACATAATTTTTATTTCTGTGTTTGTAGCAATTAAAAGTGAAAAAAATATTGAACCATGTTCTAAGGGACACAAAATTGTATTCAAATCCATCTAGCAGTTTTTACGTAATGCCAACACAGATAGACAGACGGACGGACAAACAGGCAAAAGTTCCAAAAAAAAGTGTTTTGTATTCCATATCGATTACTATCTATGCCAACATCAAAATTTCCGAAAAATATATCATGTACGGAAATGACCCCATTACAATTTTATTATACGTATAGATTAAACTTAAAATTATTAAAACTATTAATTAAATTCAAAATTTGCAGTATATCAGTCTGTTTGTCTTCTCTATATTTTACTCTAATAAATCTACGACAACTGGTACTATTTTTGTATATTCAAGCTATGGGAACGACGCACTGAACTTATCTGAGTAATGGTATGGTAGAAGCTAAGGTCTTCCATTGGTTGGATTCTATACACTTAAAATTTTGGCAGGGGGTGGGTTCTTGCTTTTAAAAACCTCTTAAAAAACTTCTCTCAACTAAACTACTCCAAGTAATAACGCGTTTTGTATAAATGTCTTAAATATTTGTTCTTCCTTAGAATGACGCACAAGTAATGTGCCGTATGTTATAATACTAGAAGATCTGTGTTAAAAACGTTAAGCTAATCAATCGATGCAAACGTGAAAATGTATAATTATTTTTACATGTGAAGCTACAACTGGTTTAAGAACATTTGAATACCAGGCAGTAGTGTTTAAATGGGTTTTGGGGATTTAACATTTAGTATAAATATATAAATTTATGATTTAGAACCGTTCAGAGTTATACATTTGATGGAAGGTGGAAGGGTTTACCTGAAGAAGATCAAGTCATTTCAATATGTAATAGATAAAAGGTCAGGATGGGTGTTTCGTATCAGGAATTGAAAATAAAAACACCGATTGCTTTTATAAAATTCACTTACATAATTTACCCACAAACACATTAAATAAAAAAATTCTTTTATTTAAAGAAACGTAGAATGATGTAGCTCTCTAAGAGACAGAGAAGAAAATAATAATTAATTAAAGCCTTAAAAGATCAAATATGCTCACCAATGAAAGTTTTACCAAAACCAAAAATTTTCCGATTCTAATAAATTTAAAAAGTATATAAAAAGTGATGTTGACAATAATTTCTGTAACGACTATCAATGCTTTTGTAAGACTTTTAAACTGCAGAAATACACTGAGACTAACTTTAATAGCATACCCTCTGTAAACTAACTATGTGGTAACGTTTTTATCTTCATATTTGTATTTATCACTTTTTTGAGTAAACAAAAAAAAAAAAAAAAAAAAAAAAAAATTAATAAAAGCTAAAAACTATAGAAATAAACTGTTATATAATTTTTTGGCCATTTTTCTATTTTTTTGTGACTTAAAAACTGTGCGACACTTGAATACAACACAAAAAAAGTGCCGTACATAAATGTTTTGTTATTAAAAAATTTAATTTAATTTATTTTATTTGTTTTGAAAATATTATATTAAATACAGCAATCCTAATAGTGGGTTGTGCCTCTTTTATGTGTCAAAACTTTATAAATCCTGTTTGACATTAAATCGAGTTGAGTTGAGCTCCAGAAAAGTTTTATGACTTGAGTAAACTCTGGAACAGTTGAGTACTGATTTCCACCCTTATGGATATTTTTAGATAACCATCCCCATACATTTAAAATTTTTTTATGCTGTGAAAATACGGGGGCCAATTTTTAACTTCCATGATTTAGGCGCATTATGGTGTTGTAATATCCAGGGACAATTTTTTAAAGTCGGAAAAGCCATTGAAGCACTTCTAAGTAGAGTCTTTTAAAATGAAAGTTACATGTGCCCTAATATGAAATTGCTCCCTACTCCTCATACCATGAGACCTCCTGACAGGCTACGTAGACGATTCATTTGATACAGTTTTTTTTGCAGATCGTGGACCGCTAGGGCCTTTCAAATTAAATTTTTTTCTGATCCAAGAAAACCACACGGTGTCACTTAGTAGTCCAAGTCATGAGAGCGCGACAAAAACTGAGGCGTTTTTCTTGTGTTTTTCTTGTTTTTTTCTTGTTTTTTTTTTTTTTTTATTTTTTTATTTCCATCTTTTTTATTTACTGAGCTTTTGTAATAATACGCCGCTTAGTGGTTAAACATAGGTTTTCTTCTGTTGTTTGCATTATGTTCGGTATTTAGTCGTGCGAATTAGAAGCTTCTAGCAAAACACGTCGCTTATCTGCATGAGTACAGTTTTTCATGTATGTTGACTTATTGGACACAAATGATATTATGACCCACATAAGGAACAATATTATTTGCAAGACATTTGAATCGCCTCCAGAAATGGTAACATTTTTCAACTACATAAATATACACCAAAAAGTTTTTTCGGACAACGAGAAAAAAGATTTGCAATTAAAGCTTTCAATATTAATAAGCACTTGAAAGTTCTTAAAAAACATATACAAATATAAAATACTTTTAGAAATAAAACTAGTTACAGTACAAGCAAAATATAACTTTTTTAACGCTTTAATGGAATTAAATTAAAATAGTATTAATTTCATAGGGATTTTCGGGGGATACTAAATTGGTTCCTTGAGACTTTTGTAGTAAGACTTTTAATTAGGAGGTTATTTAAAAAAGGAACTTTTTTAGCCTTAAAAATATGATGCGCCTACTTAACACTGTTCTATACAAATAATATGCAACCGAAAGAAAGTAACAAAATTAATTAATTGTCTGTGCCGTCTAAGAGTTACTTTTCTTCAATAAAAAAAATTAAAAATACTAAGCAACACAGGCAGTTACATACTAAGATTATTATGTATGTTTTTAGTTTTAACAATAGCAATCCCCAGGAATGAAGTGATGAGAAAGAAGTGGTTAATTGTCAAAAACAGGGGTAAATTATGGCAACGAAAATCTCACGGACCCAGTGGAATATATAATTTTGGCAACAAATAGTCTCTTGGAGAACAATTCAAGTTCGAAAAATTTTTAGATGACAAAAATAAAAAACCAGGGTTATAAGTGTTTTCTGTTGCACGTATAAAAATTTAAACTTTTTAATTAAAAAAAAAATTTTTTTTAATAATTTTTTAACAAACCAATAAATAAGTAGCTTCCCTATTTATTGTAGGGCAAGCACTTAAGTGAAACAAAAACACATTGCAACAATTAACGAACATTATCTTACAAACAATAAAAACAAAAACTCCATAACATTTAAACTTAATTAAATTATTTGTCATAAGATTTAAGTAAAACAACAACAAAATAAAAGAAATGATACAAAAAAATAATTAAACTAATCCCCAGGAATGAAGTGATGAGAAAGAAGTGGTTAATTGTCAAAAACAGGGGTAAATTATGGCAACGAAAATCTCACGGACCCAGTGGAATATATAATTTTGGCAACAAATAGTCTCTTGGAGAACAATTCAAGTTCGAAAAATTTTTAGATGACAAAAATAAAAAACCAGGGTTATAAGTGTTTTCTGTTGCACGTATAAAAATTTAAACTTTTTAATTAAAAAAAAAAATTTTTTTAATAATTTTTTAACAAACCAATAAATAAGTAGCTTCCCTATTTATTGTAGGGCAAGCACTTAAGTGAAACAAAAACACATTGCAACAATTAACGAACATTATCTTACAAACAATAAAAACAAAAACTCCAACATTTAAACTTAATTAAATTATTTGTCATAAGATTTAAGTAAAACAACAAAATAAAAGAAATGATAAAAAAAATAATTAAACTAAAATGTAAGCAATACGTTTATAAATTAAAGGAAAAAAATTACAATTAAAACATTTTTGTAGCAAAAATTTATTCATGCACTGCAAACCAAAAGTGACTGACTTTTGCTTTCAATAAACAAGGAGGTCTATCATTTATGACACACAGACTTACACAGACTTAAATACAAACATAGGTTTTTGTAAAACATTCATCAGATTTTGTTACTTTATTGTTTTTGTCATTTTATAAATAAATATTTAACACAAAAAAAAAAAAAAACAAAATAATAACAAACTTGTTTAATGAAAGATCTCGATAACCTAACAAGATCATCAACATCATTGTCATCATCATCACCAGTGTATTTTATAGAATTTTTATATTTTAAGTGGATACTTTTATTATTGTTTATTTTATTTTTTGTTGTCGTTGTGTTTTAAATCTGGACATTTTGATGAATGTAAACTTGTAAGCATTGTTGTAAAACTTGTAAGCAATTATTAAACATAAAACCGAAAGAATACTTAAATAAAACATACCAGGAGATTACAAGTCAAGGATTTAAGAGATGAGTGTTATTATTTCGTGTTTGTGTGCAATTAATAGTTCTGTTTAAGTTCAGAATTGGGTAAGCAAAGGCACGGAAGTAAGTCAAGATTCCTTCAGAATAATTTCTAAGAGTTTTTTTCAGTGTTTTTCTAATTTTGTAATAGATATTTCGAAGCTAGACATAAGTAAGATTGCCGCTGAATTTATTCTTGTGAGGTTACATTATAATATCTAAAGAGATTTTCTACAAATTCTTACTCAGCCTTGTGTTAACTGTCACTGGGATTGCGATTAAGAATGAACTATTGATTTTAATTTCGCAGTCTATTAAGGCTTTATAATATTTCGAGTCAAAAGTCATTATGAAGAAAAGAAAAATTATGCCCATGCATTGTGTCGATCCCCTTTATTAAAGAGGCCATAAAATCCCTTTTGCAATCATAATAAGTCTAAAAAGACTCGAAATTTAGAAATCTTATTTTTTTAATCGGGTCTGCGCAACAAAAAATAATTTGCGCTGAAAGTAAGCTTTACAAAAAGGCATTGAGATACTGGTTATTGGGACACGTTTCAGTTTTCGGT
Source organism: Cistogaster globosa (assembly GCA_937654795.1). Classification (NCBI taxonomy): domain Eukaryota; kingdom Metazoa; phylum Arthropoda; class Insecta; order Diptera; family Tachinidae; genus Cistogaster; species Cistogaster globosa. Next base: position 27,101,390 of record OW569404.1, read on the forward strand.
ATTCAGAAATATTCCTTATGATGAGGTTGACATTAGTATATTATTAGATCTCGTCAGTACACCAGGAGTTGCAATTTTTTTGCTGTTGATTTGTTTTTAAGAATATTTGGTCTGGGTAGCCCCAAACAAATGATGCTAAATATGTGCTTTAAAAGAATTAATCGGAAATCACATTCTTGCCCTCAGAGAAGCCTAAAATTCTCTAATATCGTACAGCAAATCAATAGAGAATTGATAGCGTCCTTGCTGTCTCTAATGTTTCCCCGCCGGGCGTACTACAAGTCTGGCAGAGCTAACCTAAGTCCAGACATAAGTGCATTTGGGTTATAAGGGAACCCAGTCCACCGATGTGCAGGCACTAAATCTGGATAGATAAGTTACGTAGTTGTTGAAGGACTAACCAGTATCCTTAAATAGAACCGGTAGCCCACACAGGAAGCCGACAATATCTGTAGACGCTTCTTGGTGAGGTTCTTTCGGGGTACGCGTGGTGGCTGTTGTTAAAGGTCGGCGTCCGCAGGGAAGGTGCGGTGCAGGAGTTATCTCCAGAAATCATAGTTTTCTTGAAAAAATAAGAATTTAGAAAAGGTTTTAATTTTCATATACCCAAGATTTGCTTATTTAAGGCATAGCGACGCCGCGTCCAAAAACTGTATAAAAACCGTCTATACCTCTACTATAACTGTGAGAACCTTTAGTGCAATCGCCCGTTTAGAAAATATGGATTTGTTTTTATTTTTTTTCCAAACTCTCCGGTGTGCGCTACCATAGCAACCTTTTTTTGCCACAGTTATAATATTATTTCCTGTTTCCTGAAAAACATACAATTTTTTAATAATATTATTTCCTGTTTCCTAAACATTATCTGTTAAAGACCGGAGTTCCTTCAGAGACTAATTCATACATATCTTGGGAAACTTCACGATCCATTCCTGTAAGATTTTTACTGTTGTGGCGATCTTGTGGCTGTCAGCCGACTTTCTTAGAAGATTTTGATTTAGAATCATTATTACGAATGTGAGCAGCTGAAGTTAGTTGGTCAATTTAAAATCGGTGTGATCTTAAGGGGTGTAGACATGACTAAAGTTTGAATGTTATTGGTGTCAGCATTAACTGGTGTATAGAATATAATATTTTAGCATTGACAAGTAGTTCAATCTATGGTGATCACAGTATTTTGTACTGCTTAAATGATTCGAATGATAAAGATTTTTAGTATTTTTAGACAGTCCATTGCACAAGAATACTATTTATGGACCGCTTTAACTTTCCTTTACTTTAACTTTCCACACTTTAACTTCCTTTCAGTACTATTTTTTTTGTCATGTTTTATCGAAATAAAAATTGAATATAACTTGAACTTCAAAAAGAAATAATTAATTTACATAACGTTTTAAGTCTTTAACTAAGTCTTCAAATCTCTTCAAAACTTAAAAAAAATCATAAACATACATATTCAAGCCCTTTAGTTCTCTCCAATAATTTTAATCTTACAATAAACTTGATTTGTATTTTTAACTTAAGATTTAAGTAAATAATGAACTCTAAAACAAAAGAATTTACAAATACATAATTCTACGAACTGTTCTCTCTGATGCTGATAATGTTTGAAATATAAAAATTTAAATTACTTCAACTAAATCATCTTGTGGATGGAGATTAATTTTGTTACCTTGTTTTGTTTTCATGAACTTTTAAATTCGATATTGAGCATGACTAATGTTTAAAATTTACATTAATGGTTTGTTTCACAAAAAAAAAAATGATAATAACGTGCTAAAAATTCTACCATGTTCACATTTTTAAGGATTTCAAGCAACAAAAATCAAATAAAATATTATACCCACCCAGCCAGCTGGTGCTGATGCGAGTAGCAGTTTTAACCATTGCGTTTGGGTTAATAATGTGTTTGTCTTTAAGCGACGTGGCACTAAATTCTCGTTGACATTTTGACAAATTTTCAAACTACCAAAAAAATATTTTACTTCTTCTACATTCGTAACATACGAACTAAATACATACGCGCTCAGCATGTCGCCACTGGTTGTGCGCCTTTTCACAATACGAAATTTGATCATGTGCTTTTATTTTGTTCTCTCACTCTTTTTTTTGAAGGAAGTAAAATAGACCGCCTAAGAAATAATAGTAACGCTCATTGATACGATCATTTTTAATCATTGTTTTTCTGTAGCATTTTAACTTTAATTATTCAAATTGAAAGCAAAATAAGGTGTTCAAATGTTTGTTGTTGGCTTAAGCTTAAGCAACATTTTAATCGTAGACAGTGGTTTGAAATTATAAACTTTGACTTTAACAGAGTTAAATTAAAAGCGATTAAAAAAGATTATTTATCTTATAGATATGATGTCGAAAGTGGAGTACACAGTCCTTTTATCTGCAATGTCAGCTTAGTGTTTTAGCACTATTTATTAGTGCCTTTTAAAATAAACGATGCCCTTTAAAATAAAGTGCTTATTGCCACTTAATGGTTTTTTTACATTAAGGAGAGAAACTATTTTTTAGTGTTTTTATACCCTTCACCACAAAAAGTGGAAAGTTTGTCATTCCGTTTTTCATGTCTACAATACCCATTTTCGACCCCATAATGTGTATATATTCTTAGTGCTTATGCATGGAGAAGTCGATTGAGCAATGTCCGTCTATTCGACGATGTTAGTGTTGAAATCAACTTTGCCAGGGCACTAGATGAGCTGGAGAAAATTTAAATACGCTAATCGATCAGACCTAGTGTCGGAAGAGGTGCTTTTAAAAAAGATCAAGATCGGCCCATGTCCCTCGAGGCAGTGGGCTTATCACCACCACTGTAAAACAGAACAAAACAAAAGTTATTGAACACATTTTGAGCAGCCGCGTTGGCTGATTTATTAAAAGTGACTGGTTTTTAGTTACACAAAAGATCATGAGTTCAAATCCCATCGCAGCCTAGAGTATAAAAATAATTGTTGTTATTATTCAAAATGTATGATATGTTACAAGACGAATTAAATGGTTAACAGGCAGTTCAGACCAATTGGAAGTCTTGAGTAGAAAGGTAAAAAAAGAGAAATGATGTTGTTACACTGTAAAACGTTTGTTTTAATCTCGCTGACGCCAAAGGTGCTGACTGCCAGATAAAATATCCTTGAAGGGAAAAGATAAAGCTTCAAGGAAAGTAACATATGGTGCATCTGTTTCAATTACAACTGTGTCTAGTATGCAGCCGGTTGCAATATTTAAATTTCCTAACCATAAAATATTTAAGGCATTAATAGTGTCATTTCCTTTAGTTTTTCTAAGAATCTTGAAGTATAATCATGGTTTTGATCAGCTGCATAAAGTTGAGAAGACGTATTGATTCCTTTTGTGAAGACGAAGAGTAAAAGCTTTTCAAAATAACCCAAATAGGCCAAGAGATGAGAAAGAAAATTTTGAGTAAATTCTTCTCACTCAAGTGCTCTTAAAACAATCATAAACGAGATTTCTTTTTAGAAATCAATTTAAAAATTTTATTATAATAAAAAAAAAATCCTGAATTAAGTTACCAGGTTTGATTAAAGCAAAAGTTCAAAATTCAGGGATTCAAAAGTTTGTTCACGATTTAAAAGATTTTGTACTTGATTGAAAAATAACGAACTTTCTCAATTTTGTTTCGGTATATGCTTCGTTTCTTGATGAATATAAGTTCCCCAACTAGAAAAGGAAGAGAACATCTCTAGAAATAGTAATAAAGAAGAAGAGCTTTAAAGTTGTGGTAATTGCAAACCAATCTTACTGTGAAATGAGAGAGGTAATGTTTAGATCGTTTTGCAATGGTTTTACTGTAAATAAAGCCATACGGTTGCGAAGCCAGATTCCTTACAGATTTTCTTACAGCAAAATTAAATAAAATGAGGTGCGGCGACGCATGCGGATTTTATTGACATTTTTATATCCTTCACCACAAAAAGTGGAAAAAGGGTATATCTAAATTTGCCATTCCATTTTTATTATCTACAATATTTATTTCCGACCACAAAAATTATATATATTCTGTGTCCGTCTGTGCTGAAATTAACTTTGCCTGGGCAATAGATGAGCTAGAGGAAATTAAAATACGCCAATCAGTCAGACATAGTATCGAAAGAAGAGCTATTGAAAATCTGCAAGATCAATCCATGTCCCTCGAGACAGTGGGAGTTTGGAACAATAAAGTTACTTCAATTAAAAAAAAAAAAAATATGGAGTAAAAGTGAATTAAAAAACACGAGAAAAACATCATCTTTCAGGAAACATTCAAATTTTTAAAAAATGTTTAACCTCTTAAGAGCCGATGGAATTTTTATGTAAATTTAAATATATGAAGTATTTAAAAAATTTTTAACTCTCTGTTACTTTTTTGATTGGAGTTACTTTACTAAACTATATTTACATAGCTGGTGAAGGGCGTATAAGATTCGGCATAGCCGAATATTGCACTCTTACTAGTTTTATTATTTTTTTTTATTAATTTTTTATTCGTTGGCAATTAATTGAAAATTTATTGTTTCTTATTTTTTCTTTTTTTTTTAAATACAAAAATTTTTTGTCAACATGTTGAAGGAAAAAAATTTTAAGTTTATAGGTTGAGAGAACACAATAACATTAAAATAGATTCTGATTTCGGGCGGATTTGTTGAGCGTTTTACATTGTCAAAGCTTTATATATAAAAAAAACAACCGAAACCGCAACCATGAGGTTGTAATTCTACTTTAACTGAAAGGCAGCTTATGCTTTTTTAATTGAAGGAAACAAGACACTATCAGTTTACCTATATTTGTTTTTCGGAACTTTGGCAACTGCTTATATTTAATTGATGCAGTTTTGAGAAGCAAGAAGGAGAGTGAAGGAAAATGACAATAACCAAGTTATATAAGGAAGTTGATAATAATAGGTTGCAACCATTATGTAAGAAATGCAAAAAAATTTTGCTTTTACCAAAAGCTTATTTAAAGATCTAAAGCTAATGGGATTAAGTTTAAAAAATTCTGTCAGTCAACTCAGGAAATATTAGTTTACTGTTTTTCTCGTTGTACATTGCTCCCAAAATATCTATGTCTAAATTAACGATTCTTTCTTCAAGGTCAGCTTGCTAGAATCGAAAAATTAATAGTTTGTTATGGCAAGTATTCGATTTCGGAAAGCCCTTAATGAAGCTGTCCATTTTAAAATAACAACAACAAAAAAATCTATTCAATTCAACGTTCTTCAGGAGTTAATTTTTCTATTCCTTTTGTTAATGTATTATATACCTGTCAACATAATGATGTACGTTCATGTTATGATATAATGTTTACTGAATCGTGTATAGCAATATGCAAAAATAAGTTTGATTTGTTTGGTGCAGCATGTTAAAATTAACCCGAATGCTTACAATACTCTTCTGTAGAAACTTTATTTCATTTATAATGACATGGACAAATCAATCGAAAAGTAAACTCATTTTAATTTTTTTAAGTAACTGCTTCTAATTAATACACAGAAAAAGCTTTTGTATCTCTTTGACTTTTTATTTGTTTTCAGATATAAATTTAATTTAATTTTTCATTGACACACTCATATATTTAATTAAAAAATTAATACAAAACTTTCTAAATAAATATTTATTTGAATTAATTATATATTAAATTAAAAAGGAGAAAATAATTTTTTAGTTCAAAAAGAATAATGAATTAATTAAAAATTTAATAAAACTTCAAATTGTCAAAACTTTTTTCTGTGAAACATTAAAATATCTAAGAGTTTTTTTGCGAATATATTTCTATTCACATCACTGTCTACACGTTTGTTTGGTTCATTGGCTGACCATTTTGACGCAATTTTAATGTGATGTGTTATCGGTTTTGATCTTGACATGTGTGACTATTTGTTACCATAAAAACAACTATTTTAAAAGTAGGGTCATAAATATGTTTTTAAACTTTAAATCGATTAACTATTTTATTATGAAAAAAAATATTGCCAAATTTTTCTTTTTATAGATTTAAGTCTTAAAAAGTTTATGATTTAAATAGCAATTTTAGTTTTTTTTTTCTTTTTTGTTAATTAATCTTAATTTAAATGATTTTAAGGTGTAACATTGAAATTAATGTTATCATTTAGTTTGGTTTATACCTTTCCAATGGGCGTTTTAAAAAAGAAAAATGATTTTGTAGGTGTAGAATGTTTTAATATTACAGAAAAGTTTTAAATTTTATTATGGGTTTTGTAGAAAATAAAAAAGTGCTTCGGAATAACACCACTTTTATAAATCAATGTAGAATTTACTTATTTTTTTATAAATTTTATTTTATAACCTTTATTTTATAACCGTATTTGGATCATTTTTGTTTGTTACTTTGGTCTTCGCAATATTTTAATAGTAGGAATAATAAAAATAAAAGATTTAGCATTTTTTTTAGAAATAAACAAAATCGATGAGAATGTGCGATATGCTAGATAATTTAAGTTTTGCTTATTTTTTAGTTGCTTTTTTTTGTATTGTTAAAATTATTCAAATAATTCTTAAAAATACAAAAATTTGAAACGACTTATCCCAGAAATAATCAAACATTTTTTTAAAATAATTTTAATTACTTGTAGTTTATTCTCTTTTTTTTATAACATAAAGGAAACATTTAGTTTTAATACTGACTTAATAATTTATTATTTACAAATGTGTGTGTATTTGTATATGTATATATGTAAACGTATTTGTTATTATTTAACTGGTTTTCATTAAATTGTTTTCTTTACTTTTTAGTTTAATAATAATCCCAAAATATGTTTCTTTTAGAACTTTTTTTTTTTTTGTAACGATATTTTTATTTTATAAAATAAGCATTTGAAGGTGATAGTTTTATTTTTCTTTTATTATGCAATATTTATTGTAAATAGTGTTATTTATTTATTTTTATTTAAAAGCGTGTTTTTTTAATTTGTTCTGTTACAGTTTGCAGCATGTGGAAGGAACAATGGACGAATAATTTCTAGAGATAAAATAATAATGCAAAAGTGATGCGTAATTAAAAAAATATTTGTATATTAAATCATACACTGAATATATTTCATGCAAAATAAATTCAAGTCTAAGCCGCTTTGAGCATAAAAAATTTTTATTGAAAAGTTCAGACAAAATGTGAATAAATTTTTTAACAGTGCTAAACATTATAGAACTGTACAGTAAAGAAAGTGCAGTAAAGTAAAATAGAGTGCATTACAATATAATTCATTTTATATATATGTAAGTACTAACAGTGCCTACGGCTTCGTCCGCGTATCATTTGTAATTTTCTTAAAATTATAATTTGGAAAAATATGTTTTTAAACATTTGTTGTAGGGTTCTGTAAACAGTTTTGAAAATTTTCCATTTGCAAGAAAATGTACGAATAAAATCGGGTGCTTTCACATTTGTATCTCTAGTTTCTCTACGGAATGACATTTTTTATAAAAAAAAGTATCCCATATTTGAACCGAAATTTCACAAAATTGAACCGGCTTACAGTAAAGTAAAATATTTATTTAAATCGATATGAATTTGTATATAAAATTAAATGAGAGTAACTTTATCTTATATAAAATTAATTACATGTTAATCAAATTGTATTGATTCGAATTAAATATTAACCGATTCATAAAGTAAGAAAAAAAAAAACAACTTAATTCTGCAACATCTGTTTAATAAGAATTGTTCATGCAAATAAAATTTTAATATTTTTTTAAATATATTAAACTTAGTGGCGTAAGCTATAGATTATAGAGTTTTATAGTATAGAGCGAAATGGTTCAAGTGAATCGGTTCATATGCAATCTTTAGAATGGGGAATGATGTAACGACAAAAAGTGTTGGGATTAATATTAAACAAATTAAATTATTTTTCAAATCTCACGACATCGACTGACATCAGTTTTTTAAACACATCATCTATATGAACCGACTTACATTGAAATAAAAAAATATAATCCAGTTAAAAAAAAAATAATGCAAATCAATCAAGTCTTATGAACTGGAAGATATTAAATCGATTAAAACAGAATCTTATACAAATTGCATAAAAAGGTTCTTACATATTTTTGTTAATAGTTTCTCTATTAAAAATCTTAAATCTTGAATAAAATTCGGTGTATAAATTTCATTAACCAGAGCCATATGTGATGTATAAAAAAATGGAAATTTATTTCCAAACGATAACAATAAAATATAATGGCATATTAACCAGTAAATGTTCATATAGACTGTATAGACTTTAAAATATTTTTTGTTGATTTTATTGAAACATAACAATCAAACGTATGAAAAATTTGAATTGGTTAAAAAATCAATTAAATCCATTAAAATGAATTAAAGAAGAAATTAAAATTTGGATATAAATTTTAAATTAGGGCATGCAGCATAAAGCGGTCCATAAGAAAAAGTTAATAAAAAATTCTAAATAAAAATTAATTTGCACTAAATGGCATTAAATATGCCACAATAATACTGAATAATATTCATAAAGAGCTAATAAGACTTTTAAAAGTACCTTGCAAAACGAATCGATTCATACGGCAGACTTTTAAATTTAATTCCCGTAATTTTAATATTTTTTTTTTCAGTGTATGAAATATAAAAATAAACTTAAAAAGCTTTTATAATTCCAACTTAATGTTTTTATCACATTTATTAAGCAAATCATATTGAGAAATATAATTTTGTAGTTTCCTTTTTAAGTTTAATATTTTTTCTTCTAATAGATTTGCAAACTAAATTTTTTGTCTATTGTATTTTGTTTTCAACCATTAATTTTTAAGGTGTAGTAAATTACTAAAAAACTAAGGTAATGATGATCTTCTTAAACTTATTTTTCAGTTTTTTTGTTGTTGTTTTTTCTAACTACTACAACTCTAATTTCAAATGTATTTATTTAGTAAAAGGTTTTTAAATTTATATTTTTTTTTGTAAAGTTATTTTTTGAATGTGTTTTTTACTTTCTCAATAAAATTTCGTTTGTATATTAAGTCACTTTAAGTTTTACTCTTTTCTCTTACATTTAGCTTTAGGTTGTGGTTAGTTTTGGGATTTTATAATTAAATTTAGGTTTTAAGTACTTGAGATTATTTTTTAAATAAAGAAATTGTAATAAAATAATTAAAAAGTAATAAAAAATTAAATTTAAAAATAATTTTAAAACGCTTTAAAATTTAATTTAAATATAAAAAAATGAATATAAAGGGTGTCTCAATAATTTTTTCACTATTTATCTACTGATATGTTGGCAACTCTATAAAAATTATGGAATAACTGACGAATAAAGATGCCAGATATAGAGGGGATTTAATTTTTTTGTCACCATTTTTGCACAAATGTATTGGCAACTCCAAGAAAAAAATAAATTGACAGATGAGGGTTTAGATTATTGAACACCTTAAAAAGGCTGCCAGTTTTTCAATCATAATCGTGAATTCTTTAATGTCTTTCTCGGATGTAAGAGGTATTAAATTTGAGGTAAAATTACGAAAAAAAATCTGTCACTCTTTAATGCAGGTATTAAGCTGCCGGCTTTCTTAACAAAATTTAATTATGTACTGCCTTCTTGTGGCAAATATAATTTTTTTTTACATCGTACGATGAAACACCTTTTATTAATTTATATGGATTTAATTAAAGTTAAAGGTTTATTCCAAAAACTTAGATCCCCTCATGCATTGAAGTGGCAACTGAAGTCATAAAATTATTTAGTCATAAAAGAGGTGTCGTTCAAACCCTAAACGTCATTTGCTGGAAGTGTTTTGTTCATTCATAACCCTACTCAGTGCAATTTACTAATTTATAAAAGAAGATTGTATTTTCTGTTGCATTATATTCTGCGATAATCTTAAGCCACCCTTGAGTTTAATTATAAAACTGATAAAGAAATTTTAAATCAACATTAAAAAACAAAAAAATATCATTAAAATTTTTAATTTTTCGAGAAGAAAATTTATCAATTAAAAACTCCGATCCATGGCGCAATAATACAAGGTGAATGCATAAGCTTTTACGTGTATTTTGTTTTCGTAAAATCCTGTTAAGCTGTCAAAATTGTCTGGCAATATGTGTGTATGTATTTCATATTTTTAAATGGCTTTCTTATTTTTCACAAATACAAACACACATTGCCAGACGTTTTTGACAGCTTAGCAAGCTTTTACAAAAACAAAATACACATAAAAGCTAAAACATATGTTAAACGCATGATCTAATGCAGCCACCTGTTCAATGAGCCTTGCTCCGATCATTAAAAATGTAATATTTTCTTGAGTATATGGATACAAAAATGATTTGTTTTAGAATTTAAGTTTATTTACAATGCCGCTGAAGATAACACAAGCCACTTCTTTTCTCTAAAAACTACCGGAAGAAGAGCTGTGTTGCTGTTGTTGCTGTAAATGAGCTGCGGCTGCTGCTAATAATGCTGATGAGGTGGTTGATGTATTCGCTAAATTCATTGCCGACGATGGTGTAGCCGTTGTTGTTGAGAAAGGCATTGACGCCGTTGTGCTTACTGACGGCGGTGATCGTACTGCAGGTTTAATATCTTCAATTTTGATAAGTTGTTCGATGGGTATAAGCGATAGTTCACCACCTGGTTGAGGCATGGGCGGCAATTTTGCTAAAGCCTAAAAAAAAGTTATTGAAACAAATTTCATTACATATGTATATTGTTTGGAAAAAGGCATAAATAAATTATTTACATATATGAAGCAAAAACTTTTATTTTATTTAGAGTAATGTAGATATATCGCGACACATCGGAATAATGCATATCCATTAATTCTTTTGAAATACCTCAACGTCTAGACCATTTTGTATAAAATTACTGTACAGTTATTATAAAGTTCGTAGTATTTTGCTGTAAGGAATTTTGAGCACTTGCTGCAAGAGTGACACATCCCGCAAAAAATTAGTTAAATACCTTTTAATTTTTTTTCTACTTTTTGGAAGCCATTAAGATATTTCTATACCCTTCACCACAAATGGAAAAGGGTATATCTAAGTTTTTCATTCCTACAATCCATTTCTGACCTCAAAAATTAAAAATATATTCTAACTCCTAAGCGTAGCGAAGTCGAGTGAGCTATGTCCTTCTATTTGCCTATCTTCGTGTTGAAAATAACCTTGCAAAGGTACTTAATAAGCTAGAGAGAAATTAAATACACCAATTGATCAGTCATAGTTTCGAAAATGGTTTCTATTGATCAGCAGGATTGTTCTATGTCCTTCGAGGCAGTAGACAAAATAGAACAACTGCCCCTAATTTTTCCATATCTTTTTTAACATTTGCTTATATTTCTCCATGTTGTTGTTGTTTATAAGAAAAAATTAATAAAATTAAGTTGGGAAAACAACCCTAAGCTAAGCTTTCAATTTTCGAAAAAAAACCTAGTTTTGAACAGAAAAACTTTATAGTAGAAAACAATTTCTTATGCCGATTTTTATTTAAACTATTGAATGGAAAATCTAGAACATGGTTCATGTCGTTATACATCTATGGTAAAGGGTATATAGGGTTCTAGCACTCTTACTTATTATTTGTATAAATAACATGCTTGAAAAAAAAACTTAGTTTTTTGTTGCGACAGAAGTTTATCACTTACAAAAACTTCTTCATCCTTAACTCAGAAAAAGAGAACTTTAAGTTGGGTCCCTCGCTGCAAAGGCTCTATATGTAACCTTATTGAACTGGCCGAACTACGACTTCTATCTCTTTGAATTGGCTACTTGTTCTTAAAAAAAATATGGGGCCTTTTAAAAAATAATTTAAATATCAAAAATCAAGTAATGCATAACCATAACTTAATTCTCAGAACAAGGACTCTCAATCATAGTTTTACCTTTAAAGATGCTTAAATTTGTCATAGCGAAAGATGTAAGAAAGTAATTCTGTACCAACAACCATCAGCACTGAAAGCATAGGAAGGAGAAGAAACATTGAAAATTGTTCAATATTAAACCGAAATCAATGGAAATTAGCAGTGTATTTTTTTATTCAGGATTTGAACCGTGGATATTATAAATGTATTAAAATTTACTTTTTTATTTACAAATGTTTGCGGACGTTTTCCAAAGAAAACAAGCAAAATTAGACGCCAGCATAGTGGAATGCTGCATTTTCTGAAATGCTACATTCTTCATCAAGCATTCCTTGCATTCCTTGCATCTATCTACCTTAAGCTAAAATAGTAAATTTTATTTCATTTATAATATTCACGGTTCAAATCCTGATAGGGAAAAAACTTACAAAAAATTAAAAATACGCAAGGCACAGCGAATTAACTTAACAACAGTTAATATGACACTAGAATATCATCTGTAATGTTGTAAAGAAACAAGTATGACAGACTAAAAATAAAAATTGCATTTGTGGCCATACCGATGGTTTGGTACAAAAGCAAAAACAAATGTACAAAAATGAGCTATAGAGAAACCAACAAAGAAATGCTTTAGGTGTGTGTGAACTTCGTCCAACCAAATTATTATTAATTAGTTGGTTAAATGGATAATGTTTACAATGTACACAACCTAAGATAGATAGATGCCAAGAATGCTGATGCATTTAATTTTTTTTTTTTTTTGGAAAACGTCCGGAATCATTTGTAAAGAATTTTTCTTTCTAAAAGTTTTTAGAAATTAAGTAAGTAAATGAACTTTAAGCCAACAAAGTAAATTTTAGATGCATAACAAAAGGTCCTGACTTTTGAAAGTAAAAAGAATATTACTCTCTGAATGTGACAAAGTTGTCCGAAATTGTTGGAACGCAAAAAACCACAATATAACATTTTAAAATACTAATGGTGCTGGCTTACTTAAATAAATTTTATTCTAGTGCTTTCAGACTCTTAAAATGAAAAATATTTTAATAACCAAGCATTTTATTCATTGCCAACAACTGTAAACAGTGATTAAATATAAGCTGAAAAAGTTAAAAGGCAGTTATTTGATTTATACTTTTTGCAAAATGGAAAGCCAAATAACTATTGCATGTTCTTCTAAAACATCACATCTTCTAAGTATTTATTAATTTTTCCCCATCAGAATCTTCAGCAATTAAGTCCCACACGTCGTCTTGATCAGACTAACTTGATTTGTCTATGACTTCTTTTTCTTTTATTAAAGAGACTGATAAATATCCACAAATATATGTACAAGTACTTATAACTTCAAGTTTATTTGAAAATCATCCATTTTGCCTTTTAAGTAAAAACTTTATATATTTATTTAAAAATTATTTGATTTTTGAATGTAAAGAAAAAACAGCTAATAATTTAATTCTAGTCCGAACTTACCTAAAGAAAACGTTCGGACAATTTTGTACAGAAAATGAAAAAATTTTACTCCCTTATCTTCTCTCAAAACTTTACAAAAATTGTTATCTGGAAAGTTTTAGGACAAATTTGCACGAGTTCGGACTGTTTTGTTATGCATCTGAAACAGACCTTTTGCTTCATTGTTTTATTGTATTATCGCAAAATAAAATACATCAGGTAAATTCTTTTATACTGCATTAAATTTCGATCAAGGAAGTGAATTCATATTTGTTATTATTTATTTCATCATCTAAATACATCACGACCAGTTTTGCACGTCCCTAAATGAACCACAGAATATTTATAATCACCATTCTCTCAGACGTACTTTCAAGAGAGGTGCAATCATTATTTGCATGTCTTTTGAGGCAGCGAAACACCACGCCTGCTTCTACTTTTTCCATATCTTCTTTTCAACTTTCATTTGCATTGTTACAAGTGATTGTTTATGAAAAATATAAATGAAAGAAAATAAAAACATTGGTAAGCTTTTACCTGATGCAACAAGCTGAGACAACAACCCTAAAATAACCTAACATTTTCGGAAAAAAACTTTTTTTGAACAAAAAACCTTATGGCAGTACAGAATTTCTTAGGTCGATTTTTATTTCAACTATTTAATGGGAAATCTGCAGTATGGTAAATATGGTTGTAAAGGGTGTATAAGATTCGACATAACCGAATATAGCACTCTTACTTTTTTATATTATAACTCACCACTAACTAATAAAATATCTGAAATCTTTAGAATTTTCCTTTAAGCGAAAGCTCGGCTTACTGAGAGCTTTGGTTTCGCACTTTCCTTTGAATGTATTATTTATATTCTTAAATGAAGGAGATCCCAGAACTGACCCCCAGGTAACTAATAAACAACTCAAGTCGACCCTGAATATCTTCATTATATAAAATTATCTATAACACTGGTCTAGATCAGACGTCGCCACCCAGAGATCGCGCTTCAAATAAGAATATAATGGTGGTTTTGCACACACACACACTCTTTTAATAGCATTTAAATATACACTGAACTAATGCAAGAGATTTTTTATTAGGTAAAGGTGTGTTTACATTATGTGTACAAGTCATATGGAATGTCAAAATTGCTATCCATATGCATGTCAAAATCAGTGTTTAACATACGTTTATAATTTTTATGTTCAAACTTGCATATGTTATGTACATATGACATAACCTCTTGTCGTCGAAAAGAAAACATAAATACTAAAAACAGTGATATCAACTATTCAATTTTTTTTGCGATAACTATTTAGAACTTTACGATTTAAGTTTAAGCACAAGGCTGTCTTTCCTTATAACAATTGCTAAAATAGATCCGTTCCCATACTTTTCGTGTAATGTTCGATAAAATGAGAGTAAACAGAAATTAATCTCAATTGAAGAAATAAATGCCCAAAAGTACGGGAAGAAAAAAAAAACAAATTTTTATCCTAAAACAAGATGTCAACCAAAACAAACATGCGTTTGTTTAAAGTAAACATGAAAACATATATTTTACATGTTCTTAAATTTATTTTAATATTTTGTGGGACAAAACTTGTGAATAATACTTTCGGAGGACATTTGCGTGCATGAAATATAGAATTTTTTGTATTTGCTACTGTTTACTTTTTAACCAGCTGATTGTTTTTCAGCTTACAAAATATAGCGAAAGAAAAAGTCTGGGCTGTTTCGTGCAGAAAGAAGAAGAATTTTATTATCTCCAAAGCTCTCTATTCTACTCAAACTTGTAGTACGGGAACAGCTTTCGGTAACATTGTGATCCCGCGGGATCAAAAAATTGAGTACGGGAACGCACCTAATGTATAGTAGAGGTCTGCACTTAGGTACTTGGCTATGTTCGTTTTAAAAAACACAAGCTCCAAATTACAAGTTCTCAAGTAAATGGCGTAGTTCGTATAGAGTACATCTTACAAATGTATTTTCACATTTGAAATTGTTAATCACCCTAATAAAGAAATTAGCAGACAATTCTTGCAAGTGTTGATAAATTGTAAAAAAGAAAATCATTACAAAAATTTCCATTGGAGAAAGGATTGTTGTATACAATTTCATTTTTAGGATTTTTCTAAAGTTTTCGTTACCTGAAGATGCACACACACCTTTTATATAACAAAAAAAAGCAAAGTATGCTAAAATAATTCAAACGTCTAAAAAACCAACACATGATTATTAAAAACCAATAAAAGCTTAATATATAAATTTTAAAATGATTATTTTTTCCCTTTAAATACATACATACAAATGCTTAAAAGTAATTAGTTAAATACACGTCGCACTAAAAATAAAGTGATCATGATTTTTGAAGTACACTTCCACTAAGAAAAAAAAAATGAGGAAATAAGGGAAATAATTCAGATTTTAATTCATTTTTTACTATATACTTTAGCTGAGTTTGGCTGATGTGGTTGTCATATTTGTGGAAATGCCTATGTATTACTGTTTAGCCGATTAGAACAACAAAAGCTTAAATTTTTTTTAAATCTAGCTTTTATCGCCTTAGTATTTTAAGTGGAAATTTTAAAAGTAAAAGTTAGCGTCACTGAAAACATATTTTGTCATTTAGTTTTACATTTCAAATAGTGCGTGCTCTAAATAAAATAATAAGGTATATTAAAACGCATACGAAAATAACATATGTTATGTTTCATGAGGTTCACACTATGTGTGTTGATTTACATATGGAAAATCTGAAAATTCATATGACTTGTACACATAATGTAAACACACCTTAATCTATATTAATATTTGTTTTAGTGCTAATGCTTTAGTGGCTAATAATGCAAAACTTAGGATGGCTTTAATGATAGTGAAAAAAATTTAATTATCAAAAAAAAATTTAATGTATTAATGTAATAATGTATTATTTAGTAGAAATTAAAAGTAGTGCAAAAATTCAATATTATTTTTTTAATTTAATTTAATTGTCTGTTTTAATAGCCTTTTTTCACTACCAAAAATAAAATTTAAAGAAAATTCTGCAGAAGAAGAATTTCTTGGCTTTTGAATTCAACTTACAGTTTTTTAATCGATTTTTATATTGAAATTATTTTTTATTATTTTCAGTCCTAAGCCTTTTTACTATTTCTTTTACAATGACAATTTCTGCACCATAATTGTTTACCTTTTACTTTCATCTCTTTAAACATCGTTTTTATCCACTAAAATTCAACTCAATAGAACTTTAAGCTTTTTTTTAATTTTCTAGTGAAATAAAAATTAATAACAAAAACTAATAATTCTAACCTTGGCATGCTCTACTGCAATCGCAGCCGCCTTTTCTGCTTCTCTTTGTCGTCTTTCCTTTAGCTTTAAAGAGAAAATAGCCACTGATCTAGCACTTTTCACCAGCTTTTGTTTTAAACGTGATTTCTTGGCAGCCAGTTCAGCGGCTAAAAAGAAACAAATAAAAAAGTTTTTGAATAAGAAAAATATTCTTAAGCTAAAAAAATCTAATTAATATTAAACTGTGCACCTTTAGCTTCATCATCTGTAGAGCCACTTTGTGTTGTTGCATTTCCGCTGGTTGTTTTTGTTCCTTGTTGCTGTTGAGAGTTTGAAGTTTGATCTTTTTCATTTTGTTGCTGCAAAGAAGATGTTGATGTATTCGATATGGCACCCACACTGGGTCGTGAGTTTGAGGCTTCTGGTTTGTTTGTTGGTAAGCCACTTACACTTACACCACCTCCCGATGAAGATGATGATGATGCTACCAAATATTGTGCTGGGGTTGTTTGTTGCTGTGCTTGTGAGTTGACATTAACTTGCTGTTGTTGTGTCTTTATGGCCACATTACTCCAGGAAGGTGCTGGCTTTAAAATATCCATCGTGTCTGTATTGCTTTTAAGCTCCTTTTTTATTTAATTGTATTTACAGTATTTAATAAAGTATTTTTTTGATGGTGATGATGTTGGCCGTGATGATATTTTAAAGCATAATGGTTGTGCCAGAGTTGGAGTAGTAGCATTACATCAACCCAAAGAGTTAAGGAGGGTAGACATAATCGTGGAAAAGAAGAAAATGAAAAAAGAAGTACAAAGGAGGCAAACAATATTTTTATCAAAAGAAAGGATTAATATTTTACACATTTCACAGCAGATGCAAGGTGCGCATTTTTTCAAAAGTTTGAATTTTGTAGCAATTTGTTTATAATAATTTTTCGGCAGTTTTTTACATCAATAACAATGAAATTTGGAAAAAGCTTTAAGATTTGTGCAGGTTTTTTTTAATACTCCATATCAGTGGGTTAACTGTGAATTGCATAATGATAAAAGCATGTATCGCCAAAAGTTTGTTAAATTTTTGAATATTAAAGGAGTTGAAAACATTTAAAGCTTTTTTTTTTTTGGAGGGATTATTAGAATAGCTAAAGATTTAGTTTTTTATATCAGCAACATGCATTAAGCCAATAAACATTTGCATTACTTTTTCATTGTGGGATACAATTTTGAATTTATACGCTTATTTTAAATAAAGCTTAAGCTTTCTGACGTCTAGCTTTCAATTTACTAAAAAGGAGTCCTACGCAGAAAAAAGTCATTAAACTATTAAAAGT
Organism: Cistogaster globosa; assembly: GCA_937654795.1. Classification (NCBI taxonomy): domain Eukaryota; kingdom Metazoa; phylum Arthropoda; class Insecta; order Diptera; family Tachinidae; genus Cistogaster; species Cistogaster globosa. The sequence continues at coordinate 27,119,285 of OW569404.1, forward strand.
TTTATTTGCTTTCACATTGAATTTTTTTAAATTTTTAACGGATTTAATTTTTTATTTAATTAAAAATTAATTTTGTTTCTCTATAATTTAATATTTAATAGATTCAAATAATTATTTAATTAAAAATTTTTTAATTTCAATTAAGTATGTAATTGAGCTGCTTAAAATTTTAATTAAATTTCTACATAAAAAATGTTAATGAGAGCAAGAAATTTTTTCTGTTTATTAACGAACTAACATTTTATAAATCTAACGATCGATTACACTAAAATACTTATCAATGATTACTTTTAGATTATGATAAACGAAATCCTTTATATTTCTTATAAAAAGAATTTCTTAGACCAGTGTTTTCAATAAAAATTTCATTTGGGAGAAACTGATCAGGAAACAAAATAAATAAAAACCAACTCGGATGTAGTACAAATCGAGTGTCTAATAGAAAAAAGATCTATTTTTTTTACTTAGTTTTAAATCTAATAGAAAATACCCTCGTTCTAATGAAGGCCGTCTTTATTAATTGAAGGTAGTTTAACGGTTACCGTGGAGGAATAAATTCTTGCATCAATTATTGAAAGAATTTTGAATCATTAATTGAAACAATTAAAATCGTGCTTAAATTTCAGTCTAAAACTGAACTAAGTCTTTAATAAGTCCACTGCATTGTACTGCAGAACACTGGCATAACAGTTAGACTTTAGTATTTAAATGCTGTAGGGTATACAAAAAATTTTAACCCACCGCAGGCGGTTTTAGAAACATTTTAAAGTAAAACAAAACTTCCTCTAGACCAAATAAACATAATTTGTATTTTATGTTTTTGATTTAGAAGTAATTTTATTTCAATTGATTCTTTTAAATTTTAAAAGTTTCTTCACGTTTACGAGAATTTTATTTAACTATACAGTTGTTTAAAAAAAATTTTAAATTCTTTCATTTGGAAGTGCAGCCTGCTATATGCAGTGGACCACAAGCTCGAAAGATATATGCCACGCATCACTTAATAAATAATAAATAAAAATGTGTTCTCAAGCTTAACGAATTAGTTTTGCTATCGGAAAGCGAAATCGGGTTCGGGACATAGAATTTCAAAGTTCTTAATATACGGCAGAAGACATAGCAAATTTCAGCATCCTCAAACGGTAATCAAGGTGCCTTGAGCAGGAAGGCAACGAAGGCACTTTAAGCCCAAAATAAATGTGCCTTGGCGAATGAGGTAACGTTGATGTGGGTAAGAGGACACCTTTTTTTAAAGAAGTTGCACTTCAGGCAATAATACCTTCTTAGTTATTTTTGTAACTTTGCTAAATTCTTTAGGAAAGGGATAGATGAGTGATAAGACAAGTGGTGAAGGGAATAAGATAGACATAGCCATTTATTAATTATTTTACTTCGCCGGCAAATATGCTTTGAAGAAGTAACGATGAAGGAGGCTGCATGTTTAATGTTAATTCTGAATATCTATTTATACCATTAAACAGAAAAAACATTTTTATTTTTGTTTGCCGCAAGGGTTGAACTCTGGCCAACCTGGTTTGTAGTCAACGTGTTTACCACCTTGGCTACATCAACTCCATAGCTGGAAATAATTAGAAGACCGACGTATACGAAAATGATATCTGATATAAATTTCTATGGCCCATAACCCAGAGTTGCACTAAGAACTGGCATAATGCGATCAAAAATACTACAGTGTCTGGAGTCACTTTCCTGCCAGAGCCTCTTGGCAGGAAGTCCAGTAAATTTATCGGATATGATAGAAGTACCCTAAGCTGTATAACTGAGTATCATCTTACTAAGATGATACTTGTAGACTGCGCGTAGAAGAGGCCGAAACGGCAGCATATATTGTGTGTAAATGTCCGGTAATGACTGGTTTAAGATTTAGGATCACTGGCAGAAGCTTGCTAAATATGAATGGCAATAAGTAAGGAATCCATGGTGAGAAAAAAGGCCGGAAGTTACCATTCGATAAGTCCCAGTAGTAACACAATGAGGGTAGAGTTGCCGTAAATTACTAATCGTTTTTTTATAATCAAAGAGAATATAAAGGAAAAGGAACATTTAATAAGAAGGTCAGCTTCGATATCTCCCTGCATTAATAATAATTATTTTTAAAACCTTACAAGTTAAAATATATAAATTTTAAATTAAATTTTTTTGAAAGTTCTCCTCAAAAATATAAAACAATACAGTCACTTTACTGTCTTATTTTATATGTTTCTTTGTGTTGTGTTAAAATTATCTTAAATAAACCGTGAGAAGCTATCACTGGCTATAAATGATTGCTTGTTGTCGGAAGAATAATAAGGAAAATAAATTGATTAAAATTTGATTAACTATTCTATAAATCTATTTATGCTCTAATTGCTCTTGAAATTTTTTTGAAACTACATGATTACACGCAAAGCAACTGTTAGCCAGTTTAACATGCAAATTTTAAAAATTTAAAAATTATTTACCAATCAATTTTTCTTATCAGATATTTAAATTAAAAAAAAAATAATATGCTGTATTAGCCAGTTTTCAGACTACGGAAATATACGTCAAAAATAATTCAGCAAATAAAAACAGTATTTCTACCACACTGCAGAACATTTAGTGTACGAATTTGTTTATTATTTTCCCCAATTCTCATCACTTACAGTGAACTATTTAATAACTATAAAGACATTTATAAAGAAAATATCACATACATTTAGGCAAACTTTAATATGTGTTTTTGTTTTTTTTCTTTTCACACCAAATTACATACTACTACAACTAAACTACCTTTGCTATGCAATCTATACTCCTATGTAGATTTATATTATCGTTGACTTTTAAACGTGACATCCATTCTGGTGCATGAGTTTTTAAGGTATTTTTATCCTGTTTTTTTTCGAGTGATTATTGTTATTATTTATTGTAATAAAGGAAATTGAAAGATATGTGATTAAGAGAGTTAAACAGTGTCAGGGTTTGTGATAGTTTAAGTTATATAAAAGAATGCATTCGTTTGGGGCTTCTAAATTACACATATTTTCCAAATTTTAAAGTTGCATTTACCTTCGAATTTTATGATGTTTATTTAAACGAATTTAAAGATTATTTTCCAAGGATACATAAAAAAGCTTAATATGGAAATGCTTAAGAATAAAGCGAATTTAGCAAATTTCATGTTGATAAGTGTTTTCTGTAGTTGATTTTCACTTAATTTTCCCGTGATTTAAATTCTAATTACGAATTTGCAAGTGCACGTGAAAAAACAACAATAAAATATTATGGTGTTTTGTGATATTTTATTGTTGTTTTTATTTTATTTTTCAAAATTTTTTAACTGTTTATAAGAGCCGAAAAAAAGTCAGCTGTATACAGTGGATAAAGAAAATTAAAATCAATGATGATTATTGTTGCTTTTGCTTAAACTTTAATTTTTGTCTTTAATTTATTGTTTGGACAAAAATCTTTAGTTTATTTAAAATGTAAGTGAGAAGTTTCCAGAAGTAAGTCAGCGGTAGCGAAATAGCCGTTGAAACGTGCTTTCACCTTCAATAGTCGATATCGGTGATTAAAATAATTCGGTTGGGATAATCAGTGCGATATTTTAAAGTTTAAAGTTAATTTAATAAATGAGGTCCAGCGCTTTACGAATCAGGAAGCTTAAAAAATCTATTGTTTTTTTTGCCAACGAATACATTCTTTTAAATAACTGAGGTTTAGTAAAAGTAATACTAAAATGTAAATTTCTATAAAAAGGTTTTTCTAAGTTTATAAATACTACAACATAAAACAAAGAAATATAATATTTGTAAGTGTTCTCGTAGAAGAGAAGAAGTTTTATAGCTTACGCTTAAATTCAAATGTGTAGTACTCTCAGCGGATATTTTGCGAGGTTTATATGGTGGTATTTCCGGTATTTTAACGCTGGCTTGCTGTATGGGATTGGAAAATGATGACGATGGTGGCGGTGATGGTGATGATAAGGGTGTAGCGATTAACGGTTGGCGGGTAGAGGCGGTAATGGCGGCTGGCGCTGCATTTACAATGGAAGTGGCAGTAGTGCGCTGGGGACTACTGCTTGTACTGCTGCCGGTGTGATCAGCAGAATCACTGGATTTTTTCCGAAATGGTGGTATTTCTGGTATATGCATAGGTTGGCGGGTATTTAAGGCCAAGGAACTTGCAGAAGCTCTAAACAATTTTTAATCAAAGACACAAAAACAAACAAAAAAAAGTGAAGAAAAACAAACAAAAAGGCACCAGGGAGAGCAGGGGGGATTAAACAAACAGGTTAGGGGTTTGAAATAAAAATAATATTTTTGAAAAAAAACCAAGGCAATAAAAAAGGGTGGAATACGTACAAAAAGTGCAGTTTTTGTATAAAAAATTAATTATAATAAAAAAATTGGAGAAGAAAATTTTTTTAATAATTAGCTTTTTTTTAAAATATTTTTAAACAAAATTTTACAACTTTTACTTTTTTAAAGTTAAATCAATCTAAGCATGCTACTAAGAAATTTATTTTTTCTTTAATTTTTAAACATAATTTCTCTACTTTACTATTTTTAATTATTTATTTATTTTTTTTTTTTTTTGCTACACACATAAACATATAACAAATAAACAACACTTATTTCAGAATTTACCCCTTTAAAGCGTGCAATCTTTGTTTTGGTATCGAGCTTAAATTACGAACTGAATATCCATGAAATGGAGGAATTTCCATTATTTTCTTTTTCTGCTTACAACTTTTACATGCGCTTTATTTTGGTTTTATTAATTTGTTTTTCATGTATAGCAATAAATTTAATATATAAAAAAAATATATACAAATATATTTTTTAATTAACTGATGAACATAATTTTTAAACAAAAATATCACAGTTAGTATTTAGGAAAACATAAACAATTTTTTAAATTATTAAAGTGTGAAAGGAAAGCAAAAGTGAAGGAGTGTTGCAGAAGTTAAAGTAATTCTGTCTTCAAAAATTGCTTATTATCTCTGTCGTCTAAAATTAAGTTTATTCAAATAATGCAAAAAATTATAAAATCGAAACTGAATATATTATACTTCCAAAAGGTACGCGATTGCAAATAATGGTTTATAAAATAGGCTGTCCTACGGGTACAGCAAATAAAACTTTATTTGAGGGTTTTCATTTCGAAATACTTTTATACTTAACAAAATCTTAATAGGTTTGGCATTTCTTGCACCTATTTAGATTTTATTCCAATGTGAGTCCTGTCGACTCTATATATTTGTTAGAAATTTCGTATTGCAAAACTTAATCAATTACAACTTATTTAGTAAAATAGATAATATGTTTTCCATCCCTTCAGAAATAACAGATAATTTATTTGTCAAATTTTTTTGTTCCCTTAGAATTTTGAAATGCTGCTTAAAAGAATTTCCCGCCCACTTCTAATTTCTAGAAAAATATCGATTCTAAATGTTTACTCTAAATAATTTTGAAGAAAAGTTATGGTTAAGGTAGCAACAATATTGATATTACTAAAGGTATTATATTATCTTACGCAATAATAATATTGTTAAATGTAATTATAATTATGTTAAAAGTATAAAGATGTTCATTACATAATAAAATATGGTTGAACTAATTTCGGGGTGTTTTTAGTTTGTTTTTCTAATTTCTTATTATTACTGCTACAAATAATAGCAATTTTTATTATTATTAATATTATGACACTGATAAACAAATCATTTAACTAAAGGAAAACATTCGGCCGAGGGACAAAACAAAATTATTTTAGAGTATACAAAGTGTTAAAACGCACCCTATTGTTTTTGTCACTATCTGTGTTCGTCTGCCGCAGCTCTTTATCTGTGGCAACGTATTAGTTACCCTTTTGATATATATAAAGAAGATGTACTACTACTACGCAGCTAAAGCATTCAATACTAAAAATTTAAGAGTGTTCCGAAGGTGACGTGATATTTATAAAAATATTGGTACTTCTTGAACTGTGATTGACAGACACGTCAAAATAAGACAGTGTCAGCAAAATAATATGCGCTATAGCAACAAGTACAAAAAATAAAACTTATAATTAATAGGTGTCCCTATATTTACGTGATAATCGCTAAAATGGCTTTAGTTTTTATACCGTACTAGGAAAACATTTATAGTTTGGACACAATATGCAAAAATATATTCGCTATAAGAACAAACTATAAGCAATAAATTTGAAAATTAAAGGGTATGTCCTGAAGGCTGTGAACTTGAAATATATGACCTTATCTTTTTAAACGTTACAGGAAGACGCTTGAACGCCTTATACTGAGGATGTACTGATTGATGTGTGTTTGATACAGGGAAAATTTACAAAAAAAATTAAAATTATATGAAAGGTAGCCCACTACTAACTTGATGTTTACATAGGTATATGTCCTTATTTTTTATCCGCAATGGACTAAGACTATAAAAACAAGTATCGAAACCAAATTTGAAAGGTGTACCAAAAGTAATGTTATTTTTACAAGGCCTTTTAAATAATTCACTCAAAGTATGTTTTTTTAAGTCCCCTGTAATAAGTTAAAATAAAATAATATATTAAAGGGTGCCCCATACATGTTTCGAAATCCTTCGAGTGTAATTTAAAAAACACACTTGGCGGATTTATTTAACTATACTTTGATTACATAAGAAAAAAACTTAAAATGTGTTTTTTTTTATCAATACAGACAATATACCAGTATAGGAGTCATTTCTGTATATAAAATATTTTTTCAAAATTTTGATGGAAGAAATAAAACCCATGGAGTTTTTGTCTGTCTGTCTGTTTGTGTTCGCATCACGTAAAAACTGCTGGATGGAATCGAATAAAATTTTGTGAGAAAGTCCCTTAGAACCTTGGTTCCAATATATAGTACTTTTTTTCATAAGAATTTGTGATTTCGTAGTGAAATCAAAGATACAAATGTGAAAACACCCAGTTTTACCGGTATAATGGTACTAAAAAAGTTGTGAGCTCATTTTATTTTTTGTCGATGTTTACAGAACTTTAAAATAAATGTTAAAAAACACATTTTGGTAAATTCTGATTTACTAAAATTAAAAATGATACGCATACGAAATTGTGAGATACTGCAGTAATTTCAAGAAAGGTTATAAAAATTTAATTGTAATAAAATTTTTAAAAATTATGTTATATATTTCTTAAGCGTAATAATAATAATAATAAAAACATTATCAAATGTCAACAATATCTTGTTTATTGTCACCTAAGTTATTGTTTAAAATAACTATAATATGTTAACTGCAATCATATATTGTCATTCGGCAATAAAACATGGTTCTTATGATATAATCACAACGACTCTACATGCGCAGTGGTTGATAAAAAGTGATAAAGTCAAAAAATCTCTATTATTCTTTTAACTAAAATCTACATTCGGCTTATTATTGACTCATATATAAACAAAAAACTTTATCTCTTAATTAAAGTTAACTATTTTTACTTTTTGTCGAAATCATACTAAAGAACTAAAGTGCAATCCACACTAAACGAGATTGTTTTAAAAAATTAAAACGATAATCTATTAAAGTTTAGTAATTTAGTAATCACGTTTAAGAAAAAATCCAATAACCAACATAAATGCTTTCGTTCTTAATACGATATATCTCAGAAAAAGCAGTCTCCCCCCTTGAATCTTTTCTTTTCTTTAATGAACTTTTTCAAATGCGACACTATTTTTATGTTCGTAAAACGGACTCAGTCTCTTTTTTAGTAACGTTATTGTTCTTGAGAGAAGAGTTAAGTGTTTTTTTGAGAAGATCTGCACTTACCTCACTTTTGTGTTATTAAATGGATTTAATTACGAACGGAATATTGAAATTTTAAAGTTTTATTAAAAAGGCTTGCTTTTAGTGCTGAGCCAATATCAAAACTTCTTTTGTGTATAAAGATGTTTTATTGGATTTTTTGTTATTTATAATTCCTTTCAATACACCTACTAACTGCGAGTTCACTAATTTTTCTTATTTTTCTTTTTTTATTAACTTCAGAAATTAAATTAAATCCATTTTTCCTTTACTCCCACTAAAATCTTCTGCACAATACTCCTATTTATTCACATAAATACTTCATGCGTAATTTAAAACAAAAATTAAAAAAAAAACTTGTTTTATTAACAAAAATATTTAAAAAAAAAAAATGTTTAATTGAGTGTAAAATTAAAAGTATTTAAATATTTGTTGTTGTTAGTGTTATAGAAAGTAAATGCAAACTTGGTATAAAAAAGTGTTTTAGAACAAGTTTAAAAAAGTATAATGAAACAGTTAATTCAAGTAGTTAAAATAGTTAAATAGATTAAGGAGGAAGTTAAATTAAACATAAAATGTATTTTGAAACAAAAAGAAAAGTTTAACCAAACTTACCCAGTAGGACCGTGAGATAATGAGTCCTGGTGTAAGCTGGTTAATGAGGCGCCACTGTTTGGGGGTGTTGAGTCCAACAACGGACGTATTAAAATTGTGCTGGTCTAAAAAGTTCAGCAAATGCTGTTAGTGAAGTCAAAGTCAACGACATATTTTTATTATTTATTCTCTACCTGTGAAGGTGGCGAATCTGGCGATGAATCACGATTATCAAACACACCAACATCTCTTACCACATTCCTTTGTAAGCCAAAACGTGCTATCTCATCTATAAATGGTTCATAGTCTTCTTGCTTTAACAACTCTTGTTGATACAGCAATTCTTCGGACATTTGACTATCCAGAGACTGTCCATTAGTTGTGGTTGTATTGTTGGTTGTATTGCTAATTGCAGCATCCATTAGATTTATAGCCGCCAAATCATGTTCAGGTTGTGTTGATGTTGTACTGGGCGGAGTGGGTGGCGTTGGTCTGGGTGATGTACCTTTGCATTGCATTTCACGCCGGCAATGTTCAGCTCTTGCTATTTCCGCAGCCAACCATGATGGCAGTTCAGGTAATAACCAAGTCAAAGCTGACCGTAAACCCAACATAATGTGCTTTTAATTAACAAGTACACAAAAAGAGAGAGAGAAAAGAAAGTGACAAAAATACGAACAAAATACACACAAAAGAAAAAAATTGTTAAACGTTTTAAAGTTAAAAACATTTCATTCGCAGTTCACATTGTTACTTCTCACTGTCTTAAGTGGATATAAATTAAGTGTTTATGCATGCAGTCACACTCGCACTTACCTCGAGTGTAACAATTAATATAATTGTTTGTGCTGTGGTTAGACCTGGCCACAAACGAGACACTTGTCCGGATAAACCAATTAAAGCACAATTCACAATTACAGCTGCCAACGATAATAGACTGAGAGCATTCTGCCAGGTCCCAATGTTTGCAACGCGCTGTCCAAATGGTCTTTGATGTACATGGGCCAATTTAAATGCATCTGAACGTATTTCCATTAGATTATTGATTAGTGCACAAACACCAGCCAAAGGGAAGGCAGCCGAAAATAAAACAACGTAACCCATTTGTACAAGCATTTCCAAATGATCAGAGAATGTGCCATCATACTGCAAATGTAAGAAGTAAATTGATAATTTACTATGAAACGACAAAAATATCGATTAAACGAAGAAAGGAAATATGACGAGAATAATATTTTGGCATATTTTTAGTTATACACTATTTTATGTCGTTTTGTAATCAGAGCTAAATAATTGCATTTCTTACAATCGCATTTCTTAATTTAAAACTATTACACAACCGAAAGAAAATAATACATTTTTATTAACTTCAAGACAAAAATTTGGCTTTAAGTTTCTAACCTATAAACACGCATTGAAAGCATTGCATAAATAACGTAATTTCTAGCTTTTAGTTGTTTTTGAAGAGTTATTTAAAATAACTTATACCCTCACTTATATAAATAAAATAATAAAAACAAACCCGCCAGATCTTTCCATATGAGAAGAATTTAGACGTTTTTATTCGCCTATAAATCGAAATCGAAGTTATGATCAGTACAAAATTTTTTAAAGCTAGGTTAAAGGCAATAACTATTAGTGTATCTTTTTTTGGCAAAAAAAACCAAAAAAAAAAAATAAAAATCCAATAAAAACAATTTGGTTCAAAATTTACTTTTTCTTTGGCTAAGGTTCAGTTTTTAATTTAAATTCTAAAAAAGGTAAATTTTATTTCATTTATAATATCCAAGGTGCAAATCCTGATTGGCAAAAAATTAAAAAATACGCAAGTAAATCCCTTGTATTACAAAATTAGTTGTTTAAATAGATGATGATTACAATATACGCAACCCAAGGTAGTTAAACGCGAAGGATGTAGCGGTCCAGAAAATGCAGCACTTCATTCTGCTAGCGTTTAAGTTGTCTTGTTTTCTTTGGAAAATGTCCCCTTACATTTGTAAATAATTTTTCTTTCTAAAAAATTTTTAGAATTAAATTTGTGATTGATTCAATTCGAATTAATAATTGATTTAGTTTATTATTATATTATAATTTCTTAATTTTTTTTTAGTAAAATTTTTAATAATTTTTAATCCTAACAAATTTAAGTTTTAATACCTGCAAAAAAATTCTTCTTAAAACAGCTTAAAAATTGCGCAATATTTCCCTTAGTTTGTGTTCTATATAGACATCCTTTAACTTTTACTTTGATTTTTTTATACTTCGGGTGTAGAATTACACGCCCTGTGATAATTTCAAAGCTCTGCCTATTACAGATAAAAAATAAGCCCATAGTGAAAAAGTTACACTTTGTAAGGGGTGCTCTTTTATTTTAAATTTTATGTTTTAGTTATTATGGTTCTTTAGCTTTTTTATTTAATTTTTTTTATTTTTTGTTATAGCATAAATAGTTATACACCTTCTGTTAAATTTTCAAGCTATTAAAGTTTAAAAGATACGTACCTTATACAAAGAACTTTCAATTTCCGCCTGACCAATATTACGCTTTGCACTTGCTGTAGTTGGTGTTGATGTTCCTGTCTCAGCTGGTTTTTTCGGCAACTGTTTAGATGGTGTGCCTGGCTGGGATGTTGATACTTCACTTGGTTGTTTTATTCTTTCCGTATCTGCTAATCCTGTTGAAGTATCACTTGGTTTAAGAGTATCAGCAAAAGAACGATTAAAATCTTGAGTGGGACTTAAAGCGCCCCACATGTTAAAACTTAGTTTTGCTAATTTCCATTGTTCCACAAAGTATGGTATGGCCGATTCACGAAAATTACCAATAATTTGACGTGATATTAATAGACCGGCTAATTGCTGTAATTAAGGCATTTAGTTATTATTTTATTTGAAGGTATTTGACAAATAATTAATTTCTACCTCCTTTAACTTTTCTTCATCTCTTAAATAAAAAGCAATGTAGAAGAGCGATAGAAACGAATTGACAAATTGAAATAATGCTACTTTGGCAATTAGATGATTTTCATATTTTGACTGTAAACGATAATTTTCTAAAAGAAACAAAAAACAATCAATGAAAGAAAAATTAGTTTAAGTCAGTTAATCAAATGAGAACAAAGAATGAAAGGAAAAACTTTTTCTTGTATATTAATTTTGTTTTTGCTTTTAGCACTGTAAATACCTCTATCATTCAACCAGACGGCTAACTTGTAATAAGCATCATCCATTAAGGTAATAGCACCAGCTAATAAAACTTTGGGTATAACACTTAAGCAACAAAATATACCAGTTTCCGGTAATTTAGAGTCCCACCAATCCTGTAAAAAGGAAAGAAAAATGGAATAATTAATAGATATTTTGTTATTTCATATATTAAATTTTGAAGTACAAATTAAATAAAAACTTATTTTTAAAGTTGTAACTAAGTCCTGCAAAAGTGTTTGCTTGGTCGCATAAAAATAAACAAATCCTGACTGGACATTTATTTACTAGAAAAAAACAAATTTTTTATGAAACGAAATAGATTTTATTCTTAATTTATTTCTTGCGTTTGCACATTTTTTATATTGTTTTTATTATTAAAACACAATTTAATATTAATTTCAGCTACGGTAATTGTGTTTGCTTCTTAGTCCAGATTTACACTATGCAATTTTTTGAGGCATTTTTTTCTCAATTCCTTATTTAAGTTGAAGCGATATGCGTTATTTAAAAATGAACATAAGCAACAGTAACATCCCCTCAAAATTTCAGCAATACCATTTTGCTTACTCTTCTTGCTTCACCAACAAAGAAAAATTTCATGCAATGTTTCATGAAAAATTGCATAGTCTAAACGCGGTATTAGTGTACATAGATTAACATAAAAAATACCAAATAATAAATTCTTTTTAGTCAATTTAAAGAGTCTTGTGTTTTCAAAAATGTATCAAATCTATTTAGCCATATCTGGCTACAAATACAATTCTGTAACACCTTTTCTCTAAATTTTGGCAACGTCCTAAAACTCAGTTCGCCGCATCTCCATAACGTTGTAATTTTGTATTCTGTAATTCAAATAAGCAGTTTTATATAAAAAAAATGATAATATTTTTAGCAATCTTTGATATTAATTGTGTTAATTTAATTTAATTTAGCAAGAAAATAAAGAAAACAAGGAAAGAAGCAGAAATATATGGTCTTTTAATACTTGGAAGGGCATAGAAAATTTTTCTATGACAGGTATGAAACCTTATATCGCTTTAGTCAAATCTTTGTGAGCAATAGGACGCATTAGCGCTAAAACTTAACGGCTTGGGAGAAGCTCTGAAGAATAGTGAAATTTGAAAAATCGTAGGTTTTTAATAATCTTGTATTTCCTAGGAACACTAAATATTGTCCGGGGTTGTTCAATGGAATATCAAATAGAACCCTGGAGCTGCGTTAGCGTAGTCGAACTATTCCGGCAATTGTATGTCGGCTGTAAAAGCCACTCAAGTTGTTCTTGTTAATTACTAGCAGTGTCCACGATTTCGTCCGTATATCATTTATAATTTTCTTAAATTTAAAATTTAGAAAAATGTATTTTTATATAATAAACTGTACTGACGAATGTTCTATTACTATTATACCGGTAAAATTGAGTGCTTTCACATTTTTATCTCTAGTTTCACTTCGAAAAGACAATAAAAATATTCTATATTTGAAACAAGGTTCTAAGGAACCTTTTCAGAAAATTTTATTCAAATCCATCCTGCAAGACGGACAGACTGACATGCATTTGTATTCCATATCAAATACTGCCAACAAGAACATTAAAATTTTCAAAAAATATTTAATGTACAGAAATAACCCCTTTACTGTTTAATTATACGTATTTGTCATCTTGAGGTTTGCTCTGCTGTTACTAGAGACTCAATAGTGTAAATGTGTTTTTTAATTGTTGATAGTTTTTAGTTATTTTTTTGTGAAATTTCAAATTTTTTAATGCAAGTACAATTTTTTTAGAACATTTTAAATTTTTTGTGAAATTTTAATTGCTTATTGTTTGCTGAATAATCGGTTTTAAATGAAATTTCCTTTCTTTTTTTTTTGTTGCAAAAACAAATGTATAACTCTGGTGAAATATTAGTGAAAAAGTAAAATGTTGGTGTTATAAAGGTGGTTTAGTTACATTCCGATTACTTTGTAATTAATAGTTTCTTTTTCTGAAATTTCGTTTTTCAATGCAACAAAACAACGAATAACAACAACCTACAAAAAAGCAAAATTAAATATGAAAAACGTAAGAAAATAGAGGTGCTCGCATTTTTTTTCAACTTATCTTTACTACTTATGGACCGAGCTATTAGCAACTGTCTGAGAGAAAACTAGCCATAAGTTTTCTACAGTGACAACTTGATTTTAACCCAATTTTGGACACACGTCAAACCCCACTTTTGCAACAACAACAAAATATAGCACAATTATTTGTTTATTTCTGCTTAAAGAGTTTTAAACTTTTATCGCGGGTAAAGTGAAATTTGAGCTTCTTTTACTTTGTATAATTACTCAAATTGTGGTTTAAAAATGACGAACGTCTTTAAAATAGCAAAATAATCCACAGTGATCAGGAATAACTTTTAGATTCCTTTTTCCAGAAAAGCTGACAAAGGAAAAGATAATGCTTCATATTAGCAAAGAAACTTGAATTTGTATCGATATCAATTTGCCCGTATTTGAAAAGTTTTTCACCAGATGCCAAATTACTGCATTCGATACCGAACGAAATTTCCATTTAAATTCTATTAAAATTTCGATCGATATCGAATGCCGCAACTTTGCCCCAGATTTTATTGATATCGATAAGTTTTGCATAAAATTTTTTTTAAATTTGTTTCTACATAACATATTTTATTAGATGTATTTTTTTATCGAAATTTTTTAAAAAAAATTTTAATCATTATCAATGCATTTTAAAATATATGTAAAACTTTTATTATACTTTGGTTATTATTTTTATACCTTTCACCACAGATCAAAAAAGTTTGTTACTCTGTTTATTATTTCTACATTATCAATTTTCGAACCTATAATATATATTCTGAGTTCTTATGCAAAGCAGAGTCTATTGAGCGATGTCCGTCTTTCCGCCTGTCCGTCCGCGTTCGGGTTGAAAACAACTTTGCCAAGGCACTAGATGAGCAATATAGAACTTGAATACGCAAATCTATCAGACATAGTTTGAAATGTTGTGCTATTGAAAATCAACATTATGAGAAAAAATTTGTGCCCGCTCATATTTTTTGAGTTTTGGGCCTCTGAACTTTTCATACAAAAGTACGATTGGTCGCGATATTTTATTAAAATATCAATATGGATATGATTGATGGATATATATATATATCATTGTTACAATTGCTATAATGGTTTAACTACAATTAAATGTCATTTTCATTAATTAATATTAAAGGTTAAAAGTTAAATTTAACAATTGAAAATATATATACAATTTATATTTCTTTTCATTTCTGTACTTGAAAAAAAAGCTTTCTCTATGTGATTTAAAAAACGCTTTGTTTCGCAATATAAACTAACATTTTTTTGTATAAAAATACTTTAAATAAATTTGTTTAATTTACAACCCCTTGTTTTTGCGTATTTAAATGTTTTGTATATTTATTTGCTTGTAAACACCCAATATAATATTGATTGGTTAAATAATAGAAAAAAATATAAAAATATTTATTTAAAGAATATATTTATACATATGGGCGATTCTATGAATATGACAATCACATTTGAAAAATCTGGAAACCTTAAAACTCTTTTAAAAAAGAGTTAAATGCAAAAAAATATTTCAATTTTACTATGTAAAAGTATTTATAGCTTTTTATAATATTTTTACGTTTTTTCCTTTTGATAAACGTATGAGGTCTCCTCATTGCATAATACCAGCAAGGAATTTTTTATTTTACTCTACTGTGACACATAGCAATTCTCTGTTTCTAACTCTCTGTCTCTGGCTATAGTTTCTTACTAAGCATACACTATTCTAAATACGCAGCCATCCAAGGGTACTCTACTGTGTTTCTTTAGCGAGACTCTAACTACTCGACGTCTAGTTCAGTAAATTAAACCATTATCGTTCAGTACTGTTGTCCCAGCAAGGAGTCCATCCAATTCAACCTTCCTTTTCATGTTTATATCCAAACCAACCACGTCAGTCGCCCTTTTATCCAACTTTATCCAAATCTTTCTTACAGTGTTGTGATGTTGTCACTTCTATGCCAACAGCTAGTTCTCGCTCTCTCTCTCTCTCTTTCCCTATCTTTCTTGTTCTTATTATAAAATATCTACTAACATGGCTTCACACAACAATTGCCGTTTCTTCTCTAGTTTAGACTCCGGGAGGCCTTCTAGAATTATTTTTTGACCTTTTTACGCATGTCTGATGGTGGGCTCGAGAACTCATAAACGTCAGAATCTTCTGGTTTACAGCACGCTTTATCAACTCAGTCACCGAGGTTGCTCAACCTGTCTTAGCTTATTGTCGTACATGAAATTTTTTTAAAAAAAATCGTTTTGGTGTAAATAATAATCGATATTGAATACGAAATACCTATTTTAAGAATTTTTGACTATCTGTCCGTCTGTCTGTGTTTGCATCGTGTAAAAACTGCTAGAATGAAATATATGCTAGAATACATTTTCGTAAAAATATGCCATTTTGTTGAAAAAATAGAGACACAAATGTGAACCCTTCCAATTTTACTGGTATAATGGTACCAGAACAGTTTTCAGCATAAAACAAAATAATCCCTAATCATGGTAACTGCAAAGGTTATGATTTATCTGTGTAATTTCCTACAAAGAAAATACTGTCTCCTCTTTTTTGTTGAGCGTAGCCATGATCATTTTATATAATGCTGGCTAGCGGGTTTGGGGCGTGTTTCAAGCTTTGTCATGTGCGTTCTTGTATGTTTATTAATTTTAGTTTCTAACAAAAAAATATATATTTAAAAAAACTAAGCAGGAAGATCTGCTTCGTTCGCAGGATTTCACAAATTTTAGTTGTAAATCAAAATTATTTCCATTTAATGTCACGTAGGAAAAAGCCATATTTCGTTCTATATTTTGGACCACAATAAATCTAAATGGAACATACAAATTTTATTACGTATATTTCTATATTTTCAAAAGGTATTCCACTCGAAAAGCATAGAATGCCCATTTTTAAAGAGAAATATTTGCTTTTTTAAATTAAATTTAGCAGAGTTTTGTATTTTGATTTTTTTAATTTTTCCAAATTTTTGCTCTTCTTAAAAAACTCTCATTCATGAATGGGTGGCATAAAAATTATTTAAAATTACAAACAAAAAGTATTTTAAGAGTTTATTTTCAAAATTGAGTCAAAAATTTCCTTCAATGGTTGATTCATGCAAAACGGTAAAACATTAAAAACAAACAAACCACTAAAAATTTAGAGTTAAAGAGGTGGAAGCATATTATGAGAGAACCAACCCTTTGTTTTTAATAATTAAATTAATTATTGTTTTCAACATAAATTAATTTATCCCACGGAAACTATTTATTACTTTCCAGTTTGCTTTCTGTTGACGTCGGTCTAATTACCAACATCGTAATAAATTAAATTTCTAAATTTATGTTTTTGCTTTACATATTGAAAATTTTTGTTTTTTAATTTCACTATTCCACTAATTTGACTTTTTAAAATTGCACATTTCATTTTCTATGATCAGATCAATTCCATTTTGAAACAACTGAGAGTACTAGCTTAGTAAGTTAAATCCAATTAAAAAACAAACGAATATTAGGGTGACAGAGAATTAAAAAAATTAAGTTCTATGTATAATTTTACACAAAAATTTTATCAGCTCTTAATAGGTTAGGTAAATTTTTAAAATTTATTTGTTCCTGTTGGATACTATTCAACAAAAACATTTTCTTTTCATAAATTTTCACAATTAGATCTCAACACGTTTTATTAATACAAAATTCATACGTCTTTATTGAAGAGCAAAGTTAGAGTGTTAAATTAATAAGCGTTAGGATAATATATTAGTCAAAAAAAAATAACATTTCAATGTGAGTGTATATATATAAATAAAGCCTCTAGAATGTTCTGAGCGAATTATTACAACTGTGTTGCCAGATTATTAAAAAAATGTTCCCTGCATCAAATAGCTAACATTCCTAAAGGACCTCTTCAAAAGCTTGTATTTTCTATGAAAAGTTTATAGCCCCATAACTAGAAAAATATGGGTGAGCGCCAATTATTTCAACTGATTATTTTTCTTATTTTTTAATTCTTATTTGATTGAAGTTTCTTTATTGTTCCAAATGAATGGACAAATTTATGACAAGCGTGGTATTTCGCCCGCTGCCTCAGAGGAAATGAACCAATAATGCTGATTTTCAATAACATAATTTTCGAAACCATGTCTGATCGATTGGCGTATTTCGATTTTCTGTAGCACATCTAATGCTTCGGCAAAGTTTATTTTAACCCGGATAGATGGGCATCGCTCAATCGACTTTGCTACGCATAAAAAGTCAAAGTATTTATACTTTCTGGCTTCGGAAATGGATATTGTAGAAATTACAAACAGAATGACGACTTCAGATATACCGTTTTTCCACCTGTGGTAAAGGGTATAAAGATAAAATCTCTTTCACTTTCTTATCCCGGGATTTCTGAATTTTTCCTGATGCTCCTTGAGAACAAAACTCTAGATTCAGATTATATTTGCTGAGAAATAAATAGACTAGAAAAATCATTAATTTTCGAATATTTTTAGATTTTTATTTCTATTCACATGGCCTTAAGCGTAAGCATGAGCTATATATTATGTTTTTTTATCTCATAAAAAATTAGTATTTGTGGTGCTCTACTTTGTAATAACAATTAGCTATTCTTAAGAGTTCGATTAAAAATTTATGATTTATTTCCAAAATATTTTTTCCGACCCACTGTGCATTAAAAACAGAGAAACGTTGCTATTTACGTTGCCAAACTCTAAAGTTTCTACAAGAACTTGTCAAATTAATTAACAAATAGCATGCGGAAGGAATCCTTAAATTATAAAGTTTGATATAGAAAACCATTAAAGTCTCATTTTTCTTGTTTTCTTTTCTTTTTGCATTTGTAAATAATTTTTTTTCTAAAAAATTTTTAGAAATTCAATTAAAAAATAAACCTAAGCAAAAACCATAAATCTTAATTCACTTAAAAGTAAAATTTATCGAAAAACACCCTATTTTTATTAAAATTGCAATGATATCAGGATAAAGGTAAAACTCAAAGATTTTTTCATATTCGATTCGTATTAACAGATATTTTTTAGAAGCTATAAGATAAGATTTACAATTTAAAATTGTTTTAATAAATTTCAATTTGGCTTAAGTTCGTTATTATTTCTGACCAGTTGAAAAGGCAACAAGAAGAATTCAGAATTCTTTCCATTATTCAAACAAACTATGGAACATTCAAAATAAATTTTTAATCTCAAGGCTAATTCCATCTAAAATGAAAACTACATTTCACAAACGCGTCAGTTCCCACTAGACAGAATATATTTAATTTTAATTGGCATCTTAAATTGAGTATACTATTTAGTTTCTTTCTATACATTCTATGTAACTTTTATTTGTTTTTATTTTAATCTCTTTTAAGATTTACTCTTCAAATTTGCAACTGTTAAAGTTGACTTGCCTCTACTTTAAGAATAAAAGTGTTGTGTTTTGTGTACAAGTGGTTTCGGGCTTTTGAAAAATATTGTAACAATAAAAAAGTATTTACAAGAATAGTTAAATAAATAACCCAACTGTTTTAAAAGTCCACATCTATTCTATTTTTGCAAAAATATTTCTTCAATTATTTGTTTGTTCTCTTTTTTTCCTTTGTAACTATTTTATTTTTTCCCACACAGCCACTGCTATTTAACTTATTTATTTATTTTTTATCTTTATTTAATTTATTATTTGTTGTTAGTTCTTTAATCTTTGCTCCCTTCGAACTTTTGAAGGGCAAAGACTCCTTTTAAGCGTAATATGCAGTAACTTTTTAATGTTTGTTTTAAGAGTTTTTAATAAAAAAAAAAAACTACTTTTTTTACGATCTGCCACATACTTTTAGGCGCCAGTTTTTATTTCAGCATCAAGCTGTAACAATTGATATGAAGCTTTGAGATTTTTCAATTGAATAAAAGCAAGTGTGTATGGATGGGTGTAATATTATTATTGTTATTTAAATGTTAAGTTTATATTTAACATTGTTATGCACAGTGGCGTGGAGTAACAAAAATTATAAGTAAAGAACTAATAAAACTGCTACACCGATAAGCATAAACAATTTGTGGTTCACACATGAGGACAACTACACTTAGGCACACCATGTTTTAATGCGGATCGTTACTACAGGGTGTTGAAAGTTATATTATTCATACTACAGATTGCTTCAGTCAAGGACAATGTTAAGGGAATGAAAGACCCTACCCTTAGATTAATTTTTTTCAACTGAAGAAACGTAAGCTACGCATGAAATGGAAAGAAGAAACACCAGAAGGACTAGTAAATGAGGACTAGTCAACGACACTGTTTCGAAAGTAAGCAAACCGGAAAAGAAGTTCAAGCGTAAAAGAAGGGTTAAAATACTAATATAACTGTCATGTAGCCTTACATATACCTAGAAGAGCATGAACTACTACTTTGCAAACGTAAAACCATTGGATTCTTTGAATGTGAAAAGATGGCGTGCTCTAAGGGATCTTTAGACTGTGCACAGTGAATCGAAAATGCTTTATTTTAGACAAAATACGGTATCTCATTAACCACTTAAGATGTCTTAAAAAAATTTTACAGAGACAAGGCAGGGGTGCTTGTCAATAAGCCCGCCAACGATCGGCCTCCTAAAGAGAAAAAGGGCTTTTTAGGTAGACTTTGGGTACTTCGACAATATTTTTTTTTTGTTTTTTTTTTAATGCCATTAAAAGTATATTTTCAACCCAAATGTTAAATAAAGTTTAATTAGACCTTGTAAATATCTATACAAAATGTGTTAACATGTATGGGTTATCTCTTTAAGTTTGGGAGAGTTGGCTTAAATTTTTTTTTTTAAATTTTGGCCGACCTTAACTTAGTATTCTTATCGGATTATTACTTTGAAACATTTGATATATTCTTAACAAAAATTTAGAATAAACGAGTACAAAGTTTTTTTCTAATCACGTTAAAAAGTTCCGAACCTGTGAATCAAGAAAATGTAAAAAATAACGTTTTTTAAGGAATTTCCTCAAAAAGATGGTATCTTTTTTTCTTTTTGTTTATGTAATTTAAATTGATTTCGGTATTCCGTGAATAAAAAAATTATGTCAAAAAATATAATGGTTGACCCTACAACACTATCCAAACATAGCCAATTTTTAAAAAAATATTTAAAAATTATTGTAAAACTCCTCGGAGAGCAAACCACCTTTTAAAAAGTGTAAACGGGATTTTTTTGGCTATATATTCCAAAAAGGATTTAATATTCTCGTGATTAATAAAGGCAGGGGAGCCTCATTTTGAGAAATTTTGTCCCGTTCCGGAAATTTAAATATTAAAATAAGAAAAAATAAACTTTATTTCATCACTTGATTTAAAATACATTTGTCTATATAACTTGAAAATTTTTTAGGAAAATCCTAATGCGTTTTGATTTTGTGTCAATTTCTCAATTTTCTCACAAAATTACCTTAACGTGATTTTTTCAGTTTTGAGGTTAATGTTATTAAAATAAAGAGCGCGAAAAAAATCATAATAATGTTATAAATCTAGAAGTCATAAACTTACCTTTGATACCACTTACGTGTCTATCGAGCATACATTTAAGCTATAACAGCCTCGCCTCTTCATAATTTCTTTGTTCATTTTATGTATAAAAACTATAAATGTGTACAACCACACACCACAGCTATTTGCGTTCTTCAGTTTGAATCAAGATGTGTTTATACATATTAAAAAGAAGTTTAAGATATTTTTAAAAAGGGGGTCGACTGTTCGTATGTGTATGAATATCCAGGAGTCACTGGCATAAGATTAACGATAAAGGAGTGGTGGTATATTGGATGCGAATGACATCAGAGACCTTATTCTAGACCATTAACTATTTTCCTGGTTTTAGTGCAATTCATAAAATAAGTGTGGACATTATCTAAATACTAGCAAAAAAAAAAAAAAAAAATGCAGTAATATTGAGAAGCAAATGATACAACAGTGGTTTTAATTCACCACTTACGACAATTTACGACAGTAAGAAAAAAAACAGAAAAAATCAGCAATCTGCTTTAATATCCTCCACAGTACTAATGCATTAAAAATTATATATTTATATTCAAATTACCTATTTTATATAATTTGAAGTGTTTTCACCCCACTGTGGTCTGCCTTGTAACAATTAAAAACAATAAATTACCATAATTACAGCCTATTTACTACAGAGGTTTATTAAAGTGTCATAAAATTGTATTTAATTTAAATTGTACCCGTAATTAAATGAAAAAATTGTATATTAATAAAAAAAGTGTGTCAGATTAAAATTTATTTGCACGCAATGTTACTAATAACGAAAAACGAAGAAAGGAAGAAAATAATCATTTTTAAATAAATAAAAATTATTAATATAACAATTTTTTGTTTTTGCAATTAAAACGGGTAACTGGAATAAGAAAACTTATTTATTCACATTTGGTTTAAAGAAAAAGTTTTATAGTAGCAAAATTATAATGTTTTTAATATAAAAAGACTTATTCAATTTTTATTTCCTAGAAATTTTACATATTTAATGCATTATGCTAATCTGTGAACATTGCTTCAGTAACAATCTGGCCTCCCAGGCTAGAACATTTTGAAGTTCTTTTTAACCCAGAATGAAGAGGATTATCTAAGAAGAACTACGCTTTGATGTCTCTTGGATTGCTTTCGACGTAAATTGACGTTGTTTAAAAAAAAAGTAACTTCACAACCTTGCAACTTTTCCAAGTGCCTAAATTTAGTTTCAAAAAACATTATTCATATAAATTTTGAACTATGTAATAAATAATATGAACTGATTATAAAGACAATTCCTATCGTATAAAAATAATAAAGGTTATAAACTCTTCAAGTTCAAGTTTATTTACCAAAAATTCAATCGAGAGAATTCAATCGAGAATCGAGGTTCTCTTTGTTGAAATTCCGGTTTCCCACGACATTTAAAATTTTTATTGCAAAAATAATTTTTTAGCAAAGTTTATTATTTTTGGAAAAACTTTGGTGAAAATGTACTGTTTTTATGGAATTCAGACGGTTTAGTCATATCCAATTACCTGGTAAATTATAATTTTTTTTTTTTTTTTCTAAAATTTCGGTTTTCAATACAACAAAGAAATTAGAACAAGGGCAACGAAAAAAAAGCACCAAGAAATCTACAATAAGAAAAAAAGTAAAAATTATTGCATTTTTTCGAAACACATCTGTACCATATACGAACGATGTTGCTAAATTTCAATAGCACCTTGTTTGAATTTATATTTGAGAGAATGGAGGTTTTTAATTTTCAGTGGCTTCTCTAGGGACATGATAAAACTGATTTCAAGGCCCCATTGTGTTTTGGTAAGCTCATCAAATATTTAATTTTTCATAAACTTAATTTTAATAAAGAAAAGGATCGTTGGTAAATATAGTCAATACACACAAATCCAGAGATAAAATATAAACGTACAAGTTAAAAAAGTGGTTTCTAAGATACGAAAAATTCTTAAAGTTAGATATAAGAGGTACAAAAAAGTTTTTGCACCTATTAAAGTTATTCTTATTTTCAGATTGAAATTATATTAAATTTTTTATTGAGTCAATTATTATTTATTTCACTGCTCTCGTTCAATTCATCACAATTAATAACAAACTTAAGCCAGAAAGTAAAACAAAAAAGAATAGTTTATTATTTAGAAAATTGTTTTCTTCATTTTCAATTAAATAAATAATTATTCAGTTAACTATTTAATTGAAAAATTTTGTTTTTAACTCGATTATAAAAGACCTTCAGACCATCACTTGTTTCATTTAATGGCCCACTTAACTTGCACTTCGAAAAAATAAATAGTTAGAATAATTCGTAAATTGCTTTATAATTTGACCTGATATATCCATGCGTATATTCATATATTGCCTGTAGTTCGAAAGTGAATATAGACAGAAAATGATGAATATGAGGATGAATCAAACTTTAATGGCTTAGAATTTAATACCTGAGTTTTACTGTGATACCAATCGTGCAGGGCAGCAAATTATAGTCAATATTAATATAATGAAGTGCCAAAGATAGTGCTGCTACAAAGTAATGTGTTAGTGACAAAAGTAAATAAAACGTTGATACGTTATGATACATTAAAAACACTTTAAGTATGAGTTTCTCCAGGCGACTCGGCTTCCCAATAGGGCAAGTTTCATTCACGTTCTCGCAAGATCACGAAGCATTTTATGGAAGTGCATGCATAATAAGCTACAGAGCCATAGCCATAGCCATAGCCATAGCCATTGACATTTCATTTTATTTTCCGCCACGATAAAGCAAAAATAGCATGAATCCAGCAAAAAATTAGGCATTACCTTAAAAAGTACTTACCATATAATGACCTATTTTTGTGATTGCCAAAATTTGTTACTCGTTTACAAAACACATTACATAAGTTCACCAATAAAGAAAGTAGTGACTGAATTTGTTCTTTAAGTTAAAAAAAATACCTTAAAATACGTACCAATGATTATTATTATTTCCTACAATAGTCAATGTAATCAATTCACAGTAATTGATTATAAAATCTCATAACTTGTTAAAATCATTAAGTTGGTAATCTAGTCAGGAAGTTCTTCCGCCAAAATGCGTAATTCCACACCCAATTACTTTTTTTAAATTTTTTGCAACTGTTGTGTCCATAGTACGCCAAATATTGTTTATCAATTATTTAATAGATTCTGGTTTATTATTATAGACAAACAACTTACATATTCCTAAAGAAACTAATCTAAAGCGCCATAGTCACACGTCAACCTGATACATCAAATTACCAGAAAACTTTATTTGTAAGTTATTTTTAAGAAGACAGAACGTATAATTTATTGGTCACATAAAATTTTAATATTCTTTTTTCCACATTAAAATTTTGTAGAGTAGTGATTCTGATTTTTATAAAGCTCATGTTAACAATTGCATGTGTCGTGAAGTTTTGTATTTTTCTCTAAAATCTTATTATTTCTTTTTATCTTTATTTTTCTTACGACATTCGATGTCAAACTTCCAACTACATCTCTTTTGTTCTTTTCTATTCTGTTTACAGCTGATAGGCCACGCCCTTTATAGATTAAAATTCTCAACAGGCACATGGATGATAGCCCCATCATGATCTTTTGTCAATCTCCGTATATGATATGCGAACCGGATTGAATTTTATTTAAGGAACTAGAAGCTCCTGATGTTCTTGGTACAGAAATTATTTATTATATTTGGCACAACGGGCACTTTTTCCAGCTCGCAAAACACGCATTTAAGTGCTTTGGTGAAACGGTGTGAGTCATTCTCCTTACTATTTTCATACCTGTATGAATCGATTCTTGAAGCATTATGTTGGGGTTGCTTGAGGTTATTGACCTCCCATAAGAGAAAGCGAGTAAGCTGCTGGCAGTATTGACTCACTGGAGCAACGGTGCAACGTGGGATATGTGTCACTGTTTTAAATGTTACTGCAACGAAATGTGGTCTCATCAAATCGGAGAACGTATTTCTAAAAATCCACATTCTTTTGGGATCGCATTAGAGAAAATTTTTTTTATAGCCGAGCAATTCGTATGTGCAATAAACTCCATGCAGAAGTGCATATCATGAGTAGGAATCATCCAATGCCGGTTCCTTTTAAAAAAAATAACCTAATTTAAAAAAAAAAAGTTTAAGGAAAAATTGTTATGCTGCCTTGCTATTGAAAAATAATAATATTATTAGCGACTATTTATTTACCAAATTTTGTATGTTTTTACAAAAATGGAACCATACCAGAGCAAATTTATGACCAGCCAATTAAGGTGCGCTGATCGTTATGTTATACTATTCACCGTTTTTAAAAGTACATAAATCAATAATTCCGCTACTGCATAAAGCTCACCACAAAGTTTTTTTATTTTTTTTTTTTTTTTTTTTTTTTGGATATAAAGTCTTATGGATGATCTTCATTCCAACCGCAACCATTTTACTTATTTGCTTGTTGAACCATATTTTTATATAGAATATAAACATCGGCATTAGTTTAAAAATTTGTGCAAGCATCATTTTGATGTCAGTTTATTTATAAGAAACAAAACCAAAAGGCAAAGATCAATGAACGTTTATAAAAAAAACCTTAGAATGACCTTGAGAAGTTCTACCGATTAAAGGGGATAAAATTGAATTTTGCCAATAAAAATCTTTTATTTCTAAAACAATGAACCCTCATCAATATATTTTTTAATATTTTATAGACAACTAAATTTTTTCACTTAAATTTAACATATTCCTATTGATATCATGGTATTTTTTTTTTATTTACTGAGGCCATACAAGCTTCAATTTAATAGAATTTAAGGCATTTCATTTTTATGAGTATTTAGTGGTAAAAATATAATGTAAGAGCTTTACACGCATATGTATTTATTCAATTATATGTTTGTCTGTTTTAGTAAAACATAAAACACAAATATCGTTCATTGGGTGCAACATCGTCGTAAGTCAAAAAATTGTGATTTTAATTTATGAAATTAGGTTCTTTCTTAAATTTCGACAAAATTTGCTGAAATAACATCTGGTTACGCAAAAAAAAAAACGATAGAGTATGTCATTTGGGTGAAATCCTTATAAAGCAACTTCATGTGAAATCCGTAAACCGTCAATAAAAGAGTTTGACCATTAATCGAGTAAATTTTCACTATGCATCAGTGACGCTTTTTTCGAAACTTGTGTTAATTAAATTATGCCAATATTGCCGCAAATGAGTTTTATATCGTTTTAGTCTTTAGGAAAAATGCCCTCATAACATCTTTTTTAACTTAGTAAAGGGTTTGAATAACTGTTGTCATTGTGTCAATCAATGCATACAATTTTTATTGCAATAATTAATTTTTTTTCTGCAGATTTCAACATTTCGCATGAGTTTTTTGTCACTTCAAATAGTTAAAAAAAATGTGATTTAAAATTTTTGTTATAACCAACATACATCATCAGAATTGTATAAATTGTATTTTAATTCCATTAAGTTATTATTTTTTCATGTTTGAATAATGATACTTGAAATATGTTAACTTGTGAGGTTAAAAAAAAATTACGATTCAATACAATAAAATGTGTAGGCTGTTTTATTTTATTCTTTAAATAATCAGTTAATTGGGACATTAAAAATGTATAAGAATCACTTTCTGCTTAAAATGTTTAATAAAAAATTTCAATTAATGATTTCTTGATTATATTAATCTCATACAATTTATAATGAGTAAAGAAAACTAATTGATTTAATTAATCAAACATATTTAAGAGTTCATAATATTTAAGGAATTAAAGCAAATATATCCGTCTAAACAAATTTTATAAAAATTATTAATTTGCCTGGCACTTCACAATTTTACGAAAGGTTGGTTTATTTTATGCAAGGTAAGGTAGAATTGGAATTTCCATTTAAATTATTTGAGATTAAAAGTGACAAAGCTGCAATCCTAACAAATGGCCCAGTATAATTAAGTAGCTCAAATGAAAGGTATATTCTTCAAGTAAGAGATTGTTTTGCCGTTTTGATATTAGAGGTCATCAAGATAAAAATAATAACAATATGAAAATTTATTATTCGAAACTTTTTTTATGAAGTATTAATAATTGAAGGAATCAACCACGTTTAAAATAAATTAACATAAAAAGGATTCGGACTTACTTGTCTTTTTGCTTTGTTGATTCAATGTAGTTGTCATTTAATCAATCTGGCTTTTGATATAGGACTCTTAGGCTTTCTATACAAAATTTGGGTAGAATTCACAGATGAGCTATATGAGCACTAGGGAAATGGACATGTGGATATGCTTTCCCCGCAGTAATACATTTTATTTTGTAGTTGTAAATAATAAATTAACTAATTTTTTAGTTATGAGAGTCCTTTATTAATTTAAAAAATTGCCAATATTTTTCATATATATTTGTTTTTTGTTAATATGACTTTAACAATTTTTTTTTTTAACTTCATTATGAAAAAAAGTTTTTTCATGTTTTCAAATTTTGTATTTTTGTTCAAACATTTTTATATACATTTTAATTCTTGAAGATTGTACACAGAGGAGTACCGAAATATCGGAAAATAATAAAAAATTAGTTAATTTATTAATAAAAAAAGAGTCAAAAAAATTGGTCTTTTAGTTGTAAATAATGATATCCTCATGAAATATTTATAATTGAAGGAATCATGCACGATTAAAGTAAATTAACATAAAAAACAATAATAAATAAAAATGAGAACGTTAGCAGAAATAACGAACTCTTGTAACAACCATTAATTTCATCGATCTGGATTTTTTGTGAATTTGAGAATTTTCCTTGTTTTAACAAACAATCCGTTAATATTAAACACTGTTATATTTAGTAAAATCTCCTTTTAAATTTTAATTATTACATTATTAAAGTCATACTGAAACACAAGACTACATTTAACTGTTACCAGTAATAAAAAAATATTACAGTCAAAATGAAGATTATCGTAAAATATAATCCAAATACACATTTAAAAACTACATATTTAATTTTAACTTTTGTTATAAAATTACCCCATTGTGCCGCCCTAAAGTGCGGTGCGTATACTTTATTTTTAATTTAATTAACAAAATTCCACATACGGCATAACAACATTTGTTATAAAATTTTAATGAGATTTTTATTATGCCTTTTAGGCTCACATTATACACCCAATTTAGACAAGCAGGAATTTAACTTTTAATATAATTGGTTTAGTATTTTGAAAGTTTCAATCATATAAATTGTTACATGGATGTATTAGGCATGCATGTATATACACATGTATGTATTGAAACAGTCAGGTGTATTTGCTTTAGTCGTTGTTATTGCAAAGAAGCAAGAAAATTAATTTAACAAGGTCTTTTATTATGTTTAAATTGATGAAGTGGTAGAAAAGGCTAAAGACCAAAAAATTTGATAGGAAATTATTAAGCAAAATTTCACTAAGAAATTGTTGATTAAAAATTTTATTTAAATTTTGTAAACATATTAATATCTAAATTTAATTATCTTTTAATGGACAGATCAAGAATATGTTATTTGCAAAATATGCACTTATACGCCTCCTTTTCCAGCATTATAAATTTTCTATCCCTTTAAAAACCTTGAAGTAATGCAAATAATTTGCAAAATTCGTTTAATTATTATTTTTCATTAAAGTTTTTTGTGTATTTTCTAAAAGAAGTTGTTAATTACATATAAGAAAGCAGTAATCACGATTCCTTAAAAAAATCCTTTTTACCATACACTACAGGTTAATTATGTCTCTTAGACGTAGTTTCGAAAAAGTTACTGTTAAAATCAAAATGATGGAAATTTGTTCAAGAAAAGATGAGCACGTCTATTTTTCTAACATTTTTAAAATTTAGTTGGTCTTTTTATGTTAATTGTTTTTGTGTTTTGTTTTGCTGTATTGAAATCGAAATTTTAGAATATCACTTTAGAATACCAAAATATTACATTTTTACCAACATTTCACCAAAATTAAAAACGATATTTTGCAATAAAAAATAGGAAGTCGAGTAAAGGATCGAAAATTCTATAAAAAAAAACTGTGATTGGCGAAAAATTTTAAATTTCATTTAACGAATAAAATTTCACCAAAAAATTTACTTTTACAAAAGTTTTACTAAACAATTATTTTAAAAAGAAAATTGTTCATTTATTTACAAAAATATTAGAAATTTTATTCAAAAGTTTAATTTCATTTTAAGTTTTCTAAAAATTTTTCAGAGACAAAACATTGATTTCTATACAGTTATTTTTTATATTTAAGCTTCACTTGCATAAATTCAAAACTGAATATCTGATAGCTGCAGAATATTCGTTTCAGCAAAAGCGCAGCTTATTAAGAGCCTTTCTTTATACCAAAGAAATAAATGGTCCGGGATAGTAATAAACTACATTTATTTTTGTAAAGTGTATATGGGATTCAGCACAGCTGGATATAGCACAGCCAATAAACAAACATATGACGATTAATAAAGGAAACAACAAAAAAGCTTAAAGTTGTGTTGATTGATTGATTATGAGTACTGATCATATTCCTATTTCTTAAATTAGTTGATTAAATAAAGATGGATATATGCGAAGGTTGCTAGTGTAGATGTTGCGATCCAGAAAATTCTGAATTACATTCTGCTAATTTTGTTCTGTTTTCTTTACAACCCTACCACAAAAATGTATAAATAATTTTTTTTCTTAATAAATTATGGAATTGAAATATAAGTAAACTTAAGTCGAATTTAAAAAAATCCACTTAAAAAGAAGTTAACGAGTGAAAATCTAAAGCATTTCAAACGAATAAAACAAACAAACAAACAAACAAAAAAAAAACACACACTATTTACGAAAAACCTTTTTAATGTTAAATATTTTGTTAATTAAAGACTTTTGAATCAAATAAAGAGAAATGAGTGTTAATGAAAGTTGTTAAAAACTTACAGAAATAAATCATAAATTTCTGTCAAAAAAGTATGTTTGCATAGATTAAATAAAAATATTAAAAGCAAAATAATTAACCTTGTGCAAATTATACATGCATTGAGCAATTCCTGCATCAGGTATATTATTATTATCCAGCCAATCCTGCAAATAAAAATGCATGAATGTGAAATTGTTTTAATAAAAATTATTTTATAAAAATGAAAAAATATTTTCTGTAAATAAAAATTTATCCGTGAGCTTATGAATTTCTGCAAAAAAATTAAAGAATAATTTTTTTGTTTGTTTAAATATAAAAGTGTGACACAATAAACAAATGCAATGGAGAAGTGGTAAAATAAAAATTAATTAAAATTTTTTGACAAAGGCTTTTGCAGCTTATTTCAATTTAAAACAAGACGTAATAAGACTTTGTGACGCTCTAGAAAAAAATATTGTTGCAACAATATAAAAATGAAAATGAAAATAAATGTGAGAATAATGATAAAAATTGACAAATTGAAATAAAATGTTTAAAGCTCTTGTGGAAATGAAATTTAATATTGA
Organism: Cistogaster globosa; assembly: GCA_937654795.1. NCBI lineage: Eukaryota > Metazoa > Arthropoda > Insecta > Diptera > Tachinidae > Cistogaster > Cistogaster globosa. Next base: position 27,149,927 of record OW569404.1, read on the forward strand.
AATAACGTAAAGGAATTTTCTATCAACAACAGAAATGAAAAGTGCAAAAATTCATAAAACAAAACTTTATAAATATATGTATGGAAAAAAGTTATAATTTTGTAAGAAGTTTTAATTTTCTAGAATTATTATTTCCAAGTTTTTCTTCAAAAAAATTTTTTTTTTATTCAGTAGACATTATTGCCGTCATACAAGGAGTAAATATTAATTCCATTCACAAAAGCTGTTTGAAAACTCTAACCTCTTAACTGAAGTATTACGAATTGATTCTCATTTGTCTGAAAGTAGTTAGTAGGTACATCAAAGATTCCTGCGGGTTTGAGTAGTTAAAATAGTTTAAGCCGATATAAACATTGATCAGTTTTTCGAGCCAAATAACATACCAAACTGTTAACTTATGTTAGTCTTCATACGGTGCCGAATTCATATCCATTTTTGCTCCGAAAGCGAACAAAGAAGAATATATATGACTGACAAAAAGAGTAATATCGGAAGAAAAGTCTTTTTAGGGAGTTTTACGAATTTTTAATGAAGTTATGGAGAAGTTCTGTAGCAATTTAACACAATTTCCAACTACGTCAAACAAAATAGCAGATTATGTACAAAGGTTTCTGTTTCATTTTTGACTGTTAGAAAAAGGAAAACAAATATTGAATACCCATCAAATGATATGCAGTAATAACTGATCAAACAACAATAGCGATTGATCCGTTTAATTTCTAATTTCTGTTAAATTTTGGGTTGTTCAGTAGCTTTGTTGATTATTTTAAATATCCCATATGTCGACAAAAAGTGTGTAGTAGTGGGATGTTGTCGAAGTTCCATGGTTTGCTTAGGATTTTAATATTAAGCTCAGTTCGAAAACATCCCTTAAAATTATCGCCCAGTTGCAAAATGGTATTTTTTTTTTCAAGTAAATTGAATGTAGTGAAAGTCTCCTTCTTATTTGTTGTTTCACAGTTCACTTAGCTACTGGCAATGAGGCATTACTTCTTAATAGATGGTATCGTTCCATATACTGTTTTGGCGAAGATAGAATTATGGGCCAAGACATTATCAAGGTGTTTAATTGGTTTTACTCTCGTCAAAACTGTTCGCTTTTGATATCAGTGGACAGTTCTGGAAATATTTATACCGAATTTTTTTTAGTTTTTGCCAATACTACGAATACTTTAATACTAAAAATTTTTGTGACCATGACAGCAGCCATTGTCATTTATTTTTATTGTATATAATTTTTGCAAAAAAAAACCGACTTCAAAAAAGAAATGCTTTAAATCACATTTCTTTAAGACGGTAGTAATACATTAATTATATTACATTACATTCGAGAAAGATGGCGTAAGGTTTTTTATATGTCGTAAAACAAAATACGAATGTAAATTAAACAAGAAAGTTCAGCAGTTATGTGGTCACCTTTTATTTTTACCTGACACCAGACAAAGTAGTGAACATTCTATTTAATCTTCAAGTGTTTGTATACAACGGTTTAAACGACATGGCCATATAGGTCAATTTACTTCAAATATGCAATACCTTTTATAATTTATAAATTAAAATTTTATACTTGTTTTAGCGAATATATCAATATAGGTTCTTTGTAAATTTCAGCTCCCTGTCTTAAAAGGTTCAAAGCCACTTACGTCAAATTACTATTACTATTGGGACACCCTTTAATTTATAACTTTGAATGTTTATACTTGGTCATAGTAATCATCATCCTGTCTAATGTTAAAGCGTTTGTCTAGAACGGTTCAAAAGATAGGCGCATATAAGACAATTTGCGTTACCTATCGGGACATCCTTTAATTTTTAGAAGAAGAAGTGCGCTTTACAGTTTATAATACACTTAAAAAACACGTATGTTGTATTGGAACACTCTTTAATTTTTAAGATTATGAACTGTTTTTAAACCAGTACCAATCTGTAAGCATAATCTATAAAAAAAAATTTCAAAATCGGTTTAGAAATGACTAAGTTCTGCAGGTACAAACATAAAAAATTAACATTCAGTCGAATTAATAACCTCCTTCTTTTTTTGAAAGTCGGTTAAAAAGCCAAGCCCGTAACTCATTATGGCCTTGTGACCAAATATCAAGATTTTTGAAACTTTTTAAATGGGTTCAATTTAACAGTTTTACTTTTGAAATTTATTAGCAGTTATAGTAGCAGTTATAGCAGACAATAATTTAGCTTTAGGGCAGAATTAGTCTTTACTTTCCGTTCCGAATCAGCTGATCAGTTTCTGTTAAATGGAAAATAGTTATTTCTGATTTTTTTTATTAATTTGACGTTCTGTTCTGTTCCGTTCGAATCAGTAGAAAATAGAATTCAAAGTTTAGTTACTTGGAAACTGTTTGGTAGTGTGAGTGCAAAATTGTAAACAAACCAAATTTGTCATTGCACTTGTAGTTTATTTTTTGTCGTGTTGTGTATTAACTTTTCTTTGTTTATTATAAACAGCTAATATGTTGTTACAGATATTAGACACTCTCAATATTTTGTAAATGAAAAATCAATGTGAGATTCGCTTGACTAACCATATTTGTTCAGGCCTTCAAAAAGCTTTGGAGTCCTTTAATTTTTTTAAACTGTTTGGGACTTTATTTACCCTTTCTGATTTCCTTTTTAGTTTACTTTAAAGAGTTTAGATCTTTATGTCGTGACCTAGCTAGAAAATCGCTTAAAAAATTTTAAAAAAAATTTGTTGTTAAGCAGTACAATTCGTTAGATGAATATAATGCCTGTGAAAGTAAAACAAAAACAATAGTAATTTATGGGTAGTCGACTACAGCATTAAAATTATTTTAGTTTCGCTACCTTGGAGCAGTGATAAGCGGAATTCATATCAGCGGCTTTTGGATTATATTGCCAGGATGTCAGACACCAAGCTGGCAAAAAGTACTCTAGAGGTCTTCCAGAATGGACTAGGAAAAGAGGACGCAGAAAGCAAATTGGCATAACATAATGAACAATATCTTTAAAACAAAGGGTTTAAATAAACGAATAGCGTAAATAATAGCACAAGATTGAGTAAAATGATCGCTACACTGAAAAGCAAAAGAGGTAAGAAGTAGGAATAGAGAATTTTACCAATTTGCAACTTATTTTTTGACCTAAGTTGAACTAATTTTTTTTTTATTATATTTTTATCGATATAAAAAGAAAGCTACCTAAGAGTTAAATACAGTTCTATTCTAAAAGTTTAAATATAATTTGTCTTGTAACTGAGGTTAATGTTTATTTTTAAATAGAAAAATATTTATTAATTTATTTATACTTTACCAAAATATTTAGTTGTATAACAAAATACCTGGATAAAACTACTACATACTGTAGCTTTTGCATCTGGTTTATATAAATCCATATCTATTTTGTTTAAAGTTTTAAAGTCATCATACACTCGACACAATATAAGAAATAATTTAACCATACAAAAACTATTTCCAGCCTTTTAAATGCAAGTCATACTCGACTTAAGTTTAAAAAAAAATAAACTCAAAACTTGAAAGGAAATAAAAAAGAAACTTAACAAGATATTCCAACTAAAAGGAATTTAGGTTTATACACACAAAGCATAGTTCCCTCTTCAAAGATTTATTTTCAAAATATTTTCTTATTATTCGTTGGTGTAGAAAAGTAACTCTAAAAAGTATAAAACTGAATTTTATACAATTAAGTTTTACTTTTTCACTGACATGCACACAAAATAACCAGACACAAAATTACTTACAACAACCAAGTACAGTAAGTATCAAAGTTAGAAGGAAGTTATGCAAAGTTCGTGCTTATATATGTTTGTGTTAAAAATGTAGCAGACATGGGAAGTTTAGCTGAAGAGAAAAACTATTATAGTTTTCTTAACCACTTTTACTTTTCTTACGAAATACAAAAATATACTAACACATGTACTCTTACACACTTACATATTTTTATATATACTTACGAATGTATGTATGTAAATACGTCCGAATTTATATAATCATCTAATAAGTCAAGTATGTGCGTGATTGTACTTAAATATTAATCACGAGTCATGTTTGCAAACAAGCACTAGCATGCACATAATCGTACATGCTTAAACATAGTTGCATATGAGAGTCATTACCTTTACAATTAGGACATGACTTTAAAATATTTTACTTTCTATTTTCATGTCTTTATACCCTTCACCATTAGTTTAAAGGAATACTCAGACAAGTGTCCACATAGAATAAAACTTTCCTATAAAAAATTGCATTAAAATATATACATATATATGTAACTGCACATATACACACATGTATGATTATTTTAATCGGTCTCTCAGTTTGGTTTGTTCTAATTTAGATCTTCATAATAGCTTACATACAGAGTACTTAATTAAAATTGCGTAGACAAAAGCTGTCTTTTAAAAAAATATTTGTAAGAAAATATTGAAAAACATTTTTTTAAACACTCTTTTATTTTTCAACATCGTAACCTTTTTTTTAATATCTTTTATGAATCAATTGTTTAACTTAAGAAAAAAAAACCTCAAGCATTTTCTTTAAACTTTCAAAAAATAGACATGCTTCACAGCATAAATGAAATATATTCCAGACTAATTTGGCCTAACAATAATAATTCATAATATCTAACTTTTTATCCATGTCGGAGATTAAAATTTCATTTTGAAACAGTATTCAATCCGTATTTTGGTGCTTGAGAAAACAACGAAAAAATATTTTTTGAAATTAAATAATCTTTTATTTTATTACGAGGGCTGCTCTATATATTTCTGGCCTAATAGTGAAAATGCGAATATTTATAATCAAAAATGGTTTTATTGTTTTTCAAAGTATTCCAGCAAGATTTATACACTTTTTTCGAATTTCTCCGATGACTTCAGGCAAACAAATTGTAGTGTACCACTCAGAAGTGACCGTCCTACGTTGCTCAAGCGGAACAGTCGCCACATGACCAGTTTTGCCGAAGAAACAGGCGACCATTTGCTTCGAAGTGCTTCTTCCACGAACAACTATCGTTGGATTTTGCTCGTCTTTGAAGACCCACACGGTCGATTGTTGTTTCGTTTCGGGCTCATACGCATAGATCCATGATTCGTCACCTGTGACCGCAATCATATTTATGCAACATTTCTTTGCACCAATCGACACGAGCCTTTTTTTGAGCGACTTTTAAATTGTGCGGGATCCAACGAGAACAAACCTTTTTTACGGCCAGGTGTTCATGCAGTATCGAATGTATGCTGGTAGAAGAAATGTTCAAGGATGTCTCTATCTCTCGGTATGTCGCATTTTGATCTTGCATTATGAGTTCACGCACGGCATCAATGTTCTCTGGCACAACAGCCGTTTTTGGACGACCTTCACGGAATTCGTCTTTGAGCGAGCTTTGGCCACGATTAAATTCATTATACCAATTTTTCACAGTGCTATAGGATGGTGCTTCTTCGTCATACAAAGATTTAAGTTCATCAATGCACTCTTGTCGTGATAATCCACGTCGAAAGTTGTGAAAAATGATGGCACGCAAATGTTCACGAGTTAATTCCATTTTTTCTATATTAATTTTTTCAAGTCACTGTAAACAACACAAATAATGGTCGTACGTCAAAACGTTTTGAGTACGATTATGCTTAAAAATGACAAACTTTCCAATGGAAATGTCAGATTGCACTTGGCAGCACGCAGTGTTGCCAGGCCAGAAATATATATAGCAGTCCTCGTAACAGTTTTTCAAGCTTGAAGTTAGTAAAAATCTTTGAAACAACTTTTTTAAATAAATAATATTTATCTTCATTTACTTATTTAAAAATAATTAGTTTACAATAAATAAGTCATAATTTTTTTAATATAAGTTTTAAAGCAGAATAAAAATAAATGCACCAAATGTGAAACTCACACAAGAAGGACTTTGTACCATGAATTGGGTTAAAAAAATAAGGCCCTATATGCGAAAAATACTTTACTATAGGGATACCCTACCTATCATTTTAATTTTCGTACTTCTTCATATAGCAGACATAGCATTTCATCCTATGTAAAAACTTCAAGTGCCAGCCTATAACGCTTTAAATGCTTTAAACAATAAGTCCATATTCATAAAATTGACGGCCTTCAAGAAACACCTGTTAGTATATAAATTTTTGATTAAAATATTTTTTACAGTGGATATTTGCACAACCTCTGTATGAATTCTAAATGTCTACCTATTACGATTGAAAAACTAAAACTATATAAGTGAAAATTACGTCAATATATGAACACCCTTTAATTTAATTAAGTTTAATTCTACCGACACTGCGTAAATTTGACGTTTTTCTCTATCACAGTTGAATAAATAACAAGATTTTCATGAATACCACGTCACTTTCGGATTACCCTTTAGTTTTTAGTATTCTTTGTTATATAGCAGCTATAGATAGAGAGCTGTGACAGACTGGCTGACGGAAGGACAATCATTGTGACAAAAACAACAGAGTTACATTTTTACAAAGCCTAAAATACAATTACAGCGCCTTAAGTTATGCTACATTGTGTAACCAAACATACTTAAAAAATACGACGTATAAAAAATCACTGGTATCACAAAAAATCGCTTAAATAAAAAACTATACAAGGAACCTGAAAATTAGCTATAAACTTATAATAAAGAATTATTTAAATATTTCTTTCAAAAACGATAACGACAAACAAAAAACCCAACTTCACTTTGTGTTTTTAAATCGCTAAATTCAAGAAACATTTTTTATATGTGTATAAAAGAATTTAAAAAAAAAACAGGCTATCTTTAAAAATAGCATATTAAAATTTGTCATTTCATTAGACAGAAGTAGCAGAAAATCTGCTTTCTATATTTCTTTCAGGTGAAGGGCATATTAGATTCGAGAAAACCGAACAAAAAGTACTTTTAAATATTATACTTTACTTACCTGAAAACGTAGCATCACAAACATGACAACGAATACTAAAAACAGACATAAGCCGATAATTGGAAAACTGACTAAATAACGGAATGCACGGCGTTTCCAGGCTGCAGACTCTTTTGGCTCTAAACGTCCAGTAACATTATTTTCAACAAGAGGACCCTACAAAAAAATTTTAGTCAGTTAAGAAATATTTTGAAATTAGTTTATTGTTTTTTATAATAAATCTCACTTTATATAAAGGTCTCGGTGGCTCTAAAAGCTCTGGTGGCGTAGACAAGGTACCCCAACGAAAAGCCAATTCAACAGAATAACGTTTCCAAGCCTCTAAATATAAAGAAGCCCAGGCCACATTAAACAACGAGAACAAAACATGACCCATATCTTGTGCAGTTTGACCTTTTCCCCAAAGGAAAGCATATAAAATGGTGCCAAAGACAGCAGGAACTCCCAAGGCACAGGTGTAATGGCCCAACCAAGCAAAATACAAAGCCACCTTGACACCAAAATATTCAGCAATATCATCTAGAAATAGAGAACATAAATAAATTCTTGTTTGTTTTCAAGTAAAACAAAACAAAGCACCAAATTTTTACCTAAAGGTTGAGGTGCAAACACCTGCCTCACCCAACTATACTGCAGCTGAGTCAAGGCTTTAGTTTCGTGCAAAGGAAAAATTTGTGTAATAAGACCAGTCTCTTGCCAAGCGGCTACAATACTTTGACCCTCTTCCACTGCTGCTCTACCTTGCAAAGCCTCTATATCTGATTTGCCTGCTCGCAGGCCTTGTAAAACTTGCAATACCAACCACTGACGTTCTTGGGAGGTGAACAGAGAGGTATTGCCGTCATCGCTTTTTATCTGTTGAAAACAATGACTTTCGCGTGTTGTAAATTCACGTAAGGCACCACCTAAATCAGGACGTAAACGTTTTGGCAAACGAGCCTCTTCCGCCGCTCGAAACAGACTGGAAAATTTTTGTCATAAATAATGGAAAACAGAGAAAGAAAAATGCAAAGAAAATAATATTATTGTAATGGATTTCCTTTACCATTACCTTCAAGTCACAAACCAAAAAATGTTTACGAAACACTTAAACACATTTTATTTTTCATACTTAATAACGTTTGCAATTGTTATATATTTTTTAATATATAAATGTTGATGTATGAGTAATTACACACATACATACATACTTACATATTTGTAGGAGCACTTATATAAAATGCATTTCGCCTTGAACTTTCATGGGCCTTAACCTGCACCACCAGCCCTAGGCCAGCTGGTGTTTGTGAACGTATACGTGCCAGTAGCCATCGTAAAGCTTCATCGGGTGCATCTTCTGGAAATTCTATAACTACATCACATTGTGTCGGTATTTTGTTCAACCACAATCTACGCGGTGTCATTAAATGGCCAGCATATGGTACTTTACGTCTTAATTGCCGGGAAGCTGCAAATAAAACAAAAACAGCGGAAAATCATTGTTAAAGTATGTTGAATAACAAACTAAAACTATGTTGTAATTAAACTTTATTTTTCTATTTTATACTTTTTTGCAACATTCTCAAATGGCAATTAATTTAAAGAAAAAATGAAACAAAAAACAAACACCAAAACCATTAGTCAGCCAAGTTTGGACAAACACATTGTCCATGTTTTTTCCAAGTTGAAGCTTCATTAAATATTTTAAAACTATTTCATTGTAATTAAGTGTAGGAAATTTTTATCACTGCAAGTTGTGATGACAAGAAAGTTAATTTATACTTCTGGACAGTTAATGTATATGTGTGTCTGTTTTTTTTTTTTGTGGTAAGGAGAGAAGTGAAAAATGTAGAAATCAATGTTTAAGACGTCTCTCATTTTGTTCTCTTTTATAATATTTCACATAAATAATATCTTGTCAACTGTCAAGAAAGCGTTCGATTAACAACGAGGTGATGAAAAAAAAGAGTTTTTCTTTAAAGAATGTTGTTTCTTGTGCAAAGAATAAATATCCCGACAAATAAAATTGTCAGATATGGCAACTTTTTTATCATTTGAACTCTGTTATAATTTGCGAAAAAATACAATCTTCTGTAGAGCGTAGTGTTGAGGAGGACTCAGGTCCTCCTGATATGGAAAATTATCCATATCAGATCCACTTCCTGCACGAAAGATAAAAAAATTAAACTTTTCAGTTCACATCATTAATAACAAAATAAATATACAAAAAAATTTAGACGTATATAAATTTTAAATGCAAGTACTGCAAAAAAAAATAAAGCTGCCGGATCTTTCTATACGATAAGAATTTAGACGTGTTAACTCACTGGTAAAAAATTCGCAGTTATGCGCATTATGGCAGTTAAGCAAAACGTCGAAACGAAGAGACTAAGACAGCGAATACAGTTAATATTTAATACTGACTGGCATTAGAATTACGACCATTGGCACACACATATTAAATGTGAGTGCTGCGGATGACCTTTTGATAGCCCTTGCTATGTTAGGGTTGATACTTGATAGGCAACAGAGAAACCTTTTTTCAGGGTACGATAGCAGGTAGAAAGCACTAAGTGAAAGTCTTCAATAATAGTTACTTACTTATTTTTAAAATATTTAAGTATAAAGGTAGAACTGACAAGTATAATCTTTGGAAAGTGAAAAGTACTTTAAACGTCCAATGAAGCAAAATAAATCCATAAAAAGAAAATGTTAAATGGTGTTTTTAAAATTATTGAAATTCCTTCACAAAAGGATCTTCCTATTAAAAGTATTTCTCTGTAAAAAGTTGAGACTGAAGCTGACGCAAAAGAAATACGCATAAATAATTCTGCTGCTGTAGTCAAGGTGGTAAGCACTTTGACTAGAAACCTTGTTGGCCTGCGGCAATCAAAAAATAAAAAAAAATGTTTTTTTTTCTTTTTTTCGGTTAAATACATATTCAAAATCAACATGAAAAACATGCAGGCTCCTTCGTCGGTACTTCTTCATAGCATATTCACGGCGAAGTAAAATAACTAATAATCTATCTTTCTCCTTTCACCACCTTTCTTATCTCTACTACTACTGCCAAACTAAAATCCTAAAACATAATACCTGATCACCATTAGGCTTTTAGGTGTTTTAAAATCTCAGTCAATTTTAATGCTTTAGTACTGCACAAGTCAATCTATTTTCATGTTAATGGAGAAGATTTGGAGTCCTTTATGCAATTTATGTATCAGATGTGCATTTAGTTAACAACTTAACCACTGCCATGTATTTAGACGCTACAGCTATTATGTACGCAAATGAAGGTTAAAAAGTTTGGTCACATACAGCAAATTACATTAATTGTTAGGACACCCTTTAATTTCGAAATCCAAAATTATTATTCTTGTTATAGCGGACTTAGCCATACAGGTTCTTTGTAAATTTAACTTTCTATCTACAAGTGTTCAAAGTATCGACATATACATTAAAGAAAATGAATTATGAGGGCACTCTTTAATTTTGAATATTAATACTTGTTACTATAACGGTCAATCAAGAGATAGGACCATATAGGTAAATTTACATCAATTATAGGAAAACCCTTAAATTTCTATAAATGTTAAATTTCTATAAAGGTTCAAAAGTTCGGCCATTTATATCAAACTACATCAACTATTGGAACACCCTTTTATTTTCAAAACCATATTTTATACTTTTTGTTATAGCGGAGTAGGCAATGCAGGTTCGTTGTAAATTTCAAGCGTGTGTCTGCAACTGTTGAAAAGTATGGCCATGTGCATCCAATTAAATAAACTATTGGGGCACTCTTTAATTTTAAATTTGAAATACACTAGTCGGCATATTTATTTTGACATACCAGTTGTTTTTCTTCTTTTTTTATTTCTGGTCCTACGCAATAAAAGTAATAAATTGAAAATACTTAAAGTTGTAAAAGAAAGTGTAATTTATTAGAAAACAAAAGACTTTTCACATTTCAAATATTTTTTTTTTTTTATTTTTTTGAAATTAAAACTAGAAAATTGAGAATTTAGTTTGCGGCATAATTATTTTGACACATTTTTGCATAGCATATTTAAAAAATCGGGAACTTCAATCTAAAGAAAAATCGTTAAAATTAATAAAAAATGTATCCTCCTTTCGCACTTAAAACTTTTTGGAGGCGGTTCGGAATGGAATCCACTAAGGACTGGAGAAAATCCACTGGAATCTCTTTCCAAGTATTTGTGACCTCTATGATTGTCTCATCTTTTGTTCTTGTCAAATCCGCTGATCTATTTCGCTTTATGTATGACCAGACATTTTCTATTACATTTAAATCTGGACTTTGGGGGGGGCCAATCCAGAGTTTGAACACCAGTCTCTGTAAGAAATTTTGTAATCATCTTTGTTTTATGACATGGGGTATTATCCTGCTGGAAAATAAATGATTCTTCGATTAATCTATCGCCAAACATACACCCTCATACCCAAACATGCATTCAAATATTATTATAATCGAAATAACTGAATGAATGAAATAATGATTGGTATTAGAAAAGTTTATGTCAAATATTTTAAGGAAATGTTTCTTTAAATAAATTCATGCGAATGTCGTGTGGCATGCAGATAAGTATTTATGCATATGTGGGCGGTTATATTAAGGAAAATATATTCAGGATGAAATATCAAATAAAACTTCACATAAATTTCTAATGCAAAAAAAAATTATAACTATTAAGTTTAGATAATTTAAATTGAGTTTAAGTTGACATATATTTTTTTATTGATTATTTAATTTATTATTATTATTAACTATTTATAATTTTTTCTCTTAATTTTTCAATCAAACACTTTTTCACTTTGCTAAACGGTGTTTTATTTGTATGCAAATGAAAGCTTGTCAATTTATTTAATTTCCTATTCTTGACTAGTTTTTTACTCTGTGACACTGGATAGATTTGTTTTAAAGATCTTGTATTAAACAAATACACTTAAAAACAAAAGAAACTCATTCTGCTATCCAAATCGCAATACTGTGTGATTTCTATGAAAATCGAACTCACAATGTTCTCTTTAAAATTAAAAAGTAAAGCCCAAGGCGAATTCACATAAGGTGGCAGCGCGGCTACAACAATACAACAATAAAAAGAAAAACAGGCACTTAAGTGTATGATAAACTTTAGAACACAAATAATTACTACACTTTTTTCTTACCCTTTTCAATAACGTTTTTACTAAGATTCGTTTTTTAAATTGATATAAAACTCTTCTTACAATTCTTTTTTAAAGAATAATAAAAAAAGAAATTTTTTGGTATAAAATGATTCACTTTTGACAGCAATTCTACACATTACAAAATTAAACAAAAAATCCTCAGCTGCCGCAACGATGCCACCTGGTAAAATTAATTCGCCTTGTTAAAGCCAGTCAGACATAAAACTATAAAACCGCGACTACAACTTACTTTTTTGCCTAAAACTTGTCAATCACGACTGCTCTGCAATTATTTTTCTTTATGCTTAAGGGCTTTGTTAGGATTTAAACTCATGGTCATATTTTTAACAAACTGCAACCCGCCACCGCCGCAGCTAAAAAATAGTTGAATCATTTGCTAAAGTGGTAGAAACAAACAATTTATTGCCTATTTGTTTTCAATTTTATTGACAAAAACATCAGTTTCTAGCTTTTGTTACAGATATATAAATAGCTTTAAGTTTTTCTCAGCAGTTGGGAGATGTTGTTTTTTTTTATTATTTCATACTTTAAATAGGCCTGGAACATCTCATACAAAGCAAAAGTGTAATATTCAAAATTAGTGGCGTGCCATTTACTTCTACTTTTCTTACCAAAAAAGATTAACAATAATAAGCATTCAATCTTTTTAATGGTCCTTATGCCAGCCGCTAACCACACCCACTTGGAAGAAGCTTAGACAACACGCACGGAAAATTGAAATAAATACACTTATTTTTATCACCTGTCAAATTTACTTCCTAATAGGCGTTTAATCAACTTTTCTGATTTTTTAGATTCCATATCTATTTTTTCGATTCTTCGATGTTTGCGCAAATGTAAGGACTAGAATTTTTTTTTTTTTGCATTTTCTTTTTATTAAACAGGGAGATGTTGTTTTTTTTATTATTTCATACTTTAAATAGGCCTGGAACATCTCATACAAAGCAAAAGTGTAATATTCAAAATTAGTGGCGTGCCATTTACTTCTACTTTTCTTACCAAAAAAGATTAACAATAATAAGCATTCAATCTTTTTAATGGTCCTTATGCCAGCCGCTAACCACACCCACTTGGAAGAAGCTTAGACAACACGCACGGAAAATTGAAATAAATACACTTATTTTTATCACCTGTCAAATTTACTTCCTAATAGGCGTTTAATCAACTTTTCTGATTTTTTAGATTCCATATCTATTTTTTCGATTCTTCGATGTTTGCGCAAATGTAAGGACTAGAATTTTTTTTTTTTTGCATTTTCTTTTTATTAAACAGGAAAAGATAATGTATGTAAAGTGCTGGGTGTGTCGATAGGCTTATTGAATAGCGCTTGTTTAACTGTCAGTGAGTTGCGGGTTTTCCTATTAGAAAGACGACAAAGGTTGTACGTCTGCGTGACTATTCAGTGGCAATTAATTTCTGGATATGAAGTTTTTTCTGATATTTGCTGTTGGTGTTAATAGCAAGCGATATGGGAATCAAAACACCTATTTATGGAATTTTTGTTCTTCTGTCTGTGCTCGCGTCACGCAAAAACTAATAGATGGATTTGAATAAAATTACGTGAGGGCCTTTAAAAATTAGTTCAAATATAAAATATCTTTTTTTATTTTGTTAGAATAAATCATTAAAAAAAGAAAATATAGATACAAATATCAAAACTCCCAATTTCACTGCTATAAAGGATTTAAAGCAGTTGTAACGACATTTTAAATTTGTAGATGTTTTCCATCTTCTTAACACTGTTTACAGAACTCTACAATAAATATTAAAAGAAAGAAAAATTTTAATTTTAAGAAAATTAGAAATGACAAGCAAACGAAATCGTGAGCACTGCTAGTTATTTATTCATTAATTATTTTTTTTTTTTATTGCATGGTGACACAAAAGTTATGTCATATTTTCGTGAATTTTACTGAAAATGGTATTTGGCTGAAAAATACATCAACTTTTTGCAAAACATGTGCCTCAAAATTGGTAAATTCTTCTTCAATTCAAGATGCAAAAGGATCAATCCTACGCTCTTCTTTAGAAGGAAGATCACACAAACGTCATGTAAGCAGTAACAACAATTCCCTAACAACGCTATTGCCTGTTGTTACTTAGTTATTTCAACATATTTGACAGATAACGTCACAAAGTATAAAAATTATACATTTTTCATGACGAAATTATGATTAAGGTGTAAGCAATGGCGAATTCGTTCATTTTCGCCTCCGCTGGAAATTTCAAACTCCATATATTTAAAGAAAGTGATTTTTTTTTACTTTGGTTCGACATTTCGAACAACAGCGAAAATTAATAAATTTGCCACTTCCATCATTTGGTAGATTTCGACGCAAACTTTTGTAAATTTTAATTTATATCAAAAATATTTTTAAAAACTTTTGCTTATACATGTGCATTATTATTATTATACAGTCAGTTTAGAAAATAATTTTTGTAAGAAATTTATTTTAAAAATATATTCATCTAAACAATTTTTCCTACAAGAAATTTTGCGTTCGAAAAAAAGTTAAATCCCTAATATATAATAGGGCTATTATTACCGTATAGTTGTAATTTTATAGTTTAATGTCCTAAAAATTATTTATATTCATCATGACAATATTTATATTAAATACCAACATATTTTTCACGTACTAATAAACATGTCGTCATATGTCCTTTGACTAAAATTTATTTTCTCATAATTAAACACAATGTTAATAATTCAAATAGATAACACATTTAAAATGACTGTTATGGTGCCATTAATGTTGATGATGATGTTGATGTTGATGATGATGACAAATGGTCAGTGTTAGACAGCAGACATAAAAAATATAACAATAAAAATTAAGAAATATCTTAATACATTAATCCTTCAGCGAACATGATGAGTGGCTGTTGCAAGGAAATATTAAACAAATTAACTTTTTTAAATAGCCGCTAAAGGTATGTTTTGTCTTTAATACCGCAATACATTTAACTTAATTATATGCTAGGCAAGTATAGAAATAAACAATTAAAAAATTAATCCAACCAACCTGCTGCGAAAACTATAGTAGCTCTTTTCATTGTTGCCAAAAATAAATATATTACAGATATTTATATCTTAATGAATAAAATGTTTTTCTTTTTTTCAAATCTTCTCAAATAAAGACAATAATTTTTGTTATTTAAGATACATTTTCAAATTATCTTCTTTAAAGAATTTTTTTTTTAGTTAATATACAATATAAATTTTTCACATTTGGTAACATTGCTTACATTGAAATGCACCTCTAATGAAAAGTCTGTATTTTTATACCCTTCATCACAAAAAATGGAAAAAGGGTATAACTAAGTTCGTCATTCAATTTTTAATTTCTATATATATATATATATATATATATATATATATATATATATATATATATATTCTGACTTCCTATGCATAGCGAAGTCGATTAAGCGATGTCCCTTTGTCCGGCCGTATTATTATTGAAATCAAGTTTGGCGAGGCACTAGATGATTTACGGAAAGTTGTAATACGCCGATCGGTCAGACATAATTTCGAAAGAGTTCCTATATTTTCCGAGTTAAAAGCTTTTGAAATTTTCATAAAAAAGTGCGATTTTCAATAAGTTCAATATAAGTATAATTTAAAAGCTTTTGATATTTTAGGAAATAGTAAAATTTTTATGTAAAATATATATCAAACTTTTGTTTTTTTTTTTTTTTTTTTGTTAAGAGTATTTTCACTAAGCTAGATTTACATACATGGTGAAGGGTATATATAAGATCCGGCATAGCCGAATGTATTACTCGTACTTTTTCAAATGGTTTAAAAATTAAAAAGTACCATCCGCTTGTCAGATTTCTAGCGTATCGCTGACGTTTAAGTTATTACCCAATATTTGCTAATATATCGTTAATAAAGGTATTGTGAAGAACATTATCACTAATTCAGTAGAAAAAACTATTTACGAATAGCTTGCGATGTTTTGAGAGCAGGGTTTGAATTTATTTAAAATGTCTATATTAAAAAGCATAAACGAAAATGGAAGCAAAATTTAATCGATGTAAAGAGGCTTGCGGCCATAAAAGATTAAAAGTTTTTGTTGGTCAAAAGTCATACAAAAAAAATAAATGAAGGATTACTTGCGTGAGGATAAGCAGCGGAGTGGCGCTGAAATTATCGGCACTGTAAATGGAGAGCAATGTCTTTTGGCAGATCTTTAGTCCAAACAATGAACAAAACAAAGATTTTGCATTTTTATTGCTGGATATTTACTGGTGAATTTTCAATTTAACTGAACCTGCCTTGCTCTTTCAATCTTAGGGCACACGAAAACTATTATTATGCAGAGATGCTTGGCCTCTAACATCTTGAATTACTTTCTGGAGGGATCAGTTCATCAGAAGAAAGTTTAAATTAAAATAAGAAATCATTGGCTCATAACGTGCAAAGGAAAAACGAGCTTGATTAAAAAAATGTATCTCGAAGATGAAAAGAAACTCTTTTCCAAAAGATATAACAGGGTCTTTAGGAATTAACTCTTCCGTTCTCCAAACCAAAGAGTTGGATTCCATTTATATTAAAATATGGCAGGTTAAACAACCAAGCAAGTTTGAATGTTTGGCATGGGCTGTTTTAGCAATCTCGCTGAACATTAATTTGTTTTTTGTTTATATTTGTTCTAAAATATTTTTGAACTCACCTAAGTCAATGAAACTGATCAGAAATATGTCTTATGCTCATATGCTGCCAAATTTTAAAAATAAAAAGGATCAAGGAGTAAAAAGTACCCCTTTCAAGAACAAATCCTACCTCTGAAGTTATCCATACTTTTGTTTAGCAAATGCAATTTTTAAAGTGAATAAAATTTAGATAATTACAACTTGGACCAAGGAGAGTCTACAAAAGAGACTCTAATTTTAAAACTAATGTGAGTATTAAAAAAAAAACAATGAAAAGAAATACAATGCACGTCATAATACCATTAAAATTACATTTGTTTAGTTTTTATGGGTAGACGAAGGTATCACTCGATTGCCAACTTTAAAGCATCCCTGTGTTTTTTTTTTTCTTTTTTTGTATTTCCGAAAATTATTTCACAGCTTTAATGTTGAGGCTAAGGTATTTTTCCAATGCAGAATCAATCCCACCAGCCACGAATACTAATAACAAGAGTGCTATATTCGGCTATGCCAAATCTCATATATTCTTCACCATTTTTGAAAATCTAGTATAAAAAGAAAAACATATGTTGGGATGGCAGAGAATTTAAAAATAAGAAAAAAAAAACAAATAATTGTGATATAAAATTTTACACAAAAATGTCATTCGCTCTTATTGGGTTAAGCATTTTTTTAATTTTAATATTTCCTGAAAGTTCTTTTCAAAACTTTTAAATGATACTCATATCGATATTTTAGAAATTATGGTGCGCAATCAGTGGCCCATAATTTGGAAAATTTAGACAAGTACCAATATTTTTACATGAAATTTTTATATCTCTGTCACCTCATATAATATTTTTTTTTTTTTTATTGGAGTTACTTCAGTAAACTAGATGTGTTCCAAATGATATGAAAAATTAGAGACAGGCGAAGTGTTTTGCCCGCTGCCTCGAAGGACATAGACCGATCGAGCTGATTTTCGATAACAAAATTTTTGAAACTACGTTTGATCGATTGACGTATTTAAATTTTTAAATTACAAACAGAATGACAAACTTAGTTTTACCCTTTTTCCGCTTTTTGTGGTGCATGGTATATAAAGCAGAAAACGGGAAACATCAATCTTTAAACGAACTCAGTGGGTAGCTGTTGCAAGAATGTATTTAGCAAAATAATGTTAAAATAACTGCTAAGGTATATTTTGTCTTTAATATTAGAATACATTTGATTGAATTTTGTAGAGGCAAGTGTAAAAAAAAATTTGCTCCGTAATTAATAAAATTTCAGTGTTGCCAAAAATAAAAATATTACAGACATTAACATATATCTTAATAAATAAAATTCGTTTTTTTTTCGAAAAATCTTCAAAAAAAGAATATAATTTTGGTCGTTTTAGACACATTTCCAAATTATCTTTTTTAAAGTTAAATCTGTTTTATTCTAATAACAGCCCAATCTTTTGCAATGTAGGTGTGATAAAATGCCAGTCAAATAGAGTAATATGAAGACTTAAGGTTTCAGCAATTATTTGTGCAAACTCCTGCTAATGGTCTTTGTGCATTCTTCAATAATAACTTTGATTTGATAGACAAAATAATTTTCAGTTATTTCTGCAGCTAAAACAATGTATTACTAGCAAAAAGGTTTTTACTTGAATCTAAATATGCAAGACGAGCAAAACCAAAAAAAATAACGCAAAAGTGTGTATAATTTTGTTTTCTTAATAATTGAAATAATATTTTCAATTTTATAGTGACTTTAGGATCGTCTCTACTCTTTAAACCTCTTCATTTTTTTTTTACAAAAAAGTGAACAAAAATTTTTTTTTAAATTCGAACGAAACTTTTTATCATTATAATTTAAAACAAAATTTTTTCCAAAATGAATACAGGTAGCTGTAAATATACCTTTATTCGTTTAGTCACAAAACTCAAAACCGTATAAATAACTAAAAAGGTAAGAAATTTGCCCAACCCTGATTTGAACAGTGTTTTAAGAAGGCAAATCTAGAGCAAAAGCCTTGAAAATTTTCTACACGCAGTAAAATTTTGCACTTTGTCTAGCTGCGTACTAAAAATTTTACATTTCTAAAGTTTAATTTTTGAACTAATGTCCGGCTAGATTAGCAAAATACTCCTCTGTGCGTTAGGGAACTTGGCGAATTAATAAATAATACAAAATTAAAGTTTTTTTACAATAAAATTTTTTGGTGTCCCGCTATTTAATGTTTTTGTTAAAAAAAAATATTCGCAAATTATTTTCTAAGCGATCATCAAGCTACATCCCCAAACGAAAAATATTAAATGTCATAAAAAACATGCAACACACAGAAGTAATCCGTGAATGACAAAAACCAAAACCAATTTTAAATGCATTAACCATGTCAGCAGCTAATGCCATCAATTAAGAGATTATATACGTAGATATGTACGCATGTGAGAGTTCGGATGTTAAATCTGTTTAACGTTATATCTATTATTTCCGCATATTTCCTTGCATCAAAATGAGCTTAAAATACAAAACAAATACAAACAAAGTAAAAAAATGTCATTAGCGTGCCATAATATTCTCTAATAGGAATAACAGTATTACTTCTATCATAGTGAGATTTTCTTATTTCCTTTTCTTGTTGTTTCAAAGATGAAAAAAAATTTTGAATTTAAATTTCTATGGAAAGGAACTTGATTTAAAATATTATCTTAGGATTTAAACCACAAAACATAACGATATTGATTTAGTTCATTTAATACTTGATAACACTCATTTATTTGTTGTTGTTATTTTTTAAGTTAAAAACTTTCGTGTTCTTCATTTGGCTTTAAAGGACACTAACACTGGTTTACAAATCTTTTTTTTTAATGTTAAAAGTTTCTATTATATTTTTTTAGATTTATTAGCCGGTGTTAATCACAAAAGAAAAAAAAATAACACAGGTATAAAGAACAAAAGTAAAAGGTGTCCTTATAGTAACGTCATTTTTACATGTTCTGATTTAAAATTTACCGAAAATATATTTTACTATGTCCGCTGTAACAACTTTAAAAAATGAAATTGAAATTAAGGGGTGATGCATACGTGGTACGGAATCCGGAATTCAAACTAAGACTTGATATTTACTTCGCTTTAAAGCAATATTCAAGTAAAAATACGTATTTGATTAAGGAAAATTACATACATATGTACATACATCCCATTAAATTACACTTAGAATGATGAATAATTTGTTTTGATCGGATGAAAAATAATTGAGTTGAAATGGATAGAAATTGAATTTTCATGAAATTTTTAAATAAAATTTAATTAAAAAAAATTTTCAACGACAAATTATTAAAAATAAAAATGATCTAAAAAATATCATTTGCTATCAAAATATAAAAACAACCAAAATACACAAAATAGCAACATAAATTTGAAATTAAAAGCTTCTTAAGCAAACCAGGGTAGCCATTAGGTCAACGAAGGTTTTTTTCAAATGCTCAATTAATTGCCATTAGATCTACTGGCAGTGAGACTGGCACTAAGAAGTGCAGTTAAACCAGATGTCATAGGTTCATTGAATTACAGATCATGGGAACATGCAACCCATAACCCACACACAACAAGATTTCTCTTCGATTTGAAGAAAGCTAACCCCCCTGCTTCATGATCGCTCTGCGTTAAAAGGGATAGCTCCAGGGGAAATACGGGATCAGGGAGAGGAGTGTTTATAGTAGAATTATAGATAACAAATGGCTGCAGTGTCTAACAGTCTGGCTAAGCTGGTTAAGATACCATATCTTTTTCTTCACATCGTGGACGCAATTATGTCCCTGAAAGATGTGTTTACTGCATCAAATCTTGTCTTTCAATGGCGGACATCTTGAATGCGATGACGAAGAATTCGACAATCAACCTTAAATGAGTGAGGGAACATGGTACTATACTGATGGTGATGTTTTATGTTGATTCCATTGAAAAATTTGTGGCTGCCTGCGGGTAGCGTATTAACGTTGCTGTTTATGATATTAGATAATCTATCGAATTGGCTTTCTTGACTGCAAGGACAAGTTGGCTCTTATTATATCGGAAAAAGCAGGTGCATTATTACAGTTCTATAGGGTGCAATTTTTCTATTCCGCAGGTAATACAAATCTATTAGCAAATAGACCCAAATAGGCTGTGTAGTCGCAGCTGCCTGCCGAACTTAATCCAACGTAAGTCGAACTCTGGCTCTGATGTTATTCATATTTTAAAGTATCTTAAAACCTAATTTTATCCTTAGATAAAATAGAAATAAGATAATAAGATTTAAGATAAAGCACTATAATATGACTAAACTTTAAATATTATTATGGTTTTATGTTACAATATTATTTTTGGGTTTAATAAAAATATTATTAAAATAATGAAATGATATTTTTAATGCAAATAATTTATTCCGGAACGCCCGTATAATTCAACTATAATACTAAGCTTTCAATCATTTTTCTTCTTTGTGTATTAACGCTCCAGTTCTGAAATTAAAACCAAATGTAATGTAACATATTATTTTTTTTTAATTCAAACGAAATGTGTGTGCAATTACTATGGATTAATTAGTATATTGACTACAGAACGCTCACTGAAGTTTATATATTTAAACTATAAATTAAAGAAATTAACACATGTTCAATTCACATCCCTGTGTTATCAAGTTATTGGATTTTTGATAAGATTATCTTACATTACGTTCGTTGATGGTAATTTGCAATGAAAATATTTTTGAACAATATAACATATGTATAGATACCATAGCTGGGACTTTCTAATTTATCTGACTAACTTGAAATTTTAAAATGTAAAATGAGTCGAATGTTAGCTACACATACAGCATAACAAATAAACCTAATTTATAATTATGTTTAATTTCTACTAATTTACCCAAGTTTAAAGTAAAATGTTATGTTTGTTTGAAAAATATTTTTTTTTTATCAGTTGCAAGTCTTCATGCATGAGTCCATAATAAACATTGGTAGCTTGTGAATAACAAAATTAATTATTACAATTATGAAAAGCAAATTTTCTTATTTTCTTGTTTAATAAATTAATCAATTAGTTTATCATTTGCAATCAACTGCAATTAATAATTATATTATTTTATAAAATTTTTTTATTGGGTCATCAATGCATATTAAAACCACATGTCCTTCACATCAACATAATTGAATTTAATCACAAAGTACGCCCTTACAATTCACTCCCCACACTGACACGTAGTAAAAGCTTATTGTTTTTGTTTGATATTTGCTTGTGGTTTCTCTAAGCCACAGTTCAAGCGAATATGCTTCGAAAAACCAGCATCACATTATCATTATTCTCAAAATGTTGTTAAATGTTGTTGTTTCTTTAATGAATGAATTTGTTACAAGAGTAATTCCAAATGAAACCCATCACGGCATAATAATACACGCATTGTAACATTTACAGTACAGTTTGGGATTTGGAATTTACACAAAACGAGATATTTGAAAATTTTTAAGTGTCACAACCAAAATATTTGAAAAACAATTAGTGTATTTTTTTAAGTGCTAATGATTCTTAACTTTCCGTTTTCCGGGAATTTAACCAAAAAAAAGCTATTAACGATTTCCCGGGTATTCTCTCCCAGAAATTCCTGTTTCCCAAACCATAATTGGAGTTACCTTAAATATTGTTGGGTAAAACACCTAAACGGTTTTTGGGGTTTCGTACCCATAGGTTTAAAAAAGTACTATACATTTTGTTTTTGCCACAATCTTTGTCCAACCAACCGATTGCTCGTTTATTACAGACCTCTATCTCTTAAACTGTAATAACAACATATGCATAACAATAGCTACTATAACAAAAATATACTAAATAACTGAAGGGCGACCCAAAAGCGTCGTAATATTCATAAAACTATTGTTATTTTTCTTAAATGTTATTGGAAAACATGGAAAACAAGTATAAATAAAAAATTTTAAATTAAATAGTGTCTTAATAGTAACGTGATTTTCACGTACGTGGGCTTCCTTTTAATTTCCAACAGGAGCCCTCTTAAGGTTAAAGTATTTTTATGTCCGCTCTAAGACCAAATCCAGGCCGTTTTTATAGTTATATCGAATTTTATTTTGGCAACACTTTTTTAACTGGTTTGGTTTTGCGTTTCAACATAAATAGACTGACACCATAAAAAACGCTTCCAAACTGTGCACATAGGTCCAAACAAGATCGCCCTTGATCCTATTTATATAAGCGAATTTTGTAAAGCGATTAAGCTCACATTTTGTTGAATAGATATGTACCTCAATAATTAAAACTGCTATTTTAGAATGATAATAATCCTCAAGTGTATGTTGAGACACCGTGACATCTAGAAAGTTAATGGTGACCACTATAGATTATAGATTCCTGATTGCTTACCTTTTCGTTAATCGATTGTACATCCATTATGTGCAGGAGCTGTGGTTTACACAAGATGGCGCAACATATCACACAGCTTATGACACAAATGCTTTATTGAAAAAAATGTTTGATAATTGTATAGTTTATCGCTTCGGACCCATGAATTAATTGGCCTGTAAGATCTAAATAGATGTAGCAGGTCGCTAGTCTACGCCGATAAGCCCAAACCAATTAAACAACTGGAGGATAACATTGGCCACATTATTACCCATATACGGCCACATATGTTTAAAAAGGTCATCGAAAACTGGAGCTCTAAATTAGATTGTCTGATCCAAACATGGCGGTCATATGCCAGAAGCCACATTTTATAGTTATTATAGTTTTATAAAAAACGCTCTTTAAAATTATTTAAAAATAAACCAAAAATGTAAGCAGGTATTTAGAATGTATACAAACATGTTCGCTAGAAATAAGCCTGAACAATAAATTTTATAGTTTATGAGTGTTTCCACGAATATGGTCTTATTTTTTATACCTTAAAAGACAAACGCTTGAAATTTAATTGGAATACTTATTACTATGACTGCTATAATGACAAGTATTAAAAACAAATTTGAAAATTAAAGGGTGTTGCTATTGAGACATGATTTTCACGTAGATGTCTTTGAAAGACATGAATTAAACTGAAGAAGACACTTAAAACTAAATAAAAAATATAATGGCGGGTACTGAACACTTATAAGTGAGTTCAACTCGCATTTAGTGGATTGATTTTTTAACTCCTTAAAGTTCTATGTTATATTTCTTACAAACAGATTCAGGTACAAAGAAATTTTCCATTTTAAAAAAGAAAGTTTCCTTTTCGTAAATTTTCTAAAACAGAAATTTTCGACAAAAGATACATATAACTTAAATTTATGTTATCATCGACAAATTGCCAAATTGTTTCAACTGTAGTAAAACTTTATAACATAAAACTTGCCAAACGACATCACCTACAAAATTAAAGAATATTTCGAAATAACTAACAAGCACTTTGTTGTAGATAAATTAAATGACTTCTTCGAATATCCTGTCACGTACTGATAAGCAGAGTTACAATTCTCTTGTTACCACAAACTATACATACAAATATAAATACACATAAAACAAAAAACTTTCTTTGTTTTTTTTTAACTTTTACTACAATTATTCGAAAATATAAGAACAAGTAAAAGGACAAATGACGTAAGTCACAAAGAAAAGCAAAGAATGAACGATTGTTCTAAAATGTATTTACATTTTGCAAATAATATCCGTCGTAGGGAAAACAAGTTATTGTATACTCTCCCCAAGAAGAAAGAAATTACTCTGTAAATATTCACGAAAGATGATAAGTAAAAAAATTGCTTGAAAAAAATCTTATGTTTTCGACTTAAGACATTCTTCATGTATATGAGATTAATGTTTAAAGAACTTTTAGATAGAAAATAAAACAAATAAACATCTTGCTTGTTTTTATATACCATACAATGAACAATATTTTTATTATTAACACTTTTTAATTTAAAACTTTCTTAAAGCGCACAAATTTCCCTATTGAATGAACAAAGAGCGGGTATGAAATTGTTGTGGAAAGGAAAGTAATTAATATAAAAATGACAACATGTACTAGAAACAAGACATAAATTGCAGTTATTTTAATGTCATGGTATTTTCTTAATTAGTTTGATATATGTCAAAGACATTATTCGTAGATAAGGTGCAAACGAGACATAAAAGGAAACATGAGTGCAGCATAAAAGTTTCCACGTATTTCGATTGGAGAGAAAATACTTTTGAAGAACAATATAAGAATGTTTTTAAGCCTGGTAGAAATATAATGAAAACTGAATTTTTATTAAAAATAAATTATTTAAAAAAAACTACAACGGGCATGTGGCCACTGTGACTGTTCTTTACAAAGCGTATTTTGGAAGTTCAAGTTTTTCGAGCATGACTGACCACACATCAGGAATAATATGGACAAAATTGGTTAACAAAGCGTTTATTGTTGCTGGTTTCACAGCGTAATTTAATGATTTTACGTAACTCTATAGGAAATTATCAATAGGTGTCAAACTGAACGACCCTAAAACGAAGTAAAAGGTTTAATTCTTAAAATCAAGGTATAGCCAAATTTTGATTTAAATGAGTCCATGGATGCAATCCCTGTTTGGAACGTGCTGCCATTCTGGAACGCCTGGAACAATGTCATCAATATTTTAAAATAAAAAATCATTATTACAGGTGCGGTAACGATTTCAATCGACCACAACAAGAGTTCTGGCTTAATTTTTGAACACAAAAAGTCCAATGATGCCACTTAGTTTTAAATGGCACTAAACGGTACATAGTATTGGATGCAATGGAATCTTAAAGGTGTGTTAAGGATTGGTTTTACTTCATATGCCGCAATTCTACAACAAAACAAGTAAGAGCTCATTTTAAAGTTCAAAAGATGACATGTGAATTAACTTAAAACAAGGGAAAACCATTCTATTGCCCACAAAAGCAGAATAGGGACAGTGTAAGTACTTTACATTCTACTGCATACATCCATATTATACAGCTGCTGACCGGCCACTGCCTTATTTTAAACCGCTAAGCCGGAAAGGTCATAAAGAATGAAACTAAAATAACAAATTAATAAAAGTCAAACAAAATATTTTGAATCCAACCATTATGAAATCATTTGAATCAGTTTAGATGTGTCCATTTTCCAATGTCCCATTATACTCTGTCTCTTAATCATACTCGGTTTAGTATGAAATAATACTAATCCGCACACGCACACAAGCTTTGAATCGTGCTTATATCGGTTAGCGTGTGCAGAATATAAATTATTTTCAAATGTTGAGGGTCTGCTGCATGAATTTAGAACAGAAGACATTTTCCTTAAATTTAAAGCAGACAAATTTTTTTTTGTGCCAGAATGAATATTGTGCAAATATTTTTTCTTTTTTTCTTTTGGTTTTGTTGAGCATTTCTTTTTATTTGATAGAAAAAGAAACAATTGTGTAAAAAGATATGTATTGAAATGGCAACAAAAGAATAAAAAACTAAAAGAACAAATTTTAAATTTGTAAAAAATCACAAAGAATAAAAAACGCAAATAAAACTTAAAATGTGCATCTAAACCTCTTGGGAATGTGATATTTAATGTTTTTGTAATCTTTTTCACATTTTCACGTCTTAGAAAAATTTCTGTTAATGTGGCAGTATCCAAAAAAAACTGTACAACATTAACCTTTCAGCATAAGTTGTTATAAATTATAGTCCTCTTAATTTTATTTTCGTCGATGCTGTAGTTTTTTAATATTTTTTTTTTTAAATGAAACCAGCAGCTGCTGGTTCATCAATCAATCAATATATTTCATTTCAGGTTCAACAAACAAAATGTTATTCAATCTTACTTTATACCATTGGCGTAGCTAGACAGATTGTCAGGGCGGGGCAAACACATTAATATTTTTATTTTAAATAAATTTTTTTAAGCTACTGAAAGTAGATTACAGAAAATGTCATAAAAAGTTTAGTTTTAACCGTCTTAAAAAAAAAAGAAGGAAGTTATCAATTCGACTGAATGTTGCTTTTTTATTTTGCCTACAGAACTGAGTCATTTCTGAACCGATTTTGAAAGTTTTTATAATTTAAGAGATTATGCTTACAAATTGGTCTCGTTTTCTGACGTTGTAAGCAAACGCTTGAAAACTGGACAGGATGTCGATTACTAGGATCGTAATAAAAATTATAAATTAAAGGATGTCCCAATAGTTAATATTATTTGATATATGTATCCAAGCTCTTAAACTGTTATAGCCAGAAAGTTGAAATTTACAAAGAACCTTTATTGCTTAGTCCGCTATAATAAAAAGTTTAAAATTTTTATTTAGAAATTAAAGGATGTCCCAAACGTTGATGTATATAGCCAAGTTTTTGAACCGTAATAGACAAAAGGCTGAAATTAACAAAGAACCTCTATTGCTAAGTCCTCTATAAAAACAAGTATAAAATTTGAATTTAGAAATTAAAGGGTGTTCCCATATTTCATATAATTTAACATATATGACCATATCCTTGAAACCGTTACAAAAAAAAACTCTTGAAAACTAGACAGAATGTCCATTACTTATCAAATATAATACAAAGTACAAATATTTGTAATAAAAAGTTAAAGGGTGCCCTAATAGTTGTATAATGTATATTGCCAATCCCTTGAACAGTTATAGACTAACGCTTAGAGTTTAAACAAATTTTTTTTTACTGTATCAGCAATAAAGAGTGTAAATAATAGAGGGTGACCACATAACTACTGAATTTTCTCGTTTAAAAAATCCTGACGCGATCTTTCTCGAATATAATATAATAAATGTATAATTACAGTCCTAAAGATATATAATTTTAAGTTTGTCGGTTTTGAAGTCTTTTTTTTTTTTGTTTTTTTTTTTTTTTTTTGTTTTGCAAGAATTATTAACTTGAATGCTAATTTAACTTTTTAAAATTTAATAAGACCTTGAAAATATCTATAAGAAATATGCTTACATGTGTAGGTTATCTCTTTGAGTTTGGGGGAAAATTGGCGCTTTTCGTTTAAAAGTATGATGAATTGAGAAAATGTAAAAAACCTTTTTTGAAGGACTTTCTCCAAAAGGGATTTCTTTTGTTGCTTATGTAGTTTAAATTTATTTTGGCACTAGAAAATATTTTAAAGTCATTAAAGAGACAAAATATAGCAAATGCGAATAAAAAAGAATTAAGTCAAAAACTTGCTAGCCCCATCCAAACATAACCACTTTTGAAACAAAATTTTCAGATTGTTGTAAAACTCCTCGGAGAGCAAAGCACAGATTAAGGTAACGTAAAATATTAAGTTCCTTATTGTTAGCTTCATATTCCAAAAAGGATTTAACAGCCCCATGATTAATACAGGTAGAATAATTTTTTTTAACAAAAAACAATATTTTGGGACATTTTTCCCTGTTTTAAAAATTTATATATTATAATAAAAAAATTTTAATTTTATTTCACCATTTTATTAAAAATCTTTTGGCTATAAAATTTCAAAATTTTGTAAGAATATCTCGTTGCATTTTAATTATGTATGTGGCAATTTATTTTTCAAATGTGATTTTGCAGTTTTTTGAGGAAAATGTTATTTGAAAATGAAGCGCGAAAAAAAATCATTATAACATTATTAATCAAGAAGTCATAAGCTTTAATCTGACGGCATTTTTATTTTTAGAGCATATATTTAAGCTGTAGATACTTCCCAAACTTCGCTTCCTCGTTTTATATGTAAAAATAAAAAATGTGTATTTGTAAAATTTTTAATTGCACGCATCGCAAAAAGGCAACTAGAACAACTAATATTAAGACAAATTTCAACTTCTATGAGTTTTTATATATTCGGGTATATATTCTTAACATTCTCAAATTTTATTATTTTTTTTGTGTTTATTTTTTTATTATAATTTTGAGGGTATTTTATAAAATGGTTTTAGCTTTCATAGCTGTATAATCAGCTTCTTCGTCTAAATTTAACTTAAAAAGCACTTGCAGATTAAACTACTGGATTAATTTTAAATTGATATTCTAAATTTTGAACGACGTTGTAACTTAAGGGATGGTAAATTATTATTTTTCCAACACTCTGATGTAGTTATGTCCTATTATGTAGTTGTGTACTATTTCCACGTGTTGTATCTACATAAAAATCTTAACATAAACTGGCAAATATAATTTTCACTAAAATTTGTTGTTTTTTATTCCAAACTTCATCTAAGTTGTTACGTTTGTTCTTTAATAAGGCAATTTTTTCAAAATTTTGTGGGTGTTGTTAACATTTTTAGTATTTTAAATTAGTATTATTTATTTGTTTTATCCTTAACTATGTAATATCCTGGCACCTGTTTATTAACGGAATTATTATTTTGGCATTAAAACATTTTTTAATAATATTGAATAAACATATTTGTATAGAGGGCTATTAACTGGTAATTTTTTATGTTCTTTTAACTCTTATAATTAAATCGATTTTTATTTAACATAAACAATTTCTAATTATTTACGGCATGAGAAAAATACATTCTTATACTATTCTTATTCTATATCTCTGGAAATCACCCCCTCCCCTTTGGATTTGACTTTCTACGCCAATGTTTTACACTTTCTTATAAATGATAAAGTTAAATAAATGCAATTTAAAAATATAATTTTTATGTTTTCGTATGGTTCTATGCCAAACACCTGTCACATCTTTGCTTATTCCTTTTAAATCAAATTAACTCCATTTTACAAGTAGTAATTGCCTTGATATTTCTTCTAATCCCCAAAAAAAAATCAATCAATTCCATGATTAAAATCAAGAATATTTTAAAACTTTTTGGCGAATTTATTTAAAAGTTTTGCCTGGATCAGGGTATGTGTTTGTTTCTTTTTGTTTTTCTTACTGATAAACATTTTAATTAAAGTTATTCCATGTTATTTACAACTATTACATGTCTTTTGTTAACTTAGAATAACTTCAGCATGAATAGTTATCATTGTTTGAACTTTTTATTTTTAATACGATTGCAGTATATTTTCTATTTTATAAACTGCAGTTTTTAAATATTTAGGCATCAGTTTCATTATATAAAATTTGTCAAGGAGTAAGCAGATATTTCAAGGAGTGTAAACTTTTAAATTAAAGTCACCTTTATTGATTATTGAAGAGGGGAGTGTTAAAAATAGAATGGAAATAATTTCTAAATGGCTGGTTGTAGTTGAGCTTAAGCTTTAAATATGTTCATTATTCTTCTTAAAAAGCCGGCGCCGCAATGCTTTAAAGTACACACAGAAATCTTTTCTAGTTTAGAATTTATACGAAGATATATTAAAAATAAGAAAATCGATTTATTGAAATTTTAAGCTAAAAAGTTTCATATTTTGTGTTTTATGGCTTTTACACTATGCAATTTTTCATGAAACTAGCATGAAATTTTTGTTTGTTAGTGACACAAGAGAGGTAATCAACATGGTATTGCTCAAATTTTGAGAAAATTTTCCTGTTGCTTATGCTTATTTTTAAATTATGTATATCGCTGCAACTTAGATAAAGAATTGAGGAAAAAATGCCTCTAAAAGTTGCTTCGAAAGCTATTTTTACACAAAACATAATATGAAAAAAGTAAATGGAAAATTTTTATTATTTCTCGATATAGACAAATTTTTCGTTAAAAATCAAATTTAAGCCAAATTTTTTCTAACAAATTAAAGGCTTTAAAAAGGCTGGGGCTATTTACAAATGCTCCGATATATTCATTCCTACCGAGCGATTCAAATTTTTCTCTTAACTCGTTTTATTAGAAATAAAAAAAACAGAAAAATCCCATTTTTGTAAATTTTTAAGATTTTTTTTTGGAATCGTAAGATTTGTATTCACCAATTTTTTTATATAATTAATTATATAAATTTCTATGAAATTAAAAAATTTATTATTTATGATTGATAATATAAGACTTTATAGCATCAGAAACAAATTTCATACCCCAAAAAAACTGAGTTTTAAATAGATTTCTCCAGGGAGGGAAAATTTTGACTGAAATCCCAGAAAACGGGAAACTTAAAGTCATTATCACTTTACAAGATTAATATATTATTTTTCAAATAGTTTGGTTGTGACATTTAAACATTTTCAAATATCTCGTTTCGTGTGAATTTCACTACATCTGTACATGAAATATTTTTTGAAATTTTTTTTTTTTTTTTTTTTTTTTAATTTTAATTTTTGTCTATCTGTCTGTGTTCACATCACGCAGAAACTGCTGGATAGATTTGAATAACATTTTTTAAGGAGGTCCCTTAGAACATTGGTTCAAATAAAGAACACTTTTTATTTCATAAAAATATATCGTTTCGTAGAGAAACTAGAGATACCAAAGCTTTTAACACTGGTTACAGAACTCTACAACAAATGTTGAAAAACACATTTATCTAAATTTAAATTTTAAGATAATTAGAAATAATACGCGGACGTAGTCGTGGGTGGGCACTGCTTGTAAGATAAAAAGCAGAACAAAATATTACTAATTTCTTTAAAAAGGAATAATCTTTAGATGGCGTTGTTGACAAAAAAAAAACCAAGCTACCTCAGTTGAAAGTGACAGGTTTTTCTATTGTTGAAAATTTCGCAACGAAAACAAACAACAGTACGTCTAGTTAATTGTTGAATGCAGTTCTTTAATCATATGTTTCGAAAAATATTGAATAAAATACTTTTTAATTATTTTTATCTTTGTTTCTCTCGTTATAAAGTACAAATGTTCACATGTATGTTTCGGCACCTGAATTGTTTTATTGTTTGTTGATGTTTTAATAAAACTATGAATTTCTTAATATTATTTCATTAAATTAATTTGTTATTTTTAAGAGTTGCTTTTTCCTGGGAATACCGGTAAGTTCCGGGAATACGATAATTTTTTCCCGTTTTTCGGGAACTAAAAAGGTCCGGGAAATTTCAAACCTTAGCAAAAACCCATCTAAGAATGTTTAAGTTTGTAAAGTTAGCATTTGCAATTTGAAAATGAAACAAAATTTCTTTCGAATCAAATCTGACATTTCCTGCTATTTTAAAAGTCAAATTAATGTATCTAAATTTTTATTTAAGTTCAATTATTTACAAATATATGCGGTCGTTTTTGTAGAGAAAACAGGTTAAAACAGACATATGCATTTAATATGTTCAAATATTAATGCGAATTGTTTATTGATCCTTTCTTTACTTTAATTTTCTTGTGTTTTATACAATTTAAAAATATAGTGGACCTAAAGGACATTTGGTTACACAGTGATGCTATGCCAATGTTTCGCTGATATACAGATTTTATCTTCCCAAAAAATATATATCATATTTATTTTTTATTAAACACAAATAAAATAAAGTAGAATAAAATAAAATAATGTAACCAAATAAATTTTGCATTGACTATTAGAAAAGTGTGTTTTAATTCCTTCAAACAAATGTCCTTCTAACAAAACAAAGTAAACATTTATAGTTGCATGCATAGTTAACATAGTTTCTTCAACTTATTTTACAGTTTTCCTCGCCCCCATTTTCTAAACTGATTTAAAAACAAAAAAACATTTTCATACTCAGTGACCTTTGCCGGTGATTAATGTGGTTTTTATAGTATTAAGTGTCTATGGTTGATGGAACATCACACGGGTGATGTAAATGCATAAATAAAACTTTCTCCAACACCAACACCCATACAAGCCCATATTAACAAATACTAAGTAATAAATGTAAACTAACACACACATGCAGAATTTTTTCTATAAAAAGTCATAGAAAATGAGCAAATAATGCAGGCTATTGCAATAGTTAATGCTTTAGTTTTGTTTGGCATACTTTTATTATAGAACAAGAATATTCTCAATAAAAAGCCTTTAATTTATTTTGCATTTTACATAACCTAAATAATTTTTTAAGAAATTTAGTTTAAATAACTGAAATAATCGAAATAGTTTGTGAAAAGCAAAAAATTATTTAAATTTTAATTCCATCCAAGTAATTTTCTTTTTAATTAAAGTCGTTAGTTGGCATTTAATGATATGGGTTTGGAAGAAAGGTTTTATAAATTAAATATATTTTATTAACACGTCAAAGGTCAATGCAGTTGGCATTTTTTCAAATTGCATCATGTGTTCGTGATCTTTTGCGGCTGATGACCTTATAAAATAGAAAATTATTTATTTGTTTTAATGCCTGCGTTTTATATTCATATTCAAGTTGGTTGTAATACAAAAATAAAACTAACAAATAAAGAGATTTTATGGAAAATTTTTGTGTTTACTATTTTAAACATCAAAGACTTTAAGCAAGATAGTTATTTCTTTATTTTATTCACCCCCAAAACTATTTATATCTGAGAGCTCATACTGTGACTTTTACAAGTCAAAAGGACCCCAGTTTTTAGAGATTCATGACCTATCAGTCCAAAAAGCTATTGACTAGAAAACTTATTGATGTTATTGTATTACAAGAGACTTAAAAATAATGAAATGTTTTTAGACCATTCATCCACTATGGTAACTTTCAGGAATCCACAAAATTTTATAGCTCCAAAGAAATCCAAACCAAAACTCGACGCTGTTTGACGTATAAGAAACCGAATATATAAGATTCAGTTTTAAGGTATTTGGCTCTTGCTAAAAACTTTTAAAAAATTAAAAGGTGCCCAAACAAATCAACACAAAGAACCAGTTTGCAATCCCCTGCACTGCAGGAATTATGATGCATGCAACAAGACACCAGGCCTGCAAAATATTTAACGATAATTTTTACAATCAGCTAAGCAATATAATCAATAGTTTCGTTTAGAAGGATTATTGTTGGAAAGAACTATATTTTGTTCACCGCAATTATATATTGTTACAGAGAACATAATATGATTCTTGTGATCATACCACAATTATATTTACTTCAAATTATGATAATAGAATCTTTTTTCTTCAGCAGTTCCAACTCATTAAAAAAAATAAAGAAATCGATATTAATAGACACCCGGCTTCAGTTCACTTCAAAGCTTTTTAACGACACAAATCGGTATGTTATTATTTGATATTTTGAGATAGTCTTTTATTCTTTAAGACATCTTCAAGGTATCGAAGTTAAGCTATAGAAGTGGTTTAATAGTCGCCTTAGTTTCATATCATGGCGCAATAATATACGGTGGGAGCGATGGCGAACTCATTGATTTCCGCCGGTAGCCTCTCAAACTCTCAAATTTCATACATAAAATATCTGAATACTATTTTTTTATATTTAGTTTAATATTCGGGCTAACAGAAAAATAAACGATTTCGCCATCGCTCCCACCGCTTATTTATTCGCCTTGCTTCATGCATTGATTATTTTATATTTGCAAAATGTTTATGAAAAAATTCCTTGCAGAGTAAAATTTTTTTGCCTGTATTTTATAAAAATTTTAATTTTGAAATATATAAATCATTTTCTAGCACATAAAGAAATTTTTAAACTAACTTCTTTTCAATCTCTTTTAGTTCAGTACTTTTTGTATGAAATTAAATGAAGTCTCAAAAATGTTTTCAATCATAAAAATGTTATTTGTTTAATTTTTTCTTTACTATTTCTTAAGAAAAACCATATTAAATTTCTTATCCTTTTAATAATACCAAACAGCAATCAATAATGCCAATATAAACAAACATACATTTCTTGTATAAAACATGCTGAATCTTGCCCCCATATTTCTGTCTCCCCCACCTTCGCTTTCAATCATTTTATATTCAAAATGGACGTTTTTAATACAAATGTTTACTAAAAAAAATACCTGCACTTTCAATACAACACGGAGACTTTCAATTATTATATTCTTCAATACAGGTAGAGAAAGGTGTGTTTAAGTCTGTCATTCCGTTTGTTATTTCTACAACATCGATTTCCGATTCCATAAAGTACATAAATTCTGAGTTCTTCTGCTTAGCGAAGTCTATTGAGCGATGCCCGTCTGTATGTTCGTGTTCGAATTTAAGCCAACAAATGAGCTAAAGAAAATCAGAATACGCCCATCGATCAAAATAGTTTCGGAAATCGGTCCACGACTTAATGGTAGGAAGGAATTTCTTATGCTGATTTATATATATAAATATACGATGAAGGGTATATAACATTCGGCAAAGCATATATCACTTTTACTTTTTTTTACCCTCTCTTATGAAATTTACACTGCAGCAGATGATAAACTAACTCGATAATATAAAACTTAATAAAATAAAATTTTATTTATTTTCTTAGTTTCCCACTTAAACCTTAACTTTAGTTGTTTGTTTTTTCTATGTCATTGCTGTTTTAATATTTAACATTAAAGCAGAAAAGATAAACT
The DNA here is from genome assembly GCA_937654795.1 of Cistogaster globosa. Lineage (NCBI taxonomy): Eukaryota > Metazoa > Arthropoda > Insecta > Diptera > Tachinidae > Cistogaster > Cistogaster globosa. The sequence continues at coordinate 27,184,970 of OW569404.1, forward strand.
AGAATGTTTGTCATGTCCATTATTTAACTCAAACTCAATCTAGCAAATAAATGCGACTATTTGTAGGAAATAACAAAGAGGGGTTAAATATCTCTCTTCATCTTCATAGATTAAATGTTAGCTATCTCCCATCGTTTGTTTAACAAGAAAATTTTTATAATAGCACAGACATAAAAATATACTCGCGTGTAGAATAAAATTTCGCTGTTACTATTTTTCATACCATTACCATCTTTTAAAAGGGATACAAAAAATAAATTAAACTTGTGAAAAAAAATGATTGTAGTTAGCTGTCGTATACACTTTAAATAAAAATGTTGATTTATAAATTTATATAAATCTGTATGTCTTCTAAAACTTAAGTATATATTTTCTTATACAAGTATATGCAAAACAGTGGATTAGATACAAAAAATTTTGGTAATAATACAACAATTTCTAAATGCGATACGCAGATATTACAGGGAAATTTCAGCCTTAAGTTTTTAGGCTTTTAAGAACAAGACTTGGGTTATTTAGGTCTTGGAAATTTTTTTAAAGATAAGTAGCACTCCAGGCAACAATGGATATTTAGTAAGTGTCACTATGATACATTATTTAGAAAAGAGTAAGAGGAGAGTGAAGTAGAGCAAAGACAGGTGGGGAAAGTAAAGACATTTTACCAGTTATTTTACTTCGCCGGCGAATGTGCTATGTAGAAGTACCGACGAAGGAGGTTGCGTGCTGTATTGTTTATATCTGAATATGTATTTTTACCACTAAACAGAAAAAAAACATATTTTTATTTCTTGGTTCGACCACTGAACCTTTGTAGTCAACGTGCTTACTACATTGACTACAGCAGCCTCAGATTGTTGTTAGATTAAAAACTTTTAACAGTCTTAAATTTCTTAGCAATTTATTATTATTTAAATCCATTTTCATGTTAATGTTTTTAATAGATCTTTCTTGGACATTCTTCTGGACCCCCATATTTAGAGAAAATTCCGTAAGCAACAGCTTAAAAAGCTCTGAAGTTTTGTTTTCGTTTCTTTAACAACCATCCATGACTTTGAGCCATAGAGAAGAATCGACTTCATGCAGGCATTAAAAATTCGACATTTAGTTGCAGCGCCTATTTTATTTAAATGCCATATATTATGGAGGTTAGCGAACGCCGTACGAGCCTTCTGTACGCGACTTAAAGGTATCCTGTTTAGCTCCTCCATTGATTGAATGGACATTGCCCAAATATTAAGATAAGCTATTGATGTCTGTTACTTTATGATCGTTCAAAGTAAATAATGTCTCGTTGGAAGACTTAGTTTGCAATAATTCTGTTTCGTTTAAATTGATTTTAAGACCAACTTTTTTCGATTCCTGCTTTATGTCCTGTAGCTTTGACTACGTTTGCTGCTGTGAGTGCATCAGAAAGTTTTGCACATATTCAAAATTTTTAAAGCACTTATTTAGATGTCAAAAACTTGTAGATATGATTCAGAACAGTGAAGAACAGTAGCCCTGATAAAATGCATCTCTGTCTTACACCGGAGATAGAGTTGAGCAGTTTATCAAGCTTTCCGTTCTTAAAAATATCTTTAAAAAATTAATCTAAAATTATTCAACTGAATGAAATTTGTTGAATCTGTTGTCTCAGAACCTATTCAAAATTTGGCATTATTTTTATGAATTTTTGATTGAAGTTATTATGTTCCGAAATCCCAAGGTAGCGAACCAAAACCTAAATTGTTTTTAAAGGGTACAATTTTCCTTTAGTTACTCTTAGAAAGCATTTCAGCAGCGCAGTATTTTTAATGTGTAAAAGTCCAAACAATAAGAATTAGGTTTTATTAATTATCTACTTTCTCATATATTTATAAATATATATTACAGTTACAGTTACGGAAGTTCCATCAGCGTCCTCAAGAAAATAACGCTCATAAATTTGTCATACAAATGTTACAGTTAATTTGGGTCTATGCAATCGCATTTTAGCCGTTTATTTTAGAAGTGGCATTAGTCACTTGGGTTTTAAATTAATATGTGTATTTAGAGGACTAAGTTTCAAATGTTTAAAAAGTATTAAGGTAAATCCCGAGAAGACTTGCACTTCTATATCAGGTTAGTTATTCCCCAATAAAAACTTCGGTCAACATAAAATCATAACAGCTCTTAACATTTAATTTTTTTTTCTTATTTTTTTGAAAAAGTGACTTATGCCACTTTCAAAATAAACGGCTCATTTAACTTAGCGAAAAAATTTGCTTGTTAGCATAACCAAAGAAGTGATGGGATGAATATTTGGAGTTCTACAACGTTTTGAATTAACTTGATATAAAAGGTTTCTTAATTTAAAGATACATTAATTAAATTTACATATTTATTTTAATTTTTTTTTTTAAATAAAACGAGCTTCATGCTCTCGTTAGCAGTTGAAGGCTGACTGCTTGTGATTGGGTTTGTGCATAAAAATAAAAATTCAAATCATGTTTACAAACACACCAAGCTGCCTACATGATATTAACACACATAAATTTATTACAACTATATTTACATACAACAACATCCAAGACCAGCAGCATTTACATAAAACTTTATTAAATAAATTTTGCTTAACCAACATAAGCATGAGGAGGATTAAAACATGCCAGTCTTTATAATGTTCTACTTAAAATTGTTGATTAAATTATCATATTCAATTTGAAAAGATAACAACGAAAATGAAAAGTATTTTCACTTTACCCAGCAGTTTTTAAAATAAGGCAAAGTAATATACAATGTTTAATATATTAACTTATGTGACGTTAGTTAATTAAATAAATAATTTTACAATAGAGTGGGGTAAACGTTTTTTTTTTTATTTTATTTATTTTTTTATTTTCACCAGCACTTAGGAATGATAGAGGAGAATATTTTCGGTTCGATTGAAACCTAAATTTTCTCTTTAAGGCGTTATTTGACACACTGGTAAATCGACCACCAGCAGTTTATCACATAATGAATAATATGTTAAATATACAAACGGGTTCGGGAAAAATTTTCTTTTTTCTTTAAAATACATTCCATTTTAGTAACGATACAACAGCAAAACATATCCTGCATTAAATTATTTCTCCAAAACATAAATTAAGTTGAATATCCTACTAAGACGAGTTCTTCGTCCTCTGTTTTAAGCACTCTTATGTTATACATGATAATTTAATTCCATTTCCAATTGGTTAGTATATTTAGCAAGGAGTTGAACCGAAGTGAATCCGTAATATGAATTATATTTATATATTATTATTTTTTTAATGATAATAAAAAATATTAGATCCTCTTATTTTCCACTTGGAAAACGTCCACACACATTTGTAAATAATTTTTCTTTCTAAACATTTTTAGAAATTAAATTAAAAATGTATGATTAAGCCGAAAAAGTAAATTTTACTTAAAGTTGTGTGGGAACTTTGTCTAATTACTGGTAAGCCTAATTCCTTTCATGTCTAATTAAATTAATACTGATTAGTTGGTGAAATAGATAATAATGAAGGATGTAGCAATCCAGAAAATGCAACATTACATTTTGCTAGTGTCTAATTTTTCTTGTTTTCTTTGGAAAATAACCGCATACATTTGTAAATAACTTTTATTTACAAAAACTTTTAGAAATTAAATTAAAAAATTAATCCTTAAAAAGTATACTTTAATTCATTTTTACTGTCCTTAATACTGAATAATAGCTTCTTCAATGCTAATTTGCTTTTAAAAATAAAATTGAAACCAAAATTTGGTATTAAGTTAATTGGATTTATTCCGCTAGTTAATGTCAAAACGCGGCTTGAAAATAATGTCTTTATAACAAAAGCGCTCGCCAATCGTACCAAATAAACAGCCAGTGACGACGGTCTTCACCGAAAGGTGAAACCAAAATGTTTAAAATTGAATTTAATTTCTTACTTTTTTAATTTTTTTTTTTTTTGGATATTCAGTAGTTATCTTTAAAATCCGCAGTATCTTTTCAAATTTAAAAATACATTTTTTCTCTAAAAAATATTTTTTTTTACTTTTTCATATAATATAATGGATGAGTCTGTTTAATTTAATATTTAACAAAATTTTGTTTAATTAGCAAACCGTCTTGAAAAAGCATTTAAAATTGCTCTTGAATTTCACATGTATTACTCGTAAATACACAATTATTTTGTATTTTTATAAAATTTTCACGTTTTTTACCTTAATTTGTTGCACTTTCCCTATTCAAATGAACTTTGTTTACAAAAAATTTTCTATGTTTACGTCACACAAAAACGAGAACGATACACAACAAACTAACGGACTTGTGCAATTTTTTTTTTGTCACTTTGCATAGTTAGATTTAATAGAAATCCAATCGACTGATCGAATAGTTTTAAAGTTTTATGCGACTATTTGGTAACATATAATCTTCAGTGACCAATCAGCTGATGCGCAAATACTTACAAAGTGACAATAATCGATTTAGGTACTTTCCTGCGTTTCATTATAAAAATTTAAAGAAATACTACAGACCTGAGTCAGATTTTGATCATTTAATTATAATATTTAGAAAATATTAAAAAAATCTATTTACATACTAAAGCTTCGTAAAAGTTTCTCTCGCATGATGAAAAGTAAAGGCATTGTTAAGCCTTCAAATTTGAAGGAGAGTTACTCAAAGTTCAGTTCAAAGGTACGCTTTGAATTGGGCCGCTTAAGAAAGCTTGTGTGAACAAAATATTTGCAATTTTTTTGCGAAAAAATATGAATAGCTAAGTGGCGATAGCCTTTTATGTAAGGAGTTATTGATTATTATTTATTTTATATCTTTTTTATAGTTTTTTAGGCCCCCTTTTACAATTTAGAAAAGAAATATTGATGTCCATCATAATTTGAAATCCCTAGATGACGGAAAATGAGTGGGGAATAGAAAAATAAAACTTTTGGATCCTTGGAATAGAGTTTACTTTATCTTGTTTTTGCCTTTTTGTCTTTATTATAAAGTACTTTTGACTAATTCCACTTATTACTTTGTTATGAAATATCAAAACGAAATTTACAAGGTGATCCAAATTAAATAAGCCACTGTTGTTTATATATCTCTTGACCGAATGGAAAAAATTGGTTTTATTGGTTTTCTTATTATTTATTAAGACTCTTTTATTTAATAACATTATTTTTGAAGATGTAAACTTTCCACTATGCAGTAACTTGAAGTAAATATAGTGTCTCTTCATGAACATCACACAGACTCTCTCTTTTAGAAATAAGGAATTTTATTCACTTTTCTACAAACTTAGAAATGAGCCTCCTTATTCATGAAAAATTATGACATAAAAAAAATGGCTCTTCATTATTAAAGTTAAAGATGACATGAGTATAAATCAAACGCATTTCAAGGTCACTTTGTTGATGAACTGTTTGCAGATTGTATAAACTTGTGTAATTTTTTTTCGTTCTTCCGTCACCTTTAAATAAAGTTGAAATTCTCCTTATTCTTTTTTATATTATCTTCCTTTGTTTTGAACATTTATAATATGCAAATATAATTTATATTATTTTATTTTAAAATTTTACATACGAAACTCATTTATATTTGTAACAGGGAGATTTTAAACAGAAAATAGTTATTTACTTATAAAGAAAGATAAAACATATTTAAATCCAAAATGTAAAAGCAAAAAACAATTTATAGTCTTAATACGTGAAACTGTTTTAAATTAAGAAACTATTTAAAAATTCTAGGCACGTCACAGAATTCAATTCTAATCGAAATCGGTTTTTCAGAAAATGAAAAACCATTTTTACCACTTTTAGAATCGAAAGTGAAATTGTTTTAACTTTCACCACAAAAAGTGGAAAAAGGGTATCTCTAAGTTTGTCATTCCGTTTTTAATTTCTACAATATCCATTTCCGACCTTATTAATTATATATTCCGATTCTTTATGCATAGCGAAGTCGATTGAGCGAAATCCGTCTTTTCGTCAGTGTTAATATTGAAATCAATTTTGCGAAGGCACTAGATAAGCTAGAGAAAATTTAAATACCCCAATCAGTCACATGTTGTTTCGAAAATTTTACTATTGGAAATCAGCAAGATCGGTCTCTATACTTCAAGGCAGTGGGCAAAACACCACGCCTGCCTCTTATTTGTCTATATTATTTGGAACAATAAAAAAATAAAATAAAATAATAATAAAAAATAAGTAAAAATAAAAATCCAAGAAACCAACATATGGGACGACAGAGAATTCAAATATAAGAAAAAACATATCGAGTGAAAACATTTGAGTTATAAGCCATATTTTCCGAGTTATAAGCCTCTGAACTCTATATAAAAAAATACGATTGTGCACCATATTTTTTAAGATATCAATATGGGTATCAATTAAAAGCTTCTGAAAAGATCTTCTAGTAAATACTAAATTTTTAAAAAAAAAACTTGGCTCATTAAGAGTCTATGACATTTTTATGTAAAAATTTTTTTTTAATCTTTGTCACCTCAATAATCATAGCCGAATATAGCACTGTAACTTGTTCTAATTTACTTTGTTTGTTACTTTGTTATGAATAACATTGCCATATCAAAATTGATCAGAAACTGAAGAAAGTAAAACAAATTCGACAACAACCAAACAAAGTTTTAATCAATTTTTTCGTTTTATTCCTTTAGCTTTATGTAATTTTAATTGTTTTCAAAACAAAATAATTTTTAATTTAAGCAAGTAGTATTTACTAAAGTCCATAAACAAAATGGCAATAAGGTTTTTGTTTTTAATTTTTACTCTAAATATTATTTTACAATACTTGAAATGAATTATTAATGCTTTTTGTCACATTCCAATTAACTGAATGTCACTTGCAGACAAAAGAACACTTGTCACCGAGTTTGTTGTACAAAAGTAACAAATTAAATTTATAAAATTAAGAACTTAATGTTATTTAATATTATTAAAGTTGTATCTTAAATGAATAAAAAAAAGCTTTAAATATTTTTTTTTTTTTGCAAATTAAAAACAAAATTTAAAGCGAAGAGCTGTGAAATTTTGTATAATAAAATGGAGCTGAAAATAAAAGCAAAAAAATATGTTCAAAATGTTATATAAAAAGCAAACATGAGAGTAATTAATAATATGGACTTATTAATTGACAATTTCATAAGCATTAAATGATAAATAATGACTTTTTATTTTATTTTAAAATTATTTATTCTAAATAAAATTTTGCAAATTAATAATCCGATAATTAATAAGTGCACTACGTCACATTTATACTAAGTAAAGGTCGACCAAAAGTAAAAAAAATTGCAAACCAATTTTCACCTAAAATAAGGAGATAATTTACACATGTACGAACATGATTCCCAAATATTTTAAATGTTTAGTTAAATTTCAATAATCTTAATATTTAAGTTTAAGATAAAATTTCGATCACTGAACCTACGAAAATCAAAATGAAAACCAATTTCTTGCTTGAAACAAGATAATAGATAATAAAATAAAAAGCTTTATGGGTCCTGGTGAGTACAAGATAAATTTTACACTTAAGTTACTGATGTCTTGCGCTTTTGGTTTTTTTTAATTATTTTTCTACATATTTTTGGAAAAGCTTACCAAATGAATAACCAATTTTTTTTTTTTTTTGATTGCTTCATTACTAATTGTTTCTTTTTTTAAATATTTTAAGTACCAAATTACCTTAAAAAATAAAATATATTAGTTTTTTAGCTTTTTGGAAACGGAAGCGTGCATTTACGTGAACCTAAGATATTAAAATTTTATATGAAAGTACAATAGTGAAATTTTTGTCGTGACCGTACATGATCGAAGTGAAAAGTATCTTATAATCCAATCTGTATTTAACACCTTGAAGGACTATTGCAATAAAAAAATTTCGTTATTGTGATAATTAATAGAAAATAATGAAGTAAGAAAGAAGATCAATAATTTTTAATTTAAAAATAATAAACTGTATGAGTGACTGTTGAAATAATCACTTTTGTTTTTCCTTTTTTCCTAAGTTCATTTGTGCTTTAGTAAAATCTGGTTAAAAACAAATAATTTTTTGAAATTGTTTTTTGTTTGATTTTTTTTTTTTCTTCCAAAGAAAAACAATTTTAAAAACACAAATAATTTTTTCGTTTCAAAAAAATATAGTTAAATACAATTTTTTTTTTGTTTGTGCTTCTGTTAATAATTGAATTAGTAATTAGTAGTTGAAATTAACCAAGTGAAATTAGTTGATTGCAGCAGGAATGATTCAAACTTTCAGTTAATAGCAGAGAGAACTCACTTCAGTTCTTTTTAAAAGCAAAGAACTCTCTTTAATTTGCATGTTACATTTTAAACATGACATAATCTACTTAAAGTTCTACTTAAAATTATCAAACTCTAATCAATCACAATTTATCTACAATTCTTGTAACGATACATTCATGACTCAATTTTGTTTTAAAATAAAAATAAATAAATATTAATAATACGCACTAAAAAGATCGTAAAAATTACAAAAACAAAAACGGCATTAAAATTAAAAAAAATCTTCAAACAACCGTCATAGATTAAATTCTATAATTTAAGAATGCATAATGATTTTTAATATAAAAGACGTCCTTAATTACACATATGATAAGTCAACCCCCTTATTAAACAATAAAACATGTAAAATACATTCAAAATTTCATAAATAATTTCATAAAATCATGTAGATTTTTTTACAAAACTAACGTATGTATGTATGTTAAAAAGTAAATTACATTGACCATAAATTAGTTATAAAGTACGGTCAGATTAGTCAAATGTTTGTCCAAAAATGCGTAAGCACAAAATTATGGAAAAAAATTTTTGTTCGTTTCAATTACTTATTAGTAATTATATTTACTTTACTTTACCTTTTTAATATAAAAGGTAAGATATCACATTTATTATATTGTAAATCGTTATTTGTAATTATACGAGCCAGAAAAGATTCAATAAACATTTGTAAAAAAAAGTGGTTATCCTTTTTCTGTTTTTTTTTTGTTTTGTTTTTTTTTTTTTTTTTTGCTAATCTGACCGTGCCTTTAACTCATGAAAATATTATTTTATTTGATACTGTCTATATTTATAAATTATCCGCATTTTTTAATAAAACTTTTGTTAATGTTCACATCAAAACATGTTAAGGAATTATTATTTAAATAGTCCTTAGTAAATAAAATTCCTTTGATTGTTTTCGTCTTTAAGCAATTTCGAATTTTAGTCTTATTTAAATTCACTTGAAGACAGCTGAAAAATTTGGTAAAAACCATTATATCATTAATAAAAATTACATAAATCGGAAAAGGCAGTTATTTATTAAATATTTGGTTTTACTTTCGTTTTCATCTTCCAGTTCCACATTACTTTAATTCCAATTTTGATCTATGAAGCCACATACAAACACTTAAATATAAATAAAAATACATATGTGCAGAAATAAAGAAAGATGAAAATATTAACCAATTAGTTAGCTTAACGGTAAATATTCGCTTAAACTTCTTTTCATCTCTTTATAAAATTCTTTATATTTTTCAAGTTTTTTTAAATGTTTGTAGCCCTTTTCTTAATTTTTAAAGACGCTTAATAAAACATTTATTTTAATCGCTGATTTGAGCATATTCATCGCACCTTAAAAAGTAATATAAATAGTAGTAAATATATCACCTTTGCTTACGTTTTTAAAATGTTATATGTGCATATCTAATTCTTTCTTCCTCTAGTTTAATTATACATATCACTTTTTTTTTACTTTGCTTTCGTAGTCTTTGCCAAAAAATCGTTAATCGTCAAAGTGTAAATTTTATAGAATAAAAACACCAAAATGACGTAAAATCGTCACGTCTAATACCCCTGTATAAGCCACAAATTTTAAACTTCGTCAAATTTTTTTCTAATAACTTGAATTTACTAGTTTATTGATTTTAATTTAATTATGATAACTATTTTAAAATATTCTTGTGTCTTATAAAGATGTCTGTATTTTAGTTATTACTGTAAGTAACATGACTATCTAGCTCATGCGGGCTTAAGCTTATAATGTAAACACCAAGAAAATTTCAAAAACGAGAAAAAACATATGACACACACACACGCATGCTAGCTCTCGACAAAAAATTCATTTTTCTAAGAAAAATTACGCTTTAAATATTTGACAAGCAAGAGTGCTATATTCGGCTTTGCCAAATCTTGTATACCCTACAACATTTATGTAAATCTAGTTTAGCTCAGTAACTCCAATGACAGAGAAATGAAAATTTAATAAAAATTATTTTTTTTTTTAATTTTTAACATTTTCTGAATGATCTCTTCAAAAGCATTTAAATGATATCCATATTAATATCTTAAAAAATATGGTGCATAATCGTACTTATCTATGAAAATTTTAGAGGCCCATAACTCGGAAAAAATGGGAGAGCACAAATGTTTTATTTCTTTTAAAATCTTTATCGCGTGATGTTTTGCCCGCTGCCTCGAAGGATTTTGACCGATTTTTCTTATTTTCAATAACAATATTTTTAAAACTACTTCTAATCGATTAGCGTATTTAAATTTTCTCTAGTTCATTCAGATTGGTTGGCAAAGTTGATTTCAATACTAACACGGATGGGCTGACGGACAGACGGACATTGCTCAATCGACTTCGATATGCATAAGGACTTAGAATACATATACTTTTTACATTTTTATGGCAAAGGGTATAAAAACAATCAAAAAATTTAATTTTTGCCCCTATTACGGTTCACAACTTTTTTAATAATTTGGTCGTCTTTCATAGATCGGTATTGCCATTCACAACTTAAATGCGGTTGATTATTTGGTTGTGTGGTCGTTTTTTTGGTTGTGTTTAATGCTATTGCGGTTCACCACTTTGTATGAGTTTGGTTGACAAAAACGATAAATATCCACAACTGGTTATTAGCAGTTGAGTCTTTGTCGGTTATAAATTTCTATTACATTTTTAATACATTTTCTTTAAAAAAATAATACAAAAAGAACAAACAATGTAATAATCGTAAGTATAGGTGTTTTTTGATCTTAATATAATAAACTAAATGTTTAATACACATACGCAGGACTTTAAAAGTAACAACCAAAGCCCAAATTGAGTGACTTGTGCAGCTGATGGAAAGAAATTGCTAAAGGAAAGCAAAAAATTGGGATGACTAAAACTCAGTGTGTGTGCCCACCCACAAGAACATTTTTATAACTATAAACAGACATCTTATTAGAATTTTTAGTTTATATAGGTTTGAATTCATTACAAAGCAAGTATTCAAAAAAATTGCTAATAATAAAAAAACAACTACAAGCAACAGGAATGAGAAATGCATATCTCAGCACCATTTGAACATACCTTCGGCGTTGGAAACGTTGTTCCCTCAACAAGCGAGACTCCTGAAACTCCTCAAAATATCGACTTGTTTGCACAGGTTTCTTAAAATGATCCTTAAATGCTTTTATTCATTTTATTATGTATAAAATGCTTCTTTGTTCAGCCGAAAATAGCTACAAACAAATCTATGAAAAATTACTTATTATAAATACCTGTCACTTATTTTGGACATTTCGTACTTCGCACTGGGTAGTTCAAGAGGATTGGAATCATCACGTATTTTTTTACGTATACGTAAAATATTTGTATTAGCATCATGATTTTCGTCTTCAAAAAATCCACGCTTAAATCCATTCTTTTTATTCCATAAAAACTTGATTTAAACTTCTTTTTGTGTTTTCTTTTCTTCATTTTACAAATAAAATGCATGGTATTGCCAGCATGAAATGTCGATTTCATTCACCATAACAAACACAACTAAAAATCGTTGTGTTCTAAAATACCAAAAAATAATTTGGTTGAGTCAAAGTCGGGTTGACTGACAGACGACCAAACTTAGTTGAGTTGAGAACGGCAATAGGGGCATTTGTTACTATTTATTGGTGTTTTTTACTATTTTAATCATAGAAACAAAAACTAAGCTCATCAGTAAATTGATTATTAAATGTTTTTGTGTTTAATAATATAAAACAGTATGACCATTTAGTTTAATAGAAGAAATACTCTAAAAAGACATACACTCCGTTAACATAGAATAGCCTCACATACATAATGGACAAAGTTGTAAAAAATTTGGAGTATCTTGTATCTTGTAAGTTCTTAAATGTTAACTTAGATAAAACAAATAAATCGCAAATTAGTTATTTTTAACTACTTCTTTAATGATTTTACAATATTTAATACTTTGTATAACCTCCTTTGTGTGAAACAACGTCAAATATTCGGGGTTTCATCAAATAGTAGGGAAATTTTATGTAATTCAAGGAAATTTCAGATTAGGCCGATTTTATAGTATCAATTAGCGGTCTTTCAATTGTGTTTAGGTCAGGAGAACATGGAGATTACGACAGTATTTCAACTCTCTGCTCCTCAAGCCAGCTCTTTAAAACACGAGCAGTATGGGTAGGTGGGTTGTCATGTTGGAAAATAAAAGTAGGGCGGCAAAAAAATTCTCAAACTTACAAATACAATTTCAAATAAGTTCTCCCGTAATTTGTTTATTTTCAGAAATTTAATAGGCAGGGCTAGGATACGTGATAGCGCCCCAGGACATTGCGGCCCCTCTCTGCTATGGTGACGGCTTAAAAATTGTTTCTTCTGCCTTATATCGTAAAAATAATAATTATACATATGTGGACAATCAATGTAAAAACGCTTTTCGTCGAAAAAAAATTACTCTTTTTTAATCGTTTGCTTGATGACCTTCTTCTGCTTATATATGGATTTCAGTGGCGGTTTATTTTTAAGTTTTCGTCGCTTTCTTTTTATATGTCTTTCTTTTGTACATTTGGACTTTTAAGGTAACTGTATTTTTATTTTGGACTTTGACCAAGTTTTTTGACTATAGCGCGGTTAGAAACCGTTGCATCATGTTATGCGTCAATTTTTCCACATTTTTTTAATAGCAAAAAACGCGTTTCTCTATCACAATTAAATGTGAATTTATTTAAGTTGACGTAACAATCAAAGAATAATCAAAAATTATATACTGGGGCTGATATAAGTCAACATTTAATTACTAAAAAATGCTCTACTGCTTATCAAAACAATTATGAAGAACCTATTAAATTTCATTAAAAAGTGTATGCGTATCGAAACAAATAAATCGTACAAAACGATTTTGTAGCATTTGGTAGGTAAATAATTATATTATTAATTTATTTTGAATAAAGAAAGTTTTGAATAATTCCAACAGCCATTAAAAAAGGAATATAGAAAGGCCATAAATAGAATTTTGACAAAATTTTAGAGTTTTTTCCGCACTTTTTCTTTTTTTTTATGGAGTTCACTAAACTAGATTTACGTGCATGGAAAAGGGTATATAAGATTAGCATAGTTGAATATAACACTTTTACTTATTTAATATTAAGCTCTTGACTGTTTGACAACTACATACAAACTGATTTCTCATTACATACTTTATCTGAGTGTACAAAAATTACGATCTAACTAATTTCTATGAAAGACTTTTAATAATAAACTTTTTCATATAAAAAATAGACTCTATTTTTCTACTATCAAAAAACAACATTTACAAACACGCTTTTACAAAAATGTAAATGAAATATTACAGTCAATTATGTGGGCCACAGCTTATGTATATGTGGAGCTCACTCTAATGTTCTTGTACTGGTAACCTCAAAAATTAATGTTCTTTAAAACCTAATTTGCATGTGCAAAACCACACACGTAAAGACTTTACATACTTCAAATACAACAAACCATCTGCTTAATTTTGTATCATATATAAAAAACTGTTGCTAATCAAGCACAATCTTGAATATAAACGTATTAAAAATGAATTATGTGTATATATGTGTGTACATGTAAGATTGTGAGGGGCACGGAAATTTTTACCATCGTAAATGAAATGATGAAATTTCCTTTTCTCGTATCATAATTTGTGCTTTAGAGCAATACAACTCAGCATCAGCATACATATAGTAAAAATCATGATTGACTTGCTTAATAGAAACTGTTTTGTTAATGTAAGATCCCAAAAAGAAAAAGAAGAAGAAGAACCTTTCGCAACTATATCGCACAAAAGAAAAATTTTAACAGGAAAAAATTTGCTTAGAAATAAACCATTAAAACTTTATATTTTAAAGTGTTATTTTAGATAGTAAATACCAGTCACTCTTGGAAACCTCTACATGTTTTTTTATCATTATTAATTTATTTCTAATAATAAACTTGTTTAACTAATTTGGTTTAAAAAATTTTGTCTCAAATTGGCGTTATCATTAAAAAAAAGTGTTCCAAATTGATTGATTTTTTCTAGATAAAAATTTTTCTCTCTAATTTCCTAAAATTAATTGCATAACATTTTTCATTAACAATTTGGATAAAATTTTGTTCCCAAAATCTTTTGTCTCAAATTGTCTGAAATTTTCCACATATTTTATTTTTATAAAATTACCTTCACTTCCAAATTCCTTGAAATTTTCGAATTACAACTTTCAATACAAAATTTTTTATTTTAAATTGCATTAAATTTTTACATAAAAATGTGTGTCTTAAATTTCCGCAAATTTTGTATAAATTGATTTTTACATTAAATTGCTAGTGAGATTTTTAAATTAAATGGCCTAGAATTTTCTATAGAAAAAATTTTTTTCCTCAAATATTGTGTATTTTTTTTTTTTTTCATTCTCAAATTAACTGAAATTACGCACAATTATTTTTATCAATTAAATTTGTCCTTAATTTTCTTTACAAATTTTTTTGTCTCAAATTTCTGGAAACCACTTATAAAGCAGGTTTATTTCTCGGATTAATAAAATGTTGGTTAAAGCAGTTTTTTTATTAGGTATAAGTATTATCTTCTGTTTTAATGTCTCTAATTTGAGGAACATGGACTTGAAATTAAAAAAAAAAATAAATGTAAGCCTAGTTTCTTACAAAATTTTGTTTTATTATTTAAACTCCAATTAAATCCTTTAAACAAAAATTTTTAATTTGCTTTAAACTTTGTGAGAATTTTCTTGAATAGCAAAGTAAGCCATATAGAAATGGCCATCAAGACGGTGAATTTAATAATTCTGATCAGAATTTTAGCACGATTAAATTAAAATTTAATTTAATATTCTCGTGATAGAGGAAAACTTTAACGGCAGTAGACAATTCATTCTGTGCTAAGAACTCAATTAACATAGCTGCAGGATGGAGTTTTATTTTAAGATTTTTTTCGGACCAGTACTTAGGAGATGACCTCTTCTTAACAATGCATTATGTCAGAATTAGAAAATGAGGTTATAAAAAGGAGAATGAAGGGAGTAGTGTTTGTAAATTCGATTTAAATTTTTCTACATTGTAAGTGACAGAAAAAGCTCAAGCAGAAAGATTATTCCACATACAAATTGTTGGGCTAAAAAACGAATTCTCCATGTAATACACAGTCTAATAGACCACAAATGGATGAGCTCTTAATTAGAAGCATGTTGTGATCAAAAACGTACGAATATCAGAAACGAGTTCTCTTGTCTCATTAGAGCACATTCAATTGTAGTGTCGATAAAACAGGGAAACACAAACCACATTGCGTGGATGTTGAAGATAATCAATAGAGTTGGATACCCTATTGTCACCTATAAGCCTCTTCGCCGTCTCCTGCACACGGTCAAGTAATTCCAAAACAGACTATGCAGCATCAGCAACTACATTAGAGTTGTATTTCATTTAATATTAACGAGTTCAGATGGAGCGAAAATCCTTAACATCGTTTCGAAAGGCCGAGGCATTTAAAAGCTTCTTTTAAGATATGAAAAATGTATTTAGTTTATCGAACATCACACTGGATTTTCATGCCAAAAATATCAAGAACTCTGGTTCTTTAATATTTATACTACCCATACTTACATATGAAGCAGTACTAAGTCTTACTATTAATAAAATCGACTTTATTCGCCCGGCCCCAATCAGATATTGTTATGAGATCCTGATTGAGCGTATCCTTCGTATTCAGTCGCTTGGTCCTTATCTCAAAACGGCTTTACTTTTAATGGAAAGACATACAGGCAGTCAAAACTCTTGCAAAAGATTGATGCACTTCTTAATTTTGTGAATCACAATCCAGATTAGTTTCACAATAATTAATTTTCTTAAACATAAAAAGACGCCAAGAGGAAAGCAAATTTTGTTAAGCGAAATACTTGCACTTACATATGCTCGAAAATAATTTTATTATTAGATTGCGTGCAGTATTATAGAATTATTTTACAAAATAGATAACTGCTAATAAAATCCTGTAAAAACTAGGTCTGCCATAAAAAAAATATATTTTATTTGTGAGGTTTAATAGACGTATAATTTATAAAAATAAAACTTATTACTCATACGTCCATATGCCAATATTCTATTAGTAAAAATAGCATGAACTCTCTAAATATTAACTGTCATATCCAAAAAAAAATAACTTTAAAATGTATTTTAATGCAAATTTTCCATAGAAATTTGTCCTAAATACATTTGAAATATATTTTAATATTCTATGAAGCAGCAGTAAATATAAGTTCCCACATAAATATTTGTTACAAAATAAAGGCATCAAAAAGTATTGAAGTACGTTAAACAATACCTAAGATTATAATAATACATTCTTAGATAAGGACAGACAATTTGTGAATAATGGTACCTTCCTACTGAGCTTAAACATTCTTTCGTAAGAAAAGGTTAAAAATATAAATTTTAATCGACGCGATCTTAAAAAGCTTACACCCGAAATAGTTCGGTCCTAGAAAAAAAGGTGCCAAAGTTAGTTTGGCAAATTCGTCTACTTTTTCATACCCGTCCAGCCAACAGCGTTCCTATATTTAGTACAGGGTCGTTTAGTGCTATTTAGAAAGTATCTTAAGGATGTAAAAGCATTCCAAAGTGACTACAGATAAAAGTGTATATTTTGATAAAGACTAATAGCCAACTAAAACGGAAGATATATATTTGTGTAAGGCGAAAGCTAAATTGTGCCTAGCATACATGGTAAGGGCACAAATTTATACATAAAAGATAGTAAGACCATTTGTCCATTAGTAGAATAGTTCTTCTGTTAATTTTAAAAATTATCGCTTTTACTCCTGGCTGCGGATATCAACGGTTACTCATCCGTTTAATTATTTTATATTCAAAGAACTACTTGAGTGACACTGACCATATTTCACATATTTATTTCTTTCATACTTTTTAAGGTTCCTTTGGTTTACTTGTAACAAAAAGTATGCTTACAATTTGTAACAAAACATTGATAAAATTCAAAAAAATTGTTAGCAATTTTGTTTATAAAAATATCAACTTCCGTTTTATTTTGCGTTTCCTGTTTAATGTTAAGATAAATGAAATGTTTTGTAATCATCATTACAGTAGATATTTTCTAAAAGGTTGATAAAACAACTTATTATATGAAGTGAAATTATAAACAAGTATTTAAATGTCAAACAAACTTCTTTGTTTTGTACCCAAAACGTAGAAACTTAACTCTATTGTTTTCTGTACAATGTATGTCCAATTGTCACAATCCTCTATTTCTGGAACCGTAATAGGTAGACTCTTGAAAAAAAGTGTATTACTATAAAATAAATACAGATACTTTATATTAAAGGAAGTACCGAAAGTGACGTGATATTTATAAAAATAATAATATTTTTTTAGCTTGAATAGGCACCTAAAATTTTCACAGTGTTTATAAAACTAAATGCGCTATAGCGACAATTCACTGGAAATGCACAGTAAATTTTATTATCAGTAAAAGGTTAACTGGTTACTGTAATTTTAAATGCAGTTATAATATAATGCAGGGTGTTATTTACTGGCATCAGTTCAAACTAACAAATTCAAGTTAAACTAAATTAAATTAGATATTTTCCAGTAGTCAATAAACATTTCCTGGTAATGAAAATTAAAGGACACTATTAGTAAAATTTTATTTAACTGCAATTTTACTGGTACTGAATCAATTTCAATCTGATTCAGCAAGACAAATTAGGTGCCAAACAAACATAACAAGGTATTCTTAGCCTTCAGTCCCGTAAGGAAATTATTTTATAGAGGTCTATTGTTCCACTAATAATTAAAATAGGACAATTCACAATCCTGCGCACATCAGATTGAAAATTAATGGAAACTTATGCAACTGTAATTATTTTCTATCAATTCTGAATGACCTCTTAGATCATAAAATATCTGAGAAAAGTATTAAAGAAAATTTGTTGACTCTTTTATATACGAAACTGTTGAAGACTTTATATTCATGAAAAGTATGGTGAAGCAGTGGAAGGAATTTAAGATGAACTGGCAGAAAATTTATCTTCTAGGTGAAATGTCGTCGTGCGATTAAAGCAGTACCAAATATTTGGCGAAATAATGTTTTGAAAATCATATATCGGTTATCGGTTTGAAATAAACTATTTAATAATTAGAGTAAATAAATAATATTGGTTACAAGTGCTGTATATTAGCAAAATAGTTACAAGTGCACTGCTGTATATTTTATTGGTATAGAGTAAAAATGTACTAAGCACTTTTTCGAGTGCTATGATGCAAGGTCATTTAAACAAGATAGCAAATTGAGCTAATATTTTTATCTATAAAAGTTTGTACCACGCTAATAAATGATAAATCTGCTGTCTGTTGAATTTCGTATCTTAAATAAAAGGAAAGAATATTGATTTTTTATTTACAAAGTTTTTCATTTGAAATGAATTAAGATTTACTTTTTCGGCTTGGGTTAATTTTTTTAAAATTTATTTTCTAAAAATTTTTTCAGAAGAAAAGTTATTTATAAATGTATGCGGACATTTTCTGAAGAAAACAAGAAAAATTAGACTCTAGCAGAATGTAATGCTGCAATTTCTGGACCATTACATTTTTTATCAGCATTTTTCGCATAATTGTAAACATAATCTATTTAAACATATAATCACTATTAATTTGGTTGGTACCAACCTTCGGTATGGCCAAAAAATTTTCTTTGGAAAACGTCCGCATACATTTGTAATTAATTTTTCTTTTTTTTTAATTTTAAAAAACAAAATAAAAAAAATGAACCAAAGCCAAAAAAATTTAATTCGTTAAAAATATACATGGTTTTTCATTTAAGCTAACTATATAACAAGTAATTTTAAAATTTATCTGTTGGATGTATCTATTCATCATTTTAATGCTTTTATAGGAAATGTAACTTTTTTATTCTTTATGCAAAAATACTATGGAAATACTCGTATACCTCAATACCTCTATACCTAAAACAAGATAATACCATTTGCACAAACAGCTGTGGTAAAACAAATAGCAGTAAAGGCAAAGCAAATCTTTATGTATTAATTTTGTCTTTTTTTAGCAACAAAAAATTAGAATAAGAGGAACATTAATGCCAGTACAGAAAGATTTTTATTACATATTTTAAATTTCATTACAACAAATTACAAAATGCGGTCAAACAGTCAAAAGTTTAAGGGGAAAATTTAAAGCACAATTCGGATTAAACAATAAATATGTAACAATATTAAAAATAGAAACTAAAGAGAATCAAGTTACTAAATTAACATTTTTGCAGGGCTTTTTGGCAGCTCCTTGGTATGGAGTCAACCAATACTTTACAACTTTTTTTGGGTACTCTCTACCACAACTTCTTAACAGCCCAAAGTTAATCGCTGTTAGTACATTTTGATTCAACGCCAGTTTTCTTTACTTCGGTCCAAAGATTTTCTATCGCCGTTCCATAATGTCAATATTATATTCTAGAAACCATTGACGAGCATTTTTTTTGTCCGTATGTTTAAGATCGTTGGAAGTCTTAAGTCAAAACTATTTCTACTTCTAAACTCTTACCCGTGAAACCTGTAATAAATTGGTCTCAATTTGTAATACAAAAAGCATACCCACAACATTATGCTTGAACACTTATGATTTATAATCCTGAACGCAACCCTTGGATCATGCATTTTGCATTAGGAGATCCTCTAACATATGAACGAGAAGCTTTCGCACAGTATAAAATGATTTTCATTTCATCCGTCTGCAAAAAAATGTTCACTTATTAAAACTAAATTCATATAACTAATAACAGTGATATTATTTTTACCGTCACTGTGCATTCTCACGTGTGATCAAAATTCAAAACTCGTGATATATGTGTTTGTTAAAAAAGATATATGACGTGGATAAGTGTGTTTTGATGTGGTCAATATATGTTTATATCAGTTTAATAATAAGATAAGTTTAATAATAAGACATTGCTGTAGCTAAATAATTTTTGTAGGTGTGGTCTTGGCGTTAAACAAGAATTTTTTGCTTTCTTTATCTGTATCTATATCTAAAGACATATTTAAAAATGAGGCTGGGTTTGTATGGTTGTTAATTTGCTTGAACCCGATATACTCACGACCAAAAATTGTACTCTCCATTAAATGTAATTATTGATGGACCTTTATCGTTATCGACTAAAACTGGGCGTTACAGATCAGGGAGTACCTACCATACAAACTGCTATTCATGTACGTCTAAAAATTTGGAATAATATTTTTTAAGATAAATATAATTCTCGAGTAAAAATTAGGCAGTTAAGGACGTGTAATTCCCAGAAGAAAATTATGTACTCCTTTTAATATAATCTTGGCAGACTACGATAAGGCCTACGTTTGCCCCGTTTTTAAAACTGAATTTGTAGCTATCAGGAAGGCTTAAAAGATGTAATTTTGTTAATAGCCAGGTGGCTCTCCTGTCACTGAAACTACACACTCTCTCTTTAATTCTAATATCGAATGAAGGGATGCGTTAAAAAGACTGAGTGGTTAAGCAAACGTTTCTCTCTTCTGGATATCTGCAAACAGCTACATTTGTAAGAACGAACAGGTATATGATCTTGCTAGGGGTCGCTTCACTTCGAACGTCCTCAAAGCAGTAAAGGTTACTTGATGCTAAAAGCAGAAGCTCTTTTATGCTTAAGCTTTAGAGAACTGAAATAAGAAGCCGTAGACTGAAAACTTTTCAAGTCATCAGGCCGTGTTACAATGGCAGGCGTTCTGATAAACTTATGAATAAAAAAGGAAAAATGTATCCAGGCTACTGGTAGTATACACGAGTCGCTGGACCATCTGTATTCATGGTAGTAAGCTAAAGCCTTCCTACAATAATCTTTGCAACAGCTTTAAGTTAACGGGAAGGAGGAAACGAGTTTCCCGTCTAATGTGTTCATGTCCAGCTCTTTATACTTTGCGACGTAGAGCGAACTGACGATCTATCTGAGCTAGGAGGGAGTAGCATAAAGGACTTAGTTTTATATCTCTATTCGATAGGGTTAATCTGAGTTACTCACCTTGATCCAAATAGAAAGTGACTACATCATCCAGAGAACTGGAATGGCATTTGTGAAAACAAAATCAGTAGATTCTAATTAAAAGCTCGCGTTTATCAGGCTGTCACGTAAACCAACCAGGGTTGGATACTTAACATACAAAGTAATTAATAATTATTCTATACTAAGGGAACTACAACAGTGACTAATGTGTGTACCCGAGTAAAAGCTTGGCGCTACAGAAGAAGAAGATAATAATAAATATAATAATAATAAAAAAGTAAAAATAAATAATAACAGAGGATTGTAATAATGAAACGGTGATATTATAATAAAGGATTTTAAAATTTTAAAACATTTAGAAAATAAAAACACGATAAAGGTTTGTCAAGTTTTTAAAAAAAAATATAAGTAGTAATTTATTTTGTTTTGTTTTGTTTGTTGTTGAAGACTAAATAAACCCTTTTTTATCACAAACATTTTTTAATGTTAACTTTAGATCTCAAGATAAATTTTTGCAAATATAGATTCATTTAAAAAAGTTAAAGCTTTATTTGTTTTATTTACAGTTCTTAGATGCACAACTGTGATCATAAATTTATGTTTCATGCAAACTGTTATATTTTATTTAATTATAATTTATAATAAAACGATTCTATTAAAATTTCTTTACCATTAGTAAAAATAATTTTAATTAAAGTAAAATCATTAGCATTAAATGTTAGTTAAATATTTTCATTTCATTTTTTTTTTTTACAGTAAAAAAATGCCAAGCATGATTAAAGGTTTTTTTGTTAAAATATTTTTTTTTTAATTTTTCTTTAATTTTTTTTTTTTTGACATTTGTAAAAGCTGCTTCTTTATAAATAATGAATCATCTTGACATTCATTTTTTTAATATTCAATAAGAAAAGTCTTAAATACTTTCTATTAACTTAAACAAATCTAAATTTTTGATTAATGATATCGCAAACAAAATACATCTCACATTTTCTCTTCTCCATTCTACTATTTTCTATTTAGCTAACACTCGTTTAGAAAAAATGATGAAACCTAAAGCCTGTTTAATAATGTTCATGCTTCCTTGAATACGAATTCTGGCAACTGGCACGTGGAGGATTGTTGATATTATATTTAACTACTACCTATGACAAATATATAAAGAGATAGAAAGGGAGAGAATGACAAGCATTTTCTTTTATAAATTGAAAGAAAATCGTACAATGTTATGATGTGTTTTTTTCTAAAACACTTTTTTTCTTGTCATAGGCACTTGCCACAGGTGGTGGAATTAAATTTAGTCCTAGTCAATAACTGAATGCTATGCAAAAACACGATATTTATTATTTAACGGAAATGAAAAAGAGGTAGATTTCATGTTGATTGATAAATTATAAAGTTAAGTAAATGAAAAAGCAATAATAATTAATTTACGCCATTTGCAGTTAAACGAATTTATGTATGTTTCTAAACTATTTGCCAAAACACTTTTAGTTAAGGTTAACAGCTTATTATGAGAAAAAATAAGAATAGGCTAACTTGGGTTTGGGATAAAGAAAATAGTACGTTAAGTTTTATGAAACATCCTGCCCGGAAAAACTGTAATTTGAAGAAGGGAAGACGGACACTCTTGCATCAACGAAAACTATATTCTTGCGGCAAGTAGATGTTATAAATAAACTCAAATAAAAATATTTATTTGAGTAAAATCATTCGAATAAAATCATTCGAATAAAATTATTCGAATAAAATCATTCAAATTGAATGATTCGAATAAGACATATTATGTTTTGGAAAATTATAGATATCTAAACTGGTATCTTTAAACTGGTATCTTTTATTTTTTAACAGTTCGATGCTGGGTAAGAAAAGGAAATGTACACCATCTTCCATGCAAACCTAATCTAAACAAGTTTCTTATTATGGCTTAAAACACTTCTTTTTGTAAATAATTTATTATGATTTAAAAAAGTTTTACCCAAACAACTTATTTAGAGTATAAAAGTAACAATGGCCCACACAAAAATTACCAAATTTAAGTCGATTTCTCTTAGAAAACGCTTTAATTTTAAAATTTGCTACAGTAAAAAATAATGTACATTTTAAGATTAACACTTTAAATTAAGAAACTGTTTTTATGCAATGTGTAATAAAATAATATTAACTAGATTATCCATCTCTTATGAGCTAGAAGTACTTTTTGCCAAAAACGAAAAAAAACCATGGGACAGGGCGTAATTATGCAACTAATGGTGACAGTGATGAAATAATTTATTTTTGACGTTGCTGAAAATGTCAAACTTCATCTTAAAAAAAATTGAGGCCGACGACGATATGTGTAGGCAGGCTATGCCTGGAAGAGAGTGAGATAACAGCTACTGTACGACAGTATATTTGTTGTAAATGTCACTAATGATTTAAGACTTAGGCAAATGCTAGTAATTTTTTGTATTAATATCATCCATATACTATCGGTTTCTTATTGCGGCTAAAGAAATCACCAATTTCACTCCAGGTCTTCTGCGAGTAGCACTTTAACCATTATAAAAACCTTATAAAAAAAGTCATCTTAGCAAGTCACTGTTATCATTTCTTTAACTTCGTCTCCTTATTTAATTTTAAATTTTTACTTTTTTATCACCTTTTTCTTATATTATTTTAAATAGTTTTTACTATCCCATAAAAAATAAATATAATATTTTTTTAATATTCTTTGCATTTAGCACTTCACCTTTTGAGCATTTAACGACAATGAATATTAATTAAAAGGGTTTTTTTTAATATAAATTTTGCACGGGTTTGTTGTCATAAATGAAAAAATGTTTAAAAAATCCTCTTATTTATCTAGAAAGTGACTTTAAAAGTTCATTATTTAGTTTTTAAAGATATTTGATACAATCTTTCTTTCGATTTGGTTGCAAAAAAACTATAAAAAGAAAAGAAATAATTTTAATGCAGAATTATGTTAACAGAAAAAAGGATTTAAAGATGTTTAGGAAATAACTATTGTAACAGAAGGAATTGGTGTAGTTAAATTAAAATTTTGTGAAAAAATCATAAAACGAAATTGAAAATGTTCGTTTAGTCGTTTAAACTCCTTTTAAGGCCACAGAGTTGATAATAATTAAAACCAAAAATATTTTTTTAACGTCAAAAGCTATTTAAAATTTGAAATCGGCTTATGTGTGTGAAGATAAATACGTATTTAAATAGCAGAGGCACAAACCATTTTTTTAACATTGCCGTTTTTACAGTTAACAGTGTTCTGTTAGCCACTTAACAAACGTTATGTTTTTGGCGTCCTTTATTCAGGAGGATGATTTTAGTAAAAATAAATATAATTAACGAAAATGTTACAGAACTATAAAAGTTTAATATCTAAGAATTATGTAGAAAAGCATTAAATTGAGTTAAGATAAAACACTCATTTTTTAACATTTCTTGCGAAGATAAATGACCACTTGGACAAATATGGAATAGCACATGAACTACACAATATACACATGTTAGTCTGAAGAGTCCTTAATAAAGCACTATTAGTCCAATATCTGAAATAATTTTGGGACTTGAGAAAATTAACTTTGGAAAAAATGCTTTTGCTGCCTCAAAAGTTTAATATTTTTTAAAGCAAAAAAATCAACCATAATAGTTAAATATAGAGTACATGATGTACTCTAAAAAACTTGTATTGAATAGATTATTCAATGCCTTTTCCTTGAAAAAAGTTAAAAATTTTAGGAATTTTTTTTAAGTATCTATTTCATCAAACTTTTTTCACTTTTTACTTTTTCCCAATTTAAAAAAAATTACAGTTACACTATTAAAGTCAAAATAAATTTATTTTAATAATTATTTCTTATAGAATTGACTTTTAGAAACTTTTTAAAATAAAAAAATTAATTAATAATTTTATATTTTAAATTTAAACGTCAAAGTTCTTATAAAGTACAAACAATATTAAAGAAATTTCATAACACTTCTTTTCTTTGTCTTTCTATGTAGAGAACTTCCTTAAAATCAGTTCACATTTGAAAATGTTTTAAGCTCTGAAACATTTTTTGTACTCGAGGTTAAAAAAGGATGTATCGGATAACTTGTTTAAAAATTCCAAAATTTTTACAAATTATTTTATTTAACTCCACATGTATTGCCAGAATGCGATTTTAGTTAATAATTTTGGAAACTCATAGTTTTAAAGTAGTTTAAGGATCAGCTGGCAACCAATAGGTAAAAAATAGGCATAACAGAGAGAACTAGTCACATTTTAAATACACTTATTGAATTATCGACTAAGAATATTTACCATATTCTAGTAAGAACTAAGACTAAGAATTAGATTCTAGTAAACTTTATAAAATATTCAATTAGTCTTTATTTAATTTTTTTATTTTTTAAGTGCAATTTCAACATTACAAGCAATTATTAAAATTCAAAATCAATTTATTGGTCACAAAGAAATGAAAATTTTAAATGAAACTAAACATGTCTGCTACAACAACAATAAATTGAAAAATAAAAATCATCGTAAAATGTTTTAGCAGTTTTATTTTTTTATTTCTTAAATTTTTTATTTAGCCACCCAAATTTATAACTGCTATTAAAATTTAATATATGACTTTTATAGCTGTAATAGAAAAACAATTATTTTTTCTGAACCCAGTGACATACATAAATGGAAGAGAAAACAAAGAAAAACCTAAGAAATAAATATCCCTTCCTCTATCTAAGAACAAACTAATTGAAAAAAATACAACAAAAATACTACTTTATATCAAAAAATATAAAAGGGTTAACGGAATGTAAAAGAAATCGACTTTAGTTAAAAAAAAAAAAAAAAACAAAAAGAAATAAAACTTTAATCGATTGTTTCGTTTCGAAGGCGGCGAAAAGCACGCGAAAAAAAATTAATTTAGAAAATGGCGTCAAAACTATTTATTTTATTTTTGTGCTTAAGGTCAAACGATACAAAAAAAATGTTGTTTTTGTGCCCATAAAATAACCCAGCGAACAGGAAGAAATTAACACATTTTATGCCCTTTTTTTAATGATTTTATGTTACGAATCATTTTCATTTTTCTTTTTCGCTTAACGAAAACATGTGGAGAACTAGAACAACTACAACTACATGAATTTAGTTTGTTTGTTTGTAGTTTGTCGTAAACAGTTGAGTTGGGGCCAATTAAAAATAAAGAGAAATAATGAAAAAAAAAAATTAAAAGAGATTTTAAAAAAAGTGTTGTTTTTAATGTTATAAAAAAAATATGTATTAAGATGGCAAATAATAATCTGAGTTCTTAAACGATGACCATTTGCCAATGCCGAGTTTATATGTCTTAGCCCTACCAGCAGCATATACAATACTCAAAGACTGAAAGTGCTCAACATATTTCCAAGCCATGGCCGCAAACTTTATGTCACAAATTCGACTCTACTTTAGTTTCCCGCGGAAGTCCTTGGGTACATTGAACAAAAATCCATTGAATTCATTAAATTTTTTACACGCGCTTTTTGGGCTTGAAAATTTAATATTTAATTTTGTTTTATGTGTTTACTGGCATTTCCAGGTGTGCTTCGCTACCCCAAATAAGAATAATCGAATCACAACCACTGTTTCAATCCACCCAGTTTTTTTATTTAATTATGCACCTTGCGAAATTTTAAGACCCTTTTTTTTACTTTATATGGGAGTTACTACCCCCACCGGTCCAAGTAAGTTTTGGGAAAAGCTATCCACAATTTCCCGGAAAATTTTTGGCTTAATTCCCGGGAAACGGGAAGTTCAAACTTAGTAGCACTTTCAAAAATACACTAATTGTTTTTCAAATATTTTGGTTTTGACATTTAAATACCTCGTTTTGTGTGAATTCTACTACAACTACACATCTTTACTTGAATAATGTTTTGACAATTTTGATATTGATGTAGAAATTAATCAATATGGAATACAAAACACCTATTTTTAAAATTTGTATCTGTCTTTCTATCCGTCTGTCTGTCTGTATTCGCATTACGTAAAATCTGCTCCATAGATTTAAATAAAATTTTGTAAGGAGGTCCCTTAAAACCTTTGTTCAAATATAGAATACTTTTTATTTCATAAAAATATGTCATTTCGTAAAGAAACTAGAGATACCAATGAGAAGTCAATCAAATTTATCGATATAATGGTACGATAGCAGTTGTCAGTTTTTCACCGTTTCCCGGGAAATTAAAAATTCCGGGAAATCCCAAAGCCTAATCCCAATCCATCTAGTATTTCGCTAGACTACGCATATTAATGAGAAAATCAAGACACAGTCTACATACCGCACACGCTAATAGGCGGCTACGTATAGTTGTTGTTTGTATCTTTGTTTGTTGCATTTTACCATGAAAAGCCGGAACTCACGAACGCGTCGAACGATTTTGTGCAAACTTTCGATAAACCATACGAAAAAAACACGACCATACGAAAAAAAAAACCCTAATATCGAATTCGGTTTGACGGTTCGTGAGTTATTAAGTCAGCACACACTTGCAACAATTCTTATTATACAGATTTTTTTGTTTTTTTTTTTTTGTGTTTTTGATGTCGGCTTCCTAATTGAGTTTACCTGCTATAATTTGCCTTGAGTATCAGTGTACATTTTCAAAATTCAATTTTGTTTTATTAAAAAAATTGTCAAAAAAAATTGTTGTTAAGAAAAAGTTAAAATTAATAAATATGCAATTTTTCAGGCAAGCCCATATTTTTTTTATTGATTTTTAAAGACAAACATTTTAAAATGCTATTTCGTAAAAAGTAAGAGCAGTTTATTGAAATTTAGATTTTTTTCCATTTTTTCTTTTAATTATCATTTTTTAAGTAAATAGTCGATATATTAATAAAAATTCTCTTTAGTTATAAGAACAAAACTGGAACGAACGACGAATTTCGTTCAACACGACGAATTCGTCATCAAAAATTCGTTTTTTTAATTCGTCGTAAGAGCATAATAACGACGAAAGCACACATCTGTTATGATTTTTTAAGTTGCTCACTTTTTGCAAAAAAAAACGAAACATTAACAAAAATAAAACTTACACTTATTTAAATGCTGCATAATTAATATTAAATAAGTTTATTTATGTACTAAAATACTTCGAAACTGAAACCAAACATGGGTATATTTCATTGATTTGTTTTCGCTCGCCAGCCAAAGAAATACAAAGTACTTTTAATGCTTAGTCTGTCACGTATAACGAATTTCGCCTGACGTCATGTTTATTTGCATTTTTATATTTGTTATTTATTTTTGACGACGAATATTCGCGGCCAAAAATTCGTCTTTCGTCCAGGTTGTGTTCCCAGCATAAAGGAACAAGTTTTATTCTTTTTTTTATTCTAAAGCTTTTAATTTTAAGGCTTGACTAAAAAAAATTAATTTATTTTGATAAAGTATTTTTGTGACTTTTCTACTAATTTTTTTTAAATAGGTTTTTAGAAATTAAAGATATTAACCGAAGCCAAAATGTATTTCAATTCATTTATAATAGTTTATTTATTTATTTTTTAAGTTATAGGTCCCTTTTTTATTTAAACAAATATTTATTAAAAAAATATATGAACAAGCATAAAAGTTGCTACATCTGATAGCTTAATAAGCAGTCCAACATACATATATGTGATAACAAAAACATTGGTGTCAATTCTAAAAAACGCGCTGGTGAAGTGAAACTTTACATGGAAAACAAAAGCAAATGTTAAAAAAAATGTCTACATTTGCTTGTGTTTTTAATACAAAATATTCCGTTTTTAAGAGACTAAACTCCTCATGCAAAATTCTCGCGTGTATTTAATTTTTGTAATGAAGAGAAAACAAAATCAATGATTACCTCCTTGTTTTTGTTTTCCATTAAATTTTCACTTAAACGGCGCGTTTTTAAGAACCGACACCATTATTTGTAGTTCTTTTTTATGGTTTCCTTTAATACCCATTCCGTGCGTAACATTATTTACGAATCTTTCTTTTCTTTCAAGTCACTGGCAAACGCAGAAAAAAGCAACAAAATTTTATGTTGTATAAAAAAACTACGAAAAAAAATTAAATTGTTTTCCATTAAAGTTTTAAATAATTTTCTTAGAATTATAAGGTTTGCGTTAAACAATTTCCTTAAAATAAAAAATTTGTGGTGACATCATATTTTTATAAATTGTTACATTTTTTACTATTTTAAATGAAGAATAACAAATGGCAGCATGTTAGTTTTTAATTTGGTGTTTGTAACTCTCTGGCTCTGTCTAGTTTTATTCTTGAGATCTGTTGTTTACTAAGCATGCGTTCCGACAAACGTAGCACGCAGACATTCACGCAATAATGCCCTCTTAAACTTTCTTGAACTAATCTATGTCGAACTTATGATATCCTGTTCGACTTACCAGGTTCTTAACAACTCAGCCCCGACTGCTACCAATTATCTTTATGTTTTAAACTTCAATCCAAACTAACGCTATATTGAGGTTTGAACACGATTTCCATTTTTTTTTTTTTTTTTTGTACATTGGTGCTTAAATTATATTATCTACTGCGGTTACAAAAGTTTTCCTTTCCTAGTCAAGAATACGGAAAGTTTAAACTGCTGTTTTGATTTGTTCGCCTCTTAAACAACTCATTCCGAGGTAGCTATTCACCAATAACAAACTTTGTCTTAATACTCAAACGCTTTGCTGGGACTTGAACTTTACTCTTCTATTAAACAAATAAGCAAATATGTAAACAGTTGCTAATCATAGTTATGCAAAATTATGATTTCATTGTATTTGTATTTGGATTTTTTTTTTATTTTTTTTTTTTTGTAATCTACTTTACTAAATACGATACTTCTAGTTCACAAATTAAATTACCTAATAAAAAGAGCTTTTTTTTATTTCCCATCTTTAAGGTGGCAATGCTATTTCTTTTTTGCAGTGGATTTAAGGACCTGAGAGATCATTAGTGTATATATTTCCGAAAACGACGTAGAGCTGAATATTGTACCAAAGTTCAATCACAGCTTTTGTTATCTTTTCCACCTATTACTCTTAGTTCAGACGACACCCAGAAAAAAGTGTTTACTTCTATCAAAAATTTTATAGAAATAGACATAGAAGCTTAATTAAAATATTAATTGGTTGAATTAATATATAAAAACACAAGTTTTTAATTAAGTAATTAATTTCATTAATTATATATTTCTTTAAAAAAGAAGCGCAACGAATTTCTAATTAAATTAATAAAAAATTAAACAAAATTTAAGCCTAAAAATAAATAAAACTTTTAAAAGGTACAAATACTTTTTCTGTGTAACTATTTTCGCGCATTTCATGCTGAGAGAATATTTTTGGATCACTCGATTTCCGAGTGTAGAAAATATGCTTTGGCTCCACTAAGTTTTAAACTGACGATATTTTTTTAGTTAAAACATGTGCTTAACCGAGCATTGCTATATAAGCTATAATATTCTGTAGCTCCGGTGAGATCTTGACCATGATTTTACATTTTACCATAGAGTAATATTTAACTAATTTATCTCCATCGCGGCTCTTTTAGCAACTCAGCCAGAGCATTTATGCAACATTTTTTATCTTTCTTTTTACAGAATATATCGTTGGCATTTGAACTTACGGTGTTCTATTTTAGATACTACCATACTACCCAGCAGTGTCCTCAACCTACCTACCCACCGGGGCTCCTTTATTTTCTTTGTTCTTACTATACAGTACCTACTAGTGGTGGAAAGTTACAACTTACTCAACTCCGTTCATTTAAGACACAATCCAACTTTTTAATGAACAGCGTTAGATTTTTTAATTCATGTTACAGAATGTTAAGAGTTAGTTTCGCAATTATATCAAATTATAAAAAATGTTTTGTTGGGTTATATATACTTACACGTTTACATAAATATTTACATAAGTATGTATATACTAAAATGTATTTAGAAACAAATGTACTAAATATAGTTTTGGAGCAACAAAAATTTTTATGTCTGCCACTAAGTCTACACCAATTCAAAAATTTAAAGATTTTGTTATAACAGTGTCTGACCCTTAGTAAGTAAATGAAGTCATCATTACAAAAGTATACAAATCAAAAGAACATGAATTAATTTTCTTTCTTTGTCTTTTAAATGCAAAGTAAACAATGAAAACACCTACACTACTATAAAATGACGCATTATCGTAATTGTTCATAATTATTTTTTTTACAAATTATTTTTAACAATAACTTTTTATTTGTAATGAAACTGGAGTTTAATTGTTGGACGAAAACCAAGTTTCTGTGTGTATTCTGCTGTTTTCTTATGTTTCTAAGAAAACTTTTACGCATACATTGACAATATATCTGCAGTAGCTTATTGTAGTTTATTAATAAAGTATCTTATATTAGGTGAACCACTCCTCCTACTATTTTTAAAGTCTACAGCTTAAATGTCTAACTTTAGGCCATTAGTGGTTAAACAAAATAGCAGGAAGCTCAGTATGGAAGCATAGTTTTCGACCACTTTTAAGGCGCAGTAAATTCGGAAAATTAAAAATGTAATAAAATATAATTTTTTTAACAAAAAATAACATAGCAGAATAATTTGTTGTGCTTTGTTATTAAATAATTTTAACAACATATAAAAAACACACAATCAATAAAAAACCCATTTTACATATAAATCGCTTGTTATATTGATCTTATGTAGTAGAAATATTTTAACATTTTCACTACAATAAAGTGTAAAAAGGGTATATTTAAGTTTGTCATTCCGTTTGTAATTTCTACAATATCCATTTCCGACCCCATAAAGTGTATATATTCTAAGTCCTTATGCAAAGTACAGTGAAGGGCATATAAGATTCGGCATAGCCTAATATAACACTCTTACTTGTTATTCTTCCATGTTTTAGTAAAAGATCTTAATGAATTAAGAGCCAATGACTAATGACTTCGTTCGATAAAATCATTTTTTTTTTTAATTTCGTAATTATGGTCATTATTTTCAAGAAAACAACGATAATTTATTTACATATAAATATTGTGTGTTGTTAAATTGACTAGTGATGGTTAACGAATCTAGACCATAAAATCAATAATAGTATTCAACGTGCCACCCATCTAAGCTACAGCTACCTGTTTTTAAATGTAGCTAGTATTTTAGTGTTGGGCAAAGTTAGCATAGTAAACTACAACAAAGTTACCATATTTTAAGTGTTAACGAGAATTTCGGCATTTTTTGGAGTAAAAATCGTCAAATCGCCACTTTGATAATTTAATGCAAATAAATGGGCCAAATGGCAGCCCTGGGCAAAGGACTCTGAAACATTGTCTTTAAATTCGTCCAAAGTTACTGGTTTATTGACCCAGTTAATTAAGCCGTTTAATTACATAATCTTAAGGAACAAGAAAGCCCAGTTTAGTTGATAAATTTTTAAATAATTTTCTTTTTCTTAATAAAAAATTGGGAATTAAAATAAAAACGAACTTAAGCCGTAGTAAGCAATTAATTTGTTATAAGAAGTTTAACTAATTATTTCTAAGAAAAAATTTCATATTTTCAACCCGAGTTTGAAAACAATCCGTTTACGTTTTAAGGTTTAGGTATTTGAGCGCTTTTATGTTGTTTAAGCGATTTTATTATTATTTATTTTTAGATATAACTTACTTCAGAGAACTTTTCTTTTAATGTTTTATCAGAAAATACTTTAATTTATATAAACATTTGCAATAACTATTTCAGGTTTTGGTGAATAAAAAAATTTATCAAGCTTTTCTTTGTAACAAAGTTGTTTAGAAACTCATGTTTTTTTTAATGCTAAATGAACAATTTTATAAGCCTTAAACCGCAACATTTCCTTATTATGCTTATGTAACTCCTTAGAATTCTTTTCTTTATAACAAAAATATTTCAAATACATTAAGACGTCCCCTCGTGGCTATAAAAAAATATAAAGATAAAAATGTTAAGTGTGAGAGACTAGGAAGAGAAGAAAATAGTAAAAACCAGGTTACTTAAATATTATTTAGTTTGAAAATAAAACCACTACTAACTCGTGCCATCCCCACGACACTTAGTAAAGCATTATAAGTTGCAACGAATGAACTTTTCAAAATATAACACATACGATTATTTTAATTGCTTTTCAAGAAATTGTTCGAAATAAGTATATTTTTCTACATGTTAACCATACAAGTAAATGGAGTTAAGTCTCTTGTCCCAAACGACTGCAATTAAACAAAATGTTTAAATGTTTTTTTTAATAAGTTGTAATTAGGATAGAATTTTTCAATACAATACTCTAATGGATTTAAACATTCTAACGACACATTTTTTTTAACCCAACATAAGTGGCACTTAATTTTCTATAGAAAACTAGAACTAATGTTTTTTTAAATTTAAATACACATTTTTAAAATAAAGAAACTCCTATAATAAACCTTACTATATCTTTGATTACCTAGTTTGGATAAATCTTTAAATGATTCAGAATTTTTTTAAACTTTGATTGGGAAAAATGTTTTTAAAAAATCTTTATTTTGACAAATATACTTCAAGTAAATTTCGAATAAAACAATTTTTGTAACAAAATATTCCATAGAGACACTCGAAACAATATTTTCTTTAGAAATAGCTTGTTCTAGGACAACATTTTCATTAGAAAGCGTAACTTGAAAACCAAATTATTATTATTTAGACAATTTAGGTGTTTGAAGAAAAGTAAACATGTTTTTTGACAAGAATTCTTAAGAAGAATCTAGTTATTAGCTCGGCCATTCATAATTTGTGAAAAAAATTTTCTCTGGAATATCTTTTTACGCAAAAAAATTTTCTTTAGAAAAATTAGGTTTCGCAAAAAGATTTTCTAAAGAATTTTTCTAAATATTATTCCAGAAAATATTTTTTTGCAAAAGGAGTTTTTCTAAAGCAAATGTTGTCTTGAGTCAATATATTTTTCCATAAAAGATATTCTGTAGAATGTTTTGTTATAATCTTTATTTTATCCGAAATTTGCTCAAACAAAATTTTTCTTAACAAATTTTTTGATTAACCAATTTTGTTATCTATATTTAACACAAACATTTTTAAGTTTTTTTACAAAACGTTTTTTCACAAATAATAAGTTGTTATATTCTTTTAAGAAGAAGAAAATTAGTTGCTTTGAGACTTTTTAAGGCAGAAAAATATTTGCTTAGTACAAATATTTTTGTTAAATTTGCTACATAATTTTCTATAAAAAGAATCTTTTTAGGAGGAATTATATTTCTACGAATAAGTTTTGTTTTACAAGTTTTTAAATAAAAATATCGGTTTTAGAGAAAATTCTTAGTGATAGAAAAACTAGTTTTAAGACATACTTTTCTTTAGTAAAACCTGTATTTAGGAGTAATTTCCAATAAAAAAATAAAAATCATAATTTGAAACAAACTTTCTGTGAAAATAAAAAAAATCTTGTTTTAAGACAAAAATATTTATAATATAAAATGCCTTATAAAGAACATTTTTATTGAAACCAATATCTCTTATAAAAAGAAAACATGAATGAAAAAAAAAATATTAAATATCTTGAGGTACAATTTTTTAATAGAAATGCAATTTGAACTCGATTTATAAAAAGAAGTGTTCCCAGCTGTGTTTTCCTAAATCTTTAGGAAGCTTCTTGAACGTCTGAAAACTTAACTTGAAATAGAAAGTTAAATTTTTTTTAGAACTGACAACAAACTTAAAAAGTAAAAATGATTTCTGTAAGCCAATGAAGCATTTTCTTTTGTTGCTTTTTTTAATACAAAAAACAACTTTTTTTTTAAATTAAAAAATCAGTTACATTTAAACCCAAAATCAATGTTTTTCTTTATCCAATTTGTTCTTCCAAACGTGAGAAGTGTGTCATAAAGTTTTTGATGCATATTTCCCGCAACCATACCATTAAACTTAAGCTGTTCGCTTGGATTGGACTTATGAAAACTACATAAAATCAATGTTTCTTTCTTAACTGTCCCCACCTGATGACAATCATAATTTTAAAATTTTCATTACAATAAAAATTATAAGAATGGTGTCGCCATTTTAGAAATATTCTTAATGACTGTGTACACACAAACATTTTTGATAAAAAATGACAAGATAAACATAGTTTTTAGATTGTGTAGAAAGAGACAACAAACAATTTTATGTTGTTATGTACTTAATGCACATTATGTTCGCGGATTCCTTACACGACGAAATTTTACATGAAATGTGTGTTTTTTAAAGTGTGCAACTTTGAATTGAAACAAGTAATGCTTAAGGTACGATCAGATTAGTCAAACATTTGTCTAAAAAGACGTAACCACTAAATAATGAAAAAAATACTTTTTGAGAAATTTAACATCCTACTTATGTTAAAGGTAAGATATCATATTGATTATATTAGAAATCGTCGTTCGTAAAGAAACGAGCAAAGAAAAATTTAATAAATATTTGTAGAAATAGTGGTTACGCTTTTCTTATCAAATATTTGACTTATCAGACCGCATCTTTGTTGCTTTTTTTGTTTTGTTTGTGCCAGCAGAACTCAGTCATTTCAGAACCGATTTTGAAAACTGTTTGTAATTTAATAGATTATGTTTATAGATTTTTAAAGCAGTTCATAATCCTAAAATTAAAGGGTGTCCCCATACAACATACATGTTTTTTAAGTGTATTATGAACTGTAAAGAGCAGTTCTCTAAAATTTAAGAAAATGCGAATTACTGTAGCTCCCAATAGCAAAAAGTGAAACAAAAATAAATCTAAAAATTAAAGGTTTTTCCTATAAGTGACAAAAATAGATTTATATGCGTCTATCTCTTGAAACGTTATAGGCAAACGCTTGAAAATTGGATAGGATTTCGGTTACTATGGCCATTATAATAACAAGTATAAATATTCAAAATATAAATTAAAGGGTGTCCCAATATTTAATGTAATTTGATGTATGTGGCCAAACTTTTGAACCATTATAAACAGACAGCTGAAATTTACAAAGAACCTGCACTGCTTAGTCCGCTATAAGAATAAGTATAAAATTTAAATTTAAAAATTAAAGTGTGTTCCCATGTTTGAAGTAAATTGACCTATATGGCCCTATCTTTAAAACCGTTAAAGACAAACTCTTGAAAATTAGACAGAATACCCATTACTCTATCAAGTATAATAACAGGTGTAAATATTTAAAATTAGAAATAAATGATTGTAATTTCATATATACAGCCAATCTTCTGAACAGTTATAGACTAACGCTTAGAATTTAAACAAAATTTTTTTACTGATTCGGCAATAAAAAGTGTTAAAAATAAAGGGTGACAACATAGCTCCCAAATTTTACGACATATAAAAAATTCTGACGCAATATTTCTCGAATGTAATATAATTAATATATAATAACCGTCCTAAAGAAATATTATTGTAAGATTGCCTGTTCTGAAGTCGGTTTTTTTTTGCAAGAATTTTTTAATCATATTTTTTAAACATTTGGCAATGAATACCATAATGTTAACTTTTATTGCTATTGGCTTATGTCTATTAATTTATGACTTTTCTATAATATTGACTACTGCTCGCCCATCTCTAAGTCTGACATTAAATTCGCAGCATTGATAAATTTTGAAAATTTTCAAATAAATAGCCATCTTCAAAATAGTGAAGATATATAATTATTTTTTATTCAGTTGTTATTTGGAATTTAACAATATCATTAAGTTGCATTACTTTTAAAAATACTTATAATTAAAAAAAAACATCATTAGCATTAAATGGTAGTTAAGTTGTTTTCATTATTTATTTATTATTTTAACCAATGTTTATGTTTTTTTCCAATTTTTTTTTTAGAAATTTTAAACATAAAAAATACATAAATTTTATTTGTGACAAAATTCTATGTATAGACTTCTATTGAAAGTTAAATGAGGTTGCAAAAACACTTACCATTTTCAATTGTTTCCTTAGCACATGAGATGATTTTTCCTTTACGTCTCCTTAGATTTGATTCAAAATTATTATAATCCATAAAATCACCATCGCCTTCTATGGCTGCATCATCAGCTGTAGCGGTAGATTCTTGTACATCTTCTGATGATTGACGTTCTGAAGACATGTTGCCACTGTCGTGTTGTATTAAACTTTCAATGCTTTTATTCATAATATTTTAACATTTAAACACTTTATAACAAAATATATTTTTTATTATTTTTTTTATCTCCTTTTAATTTGTTTGAAGCTTTTACTTTTTTCCTTTTATAATTTTTCACTTTTTTAAAAATTGTTGATTACGGTAATTTAAGAACATGTTTGCACAAATTCTAATAATATTTTTTTATGTTATTTATTAATAAATGTTACCTGCCGATTCAAATAATTAGCATTATTTGTAAGTTATTTAAAACGCTGTTTGTGTGACCCAAAAAAACTATATTTATATTTTATTTACGAGCATAAGTTTTTGATTTTTTATCCCTTCTAGCAACAAGCCAACAGCTATCAATCATTTTTTAATGACTGTGTGACACCGTTTTCTCTTTTGAAAAGTTTTAAATTTTCACACATACACACATATGTATTTTAAGAATATCTTACCTAAAAAGCGAAACTGACTGTAAGAAATTTTGGATCACAGGTTTAACATATAAAATAAATTGGTACAACTTTTAGAACCGGAAGGTACCTACAATGGCCAAAAATATAAATCCATGAATACCTTTAGATTTAAAAAATAAAATTATGTTGACTGAAAATATAATGAAGTCGTAAACTCAAAAGAAGAGTAGAATTATGTTTTTTATGATCGAATCAAATCACATAACTGAACGAAGTGATTCAATCCTATTTCTGAGCACTTAAGCTTTTGAAATTTTTTCATCGTTCAAGCACTTTAGTTTCGGTAATATTATTAGGCTTTTTTTAGAACTGTATTTTTGTAGTCAGGAGTAATAAAAAAGCAAAGTTATGGGAGTTGACCGTAAGCAGTTAGAAAGTCGGTGCAAGATTTTCAATCTTTGCCCATTTTAAGAGAATTTTCACGAAACTTTGCTAATTTCGCATTTTATACTTAATTATAGTTATAATAAAATCCCTTTATTTTACACTCTCAATGCAAACTTAGATCTTTTTCAATTAAAACACTAAAAAAATTTAATATTTTTTTAAACAACTTTACTTTAGCATTTTTTCTAACATTCAGAAATCAATGATTTATCACAAGTCTAGTGTTCACTTCTGATATTTTAATGAAAATTATCGCTCACGTTTTGTGACAAGTCAAGCCCTGCAACTTATACCTCCACCTGCCAAGCGTGAAGCATTAGTTCGGATGTATTGGCCTAGTAGAATTCAAGTCATTAGCCAATGGATTTTAGATACCAGTCGATCTACAGTAGAGCTCTAAAAGGGTGGTGTCCTTTTTTGAGAAAACCAAACATGACGATAATCCAAGTCTCGTAACAAGTCGAAAGCGCCCAACAGTCTTTTTTAACAGCAAAACCGTTCACGTTATACCTACAGTGCGGTTTCAACATGGAGCCAACCAAACAGAATCAGGTGATACTTTCAAAAGTACCAGACACTCTTTTCTGGGAGTCATATAATATTAGGGAATGTCCAACCCCGATTGGCATTAAAATAAAGACTGCTAGCAGTGGTATTTTGGATGTGAAAAAATTCAGAGAACATTTTTGGGGGACTTGGGTACTAAACGTAAAGAGAATTTACTGGCCAGGAAATGCAAGCTTAGAGTAAAAACGGTTTAAGGGGTTTGAAGTAAGTTGGGGAGTTGAGAGAGTCTAAGGAATATTATATAGTTAAAAAAACACGCAAGTAGGAAGCGGTCTGCGCTGATATTCCCTAAAAACATTATTTCAATGCTTTTCTATCTCCCAACAAATAAACTAAATTCTCATTGTATGCGATAATCGCGCAAACATTTCAGTGAAATATCTCGGAACGCATAAAGTATATATTTACCTTCACTTTTAATCTCATTCTATTATAAATTGATGACCAATATAAAGGTTTATAAGAAAATATTAATTAAAATTTTTATTTTTATTTCACCTTTTTTTACATCACTTTTTAAATAATTTAGGATTTTCAACAAAAGGACAGTCTTTTTTGACAATCTATTTTTTTCCTTCTTATTTTTATAATTTTATATTTATTTATTTATTATTTTTTTTTTAATTTCCTCTATTTTACAAATTTGCTTCAAGCGGTCGCCATGAATATCATCAAATAAAATAAAAATCCTTAAAAATATCGCAAAAAACTATTAAAAGAAAGATAAAGAAAAAATTTTGTGGCACTCGTATATTTTAGCTACAAAAGGAACAACAGCCTATTTGTAAATAATATTTTTTTATAACAAAAATTTGCCTTCAAACATCATCTTATAAAGAGACAGCAAGCAAAATCTCTTTGAAACATCTTTTTTTAATTCAATTGCCACTACTTCTCATGTTTAACTGCTTAAAAGCCTATTCGTTCATTATATCCGCTAAAGAGATAAGTAATCATCATCAGTGTTAAAATCCTTTTTTATAATCGTTTATTTTATTCCTCGAAAGAAATAACGGTTTCTTCGACATTTTTATTTACAAAGCGAACAGTTAAAAAGAGATTAATATAATAACAGCTTGTTAAGTATGCTTTTATGAATATAATAGAACAAAATGACATTTTCCTTTAATTTAATATACATATGTACATATATACACAGATACATAAAGGATAATTTAATAATAATTACATATTGTTGATACTATTTTAAATATTTTTTTTATAAAGAAATGAAATAATTAATGGTTGAATGTAAAGGATAAAATAATAATAATAGGTAGTTCTAAAGATAAAAGTTTTAAAGCTACAAATATATTATAAACAGAGGTCGCCATTCGGAGAGTGTGCTTTAAATGATATGTTTTTTTTTTTTTTTGCTGATTTTGATTTTTTTGTAGTCAACCTGCTTACTACCATGACTACACCTCCTATAAACTTGCCTTGATTTCGTAGAGAAAATAAAGAAACAAATGTAAAAGCACCCAATTTTACTGGTATAATGGTAAAGTTGTGAGCACATTTTATTTTTTGTCGCTGGAATGGTTTCAACGCTGTTTACAGAACTCTAAAATAAATGTTTTAAAACACATTTTTGTAAATTTGAAGTTTAAAAAAATTAGAAATAACAAGCTGACGAAGTCGTGGTCACTGCGAGTAATTTGTCACCCTGTTAAATAATTCGTTCTGGATCAAGACGAATTAATTTTTCAGGTGGAAGCGTAGGCGAATTCAGTATTTTTTTGCTACTATACACGACTGTCAAACTTCATATATAAAAAATGTACATATATTTTTTATATATGGAGTTTGATAGTCGTGTAATTAATTCGCCTTGTTCTGGATTTAACTATGTTCATTGCAAATTAATCAATCGGTCGTAGTGATGGCGAATTCATTAGTTTTCGGCACTATTTTAACTGTCAAACTCTATACAGAGCAAACTTACACAACGGAATTTTTTATGAATCTAGTTTCATGAGATTTCTGTTTGTTGGCAAGGGGTCCATTGAGGCAGGTGGAGTAAGCAAAATGGAATGTCTTTCATTTTGAGGGGACGTTTTCACACTTGCTTTATTTTGTTCGTTGTGTACGCACTAAATATGAAATATCGAATTAAAAGCAAAATGTAAAAATTGGAATGATAAATTTTATTGCTTAGGGAGACGATAAAACTTGCTGCAACTTTAGGAGAATTAAAAAAATGTATTAAGGACAAATGAATAAATTCGAATA
Organism: Cistogaster globosa; assembly: GCA_937654795.1. NCBI lineage: Eukaryota > Metazoa > Arthropoda > Insecta > Diptera > Tachinidae > Cistogaster > Cistogaster globosa. Next base: position 27,226,087 of record OW569404.1, read on the forward strand.
AATTCACACTTGATAATTGCTCTGCATTGCCTAGACCATGAACTTACTTGTTGCCTATTGATTTGTATTAAATTTAACAAGTAAAACCAATTTTCCAGTTGTGAGAATGACAGATTAATGCAGTCAAACTCAAGTCAATCAACAAATAAGAAATTATCAATAAAAATTTTGAAAGCGAAAATTACTGAATTCGCCGAATAAAATTAAACAAAAATATGCGTTTTTTTAGTATGAGTCCTGCTCAAAAGCAACATTGTGACCCACGGCCAAATAATATACAGTGGGAGCGGTAGCGAATTCGTTAATTTTCGGCGTTAGCCCAAATATCATACAACATATAAAAAAATAGTATACAGAATTCTTTATATATAGAGTTTGACAGTCAGGCTACCGGCAAAAATGGATGAATTCGCCATCGCTCCCAACGTATATTATTTCGCCATGATTAAGACCCTTTAAAATAAATTTTTTTCCATAAATTTTGTCGCGTTATAACTCACAACTTTTGTTAATCCTTTTGTATCACTAAAAGAAAAAGCTTAAACTCTTAACCGATCACTTTTCGGTGATAATTTTTCATTAACAAATTGTAACCACATGATAAAAAATTTTCTTTAATATTAAAACGAACAAAAAATATAGAAATTCCAATTAATACTGAACCACTTAAATGCCTGTTAAAATCAATCCAACTTATATTAATATTTTTAAGAGCATTTAGGAAAAAGAATATAAGTGTGTTTGAATATGTTGATTAGTAAGAATTTTGTTTGTATTTGTGTTTACTCTTCACAGTTTATATTGTTGTGAAAATAAGGTTATAATCTCTTCACAGAGTCAAAGGATAATAAATAACAACACAAAAGCACAACGATTACTATACCCCATTGATTGTATTGTACTTGTACAACAACAACCGAAAGGTGAGTATCAATAAATAGCCTGGGAAATGGGTCGATGTACTTAGCGCCCCCATTGCTGCAAACACACTTTTAAATGTGCATTTTTTTTCATCGTGGTCGTCGTAGTCGTGCCACGTTAGAACGTTGCACTAAAACAAAGCAACAACAAAAAATTTTGTTATGAAAATAAAAACAATATATTATTAAACAGAAAAACAACAGACAAGTAGTGGAAATTGAACTCAAGAATGAGCGCAAAACTTAAGGATAAAAAAACAAAATCAACAATAAAAGCATTTATTGTTATCGAATTTGGCGCACCTTCTCTACAAACGTTTTTGCATTTCTATGGCATTTAAAAAAAAAAAATCAATATGAAATAAATTACTAATGTACGAAAGTGCAAAAAAAAATCATATGGTAACCAGAAATGTATATATTTTTTAGATATTTTTTTTTTTTTTTTTAATTTTGTTTTTGACGAATTTTCCATTATTTGGCGAAATTACAAATTTCGACAATATTTTCTTGCGTTCCTCTTTTTTGTGGAAGTAAAGTTTTTTTGTATCCTTTAGATTTTTTTACCTTTTTAACTTGCTTTAGCAAGTAAAAAATATTTATCAATGTTGAAGTTTTAGAAGTTTTGGGCAAAATAAGAATTTTTTGTAAAATTTATTGTGTATCAAATTAAGATTTTTTCTAAAATATTGCTTGTTTATATATTTAACTTGATTGTAGTTGTATTTTAGTATTTAATAAAAACCTTATTCACGCTTATATTCACATTGTTACACCCTTCACCCCAAGAAGTGGAAAAAGGGTATATCTAAGTTTGTTATTTCGTTTGTTATTTCTAAAATGTCCATTCCCGACCTCATATGTATAAATATTCTGAGTCCTTATGCACAGCGATTTCGATTGAGCGATATCCGCCCACGTTAGTGTTGAAATCAACTTTACCAAGGCAATAGACAAGTTCGAGAAAATCTTAATACGTCAATCGAAAGTTTTGAAAATCAGCAGGATCGGTTAATGTCTTTCTATTAAGTGGGCAAAACACCACACCTGCCTCAAATTTTTTCATATCATTTGAAGCAATGAAGTTACTCCAATCAAAAAAAAAAAAAAAAAACAAATATATAGGGCGATAAATAAAAAAGAAAAGAAAAAACATAACGTGAAAAAATTGGCGCTTGCCCATATTTTCCGAGTTATGGGTCTTTGAACTTTTCATAAAAAAGTACAATTTTGCACCATATTTTTGAAGACATTAGTATTGGTATCATTAAAAAGCTTTTGAAGAGATTTTTAAGGAAATGTCAAAAATTTTTTAAAAATTCTTAACCCATTAAGAGCCGGCAACGTTAATATGTAAAAGTTTATAGTGTACTTATTTTTTTTTTTTTAATTTTCTGTCATCCCAATATTTGTTTTTTGTCATAGAGTTACTTCACTAAATGGTGTTTTTTTTTTTCATTTGCTATAAATTTTTTATCAATATTTTGTAATGAAATTTTGCAGTTTTAGCGATGCTCACACAGTTTGTAGAAAAATTAAAGGGATATATTAAAGTCGATCAACGTAAATCCCACAATTTCTAGAAAGCTTTAAAAATATTCCAAAAAAAGTGATTATATAGTTTTATATTTTTTAGCCCTCTCTCTTTAAAATATTATGTTTAATAATCTTGTTATAAAATACGAGTTCCAACACAATCGCCGCAAATATGCAGCCACGGACATTAGATTTTTTCGGCATATTTTATCGTGCATAGTAATAGAATTGAGTCTGTTCAAAAACAATTCCTGTTATTTTGCTAATTAAATGTGTACCGCAATAATTTTTCCATTTTACCGTTACACAAATGCAGACTTGCTAAGATTGGGCTACCAATTTTCATTCGGACTTTCTTCTGAAAAATTTATGTTTCAACATACGTGTACATCCAACCAAAAATTTTAAACCAATTTAAATTCAATTTGTTCGCCAAAATTATGCCAACGATGACCCCTTTAGAAGAATTTGTTGCGATTTTAACATCTTTTTAATTTAATTCATTTTTCCTTCAATGTAAACATTATTAAACGCAATAAGATATTGGCCCATATTCATAGTTATATACTAAAGTCGACTCTTGTTAAAGTATACTCTAAACTAAAAAGCTCTAATTATCTTTTTTGCTTTCATAGTCGAAAATAAAGCATACTTTAAGTCGAATCGACTTTAACTGGGTGTCAATTCTAGTTTAATAAATGTTTTCATACAATTTATAAACCAGGTGTTCTCATGAAATTCCTGCTCACGGACCCCTGTTAAGCTAATAAATAAAACTTTAATTTTTTTGAAAACACTGATTTTTCGGTTCATCACGCGGACCCCTAGGATGGTTGCTACGTACCCCCAGGGGTCCACGGACCCCCATTTGAGAACCGTTGTTCTAAACCAGGGGTTCTCATCAAATTTCTGCTCACGGACCCCTAGTAAACTAATTTTTTTTGCGGACCCCTCTGAAGCCAAAGTTCAAAATAAAACTTTGATTATTTTTGAAAACACTGTTTTTTTCGGTTCTTCATGCGGACCCCTTGGATGGTTGCTGCGGACCCCCAGGGGTTCACGGACCCCTTTTTGAGAACCGTTGTTCTAAACAAACATTAGCAAAAAGTAACCCTGTTGTTATTTTGTTCACTTTGGTATAAAAATCAGATAAAGAGTATTGTGTTCTTAAACCACATAAAATAATTATGGAAAAATTAGTTAAAAACAACTTTAGCTAGTTTTAAATTTAGAGTTGACTTTAACGCCAAAAGTATATTTTAAATTGTCTATGAATGAGTTAGAGTCGACTCTTAGGTGAAACCGACTTTAGTTCCCTTAAAGTAGACTTTATTTTAACTATGAATATGGGCCTTTGTTTTTAAATACTTAATTTAAATGTAAAAAAATTTTTTGTGTAATGTAATTTAATGTATTAAATTGTAAAAAAGCATTTTTCCATAGATTTATATAATATATAAAAAAATGTTGGCATTTACTGTACTCCTGGTATGTCGATCGAATTGGGAAATATTAAAAGTTATGTAGTTTATTTTAAGGCTGCTGTGTTTGAGACGTTAATTATTTTAATAGCTGATGAGAATGTAAAAAGATGAAAATTCGCCAAGATTTTTTCTTACTTTAAGCATTTCACATATTTCGTACGCAATGATTGATACAAAATTAAAATTCGTTTTACCTTCTTACAATTCCGATCGATTTTGCATATTCATAACAAAAATTCTGTCTCTCTTTTTATTTTAATATGGCAACATTGGCAACATTGGCCACAACAAAACAAGCTAACATTAACAAGGATATAAAATAAAAATAAGTTTAAAAACTAAAAAACATAAAATTTAAATGAAAATCAACTCTACTTTGAAATTTAATAGTGGCTTCAATTCGAGGAATTTTTTTCATTTTCGTTTTCTGAAAATCGGAATTAAGTTCTTTGACATGCCTGATAGTCTGTCTGTCCTTGCAAATGGCCAAAAAAATTTCTTTATATATAAAAATTAAGAATTGTTTTCATCATGATACCCGAGTTTTGTGGTAAAAAGTTCAAACAAGTTCTTCTACTTATTGAAACAATAACGAAGCACGAAATACCATAAAAATCTGAATTCAAAAATAAATAAATGAGGTAGTCTTCTGTTCATTCTGTAAAAAGTCAAGAAAAGCTGCTGGCAACAATTTCTTTCAACTGCTAAGTTGCAGTTAGTTATAACCAACAACAAAAAATGTTGCATACTTGTAGGCAATAAAAAAACAAGTTTTTTCTAAGTATTGCCATCAATTGCTAATTGTAAAATTTTTCAAGAGAAATAACACTGTGTCCAGACGAGCAATTCTTATTTCTTAACATAAGAATTAATGTCGACAGAATGAAGTCACAAACATGTCCTGTTCAATGTTGTTATTAGGTGGCGGACACATACTTCTGTCTTTTAAGTATTCGTAAAAATTAGTGTCATTTTCGTTTTGATTTATTGAATTATTCTTTCTGACTCAGCTTTGTTCTATTATTTATTATAAACACAAATTATAAATATTTAAAATAAATAAAAGCCATTTTACACGACGGCATTTTCCATGAAACTAGTTTCATAAAATTTTTGTTTGTGGGCAAGAGGTGTGGAAACGCAAGCGGGGTGACAAAAAAGAATGGGTTGAACACTTGATTTGCGTACGTTAGCTGCATACCTTTTGTTGTTTGTTTATTACTTAAAATAATACAAACAAAAATAACAAATACAAAATAAAACTGAAATACGAGGGCTGCTATATATATTTCTGACCTGGCTACACTGAGTGCTGCCAAGTGCAATCTGACATTTCCATTGGAAAGTTTATCATTTTTAAGCATAGTCGTACTCAAAACGTTTTGACGTACGAACATTACTTTTGTTGTTTACAGTGACTTGAAAAAATGGATTTAACTCGTGAACATTTTCGTGCCATCATTTCTCACAACTTTCGACGTGGATTATCACGACAAGAGTGCATTGATGAACTTAAATCTTTGTATGGCGATGAAGCACCATCCTATAGCACTGTGAAAAATTGGTATAATGAATTTAATCGTGGCCGAAGCTCGCTCAAAGACGAATTCCGTGAAGGTCGTCCAAAAACGGCTGTTGTGCCAGAGAACATTGATGCCGAGAGATAGAGACAACCTTGGACACTTCTTCCACCAGCATACATTCGATACTGCATGAACACCTGGCCGTAAAAAAGGTTTGTTCTCGTTGGATCCCGCACAATTTGAAAGTCGCTCAAAAAAAGGCTTTTGTCGATTGGTGCAAAGAAATTTTGCAAAAATACGATTGCAGTGCTTCAAAAGACGTTTATAAGATCGTCACAGGTGACGAACCGTGGATCTATGCGTATGAGCCCGAAACGAAACAACAATCGACCGTGTGGATCTTCAAAGACGAGCTAAGTTGCAGTTAGTTATAACCAACAACAAAAAATGTTGCATACTTGTAGGCAATAAAAAAACAAGTTTTTTCTAAGTATTGCCATCAATTGCTAATTGTAAAATTTTTCAAGAGAAATAACACTGTGTCCAGACGAGCAATTCTTATTTCTTAACATAAGAATTAATGTCGACAGAATGAAGTCACAAACATGTCCTGTTCAATGTTGTTATTAGGTGGCGGACACATACTTCTGTCTTTTAAGTATTCGTAAAAATTAGTGTCATTTTCGTTTTGATTTATTGAATTATTCTTTCTGACTCAGCTTTGTTCTATTATTTATTATAAACACAAATTATAAATATTTAAAATAAATAAAAGCCATTTTACACGACGGCATTTTCCATGAAACTAGTTTCATAAAATTTTTGTTTGTGGGCAAGAGGTGTGGAAACGCAAGCGGGGTGACAAAAAAGAATGGGTTGAACACTTGATTTGCGTACGTTAGCTGCATACCTTTTGTTGTTTGTTTATTACTTAAAATAATACAAACAAAAATAACAAATACATAATAAAACTGAAATACGAGGGCTGCTATATATATTTCTGGCCTGGCTACACTGAGTGCTGCCAAGTGCAATCTGACATTTCCATTGGAAAGTTTATCATTTTTAAGCATAGTCGTACTCAAAACGTTTTGACGTACGAACATTACTTTTGTTGTTTACAGTGACTTGAAAAAATGGATTTAACTCGTGAACATTTTCGTGCCATCATTTCTCACAACTTTCGACGTGGATTATCACGACAAGAGTGCATTGATGAACTTAAATCTTTGTATGGCGATGAAGCACCATCCTATAGCACTGTGAAAAATTGGTATAATGAATTTAATCGTGGCCGAAGCTCGCTCAAAGACGAATTCCGTGAAGGTCGTCCAGAAACGGCTGTTGTGCCAGAGAACATTGATGCCGAGAGATAGAGACAACCTTGGACATTTCTTCCACCAGCATACATTCGATACTGCATGAACACCTGGCCGTAAAAAAGGTTTGTTCTCGTTGGATCCCGCACAATTTGAAAGTCGCTCAAAAAAAGGCTTGTGTCGATTGGTGCAAAGAAATTTTGCAAAAATACGATCGCAGTGCTTCAAAAGACGTTTATAAGATCGTCACAGGTGACGAACCGTGGATCTATGCGTATGAGCCCGAAACGAAACAACAATCGACCGTGTGGATCTTCAAAGACGAGCAAAATCCAACGAAAGTTGTTCGTGGAACAAGCACTTCGAAGCAAATGGTCACCTGTTTCTTCGGCATAAATGGTTATGTGGCGACTGTTCCGCTTGAGCAACGTAGGGCGGTTGCTTCTGAGTGGTACACTACAAGTTGTTTGCCTGAAGTCATCGGAGAAATTTGAAAAACCAACAAGAGAAGACGAATCATTGTTCACCATGACAATGCGAGCTCTCACACGTCGGCTCAAACCAGAGCGTTTTTGACCGGCCAAAACGTCGAATTACTGGGTCATCCGCAGTACAGCCCTGACTTGGCACCTAATGACTTCTTCTTGTTTCCGCACATCAAGAAAAAAATGTGTGGTCAACGATTTTCATCGCCAGAATAAACTGTTGAAGTGTTCAAAAACCATGTTTTAGAGGTGTCTCAATCGGAGTGGAAAAAGTGCTTCGACAACTGGTTTGAGCGCATGCAAAAGTGTATAAATTATGCTGGAGGATACTTTGAAAAACAATAAAACCATTTTTGATTATAAATATTCGCATTTTCACTATTAGGCCAGAAATATATAGAGCAGCCCTCGTACATGAATTCCGATGCAATTTAAAATTACATAGCATATAGACGCAATGAAACTCGCTAAAATTCTTAAAGAAAATTGAAACAAGTAAAACTATTATGTATATTAGGCTATGCCAAATCTTAAATACTCTTTAAGGCCAGGATTCACTGTGATACACAATCGTACGATTTAATAGCACAAAAGTCTGAATTCTGTCCTACTTTAAAAATCGTTTCAAAGTGCCGTCGTATGTGCCACACTATTATACAAAAAAGATTCAACAAACAGATGCTTTTAATATTTTGTTGCTGCTTTCTCATCATCTTCAAAAATATCAACTCTGATCGCATAGAAAATATCATTTAATAAATTATTTCAAAAGATTGTAAAATCGTACAAATCTGTCAAAATGCTCGTCACACAAATACACTTTTAATCCACACTATCATACTTTTTGAGCAGATGTAATTTTTGATAGATCGTACGACTGAGTATGATAGTTAATCCTGGCCTTAACCATTTATATAAATTTAGTTTAGTAATATAGCTCCTATCAAAAAAAAAAAAAATAATAATAATAGACAGAGAATTAAAAAGGAAAGAAAAAATTCATAAAAATGTCATCGGCTTTTAATGAATTAAGCATTTTTTTAAATTTTAATATTTGCTGAAAGATTTCTTAAAAAGCTTTTAAATAATACCCATTTTCTGTGAAAATTGCGGAGGCCCATAACTCGGAAATATGGGCGAGCGTAAATTTTTTTCACTTGATGTTTTTTTCTTATTTTTTGAGATGTAATTATACAATTACTCAAAAATTATAAGCTAATCTAAAATTGTATTTTTTACTCTTTTGCGCATAAAGTCCACATATGGACTAGGACTTATGAAATACTTTGCACAATAATTTGGAGTATATATAGTTTTTTTATAATAGTCTTTCCGATCCGAACCCAGCTTTGGGATTTTAGAACATAACGGCCAAATTCGAAATTTCGATGTTGAATAGGTCAAATTGAAGGATCTCCATCTTCTCTAAAGATGATCAGTTTTATACGACACGTGATGTAAATGTACACACGTATAATGATATGTTCTTTAATTTTGTTTTTGTCAAATAGATTGAAGGCCCTTTGGAATTTGCAATAATTTTGAAATTTTTAAGTTGAATATCTTTTAACTTTTAAGTGAGAAAAGACATAATGTTTTAACGTTTTCTAAAATATTTAAAATTTTGTTTGCGAACTACGATAAAATATTCAAAAAAAAATTGATGGAAATTTTACCCAAAATTAAAAAAAAAAAACTGGGCCAGGATACAGAAAAATCGAAAATTTTTATTTTAAAAGCTTATGACTGGTCAATTTTAAACATAAACCTGCAGATTAGGGTGCCATGGCCTTTCAGACCATCCATAAAAAAACAGACAAAAAATTGAAGAAAAATAACCAATTTTGACACCATACAGCGCCATCCCTGGAAAGTGGATGGTGTCCAGCTTCAAAACTTAAGCTCAAATAGTCCTCCACTATGCTATGGTTCAATTGGCTTAGCCTTCTGTAAAAAGGGTTGTTATTTCCAAAATATTATGATTCTACCCCACTGTTCATTAGGCTTCCAGTATCGCAAAAATGTTGTGAAGATTTCCCTTCGGGTGTTGCTTTTTAAGTATTCCAGTAAAATTTCATATTGCTCATCTTTTAGATCACAGTCTCTACACCCTGCAGTTATTACGTACCAAAGTGCAGGTCGTGGGTGGTACTGTTGACATCTACACCGATGGCTCGAAACTGGACGACAGAGTCGGTTGCGGAATCTTCTCCAATCATCTTGGACTAAGACTCTCCCTCAGACTCCCTGACTACTGTAGCGTCTTTCAAGCCGAGGTAATGGCCATTCTGAAAACATCCGAAATAGCGCTCAGGGACGATCTTTCTGGTCATGCTATTCGGATATTTTCGGACAGTCAGGCGGCAATCAGGGCGCTTGCTGGTGCATATAGTACATCTAAGCTAGTCCTGAGTTGTCGCTCATTACTGAACACTTTATCGGAGCGATCACAGATTGACCTGTTTTGGGTCCCTGGTCACAGGGATATCCAGGGTAACTGTGAGGCCGATGATCTCGCGAAACGGGGCACATTGCTTCCTAATGTCTCCCCGCTACCAGACGTTGAAATTCCTCTGGCAACGGTGAAAATGGCCATAAAGAACCACTATCTAAATTTGGCTCGCAAATTATGGATAGATGAAAGTTCCTGCTGTGTCTCCAGACAACTGTGGACTACACTGGACCTCAAGCGGACCAGGCAGCTGCTCAGACTGGACAGAAAATCCATAAGTATCACGGTCTCGGTACTTACTGGACACTGTCTAATCGGTAGGCATGCGGAAAGACTTGGTCTGCCTTTTAATGATTTCTGCCGCAATTGTGGCTCGGAGGATGAGGAAGAGACCGTACTGCACCTCCTGTGCCACTGCCCATCCCTGGCTCGAAGAAGAATAAGAATTCTGGGCTCTCCTTTTTTTGGAACTCTTACGGAGCTATCATCCCACTCTATAAGGGACATAGCGAAGTTCATCCGTGAATCCTCATGGTTCTCGGCTGGGTAATGGGAGTCATGCCGCCTTCTTTGTGGTATCACAACGGGCCACTCGTTTGTGCTCAAGTGAGCTTCGTTGCGAGAGGCTACCACTCCTAACTAACTAACTAATTAAAGTGCAGGCAATAACCGGTAAAGATTTATTTTTTCGACATTATTGCCAATCGCATAACTTAAAATACCACTACAATAATGCTAGCTGATTATTTTTACCGTTTGTAGAACGCTTAAAGTAGAATTTCGACAGACTAGCGAAATTTCCATAGTGCAAAAAAATTGTGCCAATACTTTTGTCCAAAACTCTATTTACTTTAAGATAAACAGTAGTTATAAAAGATCTTAACCAACATTATTTGTAAATAAATTTATTTTGCTTTTAGTTCAACTTTTATATGCTATATAAGTTATTGTGGGCATTTACTTTCGTTATCCACTGTATGTAGTACAAAGTACAAATTATTAAAAATTAAATTTATTTAGAAAACAACAAAATTCTCATACGACTAGACAAAAATATCAAATAATTTATTGAAATTTGCTACACGAACTATTTATTCTTTGCATGTGAGGGACAAAAGTAAAGAAGAGCTTTAAAGCGTTGGTGTGGGGCAAACATAAAGGTGGTGAACAAAAAACAAACAAAAAACTTGCAAGGAATGTTAGAAATTCTTTTATTTTTTAAAAAGAACTAAAACCATCATTTACGTATATACGTCATACTTTGCAAAACACGCTGACGACACGATGAACTTAAAAATACACCCTAAAGAAAGTAATTTTATAAAGCACGCTTGCTTTAGGAATAATACTTGAATCTAAAACGTTTACTAATAACAAAATATGGAGTAATAGGGGAGAATACAAATGCATGTATATGTGTATGTGTACTTCTTTGTATTTCTTTTTTTGTCCTTTTCTTTAAGTTTTTGGCCCACAAAATGCTACGAAAAAGGATGTTATTTCATAACACTTTTTTTCAAATCAAATATTTATTTTTCTTTGTTTGGTAAAAGACACTTTTTTCAACATTTAAAATTTTGAAAATGCAATTTTTATGCTTAAACTTTTTACAAATTCAATAAAAACTCATTTTTTATGTATTTTAGTTTAATTTTTTTTTAATAAATTTTCACTCTACCGCAAAAAGAAACTATTGTGATGATATCGATTCGTTAATAATTTATCAACCGTTAAGTTTTAGTTACCGTTAAAGACTGAAGAAAATTTGCTTACCGAAAAAGAGTGGTACAACTTTTAATGGTGGTGAATTTCTAATATTGATTATTTTTTATGGTGCCATTTTACTCTCTTGTTTTTTGTTTTCTCTCTGCTTTTTTGTTGTCCTTTATTGTAACGATTGCCGGCTTTGTAAAGTTTGTTTTGATTTTCGTTCACACTGTTTATAAAATGGAATGTCAAAATGAAATCATATGATTTTTTAGTTCATAACAAAACTTAAGGGTTGTAACGAAACAAATAAAAAAGCTTATTTTTGAATTTGTTATTTAAAACAAAGTTTCTTCTAGTTAAAATTAGCAGAGACAAGAATCCGACAGTCATCTTTCTCAGTTGTAATTAAACTCAAATTTAGAGATGTTTTTGTTATGAATAAACGAATGTAAATGTCTATATTCCACTGTAATTTGGTTTTGCTCGTTTATACTTGAAAAGTTTTAATTAATCTAGTAATAACCTATCACTTTTTATAAATATCTAGAGAAATGAGATCGATGCATTGATGCAAAATTAAATGTAGATTTTAAATTATTTGTTACCGCTAGTTGCATTTGCCGCCTTATAGCCAGCTATTAATTATTTTGAACAGAGCAGCGACATAATTAAAAGCTGAAGTTATTCTATGTCAGTGATTTCGCTTTAAATTATTTTTACTATTTTTTGGTTTCACTGGTTTTTGATTTAAAAAAATAAATAAATTATTACAGGTCTATTCCAGATATATAACAAAACAGTCCGAACTAGTACAAATTAGTCCAAAAGCGTTCAAGATAACAATTTTTGTACAATTTTGAGAGAAAATGAGAGGGTAAAATTTTGCATTTTCTGTACAAAATTGTACAAACTTTTTCTTTGGTTAGGTTCGGACTAGAATTAAATTATCAGCTGTTTTTTGTTTACATTTAAAAATCAAATAATTTTTAAATAAATACATTTAGTTGTTACTTAAAAGTAAAATGGAAGAGTTTTTAAATAAACTTGAAGTTGTAAGTACTTGTGCATATAATTGTGGATATTTATCACTTTCTTTAATAAAATATGCTTTTATAGATCATTGAAGAAGTCATGGACACATCAAGTGAGTCTGATCAAGACGACATTTTGGAATTAGTTGCTGAAGATTCTGATGGGGAAGAAATTCTTTTTGAAATTCTTGCTGCTTTCGAAGTAGAATAAAGAAACAGCATTAATAAATATTAAGAAGTTGTGGTGTCTCAATACACAGAGTTCGAATTTAGGAAACATTTTAGGGTTTCAAAAGAGTTGTATTTGAATTTGTGTAAAAGATTTGAAGAAAGTAAAGAATTTAATTCTTCTCCACTGCGTCTAAAGCTCGAAAAGTTCGTAGCTATTTTCTTGCGGTTTGCCGGCCAAGTAGCTTGACATATCAGACCGGTTCAATATGTTAATTTCAAGCGTAAGCCGAACTGTTGATGAAGTAATCAGTTTTATTAGCAACTTAACTTACAGCTGTTGGCAATGCTTTTTTAAATATTTTTCATTTAAAGCGTCTAAAATCACTAAAATAAAATTTATTTAATTAAGTCAGCACCATTAGCATTTAAGGATGTTCAATTGTGGTTTTTTGCGTTCCAGCAATTTCGGACTACTTTGTCACATTCAGAGAGTAATTTCCTTTTTACTCTCAAAAATCCGGACTATTTTGTTATGCTTCTGGAGTAAAACAATATTTTTTAAAGCCAAGTTAATTCTTCGTTTGACTTATCTTTAAAATTCATAATGTATTGAACTATTTCTCAGAAGCAATAACTGGGTCACACCAAATATAATGTGGTTGCTTGGCCACTAAAACAGAACTACAAATACTAAAAACAACAAAATATTCAAAGCTTTACAGTTCTGATATCTGCAAGAAAAAAATCGTCTTAAAAATGAACAAGCGTTCCATACATGAACAATTGAATTGTCATAGGGTGTTCAACTGTGTCGCAATTAAAAATAAATAGTATCCACACAAAAAGGAATTGTAATATTTATTATATAATTGAAATTTTAACAGTTTGTTGCTTGTTTTCGCCATCACAATTGAAGTATTTTTTATTAAAAAAAAAAAACACTTTAAATAAGCGATCAAAAATTTAACTAATTTTTAAGAGATGTCTAAGAATCCATTTATTTTTTATGTCTTGTTGTAAAAAATTAAAATTAGTTTTATTGGGCTTCAAAGCCAAACTCATCGTAAACAACAATCTTCCGGCTTTTTGTTTTCTTTGTGTCGTCAAAATAATCATTCTCATCTGCGCGCGTGCATTCCATTTTTGACATTTTGCAGTCTGTAGCTTGCAGTGGCGAATTTGTTTATTGGTCCGTTCAGCCTGCCATGAAACTGAGTTTAAGCTTAAATTACGAAACAAATCTAAAATGATTATGCAGAGTTATTATACCTTTCACCACAAAAAGTGAAAAAGTTCTTCATTCCGTTTGTAATTTCTACAATATCCATTTTCGACCCCATAAAATAGGGCGCTGCACGCAGCGAATTGTTGCACGGTTAGCAAATTGTGTTCGTCTAAATATCTACTTTAATAGTGTATGGTCATTTGGTGCGAGAGTATTGCACTTTTCATTCAAAAATCATATATTTTTTTGTGATCAGTAAAAACGCATTTTAATAATTAATACATAATTGTTTTGTTTATTTATTTATAATTTACATAAATTATCCTTCTAAATTCCAAAACTTATGAAAATGTAAATTGAAAACGCCCAATCTCGGAGATTTTTACTTCTCGGTTTTTGAATTCCCAAAATCGACGCTAATTTTTCAACGCTATCTTGGCGCAGTTTTGCTCATCTTAGTTTGCATTTACGAAATGAAAAATAAAAAATTGATAATAAACTCGATTTGTGAACTATATGATAAAAAAATTGATAAAAAATGTGTAAAAATAATAATTATAAAAAAATATTTAAAAAAACAAGAAATAATTCATAAAAGCTTAACAAAATTTACACTTACACGTCCATAGCATATTTGCACATAATATACTTTAGTTATGCATTTACAGATGACATTTGCAGTGCTGCCACTTTTTGCATATACGAACGTACTGCGCATCAATTGCAGTGAAGCGATTTATTTACGAACAGGCCCATATATGCATTCTAGTCCTTATGCATCTCGAAGTCGATTGAGCAATGTCCGTCCGTGTTAGCGTTGAAATCAACATTGCCAGTGAACTAAACGAGCTAGAGAAAACTAAAATACACCAATCGATCAGACATAATGTCGAAAGATCTGCTAAAGGAAATCAGCAATATCGGTCCATGTCCCTCGAGGCAGTGGGCTAAACACTACGCCTACTTCTAATTTTTCCATTTAATTTGGAACAATGAGGTAACTCCAATCAAAAACACAAAAATATGGAGCGATAGAGAATTAAAAAATAAGAGAAAACACAAGTAAAAAAATTGGCGCTCGCTTATATTTTCTGAGTTATGGGCTTCTAAAATTTTTATAAAAATGTTCGATTGTCAATATGGGTATCATTTAAAAGCTTTAATAAATATCTTTAAAGGCCAGGATTCACTATCATACACAATCGTACGATTTAATCACACAAAAATCTGACAGAATTCTGTCCCACTTTAAAAATCGTTTCAAAGTGGCATTGTAGGTGCCACACTATTATACAAAAAAGATGAAAAAAACAGATGCTTTTAATATTTTGTTGTTTTTTCTACTAATCTTCAAAAAAATCAACTCACATAGAAAAAATCATTTAATGAATTATTTCAATAGATTATAAAATCGTACAGATCTGTTAAAAAGTCCGTCACACACATACACTTTTAATCCACACTATCATACATTTTGAGCACACATGCAATTTTTGACAGATCGTACGACTGAGTTGATAGTGAATCCTGGCCTTAACGGTGCAGTCACACGGTCAAGATTTTGTTCAATTCTCTTTCAAGAAATTTACACATACTGCTTATCAAAATTCACAAAAATTGAAAGCTGTGACGTAGGCTGCATGCAATTTCAAAGCAAGTTTTTAAGCAAGATGTCAAGAAAACACTGACAGCAGAATTTCTAACACAAATTTGGAGGGAAAAACGTCAATCAGCTGTTTTCTTGAATGTAATTTGAAAGACTCAATTGAACGAAAACTTTAAA
Organism: Cistogaster globosa; assembly: GCA_937654795.1. NCBI lineage: Eukaryota > Metazoa > Arthropoda > Insecta > Diptera > Tachinidae > Cistogaster > Cistogaster globosa. The sequence continues at coordinate 27,241,726 of OW569404.1, forward strand.
GCAAATTCGCAGCAAGTTTTTAAAGTGTGAGTGTATTGGTTAAAAAATGAGGGAAATTTTAAAACTTGAATGAAAACTTGATCGTCTGACACCCTAGTAAGGAAATACTAAAATTTTAAAAAAATACTTAGCCCATTAACAGCCGCTGACATTATGTAAAATTTATATTTATATAAAACTTAATTCTTTTTTTCTCTCTGTCACCCGTTGGTATTAACAACTTCATTAAACTAAATTTACATACATAGTGAAGGGTATATATGTAAGATTCGGCAAAGCCGTATGTAGCACTTTTTTTTGTTTCGTTACATGGTTTTTCATTTTAATTAACGATATATAAAAATTAAACAAGAGACTAGAATAAAAGTCCATTATGGATGACCACTTAAATTGGCAGTAGGCAGCGCTACTGAAAAAAAATTAAGCCCAATTATAAATAAAAATTACGTGGAAGTTTTTTTTTCACTTTTCTCCCATTATAATATATTCCCCATTTTATTGACTGCGGAAAGCGAAAAAATTAAAGGAAATAAGTATAAACAAAACAGGTCCCTTTAAATTACAATGATGCCGCTTAGAAGAATCTTTTCTCGATAAAATTTTTTTCCGTGATATTAATCATGATTGGGCTGATAAAATAAGTTTCAAATATAACCATTTTGTAATCTATAGACAAAACAATATATTTTAACTAAAAGCTAAAAGGGCTCTGAGTTTACCCCGAATCACAGAAACTCCTTATTTCATAAAAGCCATAACAAATCCATTAAGGGGTACCCTAGGTCTACAGAACATGTCTGACTTAGGTACAACAGCAGTTAAACAAGATCTGAATGTGCTATGTTAGCCCGTCTAAGGGTGGGTAAATGTATGTTTAACTCAAAACACTACTATGAAAAAACTGATCCGCCAAGATGTTTTAATGCAACGTTTTGCTTACAAATTGTCCCATCAGGGTTAGAACAATCGCTGGAGGAGTTACTCGATTGTACGACTACCAAAAACATCATGAAAATCAGTCAAGTCTACCAACAACATAACATTCAGGATGTCTAGTTCAAATTTTCACTAAAAGTATTTTATTTTTTGGTTTTGTTTTGTAATTGTTTTTTCAATTTTATTCATTAGTTTTAATGTTTTAATTAATATTGAATATTCAGGGGTGTCATAGAAAACGATATTATTGGAATTGGATTTGAAACCGACAAAAAAATCTTGTTGGTGTCATGCAATCCAATGTTATCGGTTTTGTGTTCGAACTTGAATTTTTATCGGTTTTAGGTGTCACAGAAACCAATGTTATCGGTTTGTTATTGGAAATAAACCAAGCAGCAAACAGCTGTCGGTTTTTTTATTTTTGTAAACAAATTAAAAAAGTTCACGGCCATTTTCATTTAATTCTGTTTTTTTTTTTTTTGGATATTTTAAAAAAAATGTAAGTACGGATGTATGTTAATTGAATTTATTTATTTAAAAAAGACAATTTTTTCATAAATTTTTATTCTTCAACAGGGGAAAGCATAAAAACTTTACGCAAAACTCCATAATTATAGAGTTTATGGAAAAATATCCAAATATAGCGCGCGGATTTACAAAGCGGGAAAAGCCGGCTGTGGATGATCTTTGGCAACAATTGACAGAGTCACTAAACAGCGCATGTCCACCGCAAAAAGATGTAAGTGGTTGCAAAAAGGTACGTAAAAGATCTAGTAGCAAACATAACTCTTGTAAAATTGTGTTGCTTAAACCTTTGCAGACATGGACTGAATGGAAAAGCGATGTTAAAAGAAAACTCGCCCAAAATAAAGCAGAGTCCAGAGCAACCGGTGGTGGGCCATTTTCGAAGCATCACCTAACAAGCAGCGACGAAGCAATTATACGCATTTGCAGCATTGCGCAGTCGGTGGAAGGTGTTTCTGGCATTGATATTGGTTTTAATGACAGCATCGGTGGTGGGAAAGAGGAGGAAATGCCGTCAACGTCATCAAAACGTCCACCGTCTCCACTGTTGTCAAAAAGTACCCCTAAAAGGCTCAAAACAGAAACCACGGCTGAGCGAATAAAAAAGTTTTTAGACGACGACAGTGAAAGAAAAGCGGAACTAAGTGAAAAGTTGGACGAACTTATTAAAATTGAAAAAGAAAATGCCAGCAGCTTACGACGGGTTTATAGGGCGTTAGAAAAGGGACAAGAGTCTATAACAAATGCAGTGGAGGAATTTAAAAATGAATTTGTGCGGGTAAACAATGGAATTTTGAAAACAATGCACGAAAAAAATGAGATAAAAAAAAAACAATTGGATCTCGAGATACAAAAATTTGAATACCAAAAAAAAAAACATGTGATTTTTAAATTATTTTTCACCAAAGTGCCTTAGTTATTAAGTTTTTTGTTACAAACTTACAGCGATCACTTTCATTTCACATTTCTTCTTATCGTTCTTTACGTCTCGTTTCAATTACTGCATTTACCTAGTGTCATTGGTCCATTTCTTTCGTCGTGGCCATATTCACTGCTTTAATTTACAATTTTGACGATGGCGAAGGTCAACCTTGGCAGGACTATACAAAATTTTTACCTAACAATAATTAAAAACATTTTGTTATGTGATAATTTGAACAAACAAACAATTACAATTATTTATTTTATATTCAGAAAATAATGAAGGCTTCCTTCCTTCTTTCAGTAACTTAACAACAGTTAATGTAACTTCATTTACATTTCGTTTTACAATATGTATTAACATTTTTTCATAGTTCTTGTTTCAAAATACACAAAAGTAAAACCAAATCAACAAGTAAAATAATTATAATAATAATGATTTTTTGTAAGAAATGCTTTAAAATTATAAAAAAAACTAAAACAAATATTCTGGATTTAAGGCAAATCGCCAGTTATTAAAAAATGAATACAATTAATTCACGAGGTTGTGTTTGTTTTTAATACAAATTATTAAAGTTAATGATAGATATATGTATGTAGTATAAATGTATGAATTAAAAAAATTTTGGTAGAATGAAAACCAGTTCATTTAAAGAATATTTTAAAACTAGAGATAAAGATAATCATTTTAGAAGCAAAAAAAAAATCAACATAAAATTGGCTTTTCAATTCCATTCTTCATCTTCTTCTAAAGCACTGGGTCCAGAAGAGGTAACAAAGTTGTCATCAGTCTAAAAACATGTTACAGAATTAAGCTAAAAAATCTTTATACACATAAGTCTTGTGAATATTACCTGGGGAACACCTTTTCGCACATCACGACCACCAAACCTACTGCCATAACTATCACCACCACCGCCTCCACCACCAGAACTATAATTCTTTAGAAAATCTGGCACTTCTTGGCCAGCACCTTCTAAAATATTCACCAAATCTGCTGCTATACCAGAATCACTTTCCGGATCAAAAAAGCTGGTGGCACGACCGTTATTACCCACACGACCTGTCCGTCCAATACGATGCACATATTCGTCAATTGAGGATGGCATATCGTAATTGACTACATGTTTTATATTCTTAATATCGAGTCCACGGGCTGCCACCGAGGTGGCTATAAGGACCTTCATTTTGCCGCTTTTAAAATCAGCTAAGGCCATTTCTCGTTGACTCTGTAATCGATCGCCGTGTATTGAAGTTGTGGGAAATTCAGTTTCAGATAGTAATGAAGCCAAAAAATCTGCGCCACGTTTGGTTTCCACAAAAACGATAGTGCCATCAGGATCTTCCTTTAAAATGTCCTACGAAAAAGAATTATAGGAAGTTTTAAAATTAATATTTCATGTGGAATGAAGACAGATCTAAGATGCAAAAATTTACGAGCTGTTCAAGTCTTTGTAAAAGAATTGAAAGGGGAAAGGCGAATATTTTTTTCTGTTACCATTGTGAAGAAGATTTAAAGGTTTTTTTTTTCATATTTTGGTATTTAAATAATAAAAAAAACTTTAGATGAGAAAAATATTTTCTTTCAAAGACACTGAACTTCTTGTCTGACTTCTTAATGTGAAAACAAACTTTAAATGTACAAGAATTCAGGCGGAAGTGAAGTTAAAAAATAATTTAAAAACAAAATTTTATTTAAACACAAAAATTACTTTTAAATTAAATTTATGTGTTCTGCTCGTTAGCGTCCATATCATGCAACTGTTGTTGCGCAGTTCTTTAGTTCATGACAGCAAAAGAGAGAGGAACTGCTGACGCAAAATCGTATGTGCGACAGGTACTTATTATTTTTAAAGTCCGAGAACAGGAAGTAATTTTTATTTTGTTTAGAAAGTACTCACCATTAACTTTGAACGCTTTTGGAACTTTTTTACTTCGTAGATATTCTGCGTGACATCCGAACATGCTCCGCCCACAACACCAATCGATATAAAAATATACTCATTCAAATATTCGCCAGCCATACGTTGGATTTCCTCCGGAAAAGTGGCGGAGAACATAAGATTTTGACGTTCTTCCATGGGACGCATTGTGGGATGATTCATAATGGTAGCCACGCTATCCTTGAAGCCCATATCCAGCATACGATCGGCTTCATCCAATACAACAAAACGCGTATCTTCGAATGATATCATACCCTTCTCCACAAAGTCCAATAAACGTCCGGGAGTGCAAATTAAAATATGACTTCCTCCACGTCCAATATTTTCACCCTGATGTTTTGAGGAAGTGCCACCATAAATAAGGCGAATATTCAAATAAGATCCCATAGCAAATTTGCGGGCTTCATTGGAAATTTGTATGGCCAACTCACGTGTAGGCGAAACAATAACAGCTTGGGGCTTACCAATCGAAGTTTCAGCACCTTCACTCAATAAGCTATTGATAATGGGCAAAAGAAAGGCTGCTGTTTTACCTGAACCAGTTTGGGCACAAGCCATTAAATCTCTTCCAGCTGTAATAACGGGTATGGCAGCTTTTTGTATGGGTGTTGGTACTTTGTATCCCGAGCGTTTAATATTGTTTAAGACAATGTCACGTAAACTAGCCTCCTCAAATGTTTGTATAGTAGGAGGAGCATTTTCTCCGGTTACCTTAATATAAATAATAAAATTAAAGATTTAAATAACATGATTATAAATTTTTCTCAGAAGCAAAATCACCTTAACCGGTATACTGTCATATTTGGAAAAGTTAATACCACTAGTTATACCACTTCCGAAAATTTCATCTTCATTTTCTGTGGGCTCTGGAGGTATATAAAACTCGCGAGGTTTTTTTGGTTCATCTCCTTCGCCTCCGTCTCCACCACCACCGCCGCTGTTATTGCGTTCATCACGATCACCCTTGTAATTGTTAAATTCTCTACGTCCGCCGTCTCTACCACCATCTCTGCCACCACCTCCGCGTCCACGACCACGTCCTCCACCAAAACCACCACGACGGCGTTCTCCATCATAACCTGACATTGGAAATATTCAAAGTGACATTGTGTGAAATTAATCATGTACAATAAACGTGCAACAAGCACAAGATGTAACGACACACAATGGGTTAAAAACAAACGTGCATACGAAAGTTTAGCATTTACAGTATTAAAAAAGTTTTTAGTAGAGAAAACCCTTTCCACAGAGATTTTCCGTCACAAACCAAACAGTGCTTAGCAATTACGAGGAGACCTTTTTATTGCCTTGTAGTCATCATTTTGGCAAATCCTACATAAGACAGGTTTGATATAAATTTTCTTCTAGATGGATTAATCAATTGCGGCAGACTTATAGCGACTTTAAATAGAAACGGACAATATCTTTTTCCATACCGTCGTAAACTTTTTGTTGAAGAATAAGAGTGAACACCATTATTATATACTTTGTATATATTGTTTTATATAATTTGTATTTTATGTTATTACTGAAAAAAATAAAATTTTTCATTCTTTATTAAACTTTCAAACAAACAATAGGTTATGGGCCTTTCCGTGAAATAAGAGTTTGACTATAATAAATTAATAAATATTTAAAAAAAATATCAGTGATAATTTGTGCTGTGAATTTATACACATAGTGAAGGAGGAAATGACATCAAGTTTTCAAATTGAAAAACTCCGTGGAAGTGAAAACTTTGAAGACTGGAAGTTTTCTATTCAAGCATATTTCCAGATGAAGGGATTGTGGAATGCGGTTATAGATGCTGAAACTAATAGTGAAAAGAAAGTTCAGGCAAAGGCAGAACTTATCTTATTAGTTGATAAATTAATTTATCCGCATATTCGAGAATGCAAAAGTGCAAGTGAAATCTGGATTACATTGTGTAAAATTTTTGAAGATAGCGGTTTAGTAAGACGAGTCGGCTTAATACAAAAGTTCTGTTCAACAAAACTAAACGACTGCAAGAGCGTTGAAGAATATGTAAATGAAATTCTGACAACAGCACACAAGCTAAGAGCTGCTGGTTTAAAAATGGATGAAGAATGGGTTGGATCGATGATGCTTGCTGGCCTTCCAGAAAAATATAAGCCAATGATTATGGGAATCCAAAGTTCAGGTATTAAAATAACTGGTGATGCTGTTAAGTTAAAATTACTTCAAGATGTAAAGGCTGATTCACAAGATTTAGCTTTGGCTACTAACAAAAAAGGATTCAAGAAAAGAGTACCAAAGTGTTTTAATTGTAATAAGTATGGACATATTGCTACTAAATGCCCAAGTAAATATGAAAAAACAAATATCAAGAAAAATGCAAATGCTATGATGGGAGTTTTTACAGTTCGTGAATTAAACAAAAATGATTGGTTTTTTGACTCTGGTGCAACAGCTCATATGTGTTCAAATGCTTCATTTTTCAAAAGCAATTACGAAGAACAAAATACTGAGGTAACAATTGCCAATAACTCTGTTATGAACGTTGAAGGTGTTGGTGATGTCGATGTAATTGTACAATCGGACAAAAATTTGAAAGAAAAGGTTAAGTTTCGTGATGTTTTGCATATTCCTGATTTATACATTAATTTACTCTCAGTTTCTAAAATTGTTGAGAATGGTTACAAAGTAGAATTCAATAAAAAAGGTTGCAAAGTCTTGAATGCTGTTGGTCAAATTATTGTGACAGGCGATCTTGTGAATGGCATGTTTAGAATGAACATAGGAAATGATAGTGCGTATCTATCCGAAATAAAAATTAAAGAGTCTGAGTTATGGCATAAACGTATTGGCCATGCTAACAATGAAGTTTTAAGAAATATGAATTCTGGATCCGTTACAGGAGTAAAATGTGATATCAGTAAAGAAAACTGTACGACATGTCTGAAAGGAAAATTATCCAGATTGCCATTTAAAGACCTTGGAAGTAGATCCACAGAAGTACTAGGCCTGATACATACTGATCTTTGCGGTCCAATGGAAGTAAAATCAATCAATGGTTCAAGATATATTCTTATCTTTATTGATGATTTTAGCCGAAAAGTTTTTCCATTTTTTATTAAAACAAAATCTGAAGTAGCTGATAAATTCTTAGAATTCAAGAACTTTGTTGAAAACCAAACAGGTAAAACTATTAAAACTTTAAGAAGTGATAATGGCACAGAGTATTGCAACAACAGAATGAAGAAGATAATGATTGGAAGTGGAATCGAACATCAAACAACGATTCCATACAGCCCACAACAAAATGGTATGTCTGAGCGTATGAATAGAACAATTATTGAGAAAACAAGATGCCTTTTGATTCATTCAGGCTTACAAAAAAAGTTTTGGGCAGAAGCAGCCAATACAGCCGTGTATTTAATAAATCGTACTCCATGCAAAACACTTAATTATATTACACCCGAAGAAGTTTGGTCAGGTAAAAAACCTTGTTTAAAATATTTAAAAGTTTTTGGATGTAAAGCTTTAACTCACATACCTAAAGAGAAGAGAAGGAAGCTTGACTGTAAGGCAAAAGAAGCAATTTTTGTTGGATATAGTGCTCACATGAAAAATTATCGTTTCTATGATCCTGCTCGTAATGAAGTGTTTTTAAGTAGAGATGCAAGATTTTTGGAAAATGAGTTCTTCGACCATAAGTTACATGATGATAAAGCGGATTTTTATATGTACGCGGAATGTGATTTAGTGGGGGAAAAGCAAGATGATAATAATATACAACAAGAAGTTCTTGATTTAAATCCAGTTGTTGAAAATATAAATATTGTAAATCGATTAGGAAGTACTGAAAGCCCTCTCATAGATGAAACATCAGAAGATGGATCATCAGAAGAACATTTTTCAGATGCTACTAGTGGTACACCTTTTGAAGGATTTGAAACTGAAAGCACATTACCACAACCCTTAAGAAGATCATCAAGGACTCGAAAGCCAGTGCAAAGATATGGTTTTGAGTGTAATATTGTATATACAGAACAAGAACCTGTCACCGTTAGACAAGCACTTCAGAGTGAACAAAAAGATAATTGGATAAGAGCCATGAATGAAGAACTTAGAGCTTTGATTGAAAACAACACTTGGGATATTGTAAGTCTTCCTAAAGGAAAGAAAGCTATAGAAAGTAAATGGTGCTTTAAAATTAAAAGAGATTCAAGTGGTAATATTGAAAGATACAAAGCAAGATTAGTAATAAAAGGTTACTCGCAACGTTATGGAATAGATTATGAGGAAACATTTTCTCCAGTTGTAAGATACTCATCAATACGTTTATTGCTAAGTCTAGCAGTGCAATATAACTTAGATATAGATCAAATGGATGTCGTCACTGCGTTTCTACAAAGTGAGCTTGATGAGGAAATATACATGAATATTCCTGAAGGTTTGAATGCAGATAACAAGAAGGTGTGCAAACTTAAAAAGTCCCTTTATGGTCTAAAGCAAGCGAGTAGAGTTTGGAATAAGAAATTAGACAGTACTTTAAAGCAGATGGGTCTAATCCAATCAAAAACAGAACCTTGCATTTACTTCAAGATAAAAGATGAGGAAAAGACATACGTTGCAATATATGTTGATGACATTTTAATTTTTACAAATAACCCCGAAACGAAACTTTTCATAAAAAATAGTTTATTTCAAAACTTTAAGATGAAGGATATAGGGGAGGCAAACTTTATTCTAGGTATGAAAATTACACGAGATCGTGAAAATGGTAAATTATGGTTGGATCAAGAACTTTACATACACAATGTATTAAACAAATTTAACATGCTTGATTCCAAACCTGTTGCAACACCATTAGATGTTAATCAAAAAATTTCTAAAGATATGTGTCCTAAAACTGAAGATGAACGCAAAGAGATGAAGTTAATACCATACCAAGAGGCAGTTGGAAGTTTAATGTATGCTGCACAAGTTAGTCGTCCAGACATTTCGTATGCTGTAGGTGTCCTAGCAAGATACAGTAACAACCCTGGTAGAGCACATTGGCAATCAGTAAAACGTGTTATAAGATATCTTAGAGGTACAGCACATTACAAGCTGCAGTTTGAAAAAAATTCCAAAGAATATATTGAAGGTTACTCAGATGCTGATTGGGCGGGAGACAGTGATGATAGAAAGTCAACATCAGGTTACGTTTTTAAGTTTCAAGATGGTTGTATTTCTTGGAATAGCAAAAAGCAACAAACAACTGCACTTTCTACAACAGAAGGTATATGGCGTTGTCAGCTGCAGGTCAAGAAGGATTATGGTTGAGATCATTATTCTCTGAACTTACGAAGACATCAGCAGTAAAAATTAAATGTGACAATAAAAGTGCCATTAATTTAACTCAAAATAGTACATATCACTCCAGAACAAAACATATTGACATTCGTCACCATTTTATAAGAGAACTTATTGAAGAAAAGGAAATTGTAGTTGAATATATTAATACTGAAGAGATGGTTGCTGACATCTTGACAAAGTCACTAACAAATTTTAAACATTCCCATTGTTGCGGTCTTATGTCTATAGGTGCTCAATCTAGTGGGGTTGTTGAAGAATAAGAGTGAACACCATTATTATATACTTTGTATATATTGTTTTATATAATTTGTATTTTATGTTATTACTGAAAAAAATAAAATTTTTCATTCTTTATTAAACTTTCAAACAAACAATACTTTTTCGCTATTTTTTTCAAATATAACCGGATTTCGTAATCAGTTTACTTTTTGAATTTTCTCTCCTTTATTTCAAGAAGGTATTCTCTAGCTATGACCTATTCGAAAAATTAACTTCAAACAAACGAACTCGGACAAGTCGCAGCATGAGAAACATACTGCGGACAGCTGACCTGATTGGTCGCAGGTCTAAGAGAAATACCTCGCAATAAATTATATTAATTATGAGATTAGAATTATCTAAACATCACCTTGGGCTTATAAATTTTAACAATACAATGCTGAATTTTATGGAAGAGTAAGAAGTGTAGAATCATTTTATTGATAATTTTCTCACCACAAAATTCAGCATTGCTGCAAGAAAAATTAACGTGGTTGAACATTAACATTAAACAAATTTATAGTTATTTTTTAATGAGCAACTGTATTTCTGTTTGAAAAATAATTATTACTTATTTTAGTTCTTACAACCTCTGCTCTTTCGTTTATTCAGATAGCCTTCTTGATAACACAGACGTGTTATATCTGATATCGTGAAAGCAAATACTTGATCTTAATTTCCCATCTTGCTTATCGAAAAACAATAACTTCAAACAATGCAATTATTAACCATGAATCTTGCAAATGTACGAGGTGTAAATTTTAAATTTATTTGGTTATTAAATGAGTTCATTAAATTATTGAATAAAAAATTACAAAAAGTTTTATCAGACATACGAACGAAAGGTTATCTATTTCTGAATTATGTTACAGCTAAGAAAATTAAATAAAATGAAAGTGATATTGTTAAAACAAATGTAAAAACAAATAGTGGTTAATAGTTATAATGAAAAAGCAAAAAAAAAAATTTAGTATTCATTGCAAACAATTTGAAAATGTTAATAACAAATAAGAAATATTTTTAACAAATAACAAATTTTAAATTAAAAAAATAAAAACAAAAACTTTTAGAACAAAAACATAAAACATTTAACGCTAAAAATTCAACTGAAAACCATAAGACAAAATTATAAACATTAAAAATTGAAACAAAAAAAATATGTTAACGTAAAGACACAGTACGACCATCAGGACTTAAATTAATAATACCAGCCGATTTTAGTTCCAATAGAAAAGCAAAGCCCATGGCAGCGGTCATGCGGTCTTTAATACAATCACATTTTGTAAAGTCAAATGAAACATGGCGTATAATGTTTTGCAGCAAACTCAACTTTACAGACAAACGTTTTTTGGAAGCATTTAATAAGATTTCTGGATCAAAGTGTTGACATGGTTGTGAATAAGTGCCATTGGATAGTTTTGCCTGCAAGGCACGTCGATGATTCTCTAACATTACACGACAACTATAAAGATTATCCACAATTGTTGATATGTTTTCAGCATTGTTAAGAATAAATTGATCATATTCTTGTTGCTTTGGGGAGATATTAAATACAGGAGGAAGAATAGCGCCACTACTGGCGTTGTTAGATTTAGCAGAACAATTTAAATTTTGCTTAGAAGAATCCTCTTGTACAGGTGGCAGAATGCCAGCTAAAGTTTCTTGCAATAGATTGCTTGTAGAAACATTGTTTTGAGTTTGTTGTTGGTCAAGCTGTTCTTGTTGTTGTTGCTGTGAAATTTGTTGAATTAAATGTGGTGATGACCTTCTTTTTAGACGACGATATTTAAGTTTACGCTTGGGCGTTGTAGCATCTTTGTAGTTGGCATTTTGTAATCTGGCTCTAAGAATTTCATACCAATCTTTGCGATAATCATCGTCAGCACTGGTTCGCGCGATTAAGCTATTTGCATTTGATGGATTTATTTGTTCGAATGCTGGTTGAACTTGTTTGAAGGTCTGACTGTGTTGGGCATTGCACTCGTTACAATTTACAGCTACAGGTAATTGAAAGGAGGGTCTTATAACGCTTTCTCTAGCTTCTGCTATCGGTTGTAAGCATGGTTCCTGTATATCTGTGCTCTGTTGCATCATTCGTTCATTAACTTTACTGCTGTCGACATTACTTATATTTGCAGTTTCTGATTCAATCACTTGTAGCTGTGTTTTTACTTTATGTAACTCATCTAACATTGTCAGGGGCGTGGAAACATCCAATGTACGATTTCTTAATTTACTTTGAAATAGTTGCTCCTCGACACTGGATAGCGTTGTCTTTTGTTGTAACAAAATATGTGGCGGTATTATAGGCGTTTTAAATATACCAGTGTCATACGATAAAGAGTTGTCAGGTTGTGGTGGCTGTCCTTCTGTTACCGTTTGACGACGACCCGATTCCATACCAGAAACTAACGGTATCATAATTGCACTATCTGTTGTCAACAGATTTGATGTCGGAAAATTAATACCGCTATCTGTGGTTATTTGAGGTGGAGGTTCAATAGCCGGTAGGGTAATGCCTTCATCCATTATATTTAATTGTTCTTCTTGTTGGGATTGTTGTGAGAAGTTTTGTCTGTATGATAACATTCTTATTAACAATTTATTTGTATGGAACATTTAATCGATAAAAACGAGTTTTATTTAAGATCTTTTTCATAGTGACATCTATTTTTTATTAAGACATTTTCATACCTTTAATTTGGTTAAATCGGCAAAGATGTCATTGTAATGGGCGTCAAAATAGCAAGACAGAATCTCATTCGTTAAGCTTTAGTTTATACATAAACCGAAATACCAAAAATATTTCGGGTTTTGTTTTTCTTTAAAGTAGAATAAATGTTTATCTAAAATTGAAAAGTTTAAAATTCAGGCATATTTTGAATGTCAACTTAAGCCTAACGGGCAAGACCGGTCAGTTTGAAATTTTAAAATCGTCTAACTGCTGATTGCGTACCACAATTACTTTATTGAAGCTCTGTTGTAAGTTACTGAGAATAGAATACCTAATTAAGCAAAATCTCGGAAATATAGGGGAAGTACTTCTGACGTTACAACAGCAAATAATAAAATTAAGTTAAGCTCTCTCCCACACAGACATAACTTTCGCGCATATGTCGATAACTTATAAACCGCCCCATGTCCGCTGTACAAACGTGAAGTTTAAACACGTTCACCACAGCAACTACCGACTACAAAATTTCAAAAATAGAATACATGTGTGCATATGAGAATGGTTATTTCGAAGGCAGCAAAGCAATAAGGTGAAAGGTTGTTGTCTAGGCTGATTTTGCCGCTTCATTCCAATTAAACTAATGCTTTAAACACATTCACAACAGCAGGCTTCGCGAATGTAGCTGCTAACTACATTTTCCGCCATATAGCCAGCTACATAATTATTTTGAACGCAGCAGCTACAAAATAAAAACATGATTTAATTGTATTTTAGTGATGTCACTTTAATATTTTCTTAGCGTTTTTTAAAGAAGCCGTTCTGGTTTGATTTAATAAATATTTAGATTAGAAGACTAAAAAAATATTATTTAACAGCACGTCGATTTTTTGTTTGGCTTCATTGGCTGATATTTTAGTAAATTTTGTTTTTGTTAAAAAAAAAATAATCACCAAAAGCGAATTAAATCAGCCTTGCTGCGGCTGTGAGTCGAACAACGATGTTAAACCAAAAATTCCCGGGTTTAAATAAGATGTTTCGTTAATAGCTCATTTGTTTTGATAATTTTTAAATTATGTGCTCTTTTTTGCGAATTTTTGATTTTTTTAGGTTTTTAATAAAATTAAACTGTTTCGATTGACTTTCAAAATTTTGGCAAACCGTATTTTTTGTCGTAAAATTTTTTGAAAAATTGGAATTTTGGTAAAATTTCGATAATATTGTGAAATTTCGATTTTTTGTTAATATAATTTTTTTCTGAAATTTCGGTAATGTACAAAATAGTACTACAACATGCTAAAGGAACATAGAGAGGCTACTCTTTTTTAACACTACATCTCTACTAGCTATGAGCCGATTTGCCTGAATTTTAATGTAAACATATCAAAATCATGTCTGACAGATTGATAGATGACGTGATTTGCACTTATATACAGTTATTTTTTTAACCCCGACAGGAAAAACTTTGAAACTAACAGAGCAGAGTCTGTGTGTCTGTATAATAAATGTAAAAAAGTAAGTATAGAAAGCCTGTTTTGACATATAGTGTCTTGTTTTTTCAATCGTATTCGGTATGCACTTTATTTCTGTCCAAATATAATAAAATAAACAAGCAAAACTGCTATTACAATTACAACCAGAAGAATTGTGTAAAAACTTTCCTAAAATAGTTTATTTTTTGAATGGTGATATTTGGGGTGAACTTGAGTTGTTCACCCTTATCGTTGTTGGTGTTTTTTTTGTGGCGAAAGTTAGTCGTTTTTAAAAAGTTTTGTAATGGATTAAAGAGAACTCGTAACAGTTATCATAAATCTATTACAAAATAGTCGTGGTCGAAATACGCCTACGCCAAATACGTTAGGGATGATTTATTTGTGAACTTAGGCACAGTGGTCGATATACCGAATCTGGCGGCATTTAATTCGAAAATGAATAAAAACAAAGCCTGATGCTTAATTTCGACTATGAAATGCATAATAAACTAAACTCTAAACAATTTTCATTTATTTCAGACCTTTTTTTTTAAAGTTGCTGATACCTAGCCAACAAATTAGAAATATTTCTGTTAAATTACAGATATATTATTTTGAGTGTTGTTAATATAATTAGTACAAATTTTTTAAAGATAATATATTTGTTTTTAATCTGAATCAGAAGTATCAGAACCAACAGTGTCTTCATGTACAATTGGCTCTGAAAGCAAATTTTGTACATCTCTTCCAATTTCGATGTTGTTCCGGGAGTAGCTAGAAGGTCGTTTGGATAGCGTGGATATGAGAGGATCAGATGAGAAAAGAAGTGAATGCATTAAATCCTCCTTTGTGTTTTTTCTTGAATTTTTTCGTGTATGATGCTCTCTTAAATTTCTCAAATCCTTATTCCGCGATTCCTGTGCTTCTTCTGACATCATGCCAATTGGAAGAGAGACATTATTTATGATTTCAGCACCGTGAATTAATATTTTGTGTACAGAAGATGGCATATAGAACCATGAATATTTGTTTACAAATATTTCCGCTGTTTCCCAGCAAAATGTTTTGAACGCATGTGTATTTATTTTGTACCCGCAAGCCATTCTGTATGCAATATGTAAAATGCACTCAAAACACCTTATCCAAGCGTGTAGTGTTGACAAGCCATACTCATACATATTTCTATTTACCGGCAGATTATTAATGGCATTCAAGTCATTCATAATTTTTGGTGTGGCTCCGCAAATTCCACATGTTTGTGACGAGGATTCTGAAATTATACTAAAAACTTTGCCATCGATCATTGTCATGTAAAATTGGTGATTAATTTGAAAAGACTCGAATTGTGTTGGAATAATTTCAGTTATTTGCTGTTTCACTTTATCAACTTCAGCACTAACCAACTCAGAAGTTTCTTTTGCGTAAATCAATTTTATTGGTCTACAAAATCGCGTTGAAGAAGGCCGAGAATTCTCCCACAGAATGACACTTCCCATTTTCACTTGCAGTGGCACAATGCATACGGCAAATAAGTTTTCATCGATCCTGTTCGATTCAGGGTCAGAAAAGCTTTGGCGGTAAGTTGAATGTCCGCTACTGCCATCACATCCCCATTTGTATATCGCTGTAATAGCATCTTCATTGAGGCTGACGAAAACTTCCTTCTTTGATTCGACGATTCTTCTTGCTGTTTGATCAACCAAGCTCTGTAGAGACACTTCAGCAGACGTATCGGTAATTTGGACTCCAACAGGGTAGCATTTCTTTTTTGCTAATAGCAATGCATCATATGGTGGATATATGTTTGCATTTCTTACTTTTGCACCAGCTTGGATCAATTTGTACGAGTGCTTTGTAAAATCCCCATCCACGTAAAGAGCCAAAGCTTCATCAGGACTGTATGCAATAGCATTTTTGGCTTCTGAAGCAATAGTTTTTTTAATTTTTGCTGCAACCTCGGAATCAGAATGTAGCATGGATACAACTTCTGATGCATTTCTTTTTCCTGCTTTGTGTAAACTAACACGCGTCGCTACAACAAGTTCATCGCATGTAGTTTTTTCTACAAGCTGTGAAACTTTGTTGACTTGTGTTTTAGATGAACAAGCAGTGAACTCTTTTACAGGCCTTCCAAAATTTTTACTAGTTGTCGGCCCAACTAATAAAACTTCACTGTCCAACCAATCTTTATTATGTTTTTCAAAATTCGATAACGTTCTGTTGCAGTTCTTCCACTTTTCCACTACTTTGCTTATGAAGCTCCTCAATTTTTTTTTTATTTCTCGGCACTGCTCCTCATTATAGTGCGATTGGTCTATAATATTATTAAATACGTGGGCCTCCACAGCTAAAAATTTTTTAGTAGGGACGTTTTCATTGTGCCAAATCAAAAAAAGTGTGCGTTTGGAAACATTCATTATGCCTAAAAAATTAATTAACCAATAAACGGGCAAGAACGGGCAGATCATTTTGGACGTTTCACAACAACAAATAACCAAATTAATAATCAAAACCATATTTGGACCGAATCCGATCGAATCCCAAAAGATGCACTCCACCAAACTATAGTATATAACACTTCAAATCTGCTACACCAATGTTAACTTCTACAACGTATTTCTATTAAACTAGATAATCACAGATCACAAACATATTTTTTTTAGTTAATACATACCTTGTACTTTAAATAAAAACCTTAGTTTATAAAATTATTAATCAAATGATTTAATATTGCCGAAAACCACGCACTGAGCAATTTGGCGCCAAATTCTTTCAATGCACTTGCTGCAACTCATGTTATATTTGACAGCTAACAGCTGTGCGAATATTGAAAGCAAAACAAATGTAAAAACGCAAATTTGCTCAGTGGAGTATCGGTTATCGATACAATCTCAAACATTTATCGATTTTAAAGTTTTAAAATTTGACTTAAATGCCGTCAGATCAATGATTTCGACCACTGTGTTAGGGTCTGATCTGCACTCTTATTCATCAAAGAATGTATTAAAATATAGGCGCGAAATAGAGACCCTTAATATTAAGCCGAAATACGATAAGGGTGATTTATTTGTCAACTTAGGGTCTGATCTGCACTCTTATTCATCAAAGAATCTATTTAAATATAAGCGCGAAAAAAGACCATTAGTATTAAGCCGAAAAATTTTTAAACTAATAGTTTTTAGTAGTTTTTGTGCATTTTTGGTTTTTGAATGAAATTAAATATTTTTATTGGATGTACATTTTTTTTCTTGAAAAACGTTTTTTTTAATTTAATATTATTAGAGAATTGTTGATTTAAAATGTATTATTTTGATTAAATTTAGATGGTTAAGTGATATTCCAATTATCTGGTAGTTTGTATTTTCTTCTGAACTTTCTGAATATCCATCAAAATAGAACAATTAAATCTGAAAAAAGACGAAAAATAGTTGCGCTGTCCCTTTTTTAAACATATCTTTACCATTTATGGACCGATGGAGCTAATTTTCAATAGCACCTCTTTCGAAACTATGTCTTACAACATTGCAGTCATAAACTTTCTGTAACTCTTTTGGGTATTGATTTCAACCTGACTACGGATAGACGGACATTCCTTAATCGAAAACAAATATTGTAGAAAGGAAATAAAATGTATAGAAACGAAAACTTAGGGGTGGCCTATCATCTACAGCACAGAAATCCATTCCACTTTACTGAAATTTTTTATTATTTCCGTATATCCATTTATCAGGCATGTCACAAATTCCGTTCGGAATTGAAATGATTTCGAAGTTACAATTCCGATCAAAATGGTTTTGGCTTCTATAGTTTCCGTTCGGTTTTAGTAAGCCGAAGAAAATACAAAACCACTTATGTTTGTTTAAATGTGGCAATATAACGCATGTAGCAAAACAAAAAACAGCTATTACCGGCTAAATTAAGAAGCTTTTTATTATGGTGTTGGAGAAAATATCTAATGATATTCCGAGCTTGACAATGCCATCAGTGCCTGTTCAATCTCGTTTAGATGTTAAAAAATATGTGCAGAAAAAAATTTTTAATTGTTTATTCTTCTTTGTGCCCTTTCGAGTTTGTGTTCCACGGAATTAAAAAAAAACACGAATATTAGGTACGGCAATATCTTTAAGCAAATTCCGTTTATTTTTTTTATTAAGAAAAGTTAGTTTTTTTATTAACACCATATTAAAATAAATTTATTTTGGATCAATAAGCAGGATAAAAAATAGTCTTACCTATAAAAAAATATTTTTAATGGTTTTTATGTTAACGAAATCCTCAAAATATCAATTCCACATAGCAAACTGAAAGTGGTTTCATTCCGAATTTTTTTTTCGTTTTACGTTTGCTATAGAAGCAAAATACGGAATCAATTCCACTTCCGAACGGAATTTTGTTCTGTGACATGGCTGTATGTCTTTAAAATACTAAGCTTTCAATTAACAATGACGTCCGATTTTAATAGACCAGATTATTAGAGATCCCGATAAAACTCATTTTTATATAAAATACATATATACAAAAATTAATAATACCCTGCCACTTGAGCTGCAGTTGTAGATGAAATTGAATCAATGCTAACATTGATTTCATAATTTTGCACACCAACCATCTCAATATTTGGTGGCACATCCTTCAGTGAGTCATAACTATGTTCTTCTTGAATACGTGAAACAACAATTGATGTTGGCGGCAAAAGAGGTTTCCCAAATGAAGAAAACTCCATCATTGAGGAAGTGGCTTGGCGTACAACATTAATACTGGAAAGATTTTCACCAGTTGTTGCCAGGGCTGACAAAGTTATGGGTGGTAAGAAAGAAGCTGCTACGAAGGTATTATTAGATTGTTGTAATTGTATTACATTATTATCAGAAGTCATTTGTTTGTTCTCAATATCACTGAAACATTCTTCGTCAATGAGAGTCATGTCCACAGGAAAATATGCAAACGATGAAGTTTCAATGTTATATTTAACATGAGGTAATTCGCTGGGTTTCAAAAATTTTCTGCGTGGCAAACGAAAACGTAAACTATATTCTTCTTCCGATATAAAAGTTCGAGGTTTCAAACGCTTTGGCGTGGCCGGTGGTGTTTCACATTGATATGGAATATTGGGTGTGGTTTTAGGAGATTGTGTGGCACGAGGGGATCTTAAACTGAAACGTAAACATTGTGCGGATTCGGCATTTCTTTGTTTTACCAGCTGAGCTTGTCTTGCCTTTGTTGGATGTAAAACTATTGAATCACTGTTTGGTGGATTTATTTCTTTACATCTTTTATCTCTAGCTGGCAAAGATATAGATTCCTGTTGTTTAGTTTCTTTTAAGAAAGATAACTCTAAATCATCAGAGCTATTTAAATTAGAATTTCTAAATAAATCGAATATATTCGTTCCAGGCATTTGCGCTGTTGAAAATGTATTATTTTCTTGAAAATCCATCAAGTTATGATTTTGAAAAGTATAAAAAAAACTTTCGTTACAGTGTTCACTGGAATCTTGTTGAAATATTTGTAATAAATCTATTTCATTACTCTGTGGAGATGGCATTGCTGTTCTTGTATGTAATTCGAAAATCAAATCTTGTTCTGCCTCCTGAGTTCGAAGGGTAGGTGAAAAGGCTTCTTGTTCGTCGAATGTTTTTTGTAACTGCTGTCGCTGTGGTTCTTGGAGTTTTGTTCTGGTAGATTTTTTACCTAGAGACTGCGTTCGTTGTTTCTGTGCAATTTCGCCGAATTTTTTGAGAGCCCTTTCATAAGCTTCCATTAAATATTTCATTAAAGCGTATTTTTGTACCAGTGTGGCCTTTCGAAATAATTCTGGCATCTTTTTAATAAAACATTGCAAATTTTCTTGCAAAAAATCTTTGGGTATTAAGGCAAATATCGGATTTTGATAATGCTCTGAAGTTGTACTATTTGTACGGGCATGAGCTTTATATTGATTTGTTATATTTAAACACCACATAAATACATAAAAAAAAATAAAACAAAAATAACACCCAAAACCAGTCACTATCGATAGCATTATTAATAGAAGTTAATTATTAGCAATAAGATAAACATGCATAAAAAATAACTTGCTCTACTTCTCGTTTTATTTATTTTTTTTTTATTTACTTGTAGCACTTACCATTGGATTCACCGTTTTCTCCATTTTCATCGTCATTATTTTTGTTGTACCGGTTGAATTTTCCATTGCGTCCTAAGAACAAGAAAAAAATCATTTCATTGAAAACATCTTTTAAAATTTATAAATTACAATATTAAAAAATCAAGAAATAAATTATGATTTTTAGGGGATGGTACTAAAAAGGTAAGAACAAAAACCAACTGTTTTCGTTACGTCTGTGTCTGTCCTTTATCAGAGGATCAGTAATAAGACACGAGAAGTGTTACAGGTGCATAATTAAGGCCTATACTACAAATAATATAGTTAGTTAGTTAGTTAGTTAGGAGTGGCAGCCTCTCGCGACGAAGCTCACTTGAGCACAAACGAATGGCCCGTTGTGATACCACAAAGAAGGCGGCATGGCTCCCATTACCCAGCCGAGAACCATGAGGATTCACGGATGAACTTCGCTATGTCCCTTATAGAGTGGGATGATAGCTCCGTAAGAGTTCCAAAGAAAGGAGAGCCCAGAATTCTTAGTCTTCTTCGAGCCAGGGATGGGCAGTGGCACAGGAGGTGCAGTACGGTCTCTTCCACATCCTCCGCCACAACTGCGGCAGAAATCATTAAAAGGCAGACCAAGTCTTTCCGCATGCCTACCGATTAGACAGTGTCCAGTAAGTACCGAGACCGTGATACTTATGGATTTTCTGTCCAGTCTGAGCAGCTGCCTGGTCCGCTTGAGGTCCAGTGTAGTCCACAGTTGTCTGGAGACACAGCAGGAACTTTCATCTACCCATAATTTGCGAGCCAAATTTAGATAGTGGTTCTTTATGGCCATTTTCACCGTTGCCAGAGGAATTCCAACGTCTGGTAGCGGAGAGACATCAGGGAGCAATGTGCCCCGTTTTGCGAGATCATCGGCCTCACAGTTACCCTGGATATCCCTGTGACCAGGGACCCAAAACAGTTCAATCTGTGATCGCACCGATAAAGTGTTCAGTAATGAGCGACAACTCAGGACTAGCTTAGATGTACTATATGCACCAGCAAGCGCCCTGATTGCCGCCTGACTGTCCGAAAATATTCGAATAGCATGACCAGAAAGATCGTCCCTGAGCGCTATTTCGGATGTTTTCAGAATGGCCATTACCTCGGCTTGAAAGACGCTACAGTAGTCAGGGAGTCTGAGGGAGAGTCTTAGTCCAAGATGATTGGAGAAGATTCCAAAGATAATATAACAAAGTTAAAAATACAGGGAGCGGAAGTATTTTTCACGTTTATGCCCTGATCTTTTGAACCGTTATTGAATACCCTTGAAATTTGGAGAGTATTTTCTTTATCAAAAGTCAGACCTATGAAATTAATAAACGAGTATGTGACTACTACAATAAAAGGTATGGAAAATAAGATTTTAATTTAAAGGGTGTCCCCAAATAACGCGTTATTTTATAAGTAGCCTTTATAAGTAGACACTTGAAGTTGGGGTACGCATAGAAGAACAGTTTTTGAGGTTGTTGCTGTGTTTTTTAAAATGAAATGGACAGAGTCTACAACGCGTATATCTTCTTTGTGAGTCCAAGTTTCACCTACCGAATTTATTAGCTGCATCCATCAATGTACACACATAGATGTACGAAATTAAGATTTATTTGATGTTTGTTGTTGGAAATATTTATGGGAAGCCAAACAGTAAGATCGATCGTTTTAAAATCTTGGACTTGGCTTGCAGACGAATAAGAATTTAAGCAGAGGTTTTTTTTATTTTAAATTGTTTTAATCTAAAAGAATACAAAACTAAGTCTAATAATTTTGTAAGTTACGCTGAAATAGATATTGCTTTTTTTCCTAAAACTTATTGCTTTTTCATTCATCAATTTCATGTTTAGAGTTTACATTTTACTCCACAACGTGTTATAACTAATATCACAATAAATCTAAATTTGATTTTAAAATAGTTCCACACACATATTAAATTAAATATAAACAACATATTTATGATATATTCGAATATCCGAAGATTTATATTTTGAGCAGCCGAATCAAACTTAATCGAATGACTTCATAATTGAATTTAAAAGGATCAAAAATCTTGCGCGGTAAATTAAGCAATTTGATCGAGTTGATACTAAGCCGCGAACTTAATATTTAATACATTACAAATTTAAATTTTTTATTAATAGCTCTCAAGAATACAAATATAATTTACATACCTCCTCCCCGGCCCCCACCGTTGCGCCCACCATCGAAACGTTTCTTATAACCGTCATTGTTATTATTGTCCTCATTCTGATGCTCATCATCGTAAGATTTATAGACTTCATTATCATTGCCAAAGCCTTTGCCAATAACCTGCAAATATTTAACATTTTAAAATTAAAATTACTTAATTCGTAGTAAAGAAAACTCAACAGGACTTACTTCAGTTGTTTCTTCATCACCCCAGTCAGACATTTTCTTTGATGTGTTGTGTCCCTGGCTGGTTTTATTATACTCAATTCTAGAAGGTTTCGTTACAGTCGAGGATTTATTATTATAAAGATCCTTTGTTTTTGGGCTATAACCACTCGTGGAAACTTTCGTTGGCTTTTTTAGTTTTGTTGAATCCTCTTTTCGAGAACTGCTGGAATCAAATGAAGATATTTGAGATTTAATTATAGAATCGTGATTATCTTGAGAAAAGAGCGCATTTATTTGCTTAACACAATCCATGCTTGTTTTCAAATGTGTTATTGTCAAGGAAGTACCAAGTTAAACTTCTGTAACTTGATTAGTTTTAAAACAGAAGTCAAAAAGCGGCAATAAAGTGAATTTATAAAAGATGACCACAGTTCTTCAACAACAATAAACCATGTTTTGCTATTGTATGTTTTTTAATGTGTCAAACTATGACACTGTCTAAGTTTATATCAATTGATTTAAGTAATTGACAAAAACGGCAAGAAGAATAAATGTTATGTTTTAACTTTCAAAAGTTTCTTTTCTTATGTGTGTTTAAGCGGCATTTTTATGTAACAATTTTCTGTTAAAAGAATATATATTTTTTATAAGAAAAACTTCTGTTTGTGCTTTTCTGTAAAATAAAACAATCAATTTGACATAGCAACAATAAAAACAAAAAGATATAATCAGCTGTTGAACTAAGGTCACCACCATACATAAATTCGCAGGAGAGTTTAATGAGAGGGAAAGCCCAAATAGGAAATTCGCATAAAAGTGGCAATAAGAAAAAAAACTCAAAAATATTTATTCTCAGCAAAACATTTGGCATACAAAAAAAAAACAATTGAACACATGGCGAAATAATTTACCAGGTGGTGGCAGTGGCGAATTTATTCATTTTCGCTGTTGCAGAAAATGTCAAACTCCATATACAAAAAATCAGCGAAAATTTTTTTTATATGAAGTTTGACATTTTCTGCAACGGCGAAAATGAATGAAATTCGCCACTGCCACCACCTGGTACATGATTTCGCCATGATTGAACATAAGTGAGGGCAAATTAAAATAGTTTAATTCGCCGATGTGGGTAAAGTGTAAAAATGAAAAAGACAATTTGAGATTTTTTTTAATTTCTGCTCAATGTATGAAATACTAAATAAAACTGTTCATATATATTTAATATATATCCACGGTTTATGGTAATTCTTTAGCAAAGGCTTTCTGGGATTTACTATGCTGGCATTTTTGCTGATAATATTTTTGCAATTGCTTCCGTAAACCATAAAGACGCTTGTAATGTTTTAAACAACTTAGATTAAACTTTGCACAGTTGGACAACAAGTAGAGGTGCTGTGATACCCGCAAGTAATGCGAAAGTTCTACATGTTTGTTGAAAAAGGGTTTGCTGTGCTAACACAATAAATATTAGAAGTTTCGAATTTAATACTACCAACCAAATGAGAATACTAGGCATTTTGTTTACAATGAATTTATTATGGAATTTATATAGCAAAATAAACAATCTACTTAAGCTGATTTGTCCTCGTTCGAAGGGTCCTCATATTAATACTGCCCTTGAAATCTGCCGATCTTTGGTTATTGGTGTTCTGATGCATTGTATCACAATTTACGGCTGGACATCAAGAAGGAACGTGAATAAGTTAAAAGGTTTATTAAGAACAACGCCCTTGGAATTACTTCGATTTAAAGCCCATCAAAATTTTCAGTATATTTTGGAAAAAATCACAGCTAGTTTGGCATCAAGATCTTTTTCAATTTCAAGTGAAAAGCTTCAAGATAAATTTTGGAGGCATTATAAACATCAAAATAGTTGCTTTCAACCTGCTATTGCGCAAATTGTCAGCCTTTCGATTAAGCATAACTTGCACAACAGAAAAACTTTGTACCGCAAAAATTGGAAATATTTTTACAATACTAGACTCCAATTTATGTTTGTACCGCAAAA
The DNA here is from genome assembly GCA_937654795.1 of Cistogaster globosa. Classification (NCBI taxonomy): domain Eukaryota; kingdom Metazoa; phylum Arthropoda; class Insecta; order Diptera; family Tachinidae; genus Cistogaster; species Cistogaster globosa. Next base: position 27,266,291 of record OW569404.1, read on the forward strand.
ATAACATTAATCCCTTAGTTTTCAAAAAAAGTTTTTTTTAGTCCAGAAGTTGTATTTTATACGGATGGTTCTTCTCAGAACTGGGTTACTGCATTTGCAGTTGTTGAACAAAAAAGTTTAACCCAATTTGATACAATTATAGAAGCACGTTTACCAAATGACGTTGGTATTTTTCCAGCAGAGCTAGCTGCTATTAAGGCAGCAATATCTTTTGCCACTACAAAGCACTGCAGATCTCTTATTTGTACTGGTGCCTTAATGCCCTAGCATTAACTAAAAATTACCTCGGAATATATAACCATATTCTGATACTCATTTTATGGGTGCCTTCTGACATTGGTATAGCTGGAAATGTATGCGCTGATGCAGCAGCCAAGGAAGCACAAAATATTTTACATGTTACTGAAGTCCCTAGTATACCAAGGGTAATTAAAAGTCAATTCAGAGCATCGCAAAGCCGACTTCATTATTTTCGTGTACGGCCTAAATATAATATCAAAATGACAAGAAGAGATTGTGTTATGCTAAGTCGTCTTCGAGTTGGGAAAGCTAAGTTTAATACTAAACACTACTATACTGGCGTGGAACAAGCTAAGTGTACTTTCTGAGTGTGAAGTATCCAAACTAGACAAGTCCTTGGAAAAAATCATTGATTGTACTACGAAGTACAGTTGCGAACGTTGAAATAGCAGTACCACTAGTATATTTTTTTCAAACGGTGTAGAGCGTTCTTAAAAATATTTTTAAATACAATTTTATTCATAGTAGTAATCTGGCATGTCTGTTTATTGTTTGTAACTAATTATATTTTAAATATGATTAGTAATTCTAAAAATAACGGTAAATAATATTTGTAAAGCGTCTTTTTTGTTAACATTGAAATAGCAGTGCTAAACAAATGAGGTAGTTTTCTCTTAATTTTAATTTAAAAATATTAATTTTTGAGTAATAAAGTGAAAGTAAGTTAAAAAATAATAAATTACTGTGCATTTAATGTAAAATATATTTCTCTGCAATAATTTTCGGCTTTAGTGGGTCGCGCTAAACATTGCACTATTGAGCAAAGAAAATTAATTTTACAATTAAGGAAAGAGGAAAAATCTTATTCAGATATTCAAAGGCTTCTCTCGTGCTCTGCAAAGATGATATCGAACGCAATAAAATATAAAGATAAAGTAGAAAATAGAGGCGGCAAAAGAAAAACTTCATCCCAGGACGATCGAAATATCGTAAGGACTGCTAAATGTAATCCCTTTAAATCAGCCAGGCAAATAAAAAGCGAACTAAATTTAGAAGTTAGCGATATGACGGTCAGAAGACGACTTCTAGATGCAAATTTGTTTGCGCGAAGTCCAAGAAAAAAGCCACTGCTTAAGAAAACACATAGAGATAACCGTTTGGAGTTCGCCAGAAATCACGTCGAGTGGCCTGCAAGCAAGTGGCGAAACATTTTGTGGACAGATGAGTCTAAAATTGTTCTGTATGGAAATTCTGGGTGTAGACAATATGTTCGCCGTCCACCATCTTCGGCATGTCAACCACAGTACACTGTGAAAACTGTTAAACACGGTGGATCAAAAATTATGATATGGGGTTGTTTTTCATTTTATGGCGTGGGCCCCATACATAAAATAACTGGCATTATGGATCAACACGCGTATGTAGACATTCTGCAAAATGTAATGTTACCGTATAGTGATGAAGAAATGCCATTAAAATGGGTCTTCCAGCAGGACAACGACCCAAAACATACTAGTCGGAAAGCAAAGGATTGGTTTCGTCTCAGTGGCCAGCGCAGTCCCCCGACCTCAACCCAATTGAGCATCTTTGGGGAGACATTAAAAAGGCTGTACATGACTTAAAACCATCCAGTAGCGAGCAACTTTGGGAAGTTGTTAAAAAAGCGTGGAAGGAGATCCCAATAAGCCGATGTCAAGATTTAGTAAACTCAATGCCCCGTCGCTGTGTTGCAGTTATTAAAAATAAGGGATTTGCGACTAAGTACTAGGCAATAGATATTAATTCTAAATTTCAAATTTGTTTTTCTCCGAGTATTTTGGAAATAATACGACATATGTGTAGCCACTGCTATTTTTATGTTAAGTATGAATAACGTTTTTTATTGTTAAGTTTTGTTTTTATCAACCGGAATCGAATTTTAATATGTTTTATTTTCTATTATAATATATATTTTCTATTTTAATGAGAATTAAAAATAAAAACTTTGCTTTTATGTACAACTTGAGAAATATTTGAAAATGTAGTGGTACTGCTATTTTAATGTTCGCAACTGTATATTTTTACTGAGACTTATTAAAAAATTGTAATAACTCAGTAATTGCGCACATAGTTATGAAAGTGGTCTAAGTCAAAATTAAAAAAAAATGAATTTACCAGTTATTTTCATACAACATTATTTTAAACTAAATTCATTTAATGTAATTTTTGCGAAATTGTCAAAAATGAACCATAAGATAGTGGTTGTCGCTTAATGTAAAAATATTTTTTAATTTATTCAAATGCAATTCATTAAATATCTCGAAACAAGAAATATATGATTTAGACCACTTGCATAATTATGGGTACAATTCAGATTTCAATTTTTTTACTATAGATTTTGAAATTAAATTGCAAAATTTACTCTTTAACAAGGCATTAAGCGGTAAACCCAAACCCTAAATTTCATTGTCATAATAAAAAAAGGTTCAAGGGTTTCTGTTTTTTCTGTCGTTGTCGACATATTCATGGAAATGCCCCCGAGTAAAAACTTTAAAAATGAAAATTATTACAAATCAGATGAAGTTCTGTGATATTAGCTTTAAGATTGACTTGAGATTCTGTGTTTTTGTTGTACAAGATTTTTAATTATTTTATTTATTTATTACTTAACCCATTAACGCCCAAAATCAAACTGCAGTTAAAAAAATATTTTTATTGTCATTTATTTATTCATTGCCGACTGAATAAATAGAACAATAGAAAAAAGATTAAAAATGTGTATTAGCTTTTTAGAAAAACGGGTGTCCTCACTTGGGGACAATGGGCGCATTAAGTATAAAATTTCTTAAAACAATTTGTTTCAATGCAAAGTGTTTTTGTACATAATGCACATCTCTAGCGACATTTATAATGGCAAAGAACACATCTCCATTGATTTACCATCCGTTCCGGAATATTTTTGGATCAAGACCAATAATTATGGATGAGGCTTGACGACGCTTTGATGATGTTGGCTGCAAATAGGACCATGCAACATTCCGTCTGAATTATAATTGGTCTATCTGAGTGTTATTTTCAACCTTACGCAATCGCCAAGCGTTACTGACTATCAAGTCCAAAAGATATGCAAATATCAAATGCATAACAATATTTATCTGAACTTTTTACTGTCTAATTCTTGTAGCCAAATCTCACTGGCTGGCTCATAAAAAATTGTTTCGCTGAGTGGCGACCAAAATATTTTATCATAGAATAATCTATTGATTAGTTCTCATAAAGTATTTCCTATTGACAAGAATTTTTTTTAGTTGGATTGCAGATGGGTCTCAACATACGCATTATATAGGTTGAACTATTAGCAAGGTTATTGTCGGCAAAATGCTAGGTTTGTTTTATGTCTAGAAATCTATTTCTACTCATTGTTTTGGCAACCAATAAAACCTCTAGCTCTTCATCTAAACTCCAATATGCACGTTCCGAAGGTAATATACATATATAGCCACCTAAAAAATGTTTTAAATCTTTACTGTCAAGACTGGAGTTATGTCTGTCGTTTCAGTTAGCGCATAACATGCATATAAATAATACTGGTATCAAATACCTTTTCGAACAAAACTTATGGGCTGTTACCGTTTATATTTTTAATGAAATAATTAACTCTTTTTTCTAACTGCATCATTCGCGTTATATATGGGCTATAAGTTGGTACTTAAAGCTTCCTCTTAGGATTTTCTAGGTTATCCTGATTTTTCTTACTAAGGTAACTTAAAAGTGGCTCATTATCACTGTCAGTCCAATCGGATGTTTGCTGTGTCAACACAACTTCGATTGTTCCCGGTACTTCATTTGGCATATTTGTACATAATGAGTCTTTTTCATTACCTTCATCGAGGTCACTTACAAAAGCAGGATCTTGTGACATGATTATATTATCACACGTTTTGTCATTATCATTTTCCGCTATGTAACTAACAGCTTCCTCAGTTCTAAAAAAGCTGTTCTGACCTCTAAAAAGATTTCTGCTTGTCAAAATAAAGACGATCTAGAGAAACCTGTGAAATATTAAATTCTATTACTACTTCCGCCCATTGTCCCCGATTGGGGACAGCCGAAAAAACCCATACCTTCCAAATAATTTATTCACTTTTTTGCTAAACAAATGGAATTGAAAGCTTGCTAACACTCTAAGAAAAAAATGTATCTATAAAAGAAGCATACTTAAACCGTTAGTATTAAAAAAAAATACTGAAAGATGTTTCAAAAAGGACACCCGAAAAAATACAAAATTAAAAACACTATAATTGCAACTGCTTTTTATTTTATAACCTGTGTCTCTAAATATGAACTCAACTAAGCCTAAAGCAGTGGTACATATGTTTACATTAAGAAATATAACGGTTTAAGTAGTGTTGGCCGCTTTTGAACATGTGTACTCATATGGGGACAGTGGGCGGTAATGGGTTAACCCATTAAATAATAAGTAAATTAGATGAGGGATTTTTGCAATGTTGACATAATAATCATATCTAAATAAATGTACCCCTGAAGAAGTTTGAAAAAAGCTAACGAAACGTTGGGAGAAAAAATATAATGATTTGATTATTTATTTATATTTGGAAACAAATAACTGACCACAAACAGCCCAAAGAGATGACAAAAATCTCAAAAACAAACAGAAAATTAGCATCACCGAAAACACCTGTTAGCACATAGTTTAGCATATCAAATAAAGCGTGCTTTAAATAAAAAACTAACACATGGGAAAATAACATTTTTCATGAGGTTTACACAATGTGTATTGATTTACATATGGAAAATCAGACATTTCATATGACTTGCACACAAAGTCTAAACAGACCTTTACAATTAAAACTGTTTATTTTGTGTTTATCCTAAAGATATGCTATATTTTGTATTAAAAGCTTTACAGCAGTCATTGTTTATTGTTCCGTGCAAAAGGCAGTGATACGTAAAACAACCGATAAAATCGTACGTTCCACTACGTCTTGACGAGGCATTGATTTGTTCGCACAAGAACAAAACGTCGGCAGAATAGGAAACAAAAATTTGTTCATGTTTTTCTACGTGGAGAAAACTTAACGATGTTCATGTAATGTTTGTTCACAGTTTTTAATATATTTTTATTTATTTATTATGGTTTTTTTATTAAATCATATACATTTTCATATGAATTACAAAATTTACAGTCGTTTTGGTCTAAATATTGCCTTAATTTAATTCTTTTTAAATTTTTTAATATGAAAGTGACGTTTGATGGCAGACATCGTTGTTCGAACAAATGTTCTGACAACGCTGTTTGAACAAGAACATGACATCGACAACGATGGTCTACACAAGCCATTTTAATGTGCGCACATGAAATTGTTCAATGGTTGAACAAATCAATGTCTCGTCAAGACGGCGTGTTAAGATTGAAATTAAAAATAATTTTTGAGTATAAAAATTAAAAGAACATAAAACCAATGACAACAAAATTGTGAAGTGTCATTTCAAATTTTCAAAAATACAAAAATACCAAAAATATAAGTGTTATGTATTCCATATCGATTATTATTTACATCAGTACAAAAATTAAAAAAAAAAATATTCCATGTACAGAATTGAAAACTTTACTGTTTTATTTTGTGTGTAGATTTGAAAAGCTTGTTGTTAAATATTTTTCAAAACTAAACTTGGCATGTTTTTATTACCATTAAAATTTTATTGGCATTGTTTGAAATGACATTTTTATGTAAAATTATATATATATATATATATATATATATATATATATATATATATATATATATACATATGGACAGAAAAATAGGTGTAAAGGCTACATGTAATTTCAACTTAAAAAGTTTTAAAACAAAAGGGTTGGCATTACAGTTTAACAAGAAAAAAGGTAAAATCCCACTAGTAAAATGCCACGACTTTGTTGTTTTAAATGCTTTTCAAATCGGACAGAAAAATAGGTGTGAATTATTTAAAGTTATAAAAATTAGATTTTTGGTGCAAAAAGAAATAAAATAAAGTAGTACTATTTGAAATTAGCATTTAATTTTAATAAAAGCAACTTAATATGGATCGTGCGCATCATTGCAGTGAAGAAGAAAGACGTCTTGTTCGTCAGCTTCGAGAGCAAGGACGAACCTACAAATTTATTGCCACATCGTTGGGACGATCGCAAAATTTCGTAACCAATGCTTTCAAACCAAAGCAGAATATTGAAAGACGTGAGGTGTGTAAAAAAAACATCTCCAGCTACCGATAATCGTATAATTACCTTAGCTAAAAGAGACCCTTTTATGTCTTCAAAGTCAATCTCAAATGAAATTGGAAATGTGGTTTCAGCTAGAACGGTCCGAAGAAGGTTGCTGGATGCGAAGCTACCTGGCAGAATCGCTCGCAAAGTTCCTCTGCTTAAACAGGCTAATTTAAAGAAGAGGAAACATTTTGCTTTGGGTCATAGAACATGGTGCGGGCCAGAAGGAGAAAAAAAGTGGCGAAATATTCTTTGGAGCGACGAAACTAAAATTAATTTGTTTGGTAACGATGCGGCAAGAAATGTACGTCGACCAAAAGGAAAAGAATTGAATGGCCTAGTCAGTCTCCTGACTTAAATCCAATAGAGAACCTTTGGGGTGAGCTAAAGCGACAGGTTTCCAAGCTTCCCTGCACTAATAAAACACAATTATGGGAAAACATCCAACAAGCTTGGTACAATATCCCTGTAGAGACTTGTCGAAAGTTAATTTCATCCATGCGGCGAAGAATAGAAACCGTCCTTAAAAATAATGGTGTTTATACAGGATATTAATTATCTGTTTGAATATTTATTTGAAAAAAACTATCCTATAGTTCAAATTTTTATAATAATTTTAAGTTTTTTCGTACACACCTATTTTATTGTCCACATTCAAATTTATGAATTTCTGATATTTACGTAATTTTAAGTTTCTTTACTCTTATTTTTACTCTGAATTAATTTTTTAATGCACAAGATATGTAAACTTAATAAATTATTAAATATTGAAAAAATTAAAGAAATATGCGAAAACATTGAAATAATTACTTTACACCTATTTTTTTGGCCATATGTGTATATAGTATTATAATTTTTTTTATATTTTTAATTTTTTTTATATAAGATTCACATGATACACAAATACTTGTAGCAAGGTGAAAAACTTTAAATTTACTGCGTTAAGGTTTTTATACCTAAAGGGCAAAAACGCAATCCACTGTTATCGATACACAATCTGGGTGTCTTTTAATAGTTGTCTCGTCCTCTGGAACCGTAATAGCTACACTTTAAACTCTTACAGAAGCTTTATTATTATGGCGGCACAAATTAAAAAATGAAGTTAATAACTATTTGGTGTCATTGCCTTATCAGAATATTAAAACAATTAAAATATATACATATAAAGCCTGATATTTAAAAGTCACATGCAGGCACTTGAAATTCACTTAGGAGTAAAGTAAAAATAAATTTAAAAATGATTTTAAATGATTTTTTGTATTAAAATACGGAAAATACACGATATGGAAAACTATGCAGTGAGTGCTATTACATTATTACAAGCTATCAAATCGTCTGAAAATTTCGTATAGAAACATCTCAAAGAGCTGAGAACTTTTTGTACAAATTATGTAGACGATTTGGATGAATTGCTTATAGTACAAAAACAGCTCATAAATTTGTAATTAATTGTCAATTTTTTATTTTAAAATTAATTTTTATACGTAAAGCAAAAAAAAAAAGAGTTATTATTTTTTGCTTGTTATATACAGTCAGAAATATCAGTAAAACTTAATTTAAATTTGTATGTCATTTTTTTCAGTAAATTTAAATTCGTAATTCAAAAATAACAGCATGAAAAGAAATCTGCTTACTAAACACAGCCTGAAAAGTTTAAATTCGAAGCTTATTTGTAATACAATTAATTTGTGTCATGTGGATTTACAATTTTTTTAATTCATTTACAAAATTACTCCAATTAGTTTGAATAATTACATATATTAAACTGCACCTTAAAAATACATATGTAAGCCTACTAAACACAAGTCTATTAAAAAGGAAATGCAATCCAAAATAAACTGTTTTAACTAACCAACAACATTTAAGTGTTTAAAGAACGCAGCAACTAGAAGAGCCAGACCCCAAAACACCACATGATGATTATCAAGTATGTTTATTTTCGTATACATGAAAACACAAAGAAGAAAAAAAAAACAAGAGACCTAAAATAAATGTCATAGTGAGGGAATACAGACAGAGAGTGAGATAGAAAAACACTTGAATTACACAATGAAAATGAATAAGGAATATTCACTCATAATACACACAGTACATTTAATACTACACACAGCGCCAAATATTATATTATTGTTCTTGTTATTTGTATTGTTACCTATTCTTCCAATTATCGTATTGCACTTTTATCATTTGTTTAATTCTTATTATTTTCTTCCATCTATCCATCCAACTCTATTCCATTTATTCAAATTCGTATTTGATATGTGTATACCATGCTTATTTTCAATGGTGGGCATGTGTTCTACGATTTAAAAAAAAACTTGATGAGAGTGTGTGTGCAGAAACGCAACGCAAAAATAAAATACCAAAATTAAGGTTAACATTAAATATATTGTAGTCCGCTAAGAGATTTTGGGTGCGAAACTTTAAAATACAGAAGAGAAAACAAAAGTGTGAATTATATACAGCAAAAATAAATAATAAAATAAAAATAATTTCAAAGCAATAATGGATTCAGCTGGGAAAAATCGTTATGAACTTTTGTTCATGGACGACGATATTAGCGATCCATTAGATAATATTGTTGCCAAGAAGAAAAAACAGGTTAAGACTGCTGCTGTTGGTGGCGCTGCAACAACTGCGGCTGGCGCTACTGGAGCCGCCAATGGAGCCAAGACAACGAGTAAACCAGCCAACAATAATCAAATTAAAAAATCCAATCAGGCTGAAAAGGAAAATAAGCCCTTGAATAGGAATGATAACAAGAAAACCAATGCTACAGCAGCAGGAGCTGTTGCTGATAGATTCAATAAACAAGGTGGGGCTGTCGCTAATGGTGCTGCTGGTGGCGCCAATCGTAAACGCAATAACGGTGAGGTACGTGAAGGTGGTCAAGGGCAACAACAGCGCAGTGTTAACTTTAGACAACAAAATGGTGAAACACGTGAACAACGCAATAATCGTCGAAATGTACGAGAAAATGGTCAAACTGGAACTGCTGAACGTAGCGAACGTCCCCCCTTCCAAAGAGGTGGTGACCGTTCTGATCGACCACCACCACGCAATCGTAATTTTGAAGGTGGCAATCGTAAACGTGAATTTGATCGTCAATCGGGTTCTGATAAAACTGGTAAGTTATAGATAATAGTACAACTTGCATACGAAAACCATGATATAAAACGCCTGGCCCTCGATATAAAGTATTAAAAAATTGTTTGGGGTTTTTTAACACAAATTAAAAATTAGTTTTTTGTGGTGTACGGCCAAGATAAGTTAAAAAAAATATACATATATTCATACAGTTTAAAATGAAATAAAAATGTAACACAAAGAGGTTAATAACATGATGATCCATGATCACTATAGCGACGCAGTATTAAAACACCAACCCAAAAAGCTCCCGTCACCTATTACAAGCATAAAAAACAGCGCAGGAGGCATTTAAAACAAACAAAAATAAAAAAATTTTATTCTTAAATATTCTTCCAAATTCCTTTTTGAGAATAGAGAGTTGGACAAAATTTTGCATTTTAACAGAAAATCTAGAATGTAAACATTGGTTGTGTAAAGTATATTTTTGTCTATTCATAATTAATTTTAACACAAAAAGTGTGATCAACGAATATAAAAAAATAATAAGAACATAAAAAAAGAAACATAGAGAAGTTTATGCACGTAGTGCTACTACATGTGTTTTAAAAATAGTTTTAATTTATTCTCTCTTTGAAGTTCTCCTTGTCCGCCTCTAACCCATCATCATTATGTTCTCGTAAAGAGAATTAATACACAATTTTAAATTTTTAAATAAAGACATCTTGTTTAAAATTAAGACGAAAGTGAAATGCCTTTCATTAGAATATTAAATAGCTTGAGAAAAAAAAACTAAAAGTTGTAGGTATCACCTCTTCATTTTTTTCTCTTTTCCAATCGTTCTTTTCAAACTTTTCAAGAAAACTGAAAGTAATTGCCTGTTTAGTAGTTTCAGAGGTGTAATTTAAAGTTTATTTATCACGTGTTTTTTAAACCTTCAATGCTCTTTAACCATTGCAACCAAATTTTGTTTATTGTTTTTTGGTGTTTGCATTCAACTGCTTAAGCAGTTTTAAATCAATATTTTTAAATTTTCAAATTTTCAAAGTTTGTTTTCTTTCAAATTATTTATAATTTTCTATTTATTCTTTAAATCTATCGTGAGGATTGTAAAAAATTGTGGGCGTTTTGGTGAATTTTTTGGTATTTTTAATATTTCCAGTGCCATTTTAATGCTCTATTATTGTATTGTTTTAAATATGTATGTGGCTAAATACACAAAAGAAAGAAGAAAATAACAGCAATGGCCAACCTGCTACAAAAGAGTAAAAAATTAAAGTAAAGAGTACCTATATAAAATCAAAATTTAAGAAAAAGTGTTCCTATTTCATAAATAAGCCATTTATTTGAAAAGTGGCAAGTCACTTTGCTCTTAAGCTGATGTACATATTTTAAGGAAGGTGTCTCGAGAAGACACACTTGCACTTTTATCTCAGGATGCTTATTTTTCCCCTAATAAAAGTTTCGGTCAACGTAAAACCATAGCACCTTTTAACATTTATTTATTTATTTTTTTCAGGGGCATAAGTCCACTTTAAAATTAAACTGCACACATAAAAAAAATTTTATTGAAAATATTTTGAATTTGATTCTGAGAAAATATATGTTTGTATATTCAAAAAGGTTTTCGTTTTCTTCAAAGAATTTTGTATAAAAATAACCCCACTACAGATATTAAAAAAAAATAAAAAAAAAGGTTCAAATGGGATTAATTTAATAAAAATTAGTTCAAAAATTTATTTGAGAAAAACGAAAATCGTAGAATTTTTTTTAATAAAATGTTGTTTTACATCCTTATTCGCATTTGTCCTAAAACTGGTAAAAATAATTTTTATTAAGAAAACAGAAAATCCAACGTCCACGAGTGAAATATACTTGGAATTTTTTATTTTTTCATGATAGCAAATAAAACAAATTAAACTTAACCCTTTTGTAGATGGAACTTAATATATTAAATTTTTAGTAATTTATCAATTTTAAGTGAGACCTGAGTTCTAAAGTCACCTAACACCGCACTAGCAGAATTTTAAAACACACATGTTTCACCGAACTTTTGTAATAAAAATGTCATTTTTAAATAATGCTTTAAAATACTTTATAATACTTTCAAATGTTGTTTATTTAATGTACAAAGACAAGAAGTAAAGTTTATTAAATGGTAAAATTTTGAAACCATTTAATCATTAGTCAATGATAATGATTTTAAAAATGCTTAACCCAATAAAAACCGATGACATTTTTACGTAAAATTATATAAAGTATTTAATTTTCTCTTATTTTTTTAATTTTCTGTTGCCCTATTTTTTTATTTCTTTTTTTATTGGAGTTACTTAGGCATAGCCGAACTCTTGTTAAATAAATTAATTTTCTAATAATCATATCTTAATATTGTTGTGTCTGTTTACAATAATTAAGGGATACGTTTTTTCGTAAATAACTTTCAAAAGATTCTTAATTCTTACTACAAAATAGTATGTAATTTAAGCAATTAATTTTTCTTGTGGGTACCATAGTACGAACGAGACTAATTTATATAAATTTCGGGGTTGTAGTTATTTTTCGTTTGTATCAATCTACATCCAAATCCCAATATTTTGATTTCCAGATTGATACCAAAATCATTAGTCGTAATAAAACTTATCATGCCTTTTATATACATATTTATTCCGTCTAAATTTATAGTCGTATGCTAAGTTCTTTAAATTTTTAAAGATGATTATATAGCAGAGTTAAAATTATCTAGTAAAGCAGGACAAAAGGTTGAGTGTTTTCTTTTAAAAGTTAAAATAACAATTTAGGTAAATTAATTATATTAATTAATTATATAAAAATATAAATTGTTTTTGTTTAAAGTAAAAGAAACATTTTATTCTGTGTATAATTTTATTGTCGTTTTAAAGCTTATTTTAAGTAAAATTCATAACTTCACTTTAGTATGAGCTTGCGATTTGAAGTCGCCAAGTTTCTTGCAATTTTGAACTACAGAATACCAAGTTTTAAACGATTTGCTATTTTCGGAACATGCCTGATTATGTTGTGAACGAAAATCTTTTAGCGAAAATGGATACAGTATTCTTTTATATTTTTGTCGCTCATTCGAAAACACAAGAATAGTCGCAAATTATTTAATCGACTTAAAAGTCAAAACCAAAGTCTAACTAATTATCGTTTTTTAAAGGCTTTTAAAAAAATATTAAAAACAAAGTAGTATTAAAAATTGAAAAGAAAAAACCACAAGGTTAGCCAAGACTGAGTGTGCTGCTTTAGTATATTTTTATATTGTCGTTAATCTTTATAAATGTTTGTTGTAACGAAAAAATATATGTATTTGTTAATTTTATAAGACAATTCTTGTAAATTGATAAACAACAAAAGGTTATCATTATATCATATGGTTTAATGATTATTCCAAGGCTTTTAAAAGTAAAAAAATGGTTTAGGAAAGAAATTTATTTTACTTATGTTTTAAATATTTTTAAGGTGTTAAGGCTGTAGATAAACGTGAAGGCGCTGGCGCTCACAATTGGGGTTCCGTGAAGGATACTATTGAAGAAGGCAACACCAATAAAAATGATGAGGAAAATGGAAACGCTGCTAATGCTAGTGAAAAAAACGAAGAATCTGGCAATGAACAGGCAACTGAACAGGCGACAACCGCTGAGGAAGAAGTTAAGGAATTGACTTTGGATGAGTGGAAAGCCCAACAGCAACAACGTGCTAAGCCTCAATTCAATATACGTAAAGCTGGCGAAGGTTAACGTTACTATAGACATAATTATAAAAAAAAACAGAATATTAAAGATATTTCATAAAATTTTAGGCGAAGATACTACTAAATGGAAGAAAATGATTGTTTTAAATAATAGTAAAGCTAGCAAGGATAAGAAGGGTACCGAAAGTGAAGAAGAATTAGAATTTGATCCTGCCATGTATCCTCAACGTGTGGGTAGACAACAACGTGTCTTGGATATACAATTCAATTTCAATGATGGTCGTCGTTTGGGTGGATTTGGCGGCCGGGGACGTGGTGGCAATCGTAATGGTCCACGTAACAACAACAACAATGCCGCTACTGGTGGTGAGGGCGGTGGTAATGCATCCAGCAAACCCCGTTTTGAGGGTGGCAATCGTGGTGGCAATAACAATGCTTTGGGAAATCGTGCCGGTGGCAAACGTCAATTTGGTGACAAGCAAAATGCTGCACCAAAAGTTAACGATGAACGTCAATTTCCAACATTGGCTTAAACTGTTTTTTTTTTGTTTTAATATCTGAATTGCAAAAATATTTGTTAAAGAAATAAACAAACAGAAGGTATATGACACCATTTTATCCAATAAGCAGAAAACCAACAAGATGTAATAAAAAAACATTTTTAAAGTTTAATTTTTTTTCAAGCCAAAATAAATAAGTCATTTAAAATTAGATACCAACACTAACCAACATACCATACCACTTCCACAAACATAACAGAAAAAACGAAATATTTTTAGGAAACAGGCAATGAAATTATCATGCTGGACCACATTGGATCCTTAAACTACAAAAATGTCACGACATTATAAGATCAAATTTAGAAAAAGAAGTTATGAATTTTTTCATTGTTTTCCAATTTTTTTCTTTCTTTTTTCTCTCTAAGTCTTGAAAAAGAAAACTAATTTTAAAAAACAAATTTTTGTAACTTTGTATGAAGGATGTTATTATGTTAGTCAAGACTGTTTTTTCTTTTGTTTTATTAATTAACCTTAAGAAACTTCTGAATAATAAAGAAAAAAACAAAAATCATTTTAAACAATTTTGTCTTACAAAAAAATATCAACGACATTTTTTCGATAAGTAAATCGTTAAAATTATTCAACTTTCATAAACATAAATGCATAATATGATTAAATAACTCATATAGTGATTATAACGCATCATTAACTCATCAGCATCGTAACTTTTTAACACATCTTACATTATAAAAAATCATTTTTCATGATTTTAAAGGAATAAAAAAAATGTTTTAATAAAAAATCTAAGAGAAAATAAAAACGCAAATTCAGTCTTTAAATGTAATAAGAAAATTGAAGAAAAATATTGTAGTAACCAGTAAAAAGAAAAAATTATAACAATAATAACAAATTTTAAAATTAATTAAAATAACATTTGATTTAAAAAAAATTCGGGACCAGTTACCAGGTATATACGCATTAAAAAGAGTTTTTTCTCTTAAAAATTAATTGCTCTATTTTTAATGCTGTTATCTGTTAAGTGTTCCCTACAAGAATAACAAATAAAATATTCCCCTACGCTTAAAAAAACAACAACGTAAGTAAAAAATTTAAAAGAAAATACGCAAGGTTTATTTTTATAATTTCCGTAAAATAAAAAACAAATTGAATTCCAAACACAACTTTGGTTGTAATTAGAAAAGATTTTATTCATCATTTAAAACATAAATCACAACACGCCCCCTTTAACTATCTTACTACTCTCCTTAAACTAGCATCTCTATTTAAAGACTTAAACTGAAACTCCCCTTTCCCTCAGAATAAATGGAAAAACAAATATTATACAAAATACTAAACAATACCAATATTTAATATTTAATACATGCATTTTTAAGTGAGTATATGATTTCGTTTTCATAATAGTTTTAAAAATTATTATACTTAAAAACAAAAAAGAGTAAAAAAAAAAAATAAGAAAAAAAAATTGAAAAATTATGACAAAAGTAATAAAAATATTTAAATCGTTTTAATTTCGTTGTAATTAAAAAAAAAAAACTCTCACTACAACAAATGATAACAAATATGTTTTAAAATGAAAAACACCTTATTTAGTAATGATCAATAAAAATAAGTAACCACACTTCATATTTATACCTCTGGCCATCACTAAATCTCATTGAAAGTCAGAAAATGTTTATAAAAAATAGTAATAAATGATTAACTTTTTTTGAAAAAAAAAATATATTTTGACCCAAAGAAACAAAACAAAATGTTTGAAAATCGTTTAAATAAAAATTTGATAAAACAAATATTGCAGTCATTTGTAAATCTTTAGAAAAGTTAAAGTTGGATCCAAACTAAGGGGTTTATTCTGTTTTTTATTTCTAATACTTGTTATTATAGTGGACAAAGTGCAAATTAAAAGATGAGGCCATATACATACGTGAAAACGATGTCTCTTAGGGGACATCATTAAATTTGAACTTAATTTTATTATTTCACATAGTAGCGGCCACAAAAGTATAACTTCTGTAAAAAAGTGTTAAGCAATAACGGTCCCACGGACATAAATCTGTGACAGACGAAGACATTGTAGGAATAGCACGTTTTTACCATTTGGATACAAAGCTCTAATAGGCGATTACTTAAGATATTACATTACAATTCAATATTTGTGAAATCATTTTATTATTTGCTATTGTAGGGGTCATAAAGTTACACCTTCTATGAATGCGGCTCTACAATCTGATTACTAAATGCAATTGATAAAATTGTGCGCAATTTTGTTTTAATTTTAAACCTTTTTTTTTAATTTTGTGCGCAGGGGGTTAACTCTGTATCGAAAAGAAAATTATGCGAATTTCTATGGCTTATACATTGTTTCGAAAGTGTTTTCTTTCGATTTAAAATACAGAGTAACCTTACAGCACATTTATTCTTCTTGTTCTTAACCGACTTAAAAAACTTTATCAATTCGATTGAATGTTGCTTTTTTTATTTGTGCCTACATAACTGTCATTTATAAACGATTTTTAAATTTTCTTTATTTGAAAGGTTATGCCTACAGATTGGTCACGTTTTTAAAACAGTTTATGATTTTGAAAATTAAAGGGTATCCCCATACAACATAGATGTTTTTAAGTGTACAACAAGTATGTATTAAATTTGGATTTGAAAATTAAAGGGTGCTCCAATATTTGATATAACTCGATGTATATGACCAAACTTTTGAACAGTTGAAAATTACAAGGAACCTGTATTGCTATGTCCGCTATAACAACAGGTATACAATTTGTATTTAGAAATTAAAGGGTATTCCCTAATTTATATATTTTGACCTATATGGCCAAAAGCGTGACATAATAATAATGGATGAGTATTTTGATGGTATATAGTCCACTGAAGAAATCAGACACCACACGAATTAAAATGTGCAACAGTTTTTAATGCTCTGAACACATTCGCCACAGCAGGCTACACGAACACACGGCAGCAAATGCTGCCAGCTACATTTGCCGCCAATTAGACTTGTGTAGTTCATAAACGAACTAGTTTATTTAAACGATTCCATCGATTGAACTAAGTTAACTAGTTCATACTTTTAAGTACACCTAGTTCATTTTTGAACTATAATTTGTAATTAAACTACCAGACAAGATAAACTAGAATACATAACTGTGTTTCCTTGTTGACTATTTACGACTTGAAATTAGTGCTACTTTTTATTTAACATTCATTACGGCAATGCTATAGTAATGTTGCCATTATATTTTGAAAAGAACTTTTGAACTAAAGAAAGCGTTTGAACTAAAAATTGAAAGTGGGAACAATCAACAGAACATTGGAACCATGGCGCAATAATACCAGGTGAATGCAATACCTTTTACGTGTATTTTGTTTTTGTAAAAACTAATTCGAGCTGTCAAAAACGTCTGGCAATATGTGTGTATGTATTCTAATATACTTTTAGCGGCTTTCTTATTTTTCACAAATACATACACACATTACTAGACGTTTTTGACAGCTCGAATTAGTTTTTACAAGAACAAAATACATGAAAAGCTAAAACATATGATAAACACATGATAGGATGCAGTCACCTGTTCGATGCGCCTTGATTTGAACTAAGAGAGATTTTGAACTAAGGAGAGCCTTTGAACTAAGTTTTGAACTAGTTTATTTTCAAACTTTGAACTAAAAAGAGCGATCACTAAATTGAACTATATGGCACAAGTCTACCGCCATGTAGCCAGCTACAAAATTATTTTGAATGCAGCAGCTACATAATAAAAATATGATTATAGTGTATTGCAGTGATGTCACTTTAATATTTTTTTAGCGTTTTTTAAAAGAATCAGTTCTGGTATTTGATTAAAAAAATATTTAGATTATTGTGTAAGAGGCTATTAGAAGACTAAAACAATATTTTTTAAGAGTGCGTCGATTTTTCGTTTCGCTTGTCTTTAAAATTAATAATATATTGAACTATTTCCCTTAAATGCAAACGAAGTTACTAGTCTACAGCAATAAAAAAATGCTCGAAACAACAAAATGTTGAAAGCTATACAATATCATGATATCTACCAAAAACACAATTGTGTTAAAAACTAACAGGTTTCCCATACAAGAAACCATCTACTAATAAAGATAGACAAATTGAAATTATCGTAATAAAAAAGTAAATATATATCGAACTGAATGTTTTCCACACAAAAAGAAATTGTAATTTGATATACACTCGAAAACATTCCTTTAAAATATTTCGAGCTATTCTTCGTATATTTTCGCCACCACGATTGAAGTACTTTTTATAAAAAAAATACTTGAAAATACATATGCATACACCTAAACTTAAAAACTAATAAAAATCTTTAAATATATAAATAAAACTTTTTTTAAATAACGCATGATTATTTTAAGTTCTTATTGTTTTTTCTTTTTTCCGAATAAGAGGTTTTAAGCACTTATTAGTTTACATGACTTATAGTACTGACATCACTCAACTGTCTATTGTCGTCAACAAAAATAGAAATTAGTTTAATTGGACTGCACGGCAAAATCAGTTTAGACAACAACCTTTCGCCATATTGCCTTGCTGTCTTCAAAATAGTCATTTTCGTATGCACACATGTTTCGCTAATAATACATACATACTTACTTAAACTGTAGATTTTACTGTTAAAACCTTAAGATTTCAATAATAAACGTGCCCATTGGAAGTAGTGTGTATAATAATTTGTTTGCTCTTATTTTAAACGTAAGTTTCTAAGCACAGTTTTTACAAGATTTTAAAGTTATGAGCGCGTTAATTACAACTAAACTTTAAATTACCACAAAAGTTAAAGGTAAAACAGAAACAGTTATAAAGGTCAAAAGTTAAATTTTTATAAATTTCAGAATAAATATTTAAAAGCTACATAAGTTATTTTTTCATTATTTCTAATCAAAACTTTATGCTTAATCTTTATCCCGTCAAAACAGAGAGTTAATAATGAACGAAAGTAAAAAACTTTAAAAGGTTGATCAAATCATTTTTGATGAAAGAAATAGGTATATTGGGATTAAAAAAAGATTTTAAATAAAAAATAACGGCGTCAGCATTTTTCCTTTTAGTAATACAACACTTATAACAGGCATGGTAAATTGATTTTTTTTTTCAATATAGTACATTTTTTGAATATAGAATTACTTAAGTTCAAAATTACAATACATTTTAATATATGCAAGGACCTAAAGATTCGAAAAAGTATGAAAAGTATGACGTATGAAGAGTAGCGATTGTTATCGATTGCCAACACATTAGTTCTTGATAATTATTTACAAACTCAATTAACCATTAGAAACAAAAATAATACTGAGTAATTCAAACTAGCTGAACTCATAAAATTGTTTTAAAAGTTTAAGACGACTTCTACATTAAAGGCGGTCATACAATACACATACTATGGGTATTTCGTGCTTACATTCAGCAATTAAATGTGAGTGACAAAGCGATAGCTGCAATTTATATAACCTTTTAAAACCCAATGAACAAATATGTATGTAAATTCATTAAAATGTTTGCAACAATTTTTAACATTGTATAAATACGGATTTTTAATCAGAGAAGCAAATGCAAATTTTAATATCTTCAAAAATTACACTGGTCATGAGCAAGTCACTTGTGAATGTATTAAGACTACTTTTTAAGATATTCTTCTACTGAGGTATCCATACCTGACTCAAACAAATTTCACAGGTACCTATATGGATTAGAGAGAATTTTTTCATATTATTTGAGCAGTAAAATACGGTTACCAGATTTGACGATAAAGTAATTTTGACGATTTACGGCCAGATTGAGATCAAAAATTTTCCTAAAGGTCAAATCGTTTCTTACACCCCGTCTAGATTAGAAATAAATATTTTAGAGGTATGGCAATTACGTCGGCAGAATAATGTGACAAAATTGGTTACTGCTTGAGTATGGGAATCAAGCGCGAAGGTTGTAAACAAAAAGCATCTTCTTTTAGAATTCTAATTACAATATTAAAAAAAAATGAAGTATGTATTATCTACATCAGATATAAAATAAATATACAAAAAGATGCAAACAAAAAATAATCTTATTCTTTTAAGCACACAGATCGTTAAACCGACTCCGATAGTGAATCCTAGCCTAGAATCATTTGACAATTTGCTTAAATATGTACATATGTTAGTGGTAGATTTTGTTTACTTTAACATTCATATGTCGCAGGAAAAATAACAATATATTTTGTTTGAAAACCATTAACACTTGTTTTAATACCCAACTTCATCCATATTGTTTAGCACCCAGGGTACCCATGTACTATAATTTATTAATAAGCAATATATTTATGAAATAAAATTAATTTATTAACCTTCTTAAAAGCGTATTAAATGGTATTTATGTTAAAATATGATTTTTTTTAACGCTGAATTGCTTAACGACCAATTTTTTTTTATAAGGGTCAGCATTTTTTAGTATTGAAATCATCACCCTCCCTTTAAATAATGCATGTTTTTTAATCAGTCAAAAAAAGAATTCAGAACTACAAGTACTAGGCCAGTTTAAAAAAAATATTGTTTATTTTTTATTTTTTCTTTCAATGTTTCGCAACACCGTTGGGTGGCATCTTCAGGAAACAGGAAACAAAATTATTAAAAATTTAATTTTTTCCAACCTCTCATCCATCTATTTGTTTTAAAAATGTTATAAATTATATTTTTTAAACTTATACGTGCTCACTTTTTGCTTGTTGAATTAATAAATAAAATTAATTATAAAGTTCAAAAAACGTTAACATTTAATTTAAAAAAGTAAGCACGTAAAGTGAAATAATTATGAATTACCTATAACATTTTTAAAAGAAATCGACGGATGAGAGGGATGTAGCGAAATATTGAAATAAAAAATAATAAACAATATTTTTATTTTAAAGCTGACCTAGTGCTTGTTGAATTAGAAAATAAAATTAATTATAAAGGTCAAAAAACATTAACATTTAGTTTTTATCTGTACGTATTTAGAAACATTACAACTTTTTGCATAATATCCCAGAAAATCTTGCATTTTTTTTGTATAGTCACAATATGGCAACACAAAACTAAGGCACACTGGTTGACATTTGGAATAACGGTAAAATTGAAAAGGCAAGACAATTATTAACTATTGTTATAAAAATACGAAGTGTAAATTAATTTTTTTTAGTTATGTATTTCTTTAACACATATATTTACAATAATGCCCTGCAAGCAGCTAACCCTCGAGGAAAGAAAAATTATAATTGATTTATTTAAAAGCAACAAAAATCAAACGAAGAAATAGTATCCCGTGTTGTGTTCCAATAAAAAAAACGCTCATAAACAAGTCCATTATACAAAAGCGTCTATACATAGCAAAGAAGTTTATAAGTAAGTCCCAGGGGTTTTGGATTAAAGTAATTTTTACGGACGAATCAAAGTGTACTACTATAGGTATGTGGTGTTTAAAAGTGTGGCGCAGAGAAGGCGAAGCTTTTAACCCTAAAAATAAGTTAAAGACGGTTAAACATGGTGGTGGAAGTGGTATAGTATGGGTGTGTATGTCATCTTCAGGTGTTGGAAACCTTGTATTTGTGGAAAATACAATATTTAAATATTTTAGAAAATAATGCTCAAGACTGCGTAAAAAAATAGTATTGCTGACAGCTACTACTTTGGGAAGTTTAAAAAAAGTTTACGAAAAAACGAAACTCCAAGTAAACAACAACTGAAGGAGGTACTTTTAAAAGAATGGAATAACATTAATGCCGAAACTACAAAAACATTGGTAAATTCAATAAAAAATAAAAAAGAAGTTGAGAAGCTCTACGACAAAATAATAAAAAGTAAAATTTTTGTTAATTTTTATGTTTTGAAAGTAAATTTTAATATGCTATAGGTAGATGTGTCCTTAGATTCGCTGTGTCAATTTTAAGAGTAATACATGTTGCTTTATTTTGTTCTTATTTAGTAAAACTAAGTTTCTAATTTTTTTCTTTGATTGAGTTAAAATTATTTAATTTTTCAAAGTGTTTTTAGTTATTTTTATTTTTAAAACAAAATGAAGTAAAAAAAAAAAACTACTGTGTCCTTAGTCTTGCTGGCTACTGCATATACATATATTTTTTGGCGATTTAGATTTATTCATAGGATTATTTACATAGATTTGGCAACTACCACAGATGATTAAACGTGGTTTTCTCAATAAATATATTTATTTAAACCCACTCTCACCAAAGCTTTTACTGTTGCATTGAATTTTACTTCTAAATTTATAAATTAATAAGAAACATGCATTTATGCACATATTTAATATATAATTTACTTCAAATTGTTTTCACATACATATTCTCAACTCACCAAACAAATAATAGAAACACCTCAAGTATTTTATGTTTTTATTAAATCAATCGACTTTCAATAATGTTACAAAAAAGTAAAGCACTTTTAACAGGAAAACTTATATTTTCGGTTTTTTTTATAATTTACCAACCAGAAGATAAAATAAATTGAATAGCGGCGCAAAAAATCAAACAAATGACTGAATATTACAGGGATGTTCAGTTTTTCAAAAACAACAATGCCACATTGTAAAAAAAAGAAAATTTAAAAGTTTGGAATTATGTATAATAAACATCAAATTAAATAAATAAAACAAGCATTAAAATATTATTTAAAAAAATGTTAAGGTATGTATTTTGATAGTTTACATTTTACGTCAACAAAAATTGGTTGTTAAGCGAAAAAATAACGGCACTTTTTTGCAAATGAAGTTTTCTGAGAAACCTGTGTAAGTTTCTGTTAGATACACATAAATATGTATATAAGATTTTTAAAATTTATTAACGATAACTAGATTAATTTTTTTACTTACCAAGTAAATAATATTCAAGCAAAGCCTTAAATATCTACTATGAAATATTGCAGATTTTTAAACTATATTTAACACCAACTTACAATTCAATAAACTAGCAAAACTCAATAAACTGTTCTGTTTGTCAGATTACTCCAATAATGAATGAATTCGCCTTAAATTTGTCTTTGAAACAGAGTTGTATTGGATTACTGAGTGTAGTTAACTCAACGATTATATAAATTTAAATTTTTACTAAAAATTGTGCAATTATGTAGCTTTTCATAAACCAACATAATTTTACATTGGAAAAGAAAATTAAGACTAACCTTTACAGGAATTCATTAAATTAACACTAATACCTGTATAAAACAAAAAAATATATTTTTATACATCAATTTTTTTTATAAATTAAAGAAAAATCAATCAAAATAGTAGACCTTCTTTTTACAATACAATTTAAAACTTTTTAAACAAAAAATTAAAAACAGAAAGTCGAACTATTTAAGAAGCTACAATGTATAAAATAAATTAATAATATAATATTGCTTAAAGTAGGTCTCTTTAATAAAATTTTAAATAACTAAAATATTGATACCATAGTAATTTAAGTGCTTCAAAAGTATTTCGCTATTGCAAAATCCTGTTGTCAAGCAACTTAATTACCAGGTGGCAGCGTAGGCGAAGGCATTTACCATGGCAAAATCAAATACCAGGTGGTGGCAGTGGCGAATTTATTAATTTTCGTCATTGCAGGAAATGTTAAACTCCATATATAAAAATCAGCATTAAGTTTTTTATATGAAGCTTGACCTTTTCTGCAACTGGGAAATTGATTAAATACGCCACTGCCACCACTTGGTCTATGATTTTGCCATGGCACTTACATTGTATTTACGTGTAGAAAAAAAAAATAGATACGCCAATCGATCAGACATAGTTTCGAAAATATTGCTATTAACAAGATCAGTCCATGTCCTTCAAAGCAGCGGGAAAAACACCACACCTGATTCTAATTTTTCTAAATCATTTTGAACAAATCTAGTTTAGTAAAGTAGCGATAGAGAATTAAAAAATAAGAAAAAACATCAAATGAAAAAATTGGCGCTCGCCAATATTTTACGAGTTATACCATATTTTTTTTTAAGATATCAATATGGCTATCATTTAAAAGCTTTTGTAGAGATCTGTTAGAAAACGCTAAAAAAATTTAAAAATCTTAATTCGTTAACAGCCTATGACGTCCATGTTGAAACGTATATAAGACTCGGCATAGCCGAATATAACACTCTTGCTTGTTTGTTTTAACTCTCTGATGATATTTTGTACATTTCGCTTTTATTTTGATATTCTTTGTTGTAAGTGCAAATAATATTTTTTTAAATTTTTAATAAAATTAACTGCGCGTACATTTTACATGGCATACATTTATCTGCTAACAACTGTTTTTTTTTTTAATTCTGTTATTTTTTTAACTTTATGGGATGAGTTCATAATGTATTTAGCAGATCAAACTTATTCTTCTTATTTAAATAATATTAATTAAAATATATAGTAAAATTTTTTACTTTATGACTTTCTCTTAACACATAATATATAAAAAAAATATAGTATCCCCTACGCAGAGTCTACAACTGCGATTAACTCTGATCTAAGATAAAAAAAAAAATGTCGGCAGAGCATTACTCCATCTTAATCTCAATATCTTACAAGAGGAACACGTATTTCTCTTAATTTTATAAGAATTTGTAAATCACTTATAGCCACATAAAAACACCTGCTTGCAATTAATTCAAATATTCTTATATATACATGTGCATCAGTTATTTATTTGTTGTTTGTAAACGAAATTAATAAAAGTTTGTTTAAAAGATAATTATTTTTAATAGTTTGTGCATCAGATTTGTAATGGCGGCATTTTTTTAAAAATACAAAGTTTTTTTTTTTTTATATTTGACAGTTCATCTCATAAGATTGTTTCTATGAGATATCTCATAACAACGGTCTTTTAAGAATGTTTATAAGTTTGCAATAACACTAATTTTAAGTCTATACATAACAGAATTCTTTCAGCGACAGAATTTGACGTTCTCATCTCAGATGTTTTCTCTAATGTAGACTCCAAGGCGCATCAAACAGGTGACTGCATCAGATCATGTGTTCATCATATGTTTTAGCTTTTACGTGTATTTTGTTTTTGTAAGAACTTATTCGATCTGTCAAAAACGTCTGGCAATATGTGTGTATGGATTTGTGAAAAATAAGAAAGCCACTAAAAATATATTGGAATTCATACACTCATATTGCCAGACGTTTTTAACAGCTCGAATAAGTTTTTACCAAAACTAAATACACGTAAAAGGTAATGCATTCACCTGTAGTGCGATTCACTAACTTTAAACAATACGACAATTGTCATATTAGTCGTCATTTTCTGTAGTTTGCAGAAACGATTATGTGATTCACTAACTTCATTTTAAGGATTTTAGAAATTTTTAATTTTCTTATAAGACAAATTGAAATTGAGTGGCATCTCCGTCAGAAAATATACTAAAAACACGAAAGAGAAGAATAAAAACATGTGAATTCAAACAAGGCACATGCATGTGCTTATTTCTTCAATGTCAATTTCCACACATTAATACTTGTTATCTAATATGCATGTATGGGGTTTGACATTAAGAAAAGCATAATAATTGTTTTAGTTGAAGAGTTGCGGCTACCTCTTCTTGAATAGAGTCAAAACGTATACTTATCTGTAATTTTTTTAACAAGAAATTTTTTTTTAGAATACATTTTTAATGCTCCTAGTTAAACTTAGTAAACGATAATGTTTAATTATTTAAATTGAAAGCAAACTGTATTTATTTTATTAACATATTTATTATGTATTCGATTATGTATATGTTTTCTACGTTTATGCTTATATGTAAATGTACGTACACATGTTGTAGGTCGGGCGTTTCGTCGACAAACTTAACAATACAAAAATTATAGTCGCTTTTTTAACATTGAGCAATTTGCAAACTATAACAAATGGTTCTAAGCAACAACGAAAGTCGTTGAAAGTAGTACTGAATAGCAAAATCGACAATTTTGTTGTTAAGTCAATTAAACCAAGCAATTGTCGTTAAAAAAGAGTAGTGAACGGTACTACTGGTATTATTGCCACATCAAGGGTTATCTCATGGCGCAATAACTCCAGGTGAATGCATTACCTTTTACGTGTATTTTGTTTTTGTAAAAACTAATTCGAGCAGTCAAAAACGTCTAGCAATATGTGTGTATGTTTTCTAATATATTTTTAGTGGCTTCTTATTTTTCACAAATACATACACACATTACTAGACGTTTTTGACAGCTCGAATTAATTTTTACAAAAACAAAATACACGCAAAAGCTAAAACATATGATAAACACATGGTCTGATGCAGTCACCTGTTTGATGCGCCTTGGGTTATCTATGATTATTGCGCCATGGTAGACTCTTTGTTGAAAAACCTATTTAAAAATATTTGGGGATGTGGCAACATTACATCAACATATATAATAATAAAAGTATACCATTAATTTGCCTTTGTTAACCTACTACCCGCTAGATGGCACTAACAAGCATTCCTTAACAAAAGCGGAAAACGAAACGTTTTCTTGCGCATAGCTTTTACGCTAAAATGCCATATCTAAACAAAAGCGGCAACGTTATGTCAAAACGATAAAAACAAAGTTATTAAAAAAATAAAAGCAATGTAGAAATTGATAGGCAGACAGACGAAGTTTATCGGCGTGTGGCTGAAGAGGTAGAGTGTGTAGTACGCTACTATCTTTACTATACAATTATTGCTTTTCTATTTCACTCTTCGTAACTTTCATGTTGTTTCTTCATATAATTTTTCTAATTTCAATATTATGTTTGCCCATCAATTTCTACATTGTAAAAGGGGACTAATATTAACATGAACAACATTTCTTTTTTGTGTTGTGTAAATTAAAATTTTATATAAAAAATTATTATTATTTGAATTTATATTTATTTAAAATTTTTATAAAACTCCTTGTCAAAATTGGATTTTCCAATATCAGAGTTGCCGTTGCGTTGCCGCCGCGTTATTTCGGTATGCTACATACAAAATGTACGAGCATGAGAACTTTTGACAGCATAAAACCGCTTTCCGCTTTTGTTTAGTTATGGCTGTAAGAATTTTCATTACGTAGACCAAGTTTTACAGTTGACAATGCTGTCATTACAATTATAATACACACACCTTTTTACTTAACATGTATCCTCTTTCAATAACCTGAATTACTGTCTTGATTATGTCTGTACTATAATTGTTTTTAATGAATTATACTATCGTTTTAATTACAAAAATGTTCTTTGCATGTAACCAGTAGATATGAAATAAAAGCAGAAGAAATTCTAAAGCTGTTTGCACTTTTCCGAGAATGTGAGGTTTCCTGCTCATAATGAATTGTCTAGACGCCTACACTACAGAAGCAATTGTCGGCATTTTTGACACTAATTTGTATTATTTTATTCTCTTGACGGCTTTTAAAATGTAAACGTGGTGTTATACTTGCATTGTCAATACTACTTGCGAGTCATTTCTAGTTTTTTTTTTAATTCAGTTTAGAAAAATGTGTTGTTAAATACATATTTATTGTAGAGTTTTATAATTAGAGTTAAAGTTTTACATCCACAAAAAAAAATGTACTGACAAATTTTAAGTACCTGAAGCCTGATACTCTGTTCGAATTTGTGAATTGATGAGCAACATTGAAAATTTGACATTTAAAATGAAGTGTCTATCTCGAGATTTGGAAGAATTTAACGTTTTATTGTTAAGAAATTTAAGCAAAAGACATATGACCAGATGTTGTTTGAAAAATTCTGCATGAAATAATGCCTATTGCTTTATTTCATAGCTTTGATAAAATATTAATAGAAACATTTCATATGTTTTCCATAGTAAAACAGAGTACTACTTATGCAACATTTTTTCATGACTTTTTAAAACAAATTTTTTATGTATGTAGTTTGACAGCATTTCGCCTGAAAAGCTGAACAGAGTACCAGGCTAAATACAGTACAATTAGGTGCTTTCACATTTGTATTTCTATTT
The DNA here is from genome assembly GCA_937654795.1 of Cistogaster globosa. NCBI lineage: Eukaryota > Metazoa > Arthropoda > Insecta > Diptera > Tachinidae > Cistogaster > Cistogaster globosa. Next base: position 27,294,075 of record OW569404.1, read on the forward strand.
TCTGTACGAAATGCATTATTTAAAAAAAAATGTATTCTATATTTAAAGGTTCAAACACTACGTCTTGACGAGCCTTCAATTTGTTTGCACATGTAGAGAAAACGTGGCGATGTTCATGTATTGTTTGTTCACAGTTCTTAGTATATTTTTATTTATTTATTTATTATTATTTTTTGTTAAATAATATAAAATTACATATGAATAGAAAAATTTACAGTCATTTTGGTTTAAATATTGCTCCAATTTAATCTTTTTTAAAATAAAAGTGACGTTTGATGGCAGACATCGTTGTTCGAACAATTGTTCTGACAACTCTGTTTAAACAAGAACATGACATCGACAACGATGGTCTTCACAAGACATTTTAATGTGCGCACATGAAATTGTTCAATGGTTGAACAAATCAATGTCTCGTCAAGACGGCGTGTAAGGGACCTCCTCACAAAATTTTACTCAAATACATTTAGAAGACAGAAAAAATTTCTAAAACTAGTAATTTGTATTCTACAACAATAACAAAATTTTCAAAAAATACTTCATGCCAAGGCGGATTGAACAGGTAACTGCAATAGCTCTCCAGTCAACATTTGTTTGCTGTTTTCCTTTGAGAGTTGTCAAAATTGTTGCTTATTTTTCTTATTGTATGTGACTTCACTAATATACAAGGCGATCGCCTTGTTTTGAACATTTGCAAATTCCACAAATATATATACGTATATTGCCAGACGTATTTGACAGCTCAACAAGATTTAACAAAAACAAAATACACTTAAAAGCTAATGCAGTCATCTGTTGTCAATTCGCCTTGACTTCATATATAAAATGATCCCGTAACGTAAGTCCACATTAAAACAGGCAAATTTTACTTTGACAAAGTTTTGTTAATTTTCCTTTAAACTTTGTTTCGTGTTCAGACACACAAAGTTTTTCATTTTACAAATTTAGTTTCCTTCTGTGTGATCGTTCTTAATTTTTGGACATTTTGCATTTGGTGCTTAAACAAATACAAGGCGCATCAAACAGGTGACTGCATCAGATCATGTGTTCATCATATGTTTTAGCTTTTGCGTGTATTTTGTTTTTGTAAAAACTAATTCGAGCTGTCAAAAACGTCTGGCATTATTGCGCCATGAACAAATATGTACATATATATAACTGTGTACAAGCAACAAACGAAAAACAAAGCAACTTTGCGAGTACATCAAAGTGTGTACTGCTTATCATTCTTTCTCCCTTTCTTCCACATAAAATCAAAACTTTGCAAAGTAAACTTTTCTTCTGTAAATGCACTCTAACTAGACTTGTGCCATATAGTTCAATTTAGTGATCGCTCTCTTTAGTTCAAAGTTTGAATACGAACTAGCTCAAAATTTAGTTCAAAGGCTCTTTTTAGTTCAAAATCTCTCTTAGTTCAACTTTCAACTTCTAGTTCAAACGCTTTCTTTAGTTCAAAGCTCTTTTAGTTCAAATGTTTTTTTTAAACTATGATGGCAACAATACTGTAGCATTGCCATAACGAATGTTAAATTAAATGCGTGGCAGCACTAATTTCATGTCGGAAATAGTCAACAAGAAAAAAAGACATGGATTCTAGTTTATCTTGTCTGGTAGCTCAAATACAAAGTATAGTTCAAAAATGAACTAGGCTTACTTTTCGTTCTTATAACGAAAATGCAATTCAATAATGAACTTTTCAAAATAACGCAAATTTGAATATAAATAACGTCAAAGTAAAATCTTAAATAAAAAAATAAAATAGTATATTTCTAAAGTTAAAGTTTGCAAGAATTTATTAAAGTATATAAAGTTTTAAAAGAATTTATTAAAGTATATAAAAGATTGCCGGAGTTATGGCAAACAAAAAGTGATGTTTATAATTAAAGAAATTTAAAACAAAAGTCTATTAAAAGGCTTTTAGAAAAATTGAAAAAAGAAGAACTGAATGCAACAATTGAAGTTGTAAAATAAAATAAAATAAACATATTGCAACTAACGCAATCGCCATCACAAATACGTACTTTACTATTCAGAATCTTCTTGCGCACTGGTGTTTGACAAACTTGGCATGATAGTGTAATAGCAAAACAATTAAGGAGCCTATCGATGCCTGGGGTCTATTGATTATCCTTGCTTCATTGGCTGCCTCTGTCTCTGATACATTGGCTACTAGAATAAACTTTGAGAGAAATATAAAATTTCCCCCTCACAAGGACTTGTTACCTTCGTAGGACCTTTGGAATTTTGTTGTTAATTTTCAACTCTTTCGAAACTTTTCCTAACAAACTGGTACCAATTAATTTTCTGTAGCTCTATTGGGGCCTTAAAAAAACTGATTTCAAATCGAGAGACGTCGTTCTTTTTGCATAGAAATCCAAAATTTATTACGTAATGGAATTAGAAATGAATGCTGTAAAAATTACGCACTATGTACATATGATTAAAACCTTTCCACAGTGTATTTAAGGAGCATGTGTGTAGTTAGGAAAAGCTTGACGTTCTAAGACTTTGAATAGAAAATAAAATTACATTTGGGTTGTTAAAATATTCAAAACAAGAAAAATGTTTAAATACCTAAAAAATTAGTCATTTCGGCAAATCAGAAAATACTAAATAATTAATTGGTTAACCGATTTAAGTTAAATCGATTAAATACACTAGTATTTATCAAATATGCGTCCTACAAATTGTTTTAATTTGTGAAATTCGACATTAAATAAAACAAGCAGTTATTTGTTTAAGTTATAATTATCATTATTTTATTTTGTATTATTATGTCTTAGTTATTGTTTTTGTTTCAAAATAAATCTGTTAAAATTGTTTTTACCAAAAAAATGTTATTTTTTTAAGTGTATTTTTAGAAGTAGTACAGATTTTTTATTATTCATTTGTTTGGCAATTTTTATTAAAAGTATATAAATTTTTTCAAGAAATCAGTTCCATAGTTTATAATTTGTGAAAGAGAATATATTTTAATTTAATTATAATAGTAAAGTTATGTATGACTAACGAATATTTGAGGTATGATTTAATGAGGTTTTTTATACTTAAATAATGAGACCATAATTTTTTATTTGTTAAAATATTTTAATATAAAGTTTAGTATAAAAGTTGTATAAAACTATTTGCTTTTTAAGTAGGGAAATATAAAATATATTGTTTATTATTGTTTATTTAAAAAGTGAAACTGAATACAAATTAAAACGTCAAGGACAGACTAATTTAATTTATATTAATTTTAACGTTAACTTCCTTGTAACATATGAAGATCTTTTCAGTTTTATCTTTGTTATATGTTAAGTATAAAATTTGTATTTAGATTTTTTTTTTAAATTTAGTTTTTTCTCTTTTAATAAAATTTGTCTAATAAATTATTTTTTTTGTCTTAAATATTTTCATAGAGTTTGATTATATGCAAAATATTATTTTATAAATTTTAATGAAAAATCATAAGGCTTCCTCAAAATTAAGTTTAATTATTAGAATTTTTTTTTTGTTGTTTTGTATTTTTTGTTAATATTATATTTTAAGTCATACAGTTTATAAGACAAATTACCGAACAGTGCCATTCCCCAAATGCAAAGTAATAAGTAAAGGTATATGTACGCTATGAAATATTTTTTTTCTTAAAAAAAGTACCGATTTTGTTCACTTTTTTTAAACTCGCATTCTTTTTCCTCTTGAAAACGTACGGAAGATGACAAGAGAGCGTAATGTAATATTTAATAAATTTTGAAAGTTTATTATAGCGTCTCAGAGGCTTTTGTAAGTTGAGACGTTTACCATAGAAAAACAAATTAGTTAAATAAGCTCCGCAGCATCGAGTTTTTTGTAAAAAAAAAATTATTCGCATCACGCGCTGATGTTTTAAGACCATATAAGTAGGCGTTGCATGAAAATGTTGAAAAGGGACTTTAAGCCATCCTGATTTGGTCTTATACAAAGTCTTTCAAGAATCGTTAAAAAGTAACATTTAAAAAATAATCATATAAAAACAAAGTGGAAATAAAGTTAAATTGCAAAGCGAATTTATTTTACTAGACGACAGCATGGCAAAGTTAATTATTTTTTGCTTTCTTTTGTTTTGTGTATGTCTGCTGTCAAAAGTGTATATTTTTGTCTTAGAAAAGTTCATATTTTTTAAATATTCAAAGAAAATTTTAAAATGAAATTGCAATAAGTTTTAAGTCTAAAATAAACTTACAAAATACTAAAAAGGGTAAGAAACACTTGTAAAGGGCGGTTTTAATGGTCACAGAAGTCTTACAAAATGTCAAATTTTTATCCAGAATATTACCAAATATGTATTGAATCTGCACAAATTGAGAGCAATTACGGATGAAAATTTTACGACTGGCTCTCTATGTTTTTTGAAAATTTTCAAAAGACAATTACGAATCATTAGATCAGGGATGCATTTTTCTGTAAACCGCCCAAAAACCTGTGTATACCAATTGTGTAAACGTGAAAAAATCTCTCGTAAGATTCTTACTCTCATTTTTAAAATACGGATGGAATTTCACATTATTTTCTCTTGGATTGTAAGTAAAGTCGCACCGTCTAAACCGCCCTTAAAGTGCAGTTGTTATGTGTTTTGACGTTTCCCGTACAAATAACCAAAATTTAAGTAGCGCAGCGACGGCACCTGATAAATTAATTCGTCTTCAACACTATGATTTTTCATTTGATCATAACTCAGCCAACCATTAAATGAGACTTTCAAAAGAACCGACCCAGGGAGAAAAATCTAAGAATGTCTTAAAATGGCTCACGCCGTATGTGTATAAGAGCTCTTTTAAGGATAAGAAGCTATCAAAAAATATTTTATCCAATAAATTCGGAGCTCTTTAAGCTGAACCAGTTTAGTAGAAAACATCACTCATTTTTTAAGTTTTTAATCGCAAATTATCGTTTTTTGAACTCTATGAACGTAAAATCTCGTGAAAATGAGTTTGTAAAGTTTCCTTTCTGATTTATATAATTTGCTTTTAATTTTCATTCTTCTTATAGCGCGATAGTGTGTTAAGTTGGATTTTTTGACAATCACAACAGTTCTCATTATATATCTTTCTCACTCAACACATTTTATTTAATAAATATAGACATTTTCATGACAACGTATGCGACATTTGTATGCTTTTAGAATGAAATAACTTTTGCAGATATACATACCCATAAAATTACAAGGTCATTGCGTTATATTCAGAGGGTACTAAAAAAAATTGAGCTCAATTTATGTATTGTGGTTCAAAATATCGAGCAAATTTGATTTATTTGATATTAAAATAACATTTAAGGCAAACGAAATATATTAAACTAAATCTTTTATGTTTTCCCAGGAATTCAGCTCGTTGTTGCTGTTACAAGCACTTGAAATGTTGAAAATACCTGAATTTAGTCGTTAGATAAACTATTTAAACTGTTCCCTTTGCTTTTTAATATTGTAGAAAGCTTTGAAATTTGGGTATGCTTTTCCTCTCTTTTCCTCATTTTGAAAAGAGTTTCAAGGGTTTTTATTTTTTAGGATGTGGTTGTGATATTCATGTAATTACCCATATACAATTTTTGATAGACATAATGACTAAATCTCAAAGCAAAGTACATTTATTTTACTATGTAGTATCGTCCGACCATTTGGTATGTAGTTAATTGTACGTTTTTTTACGAATTTCAAAAAAACAAACAACAAGCATTTGCAAAACAAGGTACATTTATTTCACTAGGTATTGTCGTCCGCCCAGCTGGCTTGTAGTTGGACATGCCAAAAGTTGTTTATATTTTCGTACCTTTGTTTACGAATTTCAAAAAACACTAACAACAAGCATATGCTGAACAAAGAGAGCGTTTGTTTTTAGAGCAGTTATCTTTTATTTTGTCTTTCTATTTTTGACATTTCCACTCACAAAGCAACAATAAAATGCCATGTTGTTTTTACAAATGTTGTATTTGTTGTAGAGCCGCCTAGCAAAATAAATGTACCTTGAAGCTTTTGTTTTTAGATCAATTATCTCTTATTTTATATTTCTTTCTGCTTTTGACATTTTCACTGCACAAAGCAGCATTAAAACGCCGTGTTTGTATTTGTTGTAGAGCCGCTACTGCCTTGTCTCATAGTGTATAATGACCTTTAATAAAAAAGTCAGTGTTTACACAAGTTTAAGGTTGGAAGTTGGAAAAGCCAAGACAAAATTAAAAGAATACAGAGGTAAACTTGGCTAAAAATTAACAAATTATAAAAAATTAACTTAAAAAAAACAAAAAATTTTTTTGCTTAAAAAGTATTTGCATATAAATGTTATATTTTCTCATTTTTCATTTACAAGTTGGCTGGTTTGCATAAGTATTGTTAATTTTTAAACTAGTGGTTGACTAACTATAAAGTTAAAATTTTTTTTTAGTAATTTAAGTGTGGTAAAATAACATTATAAGTTATAAAAATTATAAGTGATGATTTTTTAATAAAAATAATTGCTTTTTAATAATGCACTTAAACCTTAAAAATGTTTAAACAACTTAGAAAAAAAAAAATTATGCATAAAAAAAAAACAAAAATTAAACAAAATTATTTAGTTTTTTATTGATTCTACTTTAACAAAGTTAAACGAAGAAAATAATACTTTTGGCATAGTAAAATTAATATTTTAATATGTTTAAAATATTTTCAAAAATAATTATTTTACAAAAAGTTTCAAATATATTCTTTAAAAAAATACCAGGAAAATTTTTAGTATTTTAGTAATTTTTTATTCTTACGGAGCTTCTTACATTTACATTCAATAGAAAAAAATTATTTTATTTTTTATTAAACTTAAAAGTTTAATCTGTATTGAAAAAAATTTTATCAGGTTTTGTAGTTCACATTTTTTAACCGACATTATAACTTTTTGAAATCGTAAAACATATAATTTCATTTTTTTTAATTTTGTAGGATTTGAATGTGTTTGACGGTAAAAAATGCTGCAGCATTTGAAGTTGGCAGCATTTGAAGTTGTGAAGTCTGCTGTCGTCTATGTGCTTAGAGCTTAAATCGAAAATTCACTTCATCTTTAGGCAACGGCTGTCATATACAATCATACGATTCAAAATGTCAAAGTGAAACTCTAATTGTAGAGAAACTATTATTTTATTTTTTAAAAGATTGCTGAATTTTATTTTAAGACACATTTTGACACTAATGCCATTATTATAACTATTTCTCATAATGTGACATGGGCCTTTACTTGTACTCGTCTTGCTTTATATAAATCAGTTGGGTAAAATGTAAAGCAATTTATAAGGCGTTTTCATAGCAGGTGACTGCATTAGTTTTAAAAGCAATTCGCCATTTCAAGATTCGTTTCAATTGTCAAATGAGAAAAGGCAATCATATGCAGGCGAAATGACCTCATGCAATCGGTTCGCCCTGAAAAATTAAATAAATTTGAAAAGTCAAGTAAACAAGAACGAGAGCGACTCTAATAACAATTTTAGTGTAAAAGAAACGCTCAGCTTACTAGGCCTCCATATACATAAAGGCAGAACTAGTCTTTACTTTCCGTTCCGAATCAGCTGATCAGTTTCTGTTAAATGGAAAATATGTATTTGTGGTTTGTTATTACTTTGACGTTCTTTTCTGTTCCGTTTGAATCAGTAGAAAATAGAACTCAACGTTAAGTTACTTGGAAGTTGTTTGGTAGTGTGAGTGCAAAATTGTAAACAAACCATTATTGTCATTGTTATTGTAGTTTTTTTTGTTGTGTTTTCTTTGTTTATTATAAACATCTGATATGTTGTTACAGAAAAACTAATTACAATAATTTAAAAATCAGAACGGCACGGAACAGAACAGCAACAGAAAGTAAAGACTAATGAGGCCTAGAGACTACCAGTACTTTGGGTATAATGCTTTTCAAAAATTAATTTTTAAATTAAACGAAAATAAAATATATTTATAAACATACATAATTCTTTTCTTTAAAAAGAATTTTATTTTTATTAATTTTTTTGGCATTGAAAAATTATTACAGTTGTGTTTTGTACAAAACAAAAATCCCCTTTGCCAAAAAGGTAACAAACATTAAAAAATCATTATAAGCGAGTGCAATTAAATCGTGGAAATTTCAATGCGATTTGCTTTCTATTTCTTGCAAGTAAAGATCGGTCAAAAAATAAAAGGTAAAAACAAACAGTTTTTTGTCTTACTTTAATATATAAGTATTGAAGATCTTAAATTACTTTTCAGTTTAGTACTAATCGAATGTATATTAACCCCTATCGCAAATTATTTTTCACATGAAATTTTTTCACATTTCACCTTATCATGAATGTCTTATTTTTGCGTGAAATGTGGAATTTTCTCATGGTTTTGTTCACTTTGATTTTGATAGTGGAATTCAATAATAAGTGATTATGTTTCATCTAATAAGAAGTAAATAAATTTCAAAGTGACATTCTATGTAACAGGTTAATTGCCTCAATATATGTTATATTATGCATACAAGCTTTGGAGGTCCATAACGCCGAATCTAAGTGTCGTCCAAAATTGTTCGCTTAACATTTTTTGCTTTTTTAACCCCGTAAACAATTTTTAATGAAAAACACTCAGGTTTTATTTATAATAATTTTTCAGGCGAGAAACGGCACATAAATTTCCTTTTCTTCATGCAGAGAACTTTAAAATAATTCATTGTATCAAGGATTTGATTTTGTAGCAGGTCTGCCAATTAAATATTGCCCTGTAAGAACACTTATTTCTAAGCTTATTTATGTCCTAGTAGTCCCACAAAGATTGTAGTTATCTTGCATTAAAACCAAAGCGAATAGACTGGCAGGTAAGATAAACTCGCAGCTGACTAATTTTGGCTTTTTATGTTATAATAAAATTATAATAAATAGATAAAAGTAATATATTTTGTAACATTTGCCTGAAAACGACCTTCAATAGGGAAATCACATTAAAATTTTAAACAAATTTGTGTATTGTTTTAATCAATTCAAATTTGACAATGACAGTCTTCGAGATAAAAATACGTTAAACACTTTCCCATCATCTAACACAACTAATAAAACTAAACGTAATTATTAATTTTGCGGCGATTTGAAATGGTACTTGGCTTATAACGCTTCCATAGATAATTTCAAATAGACGTACATCTTTGAGGGCTATGTAAGAAAAACAAATTCTATCTCTAAATGTATATTCATTTTAGAACCATTTTTAGAACTACTTGAAATTTTCCTGGGTAATTATTATCTTTAATTTTAAAACATAATACAGCAACTAAAATAAATTTGTTTTAAAGTAATTAATTGTATTTTAACTTAACAAGATTTATATTTTTGTTTTGATTTTAAAGTTTTTCCAAAAAACATATTGTATAAAAAATCTAAAATTTAAAAATTAAATAAAAAAAAATAAAGATATTAAAGTAAATAAGAAACATACATAAATAAAAGAAAATTATACAAATTAAAAAATACCATTTACATCAATATTTCTAAGAGGATCAGAAGAGAAAATATAGAATTTACTCTTTTTTTTTGTTTGAAGAAAATAAAAACTAAATTTTTTTTCTACCTTAAGAATTTTTCAGCTTCAGTATCTTTATGATTTTTTTTTTTAGTTTTTCATTTATGCAGCAGTCTTGTTTGTTAATAGTTAATTATTTATTGCTTATTAACTATTTATTCCATTGTTTTTATTATTGATATCATTCTTTTCTTACAGCTTTATTATTTGAGTCTTCTTACTCCTCTTTATGCTCCTCCTATGAGGCCTTCGCAAATTGTATAACCGAACTATGCCTCATTACTTTGTGATTGAGATCCTTAGCATCATTATTGCTGCTTTCATTATCGCCTGTATCTTTGCAATCACTCATATAGAGTTTGCGTTTTCTCAAAGGCAATGTCATGACATCACGATCGGCCATCAACATCATATCACTTTCAGGGGATGATGATCTTTCAGGCGAATCGGTAGAAGATCTTAAAGGTGCTATGGCAGCTTCAACTTGTCGTAAGATAATTTCATTGTCATGAAGAGAAGGCCTGAAAAAAGTAATTTAAAGAATAAAAATAATAACATTTAACTCGAAAACAAAACAGAAAAATTCTACTTACTCAAATTTTGGAACTGGTGCATAGCCCTTAGTTAAACCTGCTACATGCCGGGTCATTTCATCTCTCTTATAATGTTCAATTAAATTCTCACTCAAATTGTCAATGTGAGGATTTTCATGTTGAAGCGTTATTAATGATTTGTGATGCATATTGTTGGTTAAGTTGTGTTTTAAATTATTGTAAATTTGATTACTATTCGATTTGTGTTGAGAATGATGTAGTTGCATTATTTGTATGGCTGCCTGTTGAGCATCTTCTTCGCGACGACTGGCTATGGTGGCAGCTTCCAAAAGAGCTGGATTTATGGTAGGTTGTTGCTGTTCGTAACGTATGTGATGTTGCTGAAGCGTGGCTAATGTAGAATGATGTAGTTCGGTTGCATGTGATGGACTAGTAGTGGTGTTTAAGTAATGATACTGCTGTTGCTGATGTTGATGATTTGACTGATGTTGTGGCGATAGAGTACTTTGGTAATGATAGCTTAGATTTTGTCGCGCTTGATGGTGATTATTATGTTGCTGCTGCAATTTTTCTTCTTCGTTAATGTGATGTGTTTGTGAAACACTTAAATCAGTTGGCATTTCATCAGATGTTGGAAAAGCTCCCTGATGGCTCAAGTCCACTAAAGTAGCGGCTGCCAATTGTCGGGTATTATTGCAAGGTATAGAACCACTGGCCACACCACTATCGCGACTATGATGATCGGTTTCCAAGGCTAAGGACATGGTGGGCGAGGCTGCAGAAGAGGTGGGTGAAGCAGCCGATAGTCTTGAGCCCGAGGCATATGAAGAAGAGGGCGACATAGATGAAGATATGGGTGAACCAGGAGATCCAGGACTTACAGGTCTTATAGATTGGCTGCTGCTTTGTTTTTCTTTTTTCTGCTTACGAGGCTTTGCAATATTACTAGTGGTGGTGGTAGTAGTGGCGGTGCCAATACTTGAAGTGGGTGATTGTGGTGAATTTGGTGCAGAATTTGTTTCAGCTCCCGACGAGTTCGACATCGTACCATTAACATTGGCACTTATTTCTTCATCATCATCGGGCATTTCATTGGCATGACCCTTAATATGGGCCTCCATTTCTTTTTTGCTCTTAAACGTTTCATCGCAAATAGTACATTTGTAACATTTCGAGCCATAATGCTGGACACGATGCAATTTTAAAACATGATTATAACCAAAGTCACGGAAACAAATATCACAATGATATGGTTTCTCTCCCGTATGTGTACGTGAGTGTACTTTCAATTGTTTTGAACAGGTAAAACCTTTGCCACAACCTTCTACTGGACATTTGTAAGGTTTTTCGCCGGTGTGTGTGCGCATATGTATAACTAATTGACCTGATTGTATAAAGGTTTTGTCGCACACTGAACATTTGTGCGGTCGTTCACCTGTGTGTATGCGCATATGACGATGTAATTTACCTGAGTGTTCAAAAGCACGACCACAAACATCACATTTGTATGGACGTTCTTTGGTGTGTATGCGACGATGTACTTGAAGATTCTCTTTCACACTAAACAGTTTGTGACAGAATTCACATTCAAAGGGTCGTTCCCCAGTATGTGTACGATAATGACGAATCTATTAAGAGAGATAGAATAAATGAACATCGTAAAAATTATAAATAATTAAAAGTTAATTTTTTTAAAAAAGTTCTCTTAAATACTTACCAGTCTTGCGGGAACAGCAAATGTCTTTTGGCAGACATTACACTGATAGGGATCGCCACCATTTGTGACCGCATTTGCATTAGGCTTAATCTGTGGTGTCTTTGGTATGCCTAATGGCATACCACTTTCATTTGCCTCCAAACCGGTAACTGAAGCCGGTGTATTAACTCCAACATTTGTATTGCCATTTAATTCACCATTTTTAGCATGAGATTTTGTATGAGAAGTATGAGCTGATTTGCTGCCAAAAGTCATGCCACATTGCTCACATTTAAACTGAGGCTTGTTGGGATTATTTTTGCGTCCCGTTGTCGTTGAGGTTGGTGTACTACTGCTAACATTATTTGTTGTTGATGTTGGTGTCGATGGCGTTGCAGTTAGGGTTGTTAAGGAAGCTGGTTGTGGTGTGGTGGCATACAATGTTATACCAGGTGGTAACAATTCGGTTTTAATATTTGTTAAATATCGTTGTTGCTGTTGTTTATGATGATCAATTGTTGCTGTAATACTTGTAGAATTAATTTTGTGTGATAACTGTTGTTGTTGTTGTTGGTGATGTTGTTGCATTGTTGTTACATTAACATTATTAAATGTGTAGCTATTGTTAGCTGTTTGCTGTAACTGTTGTGTTGGATGTTGTTGCTCACGATGATTTCTGAGCGGTGCACACATTTGTGCCTGACTAGGTTGTTCAGATTTTATTATTAATGGTGTAGATGGATAATAAACCATTGTGTTTTTTTGTGTATCTAAAATGAAAGTGAAATAAAAAAAACTGTATTAGATTTTAATTTATTTCTAAAAAGAATTAACATTTTCATAAAAATTGTTTGCAACTTTAATTCAGATAGTTGTCACATAAATATCATTGTTTGGTTTTATTTACGCACTCAGCTATAAAATTATACGTAAATATCTAGAAATATCAAGAAAATATCCAATATATTGAGTTGAAAAATTTGTTTTCACAACAAATAAGTGACATCATCTTTTAAGAAGAAATAGCAACCTGTTCTTTTTCGGTGCTGTGTTTAAAATATTTTAGCATCGGACTTAGAACCATAGACAATAAAATATAAATTAATATGTACAATAAAATTAAATCCTAAAACAGACAACAATGAAAGATAATAGTTATATTTAACATTACAAGCTTTCAAAATATAATTTTCTAAAAATTATGGAATAAGATTTTTCAAATTCTAACTGTTTTTAAATTCCCAGGAATCGAGAAAAATTTTACTGCGTGTCCGGAAACTCATTTCTTTCGTTTTAATGCAAAGAAAATAACTAAATATTAGGTAACTCAGTGTTAACTTATTTCGGACATTAAAATACACAGAAAGAGTTTTTCATCTAGAATACAAAGATAGAAAGATAGAAAGAAAGATAGTAACTCAGGTATTTATAAAGTATAAAAGGAACAGAAACTAACTGTCAAATCCGGTTTAAAACAGTTATAAAAAATTTATAAAATAAAAAGTTTCTTTTAACAGTTACTAAAAAAATTTATCCAACAAGCAGTTAATAATTTTGTCAAGAAATTGACGTTGGTCTTATCTTACTACTTCCTAAAATTAACTTTTCCCATCGCACTCTGTATTTGCTATAGCACATCAAAGCTGATTATGTTGCAGATACTAAGAAATGGTTGCATTTCAAGTACTTTTTAATCCCGCAACACGTGACAAAAAATCTATGAAATCGAAAAAATAGCTTTACTTCCCCGGATTTTTTTCCAACGCTTTCCGGGAATATAACTTACTGTATAGAATGTAGCTTTTTGATGTACGCATGTACTATACATTAATTTAAAAAATGTTGCAATCTAAATCATTTTTGGTGTTTCGTATACAAAGTGTAAAAACGTAACCCAATGGTTTTTACAACAAAGTCTCCCTGTTTTTCACAGCACTCTATTTCTAGAAACGTAACAGGTAGACTCTTAAAATTTTCACAGAAAGTGTGTTACTCTAGTCGCTTTAACAGATCATAATAAAATTTAAAGGGTTTTTTGAAAGTATTTCTTGACTTATATTTTTCCCATAATAATCTTCGGAAATTTGCTAACTAAGCCTCGCTCAAACTTAAAAAAGGCCCCCTAAGAGATTAAATTTTAAGAAATACAAAATTTACTTCTCAAGAATAATTTTAAAACAACTAAGAGTACTGTAAATATAATAAACCCTTAATCATATATATAAAAATCTATTAAAGTGAAGTAACTCCATTGAAAAAAAAAAGTTTTAAGTTTTTTCTAGTTCATCTAGTGCCTCGGCAAAGTTAATTTCAACACTAACACGGATGGACAGACGGACATCGCTCAATTGAGTTCGCTATACATCAGGATACAGCATTTGATATGATATTATTTGTTTCTATCGAATCTTATTGTTTCTTATGATTCAATAAGATTCGATAGAATAGATGTTGGTTTAGCTTCCCACTCTGATTTTAGAAAGTTCATCAACTCCTGTTTACTTTTAAAGCGTCGAGTGCCAACTCTCCGTTTTAAAATTCCAAAGAGGTTCTCTATGGGATTCAAGTCTGGCGATTGAGGTGGCTAATCCAAAACTTGAACCCCATTAGCTGATAACCAGTCCTTGATTAATTTCTATGAGTGTTTTGCGTCATTGTCATATTGAAACACCCATCGAAGTGGCATTTCCCACTCAGCATAGTTATGCATGTGAGTTGCTAAAATGTCTCTGTAAACAAACGGTCTATTTTTGTTTTAATTTCTACAAAGGGACCAACACCACTGGCCAAAAAACTAGTCCAAGCCATCACATTTTCACCCCCATGCTTTATTTTGGCTTTTGAGTACCGAGGATGTATCCGCTTTCCTTTTGGTCTTCTCACGTGGCAAACTCCATCTAAATTTAGTAAGTTGAATTTAGATTCATCACTAAACAAAACACTTCTCCATTTGGATATGGTCCAATCCATATGTGCTTAAGCAAAATCCAACCGAAAATAAGCAAAAGGCTGAGAAAATCAGAGACTACGTGGCAATCAATCAAACAAACCTCTTTTTTAAATGCTTCTTAGTCAGCAGGCTTCTTAGATGACATGAAGCTCCTTAAGTTTTGTTCCAATAAACGTTTTTTTACTGTGGAAGAACTAATCTGAAGTTCAAGCTCATACAATATGTCTTTCGAAGAAATAAATAGATTTTTTTTAACTAGACGGAAAATTTTCTGGTCTGTTCGCTCAGAAGTTTTTCGAGGTCGACCACCGCTACTGGCTTCCTCTACTTTTCCAGTAGCTTTATACTTTTTTATAAGTCGGGAAACTATTGATTTATTAATATTCAATTGGTTTGCTATAGAAATTTTGGATTTACCGTTATTAAAACGTTCAATAATCTTTAGCGTAAAAGCTGATCCATAACGTGTTCTCGTCATGGTGCCACTTCTAAAGAATTGGTACTACTTAATTGCATAAAATCAAACAAAAATTTTTTTTAATAGAAATCATAACGGGACTAAAATTTTTGTTTAAAATGTTTGTTGTTGTTTTAGTTAATATTTCGCAACAAATGTAACAGTGTAAAAGTTGCTTAGGTTTCGAACAGCGAATTTTCAAGTTAATTTTGTTTTTGTTTTATAATTTTTTCCAAAGACATAAAATGTATTTTTTGTTGTTATTATTAGTATGTAAACTATATGTATAATAATAAATAAAAGGGAAATTTTTCATTAAGCTATTTAAAGTGAACTTATACGACCATGAGTATTTACTGGGGAAAAGTTGCTTACGTTTTGAACAATACTGTATATATTTTATGGGGTTGGAAATGGATATTGTAGACATTTTTAATGCAATGGCAAACATATAACACAATGTCCGGCATATATTAAGGTCACTCTTCCTTTAATATAGTCTTTATAAAGCCTTGACAGAGATATCCAGTGATAAGAAAAATCTGAATCTACGAAGGAACGATTTTTTTTTCCTATGGTTGTAGATCTATGACCCTGATAAACGAAGAACCCAGCCTACTATTAAGTTCTTGTAATCGAAGCTTATTCAGTGATGTCATACAGTCCTTCCCATACCGCTGCTTGGCTATGACATCAGATAAAGTATAATACGCCTTGTCTTTTTATATGTTGTAGTCGAAACAAAAGCAAGTGTTGGGTACGGTTATGGGCAGGAGAGGTCGTTTGACTAAATATATTAAAAAAAAGACTGATCAAGCAATGATTAGTAATTGATATCGCAACATGACAATCAAGTTTTTTATTACTTATAATTTAATAATGGCATAAAACTCCTAAGCAATTTAATTAATACACTAAAGGCAAGGATTCACTATCATACTCAGTCGTACGATCTGTCAAATATTGCATGTGTGCTCAAAAAGTATGATAGTGTGGATTAAAAATGTATGTGTGTGACGGGCATTTTGACAGATCTGTACGATTTTATAATCTTCTGAAATAATTCATAAAAAGATTTTTTCTATGCGATCAGAGTTGACTTTTTTTTTGAAGATGAGGAGAAAGCAACAACAAAATATTAAAATCATCTCTTTTTGCATTTTCTTTGTATAATAGTGTGGCACGTACGACGCCATCTTGAAACGATTTTTAAAGTAGGACAGAATTCTGTCAGATTTTTGTGTGATTAAATCGTACGATTAAGTATGATATTGAATCCTGACCTTACAGAACAGCAGTCATTATATATATCACCTTTCGGTGATAAGTAAAACTTATTTGATTTATCTCAAGCGCCACATTTCAACCTATAGATTTTAGAAAGTACACCCTACAAAACTAAAGTTTATCAACACTTATGCAGTTACTGTAACAAATTTCGAAAAATAAATGTTTCTGAACCTAAAAACGTGTAGGTAATTTAATTGAAGTAATTTTTAATTAAATTAAAAGGAAGGAATATCAACTCTTGTAAAATTTTCAGTAAAAGAAAAACTTAAAAGGTGAACCAGGCAAGACGAAATTTTAAAGTTTATGATAAAGTTTAATTCTCCAGCCTTATGGCGGATAGTTTTGAAATAGCTCTTAAGAACTTATTAATAATTATTAGTTTTTTATTAATTTCTAAATTATCTATTCGTAAAAAGTAAATATTTATAAATATTTTTATAGTTTTAGTAACTTGAAAAACTTCATGTATGCTTTTTTATTTCCAACCCTTAAACGTTTCCAGGTTATCTATTGTCTACCTTATGATTTTTGATAAATCTAAAACGTATGAAATTCGTACGTAATTAAATAAAATTATGCATAAGCGTACAACATATGTATGGATGTATGTATGTATGTACGTGCTTACTTGTCTAGTTTGTCTAGTTTAAAAATAATCTACATAATGTTAACCCAGATTGCAAAGTGTTAATGTTCAAATGAAAAGTGAAAATGCACTTGAAAACAACCCCATTAAAATAAAAATATACGCAGTCAATATTGATAAGAAAATAGGAAAACCACCCCTTGATAAAAAAAAGGAAAACTTTGAAAAAAAAACAGGACTTCTTCCTCAGGCTTTAACGACCTAACTACGCAACGTTGTTATTGTCTATAAAAACTTCTTTCTATTCATTTATAAATGTGTATTGTACTGAATACTAAAACATGAAATTTTCCTTATTTAAAAATTATTTCTCATTTTTCCTTTTTTGCAGAAAGAGCGTAAAAGCTTAAAAGCCTAACAATACGCACTTTATTAAGTTTTCATGAATGAAATAAGGGTTCTGGTATGAGTTTGTATACATTTTTCTGTTTGTTGGAATGAAGTGGTGGTAAAAAAAATAAATAAATAAAAATAAGTTTGAGTAGTTTTGATTGTGAGAGAGAGAGCAAAAGAGGGGGTTCCGCTAGTTTTTAAGTCTTAAATATGAGATTTTTAGTTCTGGAGTTTTATGTTTTAGTGGTTTTGGAAAGTGGAGAAGAAAGCTTTTTATGTATCGGGTTTTTATATTTTTTGTAATATTTTTTTTAAAATTCGCTACTATCGACCGGCATTTTGTGTTATTTGTATGTCCCAAAGAAAATATTTACAAAATGGCGTTTTACCACAAGATAAACAGTTGGTTGGATGGAGGGCGGGTGTGGTAGAGAAGGTAGGGAACAATTTATTTTCTACAACATAAGTACGGCGCAGAACAAAACGAATATGACCCATATATTGTATTGGTTCCTTTAAATATAGTCAAATCTATATATATATATTTTTTGCAAGAAAACGATGGACATTCAATGGTTAAAAAAACAATTTTATCCCTCTTCTTAATATAAAAAAGGCTTCCTCAGAGTCAACTAAAGAGATCGTACAATGACCAATAATCCCAGAAAAATTACAAAAAAAAACTTTAGTTGTGTACTGCTTACCAGTATTTCTTTACAATGCCATTATTGTTTATAATTTTCATTGAAATATTAAATTAAACAGTTTTTTGGCCTCTACTGAAAATTTGTAAATTTCGAATTGACTCTCTTTAAAAGAATCAGAGCGATATCTATGTATGTACATATGGGAAATTCCATGAATATGTCAAATACGCTTTAAAATATTAAAAAACCCCTTAAAGTTAATTAAAAAAAAATTAAATGAAGAGCAAAAACGTGGAAACATTAATAGCTTTTTACAATAAAAAAAAAAATAGAAAATGGAAAAGTTTGAGTTTGATTATATGTATTTTTTATTTGCTTTAGACGTTTTTCTTATGTTACCCACATCGTAACAGAGAACATTTGTCTACGTCAGTATTCATACCTACTAAAAGGCAAAATTTTGGTGCGTAGGGTATTGCACGAACGATATTAATTTCTATTCACTCTTAAATCGTACAAAGCCAAATTTTATTTTAATATGACGCCTTGTAAAAAAATAGTGTTTCAACTGTTATATTTTAATGCTTCTGTTGCTGATGAAAAGTACTGAACATTTATTTTCAGGTTAATCTACCTATTTTATCAGGAATGTCGCAGAACTTAATTCTGATCGAAAAATGTTTCATTTCAATTGATTCTTCAAAAAAAAAAAAAAAAAATTCTTCGGAATGAAACCAATATTGAATTCCAAAATGGAGTTGATTTTCTTTAAGATTTTATAATAACTTATATTTACCCATTTGTTATTTTGGTGTGATCGATGTTGCCATATAAAAATTAGGAAGTGGAGATTTAGCATTTTTTATGAATATACAAAGTCAATCGGAATCTGAAGACATGTGACATGCCTGTTTATATATTTTTATTTTTGACAATGCCATTTCGAAATTAAAGCTAGGTGCAAGACAACACGAATTGAAGCTTGAAGCATTAATGCGAGTTGAACTCTTAGAAAATATGTATTTGTTTCCAAAAGAAATTAAAAAAAATTAAAATATATCTTTTATTCCATATTGGTAAAAAAGTTAATATTACATTAATAAAATATACATAAGTACATAGATACATAAACCCAGCCAATAAACCCAGCCAATTTTATAATTGCCAAAAGAAAAATTATTTAAAATTGGATCCGAAACGTTATGAGGACCAGGATATTATTCGTCAGCTGATCTTACCAACGGTTTTAAGATAATGTATGAGTTTTTAAAATAGAACAAACAAGAAATGTAACATTTAGGATGTCCTTTTTTAAGCCTTAAAGAACCTCTTTTAGGAGCTCTAGGCCTGCTTTTCTCTAAAACGAATTAAAAGCGTTTTAAAAATTTTGCCCTCTTTTAAAAATTAAAATATTTTAGTTGGAATTTATTTCCAAAAATATTCAGTTTTTTTTAATACAATATGCCACGCCCTGCTAATCCTCCACAGTTTAAAAATACTACTTCCTGCAATTCATTCACCTGTTATGAATTAAACATTAACATCTTTTCTGAGTCAAAAGATTTTTTTCTATTTTTAATAGTCCTTTTTGTCGTTATGTAATTCATCAAATTCATCGCTTTTATATCAATGATAAATAAGAAGTTCTCTTTTGTTTAAGGAAGTGTATATATGATCATAGTTGCCAGATTAAAATTGTAGAAAGCCTTTAAACGTTGAGAAAACAATCGTAAAAACTCCTATTCACACTTTTTATATTTGTCTCGCAAAATACAGGCTGATTCTTTCTACTTATCTAATCTATCACTTTTACAATTAATTTTAGGTTTTTGAGAAAATACACTGTGTAACAAAATAACACTTAACAAGTAAGAGTGCTACAATCGGTTATGCCAAATCTTATGTACCCTTCACCATTTATTTAAATCTAGTTTAGTGAAGTTACTCCAATGAAAAAAAAAACAAATATAGAGATGACAGAGAATTAAAAAATTAAAATTACATAAAAATGCCATCGGCTTTTAATGGGTTAAGCATTTTTGTATTTCCTTAAATATCTCTTCGAAAGCTTTAAAATGATACCCATATTGATATTTTAAAATATTTAAAAATTT
Source organism: Cistogaster globosa (assembly GCA_937654795.1). Taxonomy (NCBI): domain Eukaryota; kingdom Metazoa; phylum Arthropoda; class Insecta; order Diptera; family Tachinidae; genus Cistogaster; species Cistogaster globosa. Next base: position 27,314,267 of record OW569404.1, read on the forward strand.
CAGAGGCCAATAACTCGGAAAATATGGGCGGGCGAAAGCCAATTTTTTCACTTGTTTTTTCTTATTTTTTAATTCTCTATCGCCGCATATATTTGTTTTTTTGATTGGATAGTGGTGTTTTGCCCGCTGCGTCGAATGACATGGACCGATCTTGCTGATTTCCAGTAGCACGTATTTCCACACCATTTTTAATCGATTGGCGTATTTAATTTTTCAGCTGATCTAGTGCCTCGAAAAACTTGATTTCAACACTAACACGGACGGACAGATGGACATCGCTCAATCGACTTCGGAATGCATAAGAAGCCAGAATATATATACTTTATGAGATAGGAAATGGATATTGTAGAAATTACAAACTGTATTATAAATTTATTTATACCCTTTTTCTACTTTATATGATGAAGGGCATAACGATTTTGTATATGCTAAAGGTCTTTACAATACTTATCTTAAGCTTTTTAGAAATCTTAAGCCGTAGAAAATACACAAAAGGAATTTGCCTCTGCGGTTTTGCTAGTTTATTCCTTCTTCTTTGTCAAAAACTTTCATGACCTCTTTTAAAAAATTAAGAAGAGTTTTGCTAAGCGAATAAACTTTCTTTCATCTTCAAATGAGCCCTTAAAACATAAACCAATGATACTAAAGTACCCGATCTTGGAACCAGTTTTAATAACAGACTACAATCAAATACCAGAAAATATTTTAATTTTATGTAATAATTAAACTGTTTTACAGGCTTTAAGACTTGTGGCGCTATCTTCGTGAAACCTATGGCATCCACGTTTATATAACAAAAATTAGGCAGATTAAGCTGTGTTTACAAAAGGCGATATCGGGAGCAGGAAGTGTGGCCCAAAGGTTTACTCAACAACAGCAACAGTGCTGCATTGTAGCCTTATTTGAGAGTTTACTTGATCACAAATTTGGTAATTTCAACGATTTTCAAGGTCATCAAAACGCAATATTTTTAGGGTTCTATACCAAAAGGGTAATAAGTGAACAAATACAGGATGTTCCCACAAAAATGTAATCTGCGCGTATGTAGACTTTTAAATCAGTAAAGGTAGAGACTTGAAATTAGAGTAGAATGTCCGCTACAACAACAAGTATAAAAATTTAAATTTATTTCGTGTCCCTATGGAGATGTTATTTTCACGTTTGCCATATCTTTTAAACCGTAAGGAAAGCAACTACAATTTACACAAACCACCAAAAAGAAGTTAAAGAAGAGTGGCCCAGTAGAAACCTTTTGTGTGTAAGTTTTAAACTTGTTCAATAGAAATTTATAAAAAGTGTTCGGATTTTAGACGAAAAAATGTTTTCATACGCGTCACTGAAAAACTTATAGTTGTTGATTTCATTCTATACAAATAGAGAGAATTATTTCAAAAAAAGTTTTACCTGCAGAGAATTTGTAAGAAGCCTTTACCGAGATTAATGACCTGCGCACTACGGAGTAAGTGATTGCTGTCTATATCTGCAGTTTTAAAGCATTTTTTTCTTAACATGGGCACTAGGGAAAGCGAGATAGATCTCCTTTTTTAAGCCAATTATACTAAGCCCTAACTGTAGACATTATTTACAGTTATAATTTAAAAAAAAAACTTACTTTTTTCATTTTGTTTAACTAATCTCTTGGTGACTTGTACTGCTTTGTTGGTTGATAATTGCACGAGCTCTGTGCCCGATTTCGATAAGACATCTTTAATCCAATTTTGTTCTTTAGACCAGGGTTTTGCAGCAGCACTTGCTTTTGTGCTGGACGTTTCCGTCATTTTATATTTAAACTTAAGTCTACGTTTTTCTTTTTATATAAATTTTATATAAAAATTGCCATAAATCTCAAATCAGTCAGTCACATTAAGTTTTAATTTTTTTTATAAATCAGTCTTTAATTTACTTAACATTGCAGAGTTATGGAGTGGAGTTGTTATTAAATTATTTTTCTTTATATTACAATTTTGGTTTTCCTAAAAACTATTGGTTTTTTAACATGTTTTTTTAATAATTTTAAAATTTTCTTTAAATCTTTGGTTTGTGGATCCAGCGGTGGCGAAAAAGATGAGGAAGATGAGGATGAGCCAGTACTACAAGTAGAGTCTTTATTTTTAGAATGTGTCGAAGTAGAGCTGGATTTGGTTTTTATCTTTTTATTCATACGCATTTTTTCAAATGATTTTTTTATATCATTCATATTTGTCAAAAAATCGTTGAGATTATTTTGCCTGCGAGAAGACATGACATTATTTAATTATATAATTTTTATTGTATATTTAAAAAAATTTGTTTTAACGTATATTGATTATTTTTATTGTAGTTTTTTTTTTAATTATGCCAAACACACTTGCTTGTTTTTATTGTAAATTTGCTTAAAAATATTTTTTGTTCCCCCCCTTTTTTATAAAAATATTTCGTTTAATTTCTTTTTCCGTTTAGAAGAAGTTCAATGTTCGCTTGTAAGTACCCAACTGGTTGATGAGATTTTCAAAAATATTTTACTAACCACCAAAAATAACAACAAACATTTATTGTTCTTATCTTGTTTCTAAATATTCTAACTCAAAAGGGACTAATATTTCCCTATTGTGCGTTAAAATCCCACTCACAAGACGAAGCTGGTTTTTCTAATGTTTTCTAACGCTCAAAAAAAGAAAAAAAAGAACCAAAAACAGAATTCCTAATTTTTCTTAGCCGCACAAAAATACTCAAATTGAAAATCTAACAAGAATTTTAGAAACTTTAAGATTTTCAAGGGTGCATACAATTGTAAAAGAGGAGGAAAAGGGAAATTTACAGAAATTAATTTGATTGATTAATATTTCTTAATTTATTTCTTTGCTTTGAATATTTATTACAATTTGTAATATTTTTACTTTTTTTTATTATTTGTTTTGTTTTTTAATTATTTAAAACAGTAGAGATTTATTGTAATTTTAATATGAATACTTTCTAGCGACAGTGTTTGGAAAGAGAGTGTGTGTGAAAACAGGAAGGGAAATTTTTGATGTGATTAAAGATGTAAAAATAGTAACGAGTGATGCCAATTCTTTACAATAAAAACGACTTACAATGACTCTTGTCAAAGTATTTTTATTAGCAATAAAGGCATTTTTTCGTACGAATCATTAGCTCTTTGCTAGTTTAATTAGTTCGCCATTGAGCTGATTTCTCAACTTCACCAGAAACCATTTATCCAGTTTTAAGCTAAACAAATAATTTTGAACTTACAAATTCCTTTAATCAAATAAGAATTTAGTCAGAGAGCGAGTTCAGACGAGTTGATCGCCTGTAGTACAGAAACAGCACATAAAAGTAACCTTTTAATAAAAAAATATGTATTATTAAATTTTGTTGAAATTTTTTTTATAAAAAGTGAGTTTATGTAAAAAAAAATAATTTTTGTATAAAAGTTTTTTTTTAGTAAAAAATGTTTTTTTTTGTTTTTTTTTTTTTAAAGAAGAAAGTTTTTATTTTTGGAAAAAGTGTTTTTGTTGCGACTTTAAGTGACTGGTTGTGTACAAATTAGCTCTTTGTCTCTATTTTTTAATGTAGTAGTTGGGACTAAAAGTAAGTTTATTATTAAAAAGTAAATTTTTGTAGTTAAAATCGATTTAGCTGTTTTTTTTATTGGATGAATTATTGAGCAGACTTTTTTTAAAAAGTAAATTTAGTTAAGAAAATAAGTTTTTTGTTGTTAAAATTAAATTTTTTGTGAAAAATACTTTTATGTGACTAAATGTGCCTTTGTGTGACTTTTTACTGAATTGAAATTTCTTGAGAAAAATTAGATTTTTAAAGTGATTAAAAAATTTTTGTTAATATTTGTTTTGGGAAAATTTCATTTTGTGACTAAAAAGTAATTTTTTACCGTTAAGGAAGATATTTTGTAAAGAGTGGCTTAAAGTGGCTTCCTGAAATGAAATTTTTCGATAAAAATTTTATTTCTGTAAGAATATTTTTTTTTTGTTTGATACTTGATAATGGATAAAATGTTAAGAAACAAACTTAAACTTAAATAAAAATTAACTGCATTTCATTTATACTCATATCACAGCTGCAACTCGGATAGCATTTAGGGTTAAATTACGCACTAAATTGACATCACTGTTTACAAAAAGAAAATTGAATTAGAACCGTATTAGATCTATGCTAACAAAATTGCTCTCAAAATGTCTCTAGCTCTAGGGAGAAAAGGAAGAGAGAGGGAGAAAGAGAAGAGAACAAATAAATATCTCTAATCATGAGCATGTTTTTGTGGGGTGGGCTGGCGTAATTTCCATAAAAATAACAAAATAAATGTATTATTTTAAAGTAGGTGTAATTAAATACGCAGTTCGTTATAAATATGGCATAAAATAAAATTTCTTTAAAATAAAATAAATACGAAAATAATCTAAAATTTTTTTTAAGAAAAGAAAACAAGGTGCAAATTAAAGTCAGGCTTTTAATTAAAATGTAAGTAAAATCGTAGAAATGTATATTGTCTTTTTTTAAAAATTATAGTGATGAGCGAAATAATATTTGAACTTGAGTTAAAAAAAGAATTGAAGAAAATAATACGCGGCAGGGGAAATTACTCCGGGGGGAAAACTGAAGAGAAAATATCAAGTTCGAAAAAAAAAAATTATTTTTAAATTTTGAAGAAATTCAAAAAGCTTCTAACAAAAAACCATTGTAAAAACAAGCGAAACAAAGGGAGAGTATAAGAGGAGTAATATTTTTGCATTTAAGAAGAACAATGTCAGACGTTTGCTATTGCTAGAGAAGTAAAAACAAAATGTTTTTGGACTGTTTATTTCAATTGTATTTAAGTGATAACCAGATGGAGAGGAAAATGAGGGGAAAACAAAAAATAATTCTTTAATTAAGAAAAATCAATAATTTTTTAAACTCATTACAGAGAGGCAACATGTTTTCCTTATGAATGTTAAAGCTCCCTGAAGTCTCTGTCTTTTTTATCTGTACGTCTTTACGAAAGAAAACCGGCGTTAGTTGAAAAAGAAATATTTTTTCTTATTAGAAATTCTAATTTATGATTTTTTTTTCTTAAATTCAGAATCAAAATCATTAAAATATATTTTTAAGGAATGATGTTGGGTAACTACACTTCGGTCAATTTAACAGCATTAAACAGTTTCATTAAGTGTTTGGTATTAAACTAATGAACCTTTTTGTTAATTTAAAATACGTACTAAACTAGAATGTTGTATTTTTTTCAGAATTTTTTGGCTTGAAATATTTTTTGCCCATATCCTCTGATTTATCCTAAATAAATTCAGTTAGAGATCTATAGCGCTCTTTGTTAGGAATAATTGTCTTAACAACATCGTATAACTAAGATTCACGACAGATAGTAATTTTTACAGTATTCATTGCCACGTGGTAACTACTTTTCAATTTTCCTTTAAAACGCAAAGCTCATCGTTTAAACAAAGGGATACTAATTAAAATTATATTGTTTTGTCATTTGAATGGGTTGGTCATGTAATGGTAATTTACATCAGGGACTCAATCATAACATTAGATCTTGTAGATTTTTTCAATTAAGCAATTGCGATACTGATTAGGTCCATCTTAGTATCTCTCTCTCTTTATCACGAGTTCTTCAATCAGAATTTTTAGGGTAAATTATTTTGGTCACAAATTAACGTTATTCCATTTATTTTATCCTCAATAGTTGTAATGCCTTTTACTGATTCAGTCGAAATCAAATTTTTATTCTAGTCAAACATGTTGGATCTATTGTCCATCTAGACTGAGTCATTTCGTTCATGGCACTTAAATGGCCCATAGACATTGCATTAGAACTTGTGAAAAACATAATTCCATCTGCTGACGTCTAAGATAATTTATTTAATGATTAAATATTTTGGTTCGATTATCTGGGCTTTCATTTATAGTTTGTTTGGACTCTTTCTGTGATTTCATGTGCTTATTTTATTCGGTCTAATCGCTTACCATGGGACTTAAGGCAGGTGTATTGCCTTAAGGAAGTACAGTCATAATACGCAACACAGATAAGCTGTAAATTTATCTCTAATTGATAAATGATTTGAGAACATTAGAGAAGATGAGTCCGTCCAAAGGGGACTAAGCTTTTTGCATTTGGAAAACATAACTATTTCTCATCATATTAGAGCTATAGCCCACCTAAATAATTATTTTCTATAAAAGTTCAAAAGTATGGCCACATTAATCAAATTATATTAACTATTGGGATACCCTTGTATTTCATTTCCAAACTTTATACTTGTTATAGTGGACTTGGCACTACAGCTTCTTTGTTAATGTCGACCGTTTGTTCAACATTTTGGCAATATATTTCAAATTTCATCAACCGTTTGGCCATATACAGCAAATCACATCAATTATTGTAGCACCCTTTAAATTATAATTTTAGATATTTATACTTCCTATTATACCAAACAAAGTAGTGAATATTCTGTCTAATTTTCAGGTGGTTCAAAAGATACTGCCATATAGGTTAAATTACATTACTTTTTGAAACACCCTTTAATTTTCAAGTCCAAATTATATACTTATTATGGATTACATAGCAATACAAGTTTCTTGTAAATTTCAACTAACTGTCTATAACGGTTCAAAAGTTTGGCCACATACATCAAATTAATTCAACTATTGGGACACCCTCTTGTTTCCAAATCCAAATCAAGCGTCTGTCTACAACTGTTTAAAAATATAACGATATAAATTAAAATCAGTCTAATTTTTAAGCGTTTTTCTATAACGGTTCAAAAGATAGGCCCAATTTCATTTTCATTTATTTACGTCACCTATGGGGACTTCCTTTATTTTTAAGATTTATATTTGTATTACTTTTCGCTATTGAGAGCTATTATGATGTGCAGTTTTTTTTTTATTTTTAAGTGGTGTCCATTACGGTTCATGGTGACACCTTTCATTTTTTAAATTATGAACTTTTTTTAAAACGTGATCAATCTGTAAGCATCACTTTCACATGTAGATAAAAAATTTTAAATCGGTTCAGAAATGAGTGAGTTCTGCGGACACAAACATTAAAAAGCAACATTCAGTCGAATTGATAGCCTCCTATTTTTGAAGTCGTTTAAAAAACGGTCTATTTACGCTAACATTTTCGACCATATAACTCTAAAGTTATGCTGTATAACTCTAAAATTATACTACCGATCTTACATTTGTTAAAGAAAAGTACATTTTTTCTGCTTTTAGTGGATACAGATTTGGCTGTTGTAATGCTGACTTTTTTTAATTATTTATAAATTTTTTATTAAGTGAAAAATAAAACGAAAATTGTTCTTAAAACAACGGTTTCTTAATCAAATAACCGTTTATTTTCTTTAGCCTTAAACTAATCAATGTTAATTTTTACCAAAATATTTTGCAATATTAAGGTATTTTGTTACATAATATTAAATTTCATTAGTTTAACAAAAGAATTTTTAAAATACAAAACGAAAACATGTCAAGTAAAATAAAGTTATTAATAAACTTGAAAAAAAAAACAAAAGTCAAAGAAAAATCAAAAATTTTATTTTAGTGTTCAAATAGTGGAACAAAAAATATATACGAAACTGGTACAAAAGTTCATTAACATGTTCAATAGGAAACAAAATACAACAAATTAACATAAATACATATATCTGGTAGATATAGGGTAATTTTTTGCTATTATGCTGTTAGTTATGTAAATATTTTAAACAACAAAAAAAAATATATATATATATATAATTGCCTTTAATTTAATTTAACGCATTTAATTCATTTTTTTTTTAGTTTCTTATTAAAAACTCTCAGGAATCTTTTGACTGTGTAGCCACATAATTTTTCTAGGCGCATTTTCCTACCAACTTGCCCTAATAATTATAAAAATAAATAATTAATAATAATAAGTATCTTTTCTGGAAAAAACTCCAATAAATTAGTTTAAGGAATTTTGATAAAATAATAAAAAAAAAATATTTTATTTATTAATTAATTCTTATATAATAAAAATCGAAATAAATGTCTTGAAATTAACTTATTTTACCGCACCAGGCGGTGAAATTCAACGTTTACTGCCGTTTGTATCATCAAAAATTCGTTGATTTACAAATCTAAATAAGTCCAATGTTTTGATGCTATTTTGGCTTTATTACGATAGCGCACAAGCCACTTACGTAGCGATTACATTTAGGACTTGCAGGATGGCCACTGGTAATCTAGCAAATTATTGCATTTTATGTGGGTAAAAACTTTGTCTTTTTTAAATACAACACATTTAAGTAGAAAGAAATTAAACGCTTACAATAAAAAAAAGTATTTTAAAATTGGATATAATATCTGGCAAACTTAGACTTAATTAATCATGATTATCATTTTAATTAAAAAGTCGTTTAAAATAAATGTTTAGCATTGATCAGCTCATATAAAAAAATTTAAATTGTTCTCGCTCCGAAATTAGAGTTGAAAAAAATCACCCTTTAAAAAAACAAAGAAACCATTTCCATTGAAAAAATTTTGAAGGTAATAAAACTAAATCATCAAAATTTTTTTTTAAGCTTAAAGCAAACAAACACTTATGTATGTATATGAGCAACAGCAGCATACTAAATAATTATGCTTGCATGTATGTATGAATATGCGTACTACGACATTCAATATAATAATCGAGAGTATGAGAGCAATGTAAAACTATAAGAAGAGAAGTTAATAAACTATAAAAGGTTATTTAAGTTTAATTTAATATTTTTAGTGCAGAGAAGGTCTATGTTTTTATCAAAAGTTTTATTAAACAAAAAAATCCAAAAATTGTTTAATAGTAGATAATTAAAAAACAACAAATACTATATTTTTAAAAACCGCTACAATGTTGGGATAGTACCATTTAATTATTTTTGGTGTTTGATTTTGTTAAACAGCTTTAACAAATAATAACCAGTTTTTAATGCATATTTTCAGCGACAAAGTTGCCAGATAAAAATGGTGTAAAATCGCTTAAACATTTTTATCGAAGCGTCGTGGTTAGTGTTTTTAATTCTACGTAATAAAATATTTTTAATAGCTAGTTTCGAATTTGTTGATAATTAAACACTTTATTTTTTTTTTAACAAAACCTCTGAAACTTGAAAAAAGTTTAGAACTTGGTAAGACATATTTGCAATTCGTAACATCGTTTAGTGTTATACGATAAATTTTTCAAGATGTTGAAAAATAAAGAAAAAAAAAATTGCTTTTAGTAGGAACATGTTTTAAATAAACTTGTGTAATTTGCTTTAAATTAAACAAAAATTTTAAAAGTTTCGATTTGAAAAACATTCAAAATTTGGAAGTGAAGGCTATTGTAAGCTGCAAACGTTGTGAATCATACAGCAATTTATTTATTAAATTTTCTTCACTGAGAAACCTTTTAAGTTAAAGTTGGATCAGATCTAGCGACTTCTAAAAAATGCTCTAACCAAGCGGATATTGTTCCAAACTTCTATCGACTAAATTCGGTTAAATTATCGCTCGATTTAAAATAATTCCTGGTCGTAAAAGTTAGAATAAAATAAAATTGGATTACTGCCTAAGTAAAAAACAAAACGTCAACATGTAATGAGATTTAAAGAAAAATGCCCGAAACTTTATTCAAATTACATACATTTATTCATAACAAACCTAAAATTGTTTAATTATTATTTACAACATGAAAATTTTAAATATAATTTAAAGTTTATTGTTTTAAAAGTTAAAACTCGATTAAAAAAGTACTTTTCACAAAGTCCCTGAAATCCTGAAATTGAAAAAAAAATTTCAATTCAAATTTTAAAAAAAGGTAATGGAAAAAAGTTGCATGAAAAATAAAATCTTTTATAAATACTACAGTATACTGTAAGCTTATAGTGTATTCCCGGATTTCACGCAAGATTTTAATTTTCGACATTTTGACTGTTAAGTGTTGGCAGCCCTTAAAGAAAGGAAGCAATTTCAAAGCTGGCAGTACAATGTTTTAAAAGTATTAATAATGCGGATACTGATTTTCGAGCCAATTTAGCCTCGACGGCGAAAAATATTTTTGCCTTGAAGCCGTTATTAATTATCAAAGTTACCGCATTTAGTTGAAAAGAAATTACATTAGCAGTGTTTAAAAACATGTTTAGCTCGAGCCATAATATGATTCATATTTATTTGAAAATTTGTCTGGTAAAGCAGCTGGTTAATACTAATAATAATGATAATAGAATTTTTTTTCTTTAAATTGGATAAAATGGAGGCGAAAACCTTGGGATTTTAATAAGGCGTTTCTATACCAACTAAATTGGTTCTATCACTGCATAAGACTATTTGTGGTAGGGCTATTTGGCGAAATTTTACCACTGCATTAACAAACTTCCAAAAACATAAACGAAACCTTTCACTAAAAACATGCAAATGATCCGGTAACTTCGTTCAGAACATTTTAATCAAAAAGCTTTAAAAACTTTTCGCTTTTACAAAATACAGATCAGTCTTCAAAAACACATTCCATACAAAACTTAATAATAGTAAAATTTAAAATTGAAAAATGCAATAATTTTTAGGCCGCATTGGCTAACGCATTTATAGATTCGCCTTGACGTACACTTTCCGTTGGAAAAAAATACATGGTTTTCATTGAATCGAGATTTTTTTGGAAATTTTGGAACACCAGTTGCTCGTTAATACTCTGTCCAGGTGCCTGATCTAATTCTTAGTGTTTTTTTAATATTGAAAGAAACTTTTGTTCGTCTATCACATAATTTGTTTTCAGTTTTTATTTTGGCTTGACTGTTGTAAATGTCCCAGTGTTTGTGTGTGAGTGTATGTGTGGGTTTGTATGTTTTGTAGCTTGTGTAACATTCTGGGCCATGCCAGACAAACTTACTATACAGTACTTCCATCATCCACAGGGTCAATGAACTAATTGTTGTTAAACTCACTGCTGCCACCAGCATTTTTGTTTTTTTCTTCCACAAAAAAGAAACAAAAAACTTGAAAGAAAAAAACAATGAATAAAAAGTGCTTTTTGGATGATTTTATTATTTTAATGTTGATAGTGTTGTTGTAAATAAATAAAGTTTATTTTTTATTGTGTACCTACTTTAATAAATATTAATGTCTTTCATCAAGTATATTTATTACTTTACATTGAAAACATACACATATATTTAAGTATATACATATGTATATGTTAATGTATGTCGAACTGTAATAGTTGCACACACAAAAAAAAATTTTTAATAAATAAAACTTGAAAACAAATTTCCGGTTAAAATACTTTTTTTTATTTTTAAAAGCTTTAACATACACAGCCACACAAATAAATTAAATAAAATTATTTTTGTTTAAATTACATCAAGTAAAGTGAACCTACATACAACTTTTTTTACAAATGTAAAAGGTCAATGAACGAAACGTTCTGGTGTAACCAATATCTTAAAATTCAAAGTGTTAATACATCAAAATAGATTTACAACGAGTTATGCAATTCTATTTCTCTTATAAATATTTTTATTGTTTTAAATTTTTAATTTCTTAAAAACATCAGTTTCATTTTATTATTATTAATTAAAGTAAGACTTAAGTTCATCTTTGTCAAAAATTACTAACTGTTGAAATGTTATTTAAGACAAAAAATGTGGATAATAAATTATTTTATTCTATAGAGAAACATTTTAAGTTTTTTTTAAAGAAAAATTATAGAAGCAAAAAATCTGTCAATTATGTAACGTCAATAGGAATTATTTAATAATCTTCCATTTTCTATAACTACTTTTGTATTTTTAATAACTTTTGGAGGATTTTTTTAATATGTATTTTTCTATGCAAATTCTCTTTTTCTATAATTTCCTGAAAAATATTTATTACCAAACTTATTTTAAAACTAATACAAAATATTAAATTTTAACAATTTTCCTTTTTGATTTCCTAAAATTTTCCACAGAAATTTTTTTCGATGCCTTTACTTCTTTAAAGTAACTTTTTCGATGTCTATCGTTTTCAAAATATTTATTTTCTGTAATTAATTTTGCAACAATTTAAAATAACCTTAAAATATTTTTTAGAAACAAATATTAAAAATAAATTATAGTTTCTGTAAAAAAAAATATTTAAAACACAAATTTATGCATATGTATGTATCATGCTTAGGATTTTTCATTGACATCGTCTAAAATAATGACAAAGAATAATAGTAAACTACGATTTGATGCTAATGATTTTACTTTAAATATATTTTTTTTACTAATGGCAATTTTAATTACAGCCTGTTTATAGAACACGTCAAGAGCGAAACGAAACCGGATGATATATGGACGAATGCGTAATAATTAACGTCCGACTAACGCGTTTTTTTTTTACGTTGTGTTTTGTATGAATTTTTGTTGTGTCAAATCGAAGTGTTGCCAATGTATAAATTAAAATTTGTTAATTACTTTTTTTTATAAAATTTTTTTGTTTTTGCCATAAATAGTGGTAACCCTGCTTTGGAGCTTAAAAAGTAACAGCCGAGTTTAATAAGCAAAACAAAATTGTCAAGGCGAATTCATATAAGATGGGAGCGCCGCTATACAATAAAAAGAAAAACTGACAATTAAATGTATGATAAATTATTTTCTATTTTATTAAGCTTTAGGTTCTTATATTTTTTTTATTAATATTATATTTCGATATTTCGGTACTTTCTGCATACCTTCTTCAGGAAACAAAATTAATATTGATGAACTTTAAAGCACATTTAATTACTGCAATTTTTTTCTCACCCTTTTAATCAACGTTTTAATAAGCTTTGTTTTTTAAATTGATTTAAAACTTTTGTCGTAATTGTATTTTAATATTAAAAAAAAAACTTTTATAATATAAAAAATACACTTTTGACTCTACACATAACAAAATTAAGCAAATGGCGAATTCCTTGATTTTCGCTGTTAGCCGGAATGTCACACTACATTTAAAAAAATAGTATACAGTTTTTTTATATATGGAGTTTGACAGTTAGGCTACCGGCGAAGAGCAATGAATTCGTCATCGCTCCCACCGTCTATTTACTCGTTTTGATACCACCTGATAAAATTATTTCGCCTTGAAAATTGTTATCAAGCAGACGTTAAAATTTTATCTGTTAAATAAAAATTGGTACAAATACAAAACGTAAACAATAGTTTCTTAAAAATTATTAAATTGTGAGTGTACACATTATATGTATGTATAATTCAAATATAGTTGATGTATACATAGATGTTTTCATTCATGAAAGTGTTATGATGTCCTTAATCACTGAATGTAATTAATTTTTTTTTTAAATTTTTTTTTTTTTTTTTAATTTTGGGAACTCAAAATAAATATAAGTTAAATTTTTCAAACGAATAGTTTTTTTTCCTCGCACAGTTTTGATATTTCTGACAATACAATGCGGGATACATAAACCAGAAAAAATTTTCATTTGTTACGTTTTTACAAAAAAATATGACATTCGCGTTTTAAAAACCCAAAAATGAAAAATGGTAACGTTTTTGTGCGTCTAAACAGCAAATTGTGTTCTGTAAACAGGCTGTTGAATTTGATAAAAAAAACAATCGGCTATGCCGAATCCTATATAAATCTAATTTAGTGAAGTAGTTCCCATCAAAAAAAAAACAAATATTTCGGTGACAGAGAATTAAGAAATAAGAAAATAAAAATTAAGTACGATACATAATTAATGTCATAGGCACTTAATGGGTTAAGCATTTTTAAAAATTCTAGTATTTCCTGAAAGATCTCTTTAAAAGCTTTTAATTGATACCCATATTGACAACTTTATTTCTTTTTGAAAATTTCGGAGGCCCATAATCCGAAAAATATGGGCGAGCGCATTTTTTTCACTTGATTTTTTCTTTTCTTTTTTTTTAATCCCAAACAATATGTTTGTGTTTTTATTATTGGAGTTATTTCATTGTTCAAAATGATATAGAAAAATTATAGACAGGCGTCATATAATACATGGACCGATATGTCCGTCCGTGTAAGAGTTAAAATCAACCTTGCGTAAGCACTAGATGAGCAAGAGAAAATTTAAATATGCCAACCGATCATAAATAGTTTCGAATATTCTGCTATTGAAAATCAGCAAGATCGCTTTATGTCCTTTGAGGCAGTGGGCAAAACACCACGCCTGCCTCTAATTTTTCCATATCTTTGGAACAATGAAGTAACTCCAGTCAAAAAAACAAAAATATGGAACCATAGAGAATAAAAAATAAGAAAAAACCATCCAGTGAAAAAATTGGCAATCGCCCATATTTTCCGAGCTATGGGCCTATTAGAAAAGTTCGATTGTCCACCATTGCTTTTAAGGTATGGGTATCTTTTTAAAGCTTTTGAAGAGATGCTACAGAAAATACTAAAATTTTCATTTTAAATTGTGTAACTTTTCTTATGTTTTACCTCTCTATCACTCACTCTCAATATATGTTTTTTTCATTGGAGCTACTTCTATAAACTAGTTTTACACAGATGGTGAAGGGTATGTAAGACCCGATATTGCCGAATATAGCACTTGTTTTTGCACTTATTATTAAAAAAAATCCTATTATTTAATTTTTGAAGTAAAAAAATATTTAAAAATTTATCAGTGACGTTTTTCCTACTGTATATTATCATATGCACACATACATACATACATACATACATATTTACGTACGTATGTAAACTCTGAGCCATAGGAAAATAGAAATTATAAAATAGTTTGTACAGGCATGTTATACTGTTAGAAATAACATTAAGAGCTTAAAAATAAATCAAAGTTTCAGGTAAGTTTTTCTGTTTTTAAAAAATACGGCTATTTTACGCATTTATTTTTATAGTGTTTTTATTATATACATATGTATATATACATACATACATACACAGCCAGTTATACCTAAATTCTTTTCTCTCATCAGCAAATAACGTTAGAAGGGGGTTTAATTAAAAGTTTTTAAGAAATGTATCAAGAATAAGCAAACTAGTTTGTGTGTGTGTAGTAGTGAGTCTGCCTACTCCGGCTGCTTTAAATGAGGATCATAGCATTTAGAAAAATGTACGTATGTATGTATGTATATACGTACGTATGTTTGTCAAGTATATTATAAAGAGCATTTGATTTTTGTTGCTATTGTTGTTGGTTGTGCTTATAAATTATTTATACGTTGGCGTAGGTCGCAAACAGAAACAAAATTAAAATTGTTTTTTGTTTTTTTTTATGTGTATTTAGCTTTTATTGTTGCTGTTGTTCTATACTTACTAGGTACCTACTGTAGTTTTAATATTGTAGGTACATACCTATCTACGTAATATGTATTTTTCAATAGTATGACATGCGATATTTAATTAATGTGGAATTTTTTATTTCAATTTAAACAGAAAATTGAAAATAATATTCTCGTTATCATAAAAAAAACACATGTTTTTATTTTCTTTTATAATTATGTACATAGGTACATACATGTACGCGTACATATGTACCTATAAACATATTAATATTAATAATAATATTAGGTATATTTTAATAAACAACAAGATTCTAAGAAAACGAGAGATAATTGCAAATTTTATAAACGAAACATTAGTTTTAAAAACAACAAATAAAATTACTATTACTTAATAAATATATACATACTTACATGCATATGTATATATAGGTATATAAGACAAATTAATGGTTATAAAATACTTACATACATGTGTGTATGTTCCTGAAACAGGGAGAACCTTAATTATATAGAAAACAGAGATTTTAGATGCGATTGAGAAGGTTTAGAAATAAACAAAAAGACCACAGCTTTAATAAGCTGATATTTCAAACAGGTATCAAACCTTCTAAATCTTTAATACCTAATCAGTTGAGAATGAATTATAAAAATAAAAAATAATCAATATTACATAATTTGCACTGTGTTCAACATACAGCGTGACTGCTAAAAGCTGCTACAAAAATAAAAAATAAAAAAAACGTAATAATTTTTCTTCTGCAGAACGAACCTGTTCTTTAGATTTAACAAAAATGAAGAATTAAGACAATGAAAGAAATATTTGGACGGTAGAGTCCGTAGTTTCCGTCAAAAGATGGGCCGTAATGAGACTAGAATAATTTTGGTAAGAGTGGCAAAACCGCAAGAAGGCCTCATTATCCAGATCTCAAAGTTCGCACGCAGAAAACTATTTCTGCTTTAGCTGCTGCCATACTATCCAACCCTAGAGATTCGACAAGGAACTTACCTGCTCAAATAGGTGTCAGCATACAGTCACCATAGACAATTTTTAATTTATTCCCATATAAGATTCAATTAACAAGTAAATTGAACCCAACAGACTTCCCGTTTCGCTTAAATTTTGAGAGAAATTAATTAAATGGCGGCGGCAGAGGATGAAAACGTCTTGGACTGCATTTTTATATCTGACATTTTGATCAAAACGTCAATGTTACAAAACAGAATTGCTGAATGTGCAGCAGTTATAATCCTCAGAAAATCTTTCGATTCGAAAGGTAATTGAGGCAATTTCTGCCTCAACCCACCAAGCAGTAATGAATAACTTTTTGATAAGATGTCGCACATGTGTAGCCGAGGGTGAAGGCCATTTAAAAACAATTATTATTAAACCATCATGAATTACTTTAGTAAAAATGTATTATTTTTTAAATAATTTAATAACATAAACTTTCAAAAAAGTTAATTGAATTTTTTAATGTAGCAAAAATTATCCGCCACCCTTTACAGGGGAATACTAATGTTTTTTTTTTAACAATGGTAATGATTTTTAATGAAAACGTTTTATAGATAATTGACTAATGATTAAATAGTTGAATAATGACTTAATGGTTAGGTAGCTTGTTTTCAGGTGACTTCAGATATCAAGTTTAAACGTCTTTTATCAAAATGTTAAAATATAGATCGATCAACAAGATGATTAGGATTTCTTTATTTTGTGCATAGTTTTTTTAAGCTTCTGTGTCTCATAAAAGCAAATATTTTTTATTCAATTATAATTAAAAAAAAGAAAACATTGGCATTCAACCGTACTTTTTTTATGAAGAGTTCAGCGGAAAATATGGAGGAGCACAAAGCTTCACTGATGCTTTATTTTTTAACTCTCTATCGCCCCATACATATGTATACTAGGTAGGTATGTACCTGTTTGCTTTTTTGACTGGAGTTAATATATTGTTCCAAATGATATGGAAAAATTAGAGGCGCTTTCTATGATACTTACGTATTAGAAAGAAACATGCTATGCATTTGTGTGCGCACGTACATAAATAAATATGTAAACATACATATAAAGTAATAATGCAGTGTATACATATGTTCTTGACATTGACGCCTGTATTTAATATTTTAAAACACCCAAACCCAAAGGTAACGCTTCTCCATGAAAGAACAAAAATTCTTTAATAAAAAAAGAAAAATTTAAATAACAGTATTTGAAATAAAATGCTACCCCCTACGTCATACAAATACAACCATGTATGTACGTAGCTATTTTTTTATACTGGCCTGCCTTAATTTGAAAACTCATGCACTTGCCTGTTGTGTTTTTTTGTTTTTGCATTCAAACAAGATATTTTTCAGCAAGTAATATTGTTGTTATAATAAGGTATTTCATCGTTTATATTCGTATGATTAAACGAGTTGTACTCGTCGTGTATATAGTTCTACGTAAAATTCTTTGTTGAAAACTCTTGCACTGCCTCCACGTGTAGTTCAAGTTCAAAACTGTTGTTTTTTTAATTTTTCTCTGTCTCTCTGCAGCCATACAATATCCATCTACTGCAGGGTTCTGTCCTTAGAACAGTGCACATGTGTATGTAAGAATGTGTGTGAATTTTGCAATTGTTTTTTAAGTTTGCAAAGAATGAGGTAAAGCATAGGGGCAAAAACGTAAGTATGCATTGCTGCTGCAGTCGCTTTGTTGTTGAATATGCAGCTTTTTTTCTTTTATATGCTGCTACTGCTCTGCAGGTGCTATGTGTAGTAGTATGTATTTGTGTTTCTGTTATTATTTAAAAATCATTGATTCTGCTGCTGTTCCTATGGATTCTTAAAAGCGCGTGGTTTTTTTGTTTTTGTTGTTTTTGTTGTTTTAAGTTCACACGAGCAAACGATTTCTGTCTATCTATGGTTGGGTGTGTAAGTGTTGTGTTTCTTTGTGTGAAGAAGTTTGCCAAAAATTTAATTTTTTTCTTAAACAAAATATAGCTATTTACTGAATACACAGAAGAGAGAAAGGGTGATGATCGTTAAATGACAAGTGTAAAAAAACTTTTTTACTTTTTTTTGTGGGTGTTAAAAGATAAATAAAATATATAAAAAACTGTTTTCTTTGTATTGCTTACTGGCTTTTTAATTTAGGAAAAATGGCCGCTATGGCCCTAAAAGTATGCAACGGGTAGGAAAATATTGAGAATAAGAGGAAATGAGCGTAAAATATTATCTTATTTATTATTTATTTAAAAATGATTCTTAATATTTATGTAAGTAAAAATTAATTTAATTTTTATTTCAATATGATATTAAAAAATGTATTGAAAAAGTTCATTAAATTATTTTTTAACACTCAGCAAAGAAGAAACGGTAATATGAGTGAAAAGCAACGACCACAAACAAGCTGAAATTGAACCTTAATCAAACAATAACAAGACAATACAAAAAGGGTCAATGAACACAAAAACGCCAGCGTTATTTTGGCATGCACTGTGGGGATCTTTGCAAGATATTAGTTAAAATTAATTCTTGTTTAAGAAGATCAAATTGCTCCAGCAACAATTTTTTTTTTGTAATTACTTAAGTTTCTAAAAAGAAAAACAACAAATTTACAATTTATAGTTATTATACCTATTATACATAGGTACATAATGTACTGTAAACAAGTTTCGAGGATATTTGCTTTATTTTTTTCCACATTTTATGGCCATTTTTGTATTTTTGACGCTATGTTTTTTTTTTTAGAAAGAATAGTTAAAAGTTAATATTTTTGGATCAGCAATAAAAAAAAAAAAATAGGAAAAATAAACAGAAAATGCCTTTGTAGAGGACAAAATTAAAAAACATGTTCTTTCTGTAACATGCCATGATTATTAAATTAAAAAAAAATAAGAAGCCATGTCTTAAAAAGAATCGTTTAAATTCCCCTATACCTATTTAAGGTTTAATGACAATCACAATTAAAGAATACCGTAAAAAAATTATTTCTGTTTTCTGTACAAAATATTCCTCCTACTGAAGAATTTTAGATCTATAAAAATCAAAGTGTTTTAACTCGAATGAAGCATTGACAGGATATTTTTTGCTTCCTCTTTTAACTCAATACACAGACCTCTTGAGTCTTCAATATATGATATAAATATGAAAAATTTAATTAACGCTTTTATTGTTAAAGTTAAATCTGTTTTGTTTTCTTGTACATATTCCATGAAGAGCTTTTTGGCGATAGTTTTTATCGATATTAAATCAGTCTTACAAGTTGTTACTCAACATGGCGTATGCATTTTACAAAATTGTTACCATATTTGCTGACATCGTCAACATCGTTTTAAGAAGTGCTTTGTTAAGATTACAGCTTGGTCTCCAATTTGTTACACTAAGTATATTTTTTACTTTCTCTTTTAAACTTTTGCGAAAACGTACATATGTGTTCTGTAAGAAATCAAAGCGTTGGTCTTTTAGACAGATTATTTAATTTTGACTAATTTATGTCTATGGCATGGATAGGAGAATCAGTATAAGATTTAGTTTCTTGGTATTGGCTTAGCTAAACAAAGTTACAATTAAAGGGATATGGCCCTCTCAAAAAGATTTTTCTAGTTACGCAAATGCTGCCCTGAAAAAATTTTAAAGTCATGGATTTATTTACAAATTTTAATTTATTTATTTCTAAAGGGAATGAATGATAAATTTTAATTATTATACAAAAGTTTTAAAGGTGACAAACAAGGCAAAATGAACACGAACAGTGAAATATTTTATTTTTATTTTGGTAACTTTTCTTTCTTTAAATTATTTTGCTTAAATTAAATCTGAAAATATCATTCATTAAATATATTAAGTTAAAGAGTTTTTACCCTTTTTGCATAAATGTTCCCAATGTACAAGAAATTAAATCTTGTTGGTTTCATTGGATTATTTTATTAAGGCTTTTGTTTTTGTTAACATTTATATTAAATAAGGGGAAAATTGAGAATTTAAAGAACATTAAATAACACAATTATTAAAAAAAAGTTCCATGAAATTTCTGTAGAAATAAAGTGTTAACACCTCTCGCCGTAATTTAATTATTGAATGAAAAGATTATTAGTGATTAATTTAATTAAAACCCATTATTAAATGACGACAGAAAGTTAAATAATAATATTATAGTTATGTTCATTATAAATGTATAAATTTGACATAGGACCCTCTAACAAATAAAACCATGACCGTTTAGCAAAATTTAGAATTAAGACGGCTATCGTCTATGTTCTCACAAACGCGCATTTAAAAAGAGAACTTGTTTAAGCCTCTTTTGGAAGATTTACGCCCTCAAGATTAATTATAAAAAGTTAAGTCAGTTCACCTTAGTACATATTTTTGTTTTCAAGTAACTAGTTTTCCAACGATTGCGATTTACAAACACCCAATTTATCATTTAAAACCATAATCTCCACTTTTCAGAGATATGCGTTTATTAAGTTGTGGAACTGACGAGGCGAATACTCAGCGTACTGTAATTGTAACAAATCGTTCACTTCAGTTAGCGCTACTCGTTTTCTTTCAAGTAAGTTTAATTCAATTAATTAATTTAATTTTTTCGCTAAAGGAACGAAAATGTAGTTCTGTGGACGAAATGATAGCACAAAATTTTAAAAGAAATTAATACCAAACGTACATTTGTGTAACAGAACAGAAAAAGAAAAACTTGCAATGACTTTCTAGTTGTTTATAAGCGATTCCCTACAAACTAGCTCTTTATATGTAACAAAAATGATAGTAAAAATATGAATCCACAAAAATCTAAATACATCTTAATTAAACCTGATTTAAGATTTCTACACTTTAAGCGGTAAAATATGCAGCGAAATGAACGGATCACTTCAGTTCAGTTGTGTGAATTGTTCAATTGTACCCGTTCGTTCATGATCGATACAACTCTATTTGATACCGACTGCTCTGGTTAGAAAGTGCCTTTTTGAATATCAGCTTGGTAGTAACGTTTATTACTCCGCTGAAGGCCGAAAATGAAGTTTGTTTTTAATTTATAGGTAGCCTGAAAGAGGGAACTTGTACTATAAAGCTGTCCTTAATATATGTATTGCGATGGTTACTTTGGAGCAACGATTTACTCTAGTAATTGCATATGATAGGAATGTATTGCTGTTAACTTATAATTGTATGTGTCGTTATTTTTGAAAAATCAGAGAAGTTATTTGAGATATTTGAGGGTTAAGTTAAATACCGATTTTCTAGGTTTATTCAAATTTTCTTAAAAAAAAATAATTTTAAATAGGTAGAAAGAGTATTGAAAAAGTTAGGAAAGTGAAGTATACGAGTATGCTCTTTTATACTGATATCTTCGCCATTTAATTTAGCTGTGTTCTGAGTGTAAAAATGTTAACGAATTTTTTTTTTTGATAGTGCGTATAGGTATACAAACATACACACAAGTTATGTACGTAGTATATACATGTCAAATATAATTAAAACCATTAAAATATTTTATTATCTTATTAAATTATATATTTTTATAATGTACGCCAAAAAGAAATTTAATATCACTAAATTATAAATAAGCATAAATATTTATACACATATAGACTTAAGTATGTACAGATGTACATATGTATGTAGTTACGGTTACTTATTGTTTTGTAGGAAAATATTACGCATTAGAATTAAAAAATTACAAAAAAGTTTAACAACAATAATGTGCAAGAACAACGTCTTCTAAACGGGAGAGAGTGAGTTCTCATGCGGATGTTAAAAAAGCGAAAACACGTGTGTGTGTGTGTGCATATATACGCATGTGAGAATGTGTGTATAAAATAATCACAATTAAAATAAAATGAGTTATACGTATGGACTTATGTAGTTATTTATGTTAAAATGTTATTTTCTCTGTTTTTGGCATTTATTTTGACAACTCATACCCATCAAAGTTTGGTTGTATGTATTTTAAATTATTCCCCCAAAAACTGTACACAAGAAAACCGGCTTTATAAATATAAAATAAGCTGTTTTTGGTGTTCGTTTTTTTATTAAAAAAGGCAGCGAATAAAATAAAGCAAAATGTGATGTTTATCAAATTCTTTTGTTCTGTGTCTAACATAAAATTTGATGTGGTAGGCTAAAAAAATTGAAAAATTAATTCACAAACGCATACATACAGAGACTCTGTATGAATATTTTGCGTAAGGTTAAGGGCAGATCAAAGGTATGATAGGAAAAATCATGTGGTAGAAAAAAAATTTGTCGAAGCAGCTTATTCTTTATTGTAGAAAAAGTGTATTGCTTAAGGCTGCAGTTCCAAATTTTTAAAATGTTTTGTTTTATACATATGTATATATATATATATATATATATATATATATATATATATATATATATTTTTTTTTTTTTTTTTTTTTCAATAAAGCACTTTTGGATATATTTTTAATATATTTTTGTTTCCTGAAATGTTTCGTTGAAAACGTCGTAGGCGAAGCTGTAACTGACAAAAAATCGAAAACACGTTTTTTCCATCATTTTTATCAGAAGAAAATACTGCGTCGATTGGTGTCTGCTCCATATTTGTATCATGCAAAAAAAAATACGCCGTCTGCTTTTTGAATAATACCAGTGTCTTCTTTGTCGTAAGTCTAACAAAAACTAGTATTTTTTTACTAGCAATAGCTTACGACTATTCAAACTAACACGCCATTCTCTGCATTTTGTTAAAAAAATATATCTCCCACTTTATTTATTCACTTTAACTTACAGCTATTAAGTTTTAATTAAAAAAAAAAAACAAATGTGACACTTAAAGCGTTTTAGAATTCTAAAATTTTGTTTTCATAAAAAAACATTGTAGTTACAGCATTTAATAGGTCTGTGGAAAAAAATCGTTTGTTGTAACCCGCAGAATCACCGGAAATAATAGACCTGAGAGAAAATTTCTACAGCTAATATATAAAGCGAAAAAAAAAAATAATAAATTTTTAAAATTACACTATACCACTTAAGTCTACGGACGACGAGAAATATGAGTATATTGCTAACAAATACGGTTGGATTTCCATAAAATTTTACATCCAGACTAGAAATTGTATAAAACATAGTATCGAAACAAATAAAGTTAACACAACTCTGTCTTAGATCATAATTTAGCAGATATCTAAAAATGGCTGCTTGAAAACGCCGCAAAAGTCTGCGGGCGGCTTTGATTTTGTTACTTTTTCCGTTATAAAACATACATATAAAAATATTTTTTTTTGCAATTATAAAAAAGGAACCTTTAAAAAAATAACGACAATTGATTTTTCCTCAAAATTCATGTGCAATTGGTTAAAATGGCAGAAATAAACGAAGATGTCCGAAAAATTGCTGTTAGACTTAACCGCGAAGGAAAATCTCTGTCAGAAGTTGGAAATACTAATACTATCGTAAGAAATTATAATGCCACTGGAAGTTATGCAAGTGCGCCCAGATGTGGTCGTCCAAAGAAGATAGATGAGCGAACTGAACGGGTGTTAGTTAGAAAAATTAGCGAAAACCCCAAGCTAAGCGCAGTTAAACTATCACAGGAAGTTTCAAAATATAACGGAACCAATGTTCACCCAGAAACCAACCGCCGTTGCTTGAAAAGAAACGATCTGAACTCGTACGGTGCTAGAAAAAAACCTCTTATCAGTGAGGTTAACAAGAAAAAAGGTTGGACTATGCACTAAAGTACCACGAAATACATTTAACGGATGCAAACTTTTGGGAACGCGTTATTTTTACGGATGAGTGCAAATTCAATGTTTTTGGAAGTGATGGCATCTGAAAAGTATGGAGAAGACCTAATACTCCTTTGGCCACTAAAAATTTAAGAGCCACTGTCAAGTACGGTGAGGGTTCAGTCATGGTATGGGGGTGCATGTCGGCAAGTGGTGTGGGAAACTTAAAGTTCATAGACGGCACAATGAATGCGCGCATGTATTTGAGTATTTTAAAGGACGAATTTCTTCCAAGTATCGAAAAGATGCATTTGAATACTGGCTACACATTTATACACGACAATGACCCCAAGCATTCTTCTTTAATTGTTAGGGAATGGTTATTGTATAACATCAAGTCAAAACTGGAACATCCTCCCCAATCCCCTGACCTCAACGTTATTGAGCACTTGTGGGCATATTTGAAAAAACAAGTGCAAAAGGCAAATCCATCATCCATTCAACAGCTTAAGTCAATTTTGATAGAAGAGTGGGAGAAAGTTCCTACAGAATTAACAAGAAAGCTGTCTAACTTAATGTCTAATAGGTTAAAAGAGGTCTTGAAGCTAAAAGGAGGACCAACTAGCTATTAAAATATAAACATAGCATCGTGTGATCTGCTCGTACGCAGACTTTTGTGAATTTGAATAATTGATTTTTTTTAGTTTTCTTTAAAGATTCTTGATTTATTTTATTTTTTCTGTTAAATTGAAGTTGAACTAAGTTTCTTGTTACTTTTACTAATAAAGAGATAACTCAAATTGGAACGTATAGTCAGTTATTGAAAGAAAAAGCAGGTGTTTGTGTCGTCCGTAGACTTAAGTGGCATAGTGTATATTCCTAAGTTGTATAGTTTTTGTGATATGAAATTTTTTTTTTACTTTCATACAGGTTTTTTTTTTGCTCTAATGAAAATTTCAAGTTTTGTCAGTTACAGCGACGATATATAACCTATTAAGCACCTTGAAATTGTTCTAGTATAAAGGCCTTGGTTGGGCTTTATGAAACTTTTTACAATTGTAAAAGTCACCCTGGTGTTATTTTAAACGAAGTACTTTTAATAGTACCTTTTCGAAAACAGAAAAGATCTTAATTGAGAAGAAAGTAAATAAATTAATTTAATTAAATAATATCTTATCAAAGCGTATAAATTTTTTTATACCTAATCTTGGGCCACTTTTTAATTTGTCATTTAAGTACCATTTATACTTAAGTTCCACTTAAATACGTAATACTTTAAGCTCTTCAAGACACACTTAAATCAGTTAAGATGAAGAAATTTTTTGTTATACAATGAACAAATTATTCTCAAATTTTAATCGGGATAATAGCACGATATTTTTAAAGTTTAAATAATTTAATTTAATATTGTGTTTGTTAGCAGCTGTTTTAAATAAATAATTTTCTTGGTATTCCGTAATGCTGCCATCATATTGTAATTAATGAACCCTTACGACTCTAAAACTGAACGAGTATTTATTTAAATACAAGTTAGTATTTAATGCAGATTAACTTAAGCGTCTTTAAATTTGTAATAAAAAACTGGGCATTTTAAATTTTTACTTAAAAGCAATGATCGCCAAACAAGCCAGCTCGGGCTTACGTACACAATCATACCACAAAAATTCTTAACAAGGAGAACAAAATACATTATACATTCATGGTTAATCTTGAAAAAAAAAAATATTTTTTAAAGCCATAATTACATTTATAATTGAATTTATAGTATTTGTAACTATTTATTAATGTTTTTTAACAGCTCAGTAATTAAATATTTAATGTTTTTGTGTTTCTTAGCGTAGTGAAAATTTAATCTTACAAATTATTACAATTGTAAAATATTTTTTTTGTGCAAAATTGCCACTTCATAGGTACCTACTTATTTCAAAAAATTCTCAGCCTGGCGACCTCCGGTTAAAAGCTGCTGAGAGCCTAATACGTACGATTTGTTGCCAAACGAATAGTTTTTTATGACGCTCTCATCAAATGTCCTTCATTTTGAAATTTAACAATTTTTTCTATCAACAACAAATGTTTCCGTTCCCAACTACTTACAAATAATAAATGAATGTAAGTTTATATATGCATATTTACACATATATATCACACATATGTACTTATATACAAATATTTCCGAAATTACGGGGCCTGTGTAATATAGAGTTAAAATAGCACCAATTTAAAATAAAAATTATTGTTTTATATTGCTTCTCTCAGTATAAAGATATACATATGTCTACATAATTATGTTAATATATTTATGTAAATATATACATACAAAATATACCTATGTGTATGAGTCAAAGTCATGGTCATCATTATGAAACAAAAAAAAAAAAAAAAATAAACAAAACAAAATAAAAGAAAAAAACAACAAAATAAAAATGAAAACAGACGCAAAACAAAACTGCATGCACTAACTAACGCAAAAAGAGAGCAAAAAAGCAGAGCAGTTATCCTTGAACTTGCAAGAATACTAAACAGCCAAACAAACAAACACACATAAAATATTTTGTGCAAACATACATACGTACTTGCATAATCGGATGAGT
Source organism: Cistogaster globosa (assembly GCA_937654795.1). Taxonomy (NCBI): domain Eukaryota; kingdom Metazoa; phylum Arthropoda; class Insecta; order Diptera; family Tachinidae; genus Cistogaster; species Cistogaster globosa. The sequence goes on from OW569404.1 coordinate 27,340,745, forward strand.
ACTAAAGACTGTTCGGGTGAAGTACACCCGATGAAAATTTCTTTTTTAATCATTACACTTATTTTAAATAATAAGAGTGAGAGAGATGACAGATTATTTGTCAAATGCTTAATAAATTTTGGATAAACTTGAATTTAAATTAATAAGAATATAAAAAAAGAAAAATGGAAAGCAACAGATATATTTTTATATAACTAAAGTATAAATTTATAATTTTGAAAGCACTGTGGAAATAATACAAAAATTCTTTTGATTCAGTAACTGAAACTTGGGTCCAATTTTAAATAAAATAATGTTAGAAATAGATTTATAATATAGGTACTTTTCTTAACATACGCTAGAACTTCTTACACAGAAAGTGTTTTACTAAAGCTGCTTTTAGACGACATGTTGACACTGCAAAGCAAATGTGTTATCGTCATGTGATCAAATTTAAACAAAAATTAACTATTCCGACAGATCTGCGAAATACACATGTATTTATTTTCAAACTAACAAGTCATTAGTAAAAAACATGTCGTCTGAAAGCAGCTTAAGGCTACTACTAGCACAAATATTAAAGTTTAAGGTGTGTTTCTAGGGAGATGGGATTTTCACATATTATTATTTTTTAAACCGTTAAACTATAAACAGAGTGTGTATTGCTACGTATAAAGAACATAAAATTAAAATTGGAAGGGGGACCCAAACACAACTTGACTTCAGAACCGCAACAGGCAGGCCTTTGAAAATTTGACAGAATGTGTGTTTTGTGTGTTCACTAATAATAACAAGTCCAAAAAATAAAAAATTAAATAAAATAAAAATTTAAGGGCGTTTTCATAGAAAGCCTTATTTTGACGAATGTTGTTTTATTTTTCAAAATTTTATAGCAGGCCATCCGAAATTTCCATAAATGTTTTATTCCTATTTCTGTTATCATAAAAAGTATAAAACGAAAAATTACAACTTAAGTGGTATCCCTATATCTTTTGATCTGTATATGGTAGCGAACCTTCTGTGTTTAAGGCCAATTCGGACTTTGCGGGTTTTTTAATCTGCTAAATAGTTTCGTATACATTTAGGAAGATGTTTCAAAGGAACTAATATTTTTTATTAAATTGTTTAATTTTATAAAAATTTATTAAAAATCTTTCGCAAGCATTTATTATTATTAACCTTCTTTGCGAGCGAATTTTAATGTAAAAGATCTTAGAATTTTAACAATTAATTATTTCGTTAATTAGGTGCTAATTAATTAGATAAGAAGCTGCAGTTAAAATTTTTTTGAACCGTCCTTTACTGTATTTATATTATCAAAAAAAGATTTTTTCATTCATAATTTAAATTTCATATTATTAAAAAACTGATCAAATATTTTTTTTAAGTTAATGGAATTTTTTGTTTATGAAACGCTCCTACACACAAATTGATAACAATAGATTCTGTAGCTGTTTTTCTTTTTATTTTTAAACTTTTTGTTTTATATTTCTTGTTTATTTTGATTTTAAGCGATCTTTATTAGAACATTCAATACAAACGAAAAACGGTAGATAATTGACAAAAGCAAAGCAAATATTTTTTTAATATGTAGAGATAAAAAGAAAATTGATTGAAAACAAAATGGAAGCAGAGTGAGTTGAATATCCAAAAACAGAAATTTTGTTATGCGAGGTCATTTTATATTGTGGTTTTAGTTTTTGAAAGAAAAATTCTAATCAAAGCAGACAAAAAAAAATAAAACAAACAAAAAAAGTTTTTGATAAAATAAACTTGTTGCTGCCGGTGACATTGACAAAATCGCAAACATTATTTAATGAATGGCAAACTCGTGATATATTTTGAACACTACTAAAAATAAAACAAATTAAATAAATCTCCATTAATAGAAAAAAATAACACGAATACTTAGATATTTTTTTATAGACATAAAAAATTCTTACCGAGAACACGTTTCGTTAATAGTTTCCAGGTCACAAATTCGTTGATTTTTATTATGACGATCGCAATTGCAGTGCAGGAAAAATGATTCCAAGTGATAAGCTGAAGGTTTTTAAAGATAGACTTTTTAACAATTAAAGCTATTGCTTGACTTTTTCAATTTAAGCCGAAGGGTTTTTTCAACAAAGTAATTATAAAAATTAAATAAATATTTAATCAAAATTAAATTAATAAACAAGTAAATTTTTCGTCGAAATTTGTAATCAGAAATTAAATTAATATTAACATTCACAGAAAAATATTTTTGCAGCTATTAAATTTATTATTAGAATTCGAAATATAATTAAGTTTTTAATTAATTTAATTATTTATTTAACTAAAAAAGAAATAAACATTTTTTGAATTAAATAAATAGTTAAATCAATTACATATTTAATTAAAAATGTAGAGACTTATTTTCTAATTAAATAAAAAAAAAAATTCAATAAAAAAATTAATTAATTTCCAAGTGAATAGCAACTAAAACTTGAGTTAGTCGAATTATTTTCGCCAGTAAATATTATACTGTTGTAATACCTTTCAAGGAAGACCGTCGTCACTAGCTGTTTATTTTGCACGTTAGGCATTTTGTTAAAACTTTATTTCTTAAAGTGTTTGTCAACTTTCTAACATCCTCGTTCATTCATTAGTTATATAAATAGTTGGTTATAAATTGAAAAAGCAACAAGTTTTTTGTACATAATTAAAAATTTAAATAAAATAATTAAACAGGAAAGAGAAATGAATACGTCTCTTTAATCTTTAAGTAGTCTTAAACTTGTTGTTGATAACAATTAGAAAAAAGAGAGAAGAAAATAGCTACCCCAACATAAAATTTAACAAGTTAGTCAAACTAAGTCGCCTACCTCCCGGCCTTCCTCTTTTTTAAATAAACAACAACAAATAAATATATTTTTATACCTGTTTCTACACCTGTTTTTTATTATTAGAAATTAACATTTTTTTTATTTCTGTTGTGTCAGGTTATTTAATAAATGCAAAAATGTGGTATAAAGTTTTAAATTTAATATAATAAAATAGAATTGGGCTTATTTTAGATTAAGTCGCACAAAATATGTGAGTTTTCGTATCAGCTAGTGTCTCAAAAGAAATCAAAACAACTTTTGGTAATACTTCATGAAGTTTTATATAATAATGTATGTGTGTATGTATGTATGCAGAAGCCATTTTTCATTAGTTTCATGAATTTACACTCATCCTGAGTTCTATTAAATATTTGTGTAATATTTAAAAATAGAATCTATTCTAGAAAAATACTAAATTTTTTTGCAAAAGTTTCAAATGAAACAATTTTAGATTTTATATTTATTAATATTTAATAGCATAATTTATTTTCTTAGAATTTTGCGGTTTTAGCATATGTATATTTTTACTTGAATTATTTTTTTCTTTCTTTAATATAGCTTATCGTAGGCATACACTGAAAGAAATTTGTTTTTTTTTTTTTTTTTTGTTTATCGACTAAAAATTTTAAGGTTGGACATTAAAAAATTGTTTAAATAAACAATTTGGAAATCAGCAATTCACGAATGTGGTTAGGTCAGATTGAGAAAGGGATTTAATTCGATTTCAAGTGTTTGTGTGGATCCATTTTGTTTTGTTGTTGTTGTTTTTTTTTACGAAAGGATGCCTTTTTCCCTATCTAAGCGAACCAATCCGGCTGGATTAAAAATAAAAGTTTGCAGCCTTTCCTCGATCTATAGTTAAAGTTCTTAAGATTTATCTATAACATAAAAATGGAACAGGTTCGTTATGTAAAAGAAAAGTTATTACGTTTTATTTTTTTTATTTTTTTAGCAGCTTTTAGCAGCCACGCTGTATGTTGAACACAGTGGAAATTATGTAATATTGATTATTTTTTATTTTATAACACGTAATCAACTGATTATTAAAGATTAAGAAGGTTTGATACCTGTTTGAGATATCAGCTTATTGAAGCTGTGGTCTTTTTGTTTATTTTTAAGCCTTCTCAATCGCATCTAAAATCTCTGTTTTCTATATAATTAAGGTTCTCCCTGTTTCAGGTACATACACACATGTATGTAAGTATTTTATAACCATTAATTTGTCTTATGTGTAGGTATATATACATTTGTATAGTTAAGTGAAATTTAAAATTTTTAATTGTAAATATAGTTTTGTTTTTAATTATAATTTTTAATAACATTTTTGTAAAAATAAATGTTTAGTGAAATTTTTTGTTAATCTTGACTTTTATTGTTGAATTTTTAGTTCTTTAATGAATTGTTAAATTTGTTTGTTGCAAAAACAATTTTTAAGCAAGGTTTAATATTTTTGATGAAATGTTGGTGAAAATGTAATATTACGGTGAAATTAAGATAGTTTCATGATATTCTAATAAGAGAGGCGCTTGCCTTATTACGAACATATTTCCACAATTTATGAACCAATGATACTAAATTCAATAGCCGTCATAAGTTTTCTGTAGATTATCTGGGGACGTCGCAAAACTGATTGCAAACCGATTACGAACAGACGGACGAATGGACGAATATCACGAAATTGACTTCCTTATATATAGGGATCAAGAATATATACTTTAAAAAGGTAGCTGCACTCATACAGGTATCTGCTTGTTTGTTACTAAGAAGTTAATAAGTTCAAGTCCCGACAGAGCCTTTAAGTTTTAAGAAAATTAATTGTTGTTGAGCAGCTGCGGTGGATTAGTTGTTTAAAAGACGCACAATAGTAAAACAGCTATTCAGACGTTAAGGAGTTTCGATTAGAAATACTAGAACTACAAACTTGTGTGGCCACGGAAGATGAGTTGATGAAAGCTGTTTTATATTACAACAACAGATGAAATGATTAAGTCGATGCACATATGTATATGAAAGCAGCATTTAACAAAGCGAAGAAGTAGTGGTGTGAACCTTGCGAGGTCTTAGTTAAAGAGCAAAGTAATAACATTAAATTGCATTGCAGTCGTATTTTATTTGATATCGTGAGTTTGAATTTTACAAAGCCACAGACTATTATGCATTACATAGTTTGTAAAAACGCTTATTTAGTAAAGCATCGATCGTAAGGAGAGAGTTATTAAAAGCCAAAAAATAAGACAAATAAGGTAATTTTAAAAATTATAGGATTTTAGGACCACCCTTTTGCAATATCTCTTTGGAATCTACACGGAAACTTACTTTTAATGTTTTTACTAGACGAATATGGCATTGTACACCTATATAGACTCTAAGATTAAATTATGTAGATTAATTTCATTAATCCTCCAAATAGTTTAAACTTCGTTCACTTAAAAATCGAAAACAAGTATTACAGAGTTGCTTTTTACGAAAATGTACTTGTAAAACAATAATGATATTGATAAATTAACATACCTTTTTTAATCATTATTATTTTTGATTTTTAAGTTCATGCTTGCAAAGGATTTAGATTAAAATTCGTAATTTTTAGTTTCTTTATTATATAAATACTCTATTTTAATATTTAGACACATATTTTTTTTATATTTAAGCATATTTTCACAATTACTGGGAATAGTTTTAATTGTCGTCACAACTTGATTGTGGTTAAAAAAAAATAATAATAAAATTAGACTTCATTAAAACCACAGTAAATTATATATTTTTTCTTTAAATCTTTCATTGGTTTAAAATTGGTAACTATATTTTTCTCATGCATAAGCACAAAGGATTTTTCCACGATATGTTTTTTTGTATTTTTAATACAAGTACTAGAAACTTTGTTGAGTTGTTATTTACTCGTCAACAAAAAATAGTTTGAAAATTAATTTTAATTTGTAAATCTGCTTTTATCTGCTTTAAATTGTCACAACAACACTTTGTTATTTGATTCATTTAACAAAACTTCCAAGAAAAATGTATTTTTGTTAAATCATCAAATAACGTTTATTTTTATTTCTTTAATTCAAATAAAGGAATTGATAGGCACCTACTAATGTTACTTCAAACAAAATTCTGAGACTTAATTAAGAAAAGCTATTTAAGGAGAACAAGAATACAAAGACAAATGTTAAATGATAAACAGTGGGGCAGGATAATTCTAAAAGCAAATTCAAAAAATAATAAAGTTTTTTTTTTAATTTAACAATATTTTTTGTATTTATAGAAATCAAGGTTTTAAATAGTGAAGACTAAAGGACACCTCTTCGCATTAAATTGTAACTTTCTTTGAGCTTGTTTGTTGCTTATTTTCGCGCTGTTAGATCTCTGTTAAATATGCATTTACTTTCTATAAGGTGCATTAGTATCTTAAGCAAACCAGCATTAAAATGATAAGGAATTGAGAATTTAAATATTGAAATTTAAAAAAAAAAAAAACATTTTATTATTTTGATTTTAGCTGTTTTTTTTTTATACCCTTTACCACAAAAAGTTGAAAACCGGGTATATCTAAGTTTGTCATTCCGTTTGTAATTTCTACAATATCCATTTCTGACCCCATATTCTGGGTCCTTATGCATAGCGGAGTCGATTGAGCAATGTTCACGTGTCTGTCCGTGTTAGTGTTGAATTCAACTTTGCCAAGGCACTAGATGAGCTACAGAAAATTTAAAAACGACAATCGATCAGACATAGTTTTGGAAGAGTTGTTATTGAAAATCAGCAAGATCGGTTCATGTCCCTCGAGGCAGTAGGTTAAACACCACTTCTGCTTTTTTTCCTTATCATTTGGAATAAAGAAGTAGCTCCAAAAAAACAAATATCTGGAGCTATAGAAAAATAAGAAAAAACATCAAGTGAAAAACATTGTGTATCGGCCGTATTTTCGAGTTATGGGCCTCTGAAATTTTCATAAAAAAGTCATTTAGGAGCTTTTGAAGAGATCTTTCAGGAAGAATTATTAAATTAAATCTTTTTTTTGATTTGAGTTATTTCGTTAAACTAGATTTACATTCATGGTGAAGGATATTTAGCAAATTAAGTAATATTATGCAAAATGGACACTGTTGCGTCGCTTCTGATATTAAGTTAAAATGCAATTTTTTAGATTAAGTTCAAAGTGCAGCTGGTAAAAAGTTTTGTAACTAAATTTGTTCCAAAAATCTGGCAAAATTTACATAAAATTATTTTTATAACGCTTTTTGCTACAGAAACCACGGCTAACGTCTTAAACGTCAATTGTTTTCTATTCGAATAAAGTATATTGTTTCATAAAGCCGCAGTACGAAACATTGAAACAGTAAAAAGGCAAAAAGGGCCCCGAGAGCGAAGCCGATCTGCTAATTTTCGGCTAACCGCTGCCATCAACTGAATTTTTTTTATTTATTAATTTATTTTTTTTATTTATTATTTTTAGTAGTATTTAAATACTTTTGAATTACATTTTGTAAATATTTATATAAATTATTTGTTAAAGCTCTAATTTGAATTTTGATTTCTAATAAAAATAACAACTGATTTTCTAAAACTGTTAATATTTTTTTTTCATTTTTTAAATTATTTGGAATAGTATTATATTTTCTCAGTCCTTTGTAGTATAGCGATCGTTGCGTTGAATTTGTATCCGATCGTTGCAATCTGAAATCTTGGTTATTTCTTAGATTGTATGGTTTAACCTTACCAACATAACGTATATGCTCTATCAGGTATTCAGGGGCATCACCTATCTCTATCTTCTTAATAAAGGTTAATGTGCTTAGCTCCAATCTTTGATGTATATTCATCCATCTTAACATATCAAGCATTAATTGTATTGAGGTAAAATGATTGCATTTTAGAATGGCTCGCAGAAGCCGCCGCCAAAGTGTGTGGTTGATTTCGGCTTAATATTTTAGTTGTTCTTTTTAATTACCTTTCAAATCATTTAGTGTAAAAAATTAGCTGTTAATTTACCATCGGCTTCACTTCCTGACTAGGACATCAGTCTTAAAGTTAGTGGCTTGTTTTGCTACTTTGCATACACTTATGTACATGATTTAAGTACAGTAATACAATTTTATGCCATTAATAATGTGATAGAAATTTTGTTGTACGCAACAATGGGTATTTCTATTGTTGAAGGTTGTCAAATAATTAATCAAATGACTGTCACTGTTCTTGTAGGAATGTGTTTTTTTTTTTCAGTGTTTATCAAAAAATTATAATCCGCATATGTATTTACAACCGAAATTGCTAATTATTGTTCAAAATTTCAATAAAATATAAATTTTGATCGATATTGAATGCTCGGAATTAACCTTGATATATTCGATTTGAATAATTAATCACTTACACTAAAGATGATTTATTTTAAAACTAAATTTCATAGTTGTGTACAGTTTATTCAAATTCTTCTTTTTTATTCCTTATTTATTACCAATTTTAGCGGCCACTGTTTGATATTTAGAAAAGATTAAATAAGTATTCAGTAAAATAGAAATAATCATTCTGGAATAATTGTTTTTTCATAAGCTAAAGAGAAAATTCACTCTCATATAATTAAGAGAAGGAACCGTTGTTTTTTTTTTGTTTTCTTTCCAGTTTTTTTTTTTTTTTTGTAGGTTCGTTTATTTGAGTAGTAATGAGTGGGTGGGTGGTTCGTTTGTATTATTGCTAGTTGTTGTCGTTTTATTTAACACGTGACCTTTTTGCATTGATTTTATCGTCTGCCCATATGTATAATAGAAATTATTATTATTATTTCATGTATTAAAAAGTCGTCTTTTTTATTCTACTTCCTAATCGATAATGGAACAAAAAGACCCAATATTTAAAAATTTTGCTCTTTAATTCACAACTTAAAATATAAATAAAAAAAACTTTTTTTTTGCCCTTATTTATTTTTTTAATTCATTTAATGTTATTCAAAATTAAATTTTTGAAAGGCATTTCCCAAAAAATAAAACATTAAAAAAGCAATTGAAAGTGATTTAACAAACCAAAGTCATTTGGTCACTTGGGTTGTTGAATGATAAAAAAAAACCTAAGCGTCATAATACAAAAATTGCTGTTGTTGTCATTGTTTTGATAATAATTTATTTGTGTATTTTACATTCAACTTGAAATTTTGTTTTGAATTAGAATAAATTTGCTAGTGTTTTTATATGTCTCTCTTTTTGTATAAAATTGGTTGGGTTGGCAGTTTCTAGATATTACTTTGTATATGTACATATACTTGTACGTATGCCTGTATATATGGATGTACTTAAGTATATATGTGTATGTACATATATCATAAATATATTTTTTTAATCTCAGATGACGTTTATTAAAAAGTTTTGTGAATTTTATACAATTTAAAATATCTGCCATTGTTGCGATTTCCTTTTAATGAATTTTTTCAAACTAATTATTATAATTTTTTGTTGTGTGCTACGTCTAATCTCTTGTTATGTGTCACTTTAAACAATATTGTCCTAGGTTGTTGTAGTTGTATAAAATAAAAATTTAATTCTTGGTGTTTTGTAGCGTTGTGGTGTTTGATTAGATTTTTCTAAGAATTTTGTTGATAAGAAAAACATTTAATGTATTTTTGAAAATCTTTTAAGATTTTTAACTTAAATATTCTTTATGATATAAAGACTAGAAAACAATATTAATAAATTTCATGAAGTTGTAAATAATCGATTGAACCTTAATTAAATAAGCAAATTAAGATGAACTTAATTTAATTTAAGATAAATTTCTCGTTATTCAAAATAAGCTTTTAGTTTTGTCCGATTGAAATATTTATTTTCCGTACAAATTGTAATAAAAATTTATTCAGCAATTAAAATTGTTTTCAAATAATTGCGCAGTTGTAGAAAAATATTTATTTTACTAAAACTTGCACTAAAAAGTTTATTTAAAAATTTCAATTACAACAAATGAATTGAATAATTCGGAATAAGTTCATTTTAATTTCTAACAAGAAGTATAAAAACCTCACTAAAAAAGCGACGATTTATAAAAAGAACAGTGAAAGAATTTGTGGGTTTTGTGTGAACTTCAATTAATCAACATAATATTGATTGATAATTAATATTACTTTAATAAAATTAGTTGGATAAATAGTGGTCCACATGTGCACAATAATGCCTGATGTAGCGATGTGATGTGTTAAGTTCTGCTGGTTCCATTTCTTATTACTTTCTTTGGAAAATTAAATCAAACATTTGTACATACTTGTTCCTTCATAAAAATTTAGGAATTAAAAAATAAAAGTATTAAACAGTTTAACTAGTAATGAAATAAAACTTAAAATTAAATTTAATTTTTTTTAAATAATTTCGTAGTTTTTATAGTTACAAAAAATACAAAAAAACGATACAATGCAACTAAAAAAATTAAAATTTTTTATTGTAAAATATAAAATCACTATTTATCATATTTGTGATTTTTTTTATTACCATTGAAATTTCATTGGCATTGTTTGAAATAATGACAATGAAAGAAATTTGATTACCATTTAATGCTAATGATTTTATTTAAAATTTGTTTATTTTTAATAATGGCAATGGACTTTTCATAAAATCATTTAAATACATAATTATTTTTCAAAAACACAAATTTTTGATCGCAACAATTTAAAAAAACTATGCATAAAATAAATAAATCTTAACACTCTTGCAGATACATTTATATTTATTTATATTTATTTCCTTTAAGCTTTCAATTTAAAGTGAGATAGGTGTAAAACTTGATGTCGGGGATCTAAAATCACTTACACCCCAGCTAGCTGACGTTCCCATAGTGTCTCATTATTCCTGAGAAGGTTAAAACATTTATATTTAACCAAAAATTTGTGACCAAAATGCAATTTTAAAACAATGCTTTACTTTACTTTAATATGTGTATTTAGTGTACAAATACAAGAAATACATTAATGAATGATAATGATTTGAAACTATTTAATCGTAAGTCAATGGTAATGATTTTGTTTTTTAACTAATAATCATCGAAAACTTTTCATTAGAAAGCATTACCATTAGTGAAAATAATAACAATGAAAAAAAATCAATATTATTATTTATCATTGAATGCTAATGAATTTGTGAATTAATTATTCTAACTAATTAATTACTCCCATGTATGATATTTTTTAAATTATAAATGTATTAAAATAATTTAATAGAATCAATTAGCAATGTGACTAAAATGAAATTCTCCAATATTTTTAATTTATATGAAATAACTAAGTGAATCATCGGTTCTCGTCATAAGTTCAACATTATTATCATTCTGTTTGTTTGTTATTTAGGTAAGATTTCAGCCATTTTTGCATAAAAATACTAAAGTCTGGTTCTAATAGGCATATTATAAAGTTTCTATTTGATTTTTATTTAAAATATATATATATATATATATATATATATATATATATATATATATATATATATATATATATATATATATATATATATATATATATATATATATATATCTATATATATATATATATATATTTATTTATTTATTTATTATTATTATATTAATTTGATTTAAATTTAATTAGGTATTTAATGGATTCAAATAGATTTTTAATTAAAAAATAAAAATCTTGCCAGATTTAATAAAAAATTTTCTTGATAATATTGAAAAACAAAATGTAAACGAAACATTAGAAAAAAATATTAAATAAACAGTTATTTTGTTTAAATTTTAACTTAAAAGTTTACCTTCATAAAATAAATAAAGTGTGTGCACCCGGTATAACATTTTAATATTAACAAGCTGGGAGTCCCAATATAAAATAAACATAGAAGCTTCAGCTGCTCTCACACGACATGTTTTTTACTTATAACCTGTTAACTTTCAGACGACTAATAATTTTTGCGTTCAAAAATGTATGTATAATTGTATCTAACAATAACCAATTTTATGAAGATTGGGATGTCCCAGTAATCAGGCAAATGAGGACAATAGGGTTAAAACATTGGCAGATAAATGCAATGTGGGAGAGGAAAGCCAAGGTAAGAGAACAGCACCTAATCTTGCCAACCAAAAGACCAGGACAATCTGCAGTACATATCGAGTCCCTTCTCTTTATATTTTTTTTTTTGTGTTTTAGAAGCACTGGCACGGCTAGTCCGCGTCCCGAACTTCCTGCGTGAGTTTGCAACGTACGCACACCTAAGCCCACTGAGCTAAAGCTGCGCTGAGAATTAAAAGCTGCCGGTGTAGCAGGCAATATCTCAAAGGGGGTCAACCAGCGATTAAAATCGAAGGGATGTAGGGACAGGGCCAAGATGAAATTGATAAGCAAAGATGTCATAATGGGTCAGTGGTATCTGGCAACTGGCCAGCAAAGTGATTCCGTCGCGTTGATGAATTCTTCTTTTCATAGTTAAGCGAAATTTCAGCCATGGCATCATTTGCAGAAACCCGAAATTTCATCTTCATTAAATTTTCAACTTTAGAAGTGAATATTTAACTATTCATTTATAAAAGAGAATTTTAATTATAAATAGCACAATATTAATATTACCAGATGTTTTGTCAAATCAACATAGAACGCGCTTGAAGTGAATTTTTACGCAAGCAATGTTTAAACTTATGCACACGGTATGTATGTATGTATTTTGCAATGTGAATTGACTTTTCAGCAGCTTTATAAAATAGTGTGAAAAATAATATGTTTTGTATGGGGTTTGACATTTATCATGCTATAAATTCGTAAGATCTGGATGCATTCCAAATGTGTCCAATTGTTTTTCACTTCGGTATAATGTTTTGGGAGACACTCACAATGAATTTTTGTTCTAGTTAATAACAGTTACTGTGTAATTTAGCTCAAAAACCGTTTCTGCTATTATTTGAAGATTAAAAGACATCAAAAAATACTAGAGAAATAATTTTTTTAATCCAAATAATAATTTCTAACTTTCTTTTTAGTCAAAACATTAACAAGTGCGGATTTCGAATAAAACGGATAAAATCTAGATCTGAATTTGGTTTTTAAACTGGATGAAATGTTGTTTAACAAGTCCAGATTTTTATAAAAAATATGTTATGCTTAAATTAAAGAAATAGATCAAAACTTTATAAAGTCATTTGCTGCTTTGTGTACAAATTTGATAAAAATGATGTGGATTTTAAACGAAATTTTTTGTTTTTAATACAATTATTGTTGTAATTTAATTCAAAATTTAAGTTCAAAAGCCCCACTTATCAAGGCTACTTATAAAGAAATCTTATCCTAATGGCTAAAACGTGTTAAGTGTTTCCAAAAATACTTACTTTGATGATTTTTGTTGTGAAGTAATTGACCTCAAAAATCTGAATATCTAACTGGTTTTTATAAGCAGCCTCCTGAGAATGATATCTCCGATTTTTGTTGTTTTCTTAAATTAATAACTTGATGGGTTTTAAATAGTTGTAACTGTTTTTAATTTTCACTTCATTTTACTTATTTCATTTGTAATTGTTTTAAGAAAATTTTTGGTTTTTATTTTTTTTTAATTTTTGGTTATTTAACTTGAAGCGAAACGAGAAAACTCTCGTTATTTATTTATGTTAAAAAACCGATCGATTAAGGTTTTTTCTATTAAATTTCCATTGTTTAAAGACTTTTTAAGGTTTTTTAGGTTTAAAGTTTTGCAAATCAATTATGAAAATTCTGTTTTATTTTCTTATAAATTATCTTTTTAAAGAGATTTTTCAAATATTTGTGAAAAATTTTATTTAAAAAATTAAAATTTACAACTTTTTTATTTTAATTTCTTAATATTTTTTTTTTATAATAACATTTTATTGTTCATTTGTCTTAAAATTTGTTTTATGTGTATTTAATTAATAAAATTTGTTTATTTTGCATTTTATAATTGTTTAAAACAAATTTTTTGTTACTTTAAGTAAAAAATATGGTTTTCATTTTGTTAATTTAATAAATGTTTCAATAATAAATTTGTTAATTATTTTACTGAGTAAAATTTTTTATTGCTGTGATTTGTCTGTATTTAAATAAGATATTTTTTTTGGTTTCTTTTTAAGTCATAGTTTAAATCTTTATTTTTTTATTTAATTTATTATTTTTGGAGAAATTAAGAACTTTTTATTTTTTAATTTTTTTATATATTTAAAACTTTTTATTATTATTTTTTTAATGCATGCGTATTCATTCCTTAACAATTTCACTTTTACTAATTTTTAAAAAAAGTTATTGTTTTCTCTTGTAGATAGGTGTATAATTTTATTAATTTTTAATTGTTTATGAAAATTTACTTCTAATTTTTTTTTCTAAGTAGGTATAAATTTTTAGTTTTTCTTAATCTTTTGTTTATGAAAAATTGCACTTTTTTTAAATTTATTTCCTTTTGTTAACAACAAAATAAGTTTTAAGGCATTTTTTTTAAATTTTTCAATGAGATCGTTTTTTTTAAGGAATCTAATATTTTTCAAAATTTAATTTGTGTCACTTTTTGTTACAAAAAGCTTAATATTTTTTAAATTGTTCTATTTTGTTATTAACTTTTAATTCTAATTTATTTATAAACTAACAGTTGTTAACGCGTTGCGAGTTAATTTTAAAATACTCGAAGGCAAAAGCGTTATTAAAAAAGAATAAATATTATACCACCGTGCACCGACAGCAGCAAAGCTTCTCTGTGGCTCGTTTGAATTTTTGTTTTTGGTTCTTACTTCTATACACACAGATACTAAAAGCAGCAATAAAATTCATTCACAGCTGTATAAAATATACAACAAAAAAATGTCAATGTGTATGCGTAAGCGTTTAAATAAAAAATATGTATGTATGTGTTAGTAAATTAGTAGGGGGTTTTGACAAGAATTGGTAGGGGATACGATGGGCAATAATAAAACAAAAACCAAAGCTTTTTTGCTTTTCTTTTCAAACAACAATACAAAAACAAGTGAACACATTCATACGTAACAAAATGCTGCCAATGTCAATGCCGTTGGCAGCAGTATAGCAGTACAACGCAGCAGCAGCGACGACTTGCTAGCAAATGTACTGACAAGTTAGAATTTAAATACAAACGTACATTAATATATATACCTATATATAAAATACAAACAAAACTCAAAAAAGGGTTTATCTTCAAACAATCACGTTAAATCAGAAAGAGTGTTTTAAAAAAATTATAAACCAAAGAAACTTAAAATTAAAATCTTTAAGGCACCTAATCACTTCCCTCCCCCCAACACTTGATAAGAAAATTATTTACATAAACCAAATAGAAACCTTTATTCTGTTGGATTTATATTGGCTTTATCCAAATTCTTATTATAGCCAGTGTCACCATTGTGTTTTACATCTGATCTAACATGTTTCAATTTTTTTGCTTCAATATTTCTTGCATTTGGAGGAATATTTTAAGAATTTATATAAAATATAGGTATTTACGAATGCTATTTTTTTTGGATACATTTTAAGCAGACTTAAGTTATAATTAATTTAAAATATGAAAAAATTCCCAATGTAGTAAAGACATTTAATTTTTAATATTATCCAACTATTGTACACAAAGTAACATCAGTCCTTTAATTTCAAAGGGTTCTCTACTGGCGGAAATTTTGACTTACTGGAGCACCAACGTAATGTGGGATGTTTTACATTGTTTCATTTTAACTATAACGGAATTTTTTCTGGTAAATCCTTTCTTCTAAAGAACTAAATTACACAGACAAGACAATTCATTTTTATATCCTAAGAATTCCCATATAAAATAAATTCCCTTTATGCGTCGTTTCAATCACTTTCAACAGATATGTAACTATTCAAACCTAATGTCTACAAACACTGCTTCCTCTATTCTTTTTACCACAACCTAATTTCCTACTTTTGGCACAATGCATTACCTTAGTAGGGGTCATCTCCTATGTGCTGGTCCTTAAAAAAAGAGTTCATCAATTACTTTTATATTAACGGTACTAATTTATTTAAAATTCTTCACTTTACGTATGAAAGAAAAAAACCGGTCAGCAATCATCACCATTGTGACCAGCAACTTTAATATATAAAAAAAATAATAACAATAGTTAAAACAGCAAAAATAATAAAAGACAACAAAAATTGGCATTAAGGTCTGAAAGCTTGGGTAACCCTTTCATAAAGACTGTGTTGACGGAGCGATAAGCTGTATAAGAAGCTCTAAAACACTTTGTTTTCAGTACAAACATTGAAAAGCCAAACTAATGTGACTAAGTCGTATTAATTATCTTTTGAACTTGAAAGAACTTGGAATTTCTCAATCTTTATGTTACCTTTATATATGTTTCCCTACGTATATATTGAGCCATATTTCCAAAATCAAGTTTTGCAGATGTAACAAAAATCAACTCTTATCAATAATCAAGCACATCTAAAGGCCAGGATTCACTATGATACTCAATCGTGCGATTTTATCACTTAAAAATCTGACAAAATTCTGTCCTACTTTAAAAATCATTTCAAAATGACGTCGTAGGGATGCCACACTATTATACAAAAAAAGATGCAAAAAACAGATGCTTTTAATATTTTGTTGTTTTTTTCTTCTCATCTTCAAAAAATCAACTGTAATCGCATAGAAAAAATCATTTTATGAATTATTTTAAAAGATTGTAAGATCGTACAGATCTGTCAAAAAGTCTGTCACACACATACACTTTTAATCCACACTATCATACTTTATGAGCATACACGCAATTTTTGACAGATCGTACGACTGAGTATGATAGTCAATCCTGGCCTTAACTGGCATTGGCCTAGTTTTACAAATTTTGATTATATTGAGAAAATTAGTAAGGAAATACCCTTAAAGTCACTTTTACTAGATATTTAAATAATTAAGTGCTCAAAATTCATATTGCCTTTTTACATTATATTTTTTTTTTTGTGACACTGATGCTTACTCTTGAAATTTATTATGTCAATGGCCACCGGGGTTATCTTACATAATGTTTGCTTGGTGTCATTTTACTTACTTCTGATATTTTTTTTTTAATTACTCATTTCAGTTTCAAAATAATAATTCACATTTATTTGTGCAAAATGACCACACAAAAAAAATTAAGCCTCGAAATTTCCAAGAAATTGGGGAAATGTAAAAAAATGTTACGGCTGTAGTTTAAGAAGCCACCAATTATTTTTCAATAACGAATGTCTTGTTATTTTAGTATTTATTTTAAACAAGTATTTATAAAAAATTTTGAAGATATAATTTTTTTATACATAAAAGTTGAAAAAAAGTTGAAATTTAACATGAAATTTTATATCACCCCCCAGCAACTCCTTGGCATTTTTTATAAACAGTAAAAATTAAAAGAATGGTTTAAAAAAAATATAAATTCGTAAACATATATTAGATTATTTTTATATATATTATTAGATGCATATTTATATTTCTGTTATGTTACAGTAAGAAGAAGTTTAATTCTTGCCCTTAAATTCTTTCATAGTATGTTTTCTATATTGCCCCTATATTTGTTATTCATGTCACCGTATAGGTGTCAGTGGATTTATGATTAGATTTAGTATGTCACCGTAGTCCAACGGTTCTCAAATTGGGGTCCGTGGACCCCTGGGGGTCCGTAGCAACCATCCAAGGGGTCCGCATGAAGAACCGAAAAAACAGTGTTTTCAAAAATAATAAAAGTTTTATTTTGAACTTGGGCTTCAGAGGGGTCCGCGAAAAAAAAATGAGTTTTCCAGGGGTCCGTGAGCAGGAATTTGATGAGAACCCCTGCCGTAGTCAGTAGAGTTCAAAAGGTAATTCCCGGATGTAGCGGTTGGTATCCTTATTAATTAACTATTTCGTAAGGGTCTTGTATTATTATTATTTGTTAGTTTTTTTAAAAGAACATGAGCTCAACTAAATATTTAATTCTGCACTATTTTAGTGTTTTAGTTTTATTGTATTAGAAAACAAAAATTTTTAATTCTGGTCACTTTTTCTTTTTGCCAATACTTATCAACAACATTTTATTTTGGAGAAATAAAAATCAATGTTTTTGTATTTGATTTTTTTTTTGTCATAAAAGCCGCTATTTACGCACTCTTCTTGTTTTTTTTTGCTTTTCCTTTAATGCTCTGCAGCAAGAATATTATCAACAATTTTGTTGTTGCTGTTTTTTTCTCTTTGTTTACTTACTCAATAAAAATTTTATTATGATATCAAGCATTTATTCATTTTTTTTTGGGTACGTCTTCTGTTTTTTCTTCATATTTTTAGTAAAATGTGTGTATGTGTATGTAAGTATGTTCAAAATAATTTCTGACCTTTGTTATACAGGTTTATATTTTGGCTGGTTGTTGTTTCTTATATTTGTACATAAGTATGTTTGTAAATACAAGTCTGTACGTTAAAATTTCTACATATGAGTTTTGTTTGAAATGATATTATTTTAATGGTTTATAATGCAGCCTTAAGAGTAAAAAATACAATTGCAATTATTACAAATTTCTCCAAATCCAATTGTACTTTGTTAGAAATTTCCGTGAATAATTTAAGAACTTTAAGAACGGCTTTGTTATATTTTATGATATACACTAAACCAAATTCGTGACTGATTAAAAAAAATGTGTAGTAACAAATATAATAGTTAAATTAATTAAATTTTTATTCAAAAATACAGAATTTGTTACGAAAAATACTCAAATAATTGTTTTATTAAAACATTGTTTTATTGAAAATAAGAAGTAAAATTAATTACACAAACTCGCAAATACTAGTTTGGAAAAATTAATTTTTATAGTGAACGGATCATGAAATAAAAATGTAACAACATTTATAAAAGCATTTAAAACAGTAATTATACTTACGTTAAGTTCGGACAAATGTTTGTTAAAATAAAAATTATCTATATATATATTTTTTTTTGTATATAAAGTGAGTGATAAAGGTAAAGCGTACATTTGACAGAAATAAAATTTCGTTGCTCTTTATGTTTGTTGAAGTATGTTTGCGTAAATAGGGAAAAATGGTCAGCACGATGCATTCGATTGACCACCACCTACTGGAAATCCAGTATACCGAGAGTCATTTTTTGGTGAGATAAAAGCAAAATACAAGCACCACTCAAGATTTTTAAATGTAATGGTGTCTTAAAGCTCCCCAGGTGTGTCGAGGTTACATTGATGTAGCGGATGCAGCTGTGGACAAAAACCAGAATAGCTTTTGATCGATGGTTTTATTCGATCGAGAGTCTCACAAAAAATCTGAAAAGATGACAGGAGACTATTCGCTACAGCTATTAAACTTTTTATTGAATCTTTAATATTGAATTGAAAATTCAGGATTAAATGTTAGATAATGCTATTGATTTTCTATTGATTTTTCTTAGTTTTTACTAATGGTATTGATTTTTATGAAACGGTTACATTAATAATTATTTAAAGAACAAAATCACTAACAGTGACTAATTATTAACTTATGTACTAAATTCACATCATAAAATATAGTATAGCATTATTATAAAATGGCATTTTGATCACGAAAATTTCACACGCATTTTTTCTGTATTGTTTTTTTGTGTTCATATAAACAATTATTTTTTACTCCATTGTAATTTAATTACTTAAACGATTTCATTAAAATTGCATTACCAATAGTAACAACAAACTCTTTCATTGTCATTATTTTAAATAATGCCAATGAAATTTCAATTAAAAAAATTCAAAGTATGTTTAGTATAATAGAACTAACAATAAGTGTTCGAATCATGTATCTAACAATTTTACTTTTTAGGGCCAACCAATGATAGACATAGTCCAGATTTACACTATGCAATTTTTTGAGGCATTTTTTTCTCAATTTCTTATTTAAGTTGCAGCGATACGCGTTATTTAAAAATAAACATAAGCAAAAATAATATACCCTCAAAATCCCGGTAATACCATATTGCTTACTCCTCTTGCTTCACCAACAAGCAAAAATTTCATGCAAGTTTCATGAAAAATTGCCTAGTCTAATGTGTATTACTCATGTCACAGAACTCCATTCCGATTGAAAGTAATTTCATTTCCACAAATTGTTTGTTCAGAAAACAAAACAACAAAAATCGGAATGAAAACGCCCTTAAATTTAAAAGTGAAATTGATGTTGTTTAAAATTTTATTTTTTGCTGTTTTTGAATTTACTTTTGAATTAAAACGTAAATCACGGGAATATTAAATTTATTAAACTTTAAAATATAGCGCTGATTATCCCGACCGAATTATTAAAATCACCGATATTGACTATTGAGGGTGAAAGCACGTTTCGATGGCTATTTCGCTACTGCTTACTTAGCTCTTCAGGAAACTTCTCACTAACATTTTAAATTAACTAAAGATTTTTGTTCAAACAATAAAGTAAAGACAAAAATCATAGTTTAAGCAAAAATAACAATAATTATTTAATTCACTTCTGTTTTGTAACCTTATTTATATAAAGCCTTTTTGTTACTTTGGTGTGACCAATGTTGCCATACTAAAATTAAGTAAATTTTTGCTAAGTAAATTTTTCACACTCAACATTTCTCTTTGTTGGTTGGATATAAACTCAATCATTCAGGATGTTGCGAGCTAGCGGGTTTTGATTTGTATTATTTAGTTATTTATTTGTATAGGTGGCAAAAAAGTCTTGTAAATGTAATGTGTGTAGACTTTTTTCTTATTAACTTTAAAACTCCATTTATTAAGCTACACATCTGTCAAAATCAAATCTATGATCTTGCAAATATCGAGATGATATTCGAGTGCTTTCGTGATTAATTAAAAAAGCAGTGTCGGCAACAAATTCCGGTGAACACGTAAGCTATTTAGCATGTCAGGCATACACAGAAGGTATTAAACTTGATAAAATACTTTCTTGGGAGACTGTGGCTTCAACTGTCGGGGACAAGGTTAAGAAATCTTCTTCTCTTTTTATAAGGTTTCGATGAGTAAAATAGCTTTTTAAAACATTACAGAAGTTTGTAGCTAAGCGCTGAACAAATATTTTTCTTAATACTTCAGGCACTGTTCGAAACCCTCTTTTAGCGTAGGCAACGCCGCTGCTCCACCTGTATATTCTCCCTCTTCTTATTATTCAGTTTAACACACACACCACAATTTTTAGTGGTTAAAGTTAGCAAATTTTTTAATTTTGTTTACCTAAGACGGAATTTAACGGGCAACAATATTAACTTTTTAAAGATACATACATATGTAGTTTTGATAGCCTTATTATCGCAACAATTTGTTTATTCAAGATATTCTGATAGCTCTCTTAAGTTAATTACAAAATACTATAATAATTTCAAGAAGATTGCCTTAGGATGCTATAACCTCCAAAGAAGCAGACACGGTCTTTGATTGCAACACATATACATATACGTAAACACATGTATCAGTTAAATATTAGTTCGATTTATTTAAAACTTTTTGAATTTTACTTATTTTAATTTTTAAACCTTAAATTTAGAATTTATAGTTAATCGCTAAAAACGTAAAACAAAAATTAAT
The DNA here is from genome assembly GCA_937654795.1 of Cistogaster globosa. Classification (NCBI taxonomy): domain Eukaryota; kingdom Metazoa; phylum Arthropoda; class Insecta; order Diptera; family Tachinidae; genus Cistogaster; species Cistogaster globosa. Next base: position 27,362,054 of record OW569404.1, read on the forward strand.
GCCCATCACACAAATACACATACACAACTTAACATATCCCCTGCAGTCACAATTATCCATGGGTTTGTTTTGCGCTGGCAATGAATCCTGCAGTCACTTAAAGCAGCAAACACAACCCCTTTTTAAATAATTTGCCTTGTACACATACACACCGATGCTACCAATACCAATAAAAAAATGCAACTATCAGAAAAAGGGAAGAATGTTAAGAAAATGCGAAATAAAGCAAAATAAATTGCAAGTTCATGCCACTGTTGTAAGTTTGCTTCTCCCTCCAATTTACTTAAACAAAAACGTCAATGTATTGTTGCTGCTATTGCCAACAGCTACAACAACAAAGGCCATGCTGCTGCAACGTTACACACAATGTTGGCGAACATTGCCAGACATTGTTTGTATGGGGTAGAAGATAGAAAAACTCGTACACGTGGAGGTCGTGACCGAGTTTTCAACAAATTCAAAAATGACAGAGTGCACACCGTACAGAAAATAGTTCATGACACTAGGCAATGCTGTTTTAAATATTATTGACAGATGCGAAATAGAAAATAGTGTAATTTGCTTGCGAAACTTGATTTTATTTAGTTTAAATTACAAATTAACAGTTTATTTAACGTATTTTCATTGACTTGCAGAATGTCGCTAAAAAAATTCGGCTATTCGACCCAATATTATCGTTCGAAAGGAGCTAAAGATGCTGACAGCGCATTCCTAACGGCTACGTTAAGGTTTCCTACTTTGGTTTTGCCGGGAATGTTTTAATCTGAGTAACATGTGGCCAAACATTATTATCCTAAAGAATACTTTCGTTAAATATTCTTGTATTGCATTTGTTGTAACATTTCAATTACACTACAACCAGCTGATACACGAATATTGCCATAAGCCGATGATGTTTAAGGCTGCGCTTTCTTAACTTTTCGTAGTTTGTTTAATAAAAAACTCACTCTGTGATATGTTGTGTTAATTTTGATCTGTAAAATTAATTGTTTTATTATATATAACTTTTGCAACAAAAAACCGACCTAAAAACAAGTAAGCTTAAAATCATATTTCTTGAAAAAGGTAATTGTACATTGACTATATCACATATAGGTCAAATAGGTAAAATGACATCAATTGTGGGAATGGCCTTATATTTCTAAATTCAAATCGTACACTTGTTTTAGTGGACTTAGCAATATAGGTTTCTTGCTTCAAGAGTTTGACCGCATACATCAAATTACATCAAATATTGGGAAACCCTTTTATTTCCAAATCAAAATGTTGTACTTGTTGTTATGGAAGACTTAAGACAATACAGTCTTAGATATGGCCGTTTACATCAAATGAAATAAATTATTAGGCTACTCTTTAATTTACAAGTTTAAATGTTTGTAATTTTTATTATAACGGTAATATTAATAGACAATCTGTCTAATTTTCAAATGTTGTTTATAGCGGTTCAGAAGATAGGCCCATAAAATTAAAATTAAATGTAAATCTAAATCACCTTTGAGGACACCCTTTTATTCTTATTACTTTTATTTTTTCATTACTTTTGATACGCAGTTTTTTACATTTTACATACACTTAAAAACACGGATGTAGTATGGGGACACCCTTTAATTATTTAAATTATGAGCTGAATAAATAAAAAACTAAAAGAGTATTTCTACAGATAAATATACTCTAGATGCCTTTTGAAATTCCTTAAATCTCTTTTGGGAATTAAATATTGTTATACATGTTAACCCCTGCAAATTCATGTTGGTGCAACAGTTTTTGTTTTTGCTTTCATGAAAATAACGTCATCATCTGTTTTCTCTTGTTTGTTCCTTTATCTGGGAACACCAGAATGTATGTTGCCGATGAATGTACTCTGGTGTATGTATGAATGAATGTTGCTTGCAATTCTTTGCATTTGTTTTTCTCAACTGTAGGAGTAAATGTGAAATTGTGCGGTTGTATAATGCAAGAGAACTAAGCATCATGTTTGCTAGCGAATAATTGAGGGCTAGAGTTTTTTATGCCTGCCTCATATGAACGTACAAAAAGTATAAAATAAATTATTTATCATTTAATATCAATAAAATGGGTTTCCGCTAAAATAATTGCTTGTTTTTGGCATTTTACATTTGTGTGAGTGTATGCATGTATGTATATGTGGTAGTTTAAGGCCTTACCACAATATTTATTACGACAGGTCATTGTGGTAAAACTGTGATCGTAGTATGAGTACAAGAATGATTTCTTACGAGTTAAAAAAAAACAAAAAGATTTCTCGATTTTTTTTTTTCAATTTTTTACATGTGGGGACTATTAATGCTAATTTTCTTTAAAATATCTGTAATTGTTAGTTAATATTATAGTACGTGTTACAAGGTGGTAATGACTTAAACCCGACGATTCAAGAGAAATTTAAGAAAATACTGGAGAATACAATTTTAATATTACCTTCATAGATCACAAAAAGTATGATGCGTTCAGCTTAGAACACGATAAATTAATTTAAAAATGTAATCACAAAAGTTTAGTGGATTAATTGCGGCAAAATTGTTTTAGTTGCGAAGTTGCCACAATCTTGAGAAGTATTTGGCTTAAGTCGAAACCCTTTCTATCAAATTAATTTCGTTCAAAAAGCTTAATTGTCAATTAAACACAGATAAAAAGGGGTGGCAAAAATCGAAATTCACTAAAAATTTAAATTTTAGCGATTAATAAATAAAAGGTATTAATTAAGACCCATTTTTTCTTTTATTAATTCTCCATCTTACGAATTGTTTAAATATATTACAATAATATTGAGAAAGATTACGGAAAACTCTAAATATAATGTTAAGAATTCAATAGAATTTAAAGAAAGGATAAGCAATCAGTTTATTCAGAATGAGGAAAAATTAGTTTCATTTAATGTAGTATCAATTATTTCCGAGTATACCTGTTGACTTAGCGATAAATATAATAGAAGAAAAATGGGACGTGATACAGGGATATACAAGAATGGAGAAATGTTTATTTTTACGAATTTTAAAATTTTGTATAAAAGATAATAGATATTTTTAATATAAGGAAAACATATTTTTGCAACGAAAATGACTTCCAATGGGATCCCCAGTTTCTCCAATTGTGGCGGATATTGTTATGGAGAACTTATTAGACGTGTGCATTGAAGAACTTAGTATTAAGCCAAGATTAATGACTAAATATGTAGATGATTTGTTCTGTATTATTTCTGAATCTGGAATTAAGAAAATGTTGGAAACAGTTAATAAATTTAATAGTTGTATACAATTTACAATAGAAATATAATGTGATTTTAAACTTCATTATTTAGATATTTTGGTAGTTAGAAGAGATAATAAATTAAAAATGGATAATCAATTTTTAATCCAAACATAATAATAGAATAATTATTAATACGGCAAAAATTTAATAGAAAAAGTATTTAAGATAAGTGACAAGGAGTTTCACAAAAGAAATAAGGATAGAGTTGTAAAGATATAAAGCGATAATAATTTTCCAATGCAAGTAATAAACAGATTATTTAAACAATTTATATACGGAAGTGCAAGTAACACAAGAAATGTGACAACAACAAAAGCTTACAAGTCTTTAATTTACATACCAGAAATAGCAGAAAGGATAGAAATTTTAAAAATTTTTGATTCTGAAAAATACTTATAAAATGGCATACAAAACTTATAAAACTTTAAATAGATTGTTTAGTAAAACAAAAGATAGAATACAAAAATGGGACGTGTCATATGTAGTATACAAAATACCTTGTAATGGTAAGGATAATGAAGATTGTAATAATGTATATGTAGGTACAACCAAGAACAAACTAAAAACTAGAATAGCTAGACATAAATCTGATCAAAGATAAAGAGACGATAATAATTCACAAAAAACTGCATTATCTTCCCATTGTGCCAGATTAAATCATCTTCCTAATTTTGAAAATGCATCAGTTTTAAATATAGAAAATAATTATAAACGTCGGTATATGTTAGAGATGTTACAAATAATAAAAGTAACAACAACAAGAAGAATAAACTTTAAGGCTGATACTGATAATGTTGCGTAGTGTTACAGACATTTTGTGCATAAAAAAATAGTGAACATTATAATATTTCTTAACTTAGTTGTTTGTAACATTTTCATTAAGTAAATTAATGTGTTTGTATTTGTATGTTTTATGTATTTTTTATTTTTTGAAATTTAAGTTTGAATGTGTGTTTTTTGAGTATTGAAAGTTTGTGAGTATCTATATTTTAAAATGTTTGAATTTTTTGTCTTTGTTTTTTGAAAATTTCTTGAGTTAATTTGAAAAATTTTTTTCAATTGAATTAATTTTTTGTTTTTGAAAAATATACAATTTTTTAGTAATATTATTTCCTGTTTCCTGAAGATGCCACCCAACGGTGTGGCGAAATATTGAAAGAAAAAAATAATAAACAATATTTTTATTTTAAAACTGACCTAGTGCTTGTTTCATTATAAAATAAAATGAATTAAATAATAACATTAACAAAACAAAAGTCATATGCAGATAAGTAAAAAATCTATCAAAAATTTAAAAATTCACCAAAATAAATTAAATTCTCCTTAAAACTCCAATATTCACTAAAATAATATAACAATAGAAAATTCCCAAAAATAATTAAATTGACTAAGATATCAAAAACACTCTAAAATAAGCAATCCCAAAAATTTTGTGAAACCTTAAATTAACCCAAAGATTGAAAGACATCTTTGCTAAATTACATTTAAGAAACAAATCAATATTTGAGAATCACAGAAAATTAAGATTGGGTAGAAAAAGTTTGAACAGAAAACATGACTGAGAAATCTGCAATAAGAAAAATAGTATTTTTGTGAAATTTTGATTTGAAACCCTTACATATCGGTAAGCTTTAAGATAATGTTGTCCGTTAAAAATATTGTTTAGATAAATAAGTTGTCATTTCCATCACTTACATAAGTTACATATGTTTAAAACAAAATAATAGAAGAAGCAGTAGCGGTGGCTGCATTCGTATATGAGTTCAAATCCCAACAGGGACTAAATTAGTAAAAAAAAGAGAACGGCAACTAAATGTAAAAAAGAAGTTTAAACCTTTTAGATTCTCGATCACAAAACTATTATTCAGTATTCGATTACTTGTAAAGCGAAAGTAACAACATAACAGTGTTTAGTAGTCAGGGCTGACAGGAGCCTCAGCACTTATGGTCTGAATGACAGAACTGGTCTAAGGCGCGTGTTAACTGAACAAACTATCGAATAGTTAGTACTCATCGAAGTCACAGCGTATTGTTGCAGGGATAACTTCGTAAATTTGTTAAAAGCGCATTATTTATTAAAAGGATGTGAGTACAACTTTAGCCAGAGCCACAGAAAATACAAAAAACATGTGCTTGCATTTGAAATTAAAGAAAAAAACGCGCACATTTTTTAGTGGAAGAACGTTACTATATTTAAAAAAAAATTCAGGTTAAATAAAAAATTACAAAAATAAATAAAACAGATATTTTATGTGAGAATCTGAACTGACCTTTAATTAAAACAAAAAATTTTTAAAAATAAAATTAAACATTACATCTAAAAAATCGGAATTTCATAAAAAAATCAGTTTCACAGAATACACAAACTTCTTTTTTACAATTAAAATACAACTTTATCAAAAAACGTGATTAAACAAAAAACCAAATGAGTATTCGATTTTAAACGAAAATTCTTAGTTACACGACGAAATCGAGAAAAACGAAATACTCGACATTTTATTAATATAACTACCAACAATCAAAGTTTCACTTGAAACTGTAACAGTCCACCCTAAATACGGGCGTTAGGCACGACGTAATTTAGCGTCTAGTTTTTACGCTATAATGAGTAACTTAAATAAGAGCGCCAACGTTGTGAAACGAACAGTATTGTTTACTTATCTTATTTGCTAAAAACCACAAAATTAAAATAATTAAGAAAGATAAGATCGCGAAATTGAACTTAAAGTAGCTGTAATGTCATTACTGTTGGAAATACTTTTGTATATACCACAAAAAAAAAAAAAAAACAATAACAACACTTCTTTTGCAGCCAACTATACTTTTTACGCGCAGTCAAAATTGGATTTTTCAATTGTTCAACGTTAGCGTCGCGCTATTTGGGTTGGTCTCATACATTTTGTATGGGCATAAGAATTTTTGACAGTTAAATAACGTCTTACGCTCGTATTTAGGGTGGACTGTAAGTTTTATAAAAGAATCCAAATGTTGAAGTTTGAAATTATATAAAAAATCGAATGTTACCAAAACTAAAAAATACACTGTTGGAGTAGAAGGTAAGCAGCCTTATTAAAATTTTCACATTCTTCCCCAATTTCAAATGCTTTTCATTTTATGATTGAAAAATGTTAAATTGTATTTTTAATCTTCTATAAAGGCTTAAACTAACTTTTTAACATCCTTAAATTTGAATCAACCTTAAAAGAAACGATTGTATGTTTTATTTATATGTAGAAATACGAAGAAAGTTAAACATAAAAAATAGAAAAAAAATAAATTGCAAATAACCAATTCAAAAAAACAATTCGTGATTAAAGGCCGGGGCACATAGAATCCGTCATACGTTAAACTTTGACAAATTCAACTGACAAGTAAGTTAAAATACATGTTTTCTTATTAGCGTTGTCACAATCAATACGTGTCCGTCAACGCAAAGTACGAAAGTTGGTCAACTTTTAACTTTTGAATACTTTGACAAGCAGTTGATACTTCCTCTTCTCTGTTTTCTTTTAACTCTTGTTGTGTTTCAATTGTGTTTTGTGATTTTAATAAAACAATTTTGGTGGCAAACAATAAAATACAAATTTAATTAATTTAAAAAGTAAAATTAAATTTAAAAGTGAATAAAAATAGAGAGCAAGCTTTGGTATAACATCCGTCAGCAACGTATTCATTGTGCCAACCTCATCCGTCGGTACTTTGACTTTAGTTGAATTTGTCAAAGTTTAACGTATGGCGGATTCTATGTGCCCCGGCCTTAAGAAAACTATTTGCAAAGAAAGCTATGAAGTTGTCATTTTCTCACATACTTCTTTTACTGACAATCAATCAGTCTCCCTTATTCGCATAAGTTTTTTATAACAGTGTTACCAATTGGTTATAACTTAACTTTACTAAACACTAAAAATCGAAAATTTTCTTGTTTGCAATTTGTAATTAAATAAATTCCAAAAAAGTTTTTTTTTTTTCTTTTCATTCATTTCTAAAAATGACATTTCATTATTGCCTCGAAAGTTCTTTTTTTAATTTTTAGATACTCAATTGCACCATAAAATTTCATTTTTTTTAATCAAATTATTTCATTATCTATAAATATTAAATAAATATTGTAAAATAAATGTTAATTCTTAATTAATTTTGATGTCTCATTTTTTAAACCCTTTTAATACTCAAGCACAGTCTACAATTTAAGCTACTAAAAATGTTGTTGTTGTGTTAAGGTAAATAAGGAAGTATGCGTTGTATGGAAAAAATACACATGTTTATTACTGCACTGACTTCTGTAGATACCGCCAATGCGCAAAAAATATAAAAATACATATACATACATACAAACACACATGCATTTATACATAAATATGAAAAATAATTTAATTTTTATAAGCAAACTTAAATTATCATAAAAAAAAATTCAAAGTAAAAACAGAAAATTTTTAGAATGCTATCGGCCAATGAAAAAAATTTTACGAAAATTCAGATCTAAAAACTGTAAAGATAGTTTTTAGATCTGAAAAATATGAAAGATGAAAACCAAAAAAATAAAAATCTGTATAAAGACGATTCAAAAGTTTTGAATCAAAACCAATCTAAGTTTCGTTATTACAAATGCTGATATCTATAGGTATTTTGCTGGACGCTTAAGATAGCTAATTTGGAAACATTTTTGTTTTTAAAGCATAGAAACTTGATGAAGAACATGAGAATGAAAATCAATGATCGCCAAACAAGTCCGCGCGGGCTCACGTAATCTTAAGAGAGCTAGTTTACAAAAAAGTAATTTTTAATATTTTAAAATAATCAATAATTATACATTTAATATTTATTGTTGTTTTCTAATTGTATTAATAATAAAAATGCGCATTTAGCTATTTAATTACTCAATTATTAAATATTAAATGTTTTTCTGTTTGTTAATGTTAAACAATATGACAATATTATTTTTAAAAATTATTATAATTGTAAAGCAGATTTTTTTCAGTATAATATTAATAATACGTTTTCTTTAAGTGCACATTCTCTGGATGGTGATCGCTGACTTAAAAAAAGGATCCATATACATATATCAAATTACATTACCTATGGGAACACACTTTAATTTATAATTCCAAAAACAATAAATCAGAACAGAATATTTTATCTTCCGTTAACGATAACACAATGACTCCTGCCTTAGTTGTGCCATCATTATCCGTTGTAAACAATACAAACAATATTTCTAATAATGATAATTCAAATGCCATCAAACCACTTGTGGTAATACCATCAAATAAAAAGTCTGTTTTTGTATCTCGTTTTGCTTTCGAAACAACTGTTGATGACATTGAATATTACATCAAATCTAAACTTAACTTTGAAGCCGATATTTTAACTAGAAAGTTTACTTATTCCCAGCCTAGAAGTATTACGTCATTTAAAATTACAGTTTCGCTTGATATATATAATCAAATCGTCAACCCTCATTTTTGGCCGGCAAATACTCTAGTTCGAGAATATGTATACAGAGAAAACCGGAGAATAGATAACATGGTTCGCATTTCGACAAATAAAAATAACAATTCAAAAAACTAGACCTTGTTTCCGATTAACAAATATCTGTTTTATATCAAAATGTCCGTGGATAAAACTCTAAATTATCCAAACTGTATGTAGAAAGTTTTGGTTTTACACAACATGCAATCATTTTAACTGAAACCTGGTTGAGCAAAAAAGTTTTTAATGCTGAATTACTCTGTAATGATTATAATATCTTTAGACTTGATAGAAAAACTGATACGATTGATGGAGGTGTTCTCATAGCTATCTCTTCGCTATTTTCATCGGAAGAAATTAAAATTGAAAATCAACAAGAAATTGAATTTGTTTGCGTAGTGATGAAGGTTGGTCATAAAAATATTTATATAACATGTTCCTACATCCCTCCATGTTCTGATCAATTGATCTATACTGAACATACAAAATCAATTCAAAAAGTTATTTCTAAGGCGTACCCAGATGACCACATTCTTGTGTTTGGCGATTTTAACCTCCCATCAATAGAGTGGACATACTTAACTGATGGTTTTTATTTTATACAAACTAAAGCAAGCGACTGGATTGATAATTTTATAAATAATTTATCTGATTTATGTTTATATCAAATAAATGGAATTCGCAATTCCCATAATAAGCTGCTTGATTTAGTATTTGTAAACGAACCGGCTGGATATTTAATAAAACGTGTTGATCCTATAACACTACCCGAGGACCCTTATCATCCAACTATAGAACTTAATTTTTGTATACCATCTAGCTATGAACGTAAAGTTAGAAAAACTTTGATTAGAACTTTTTGCTTTAAACGTACTGATTATAACACTCTAAACCAGTATTTATACAATACGAACTGGTTGGATTTACTTTCTGTACCTAATGGCTCTCCCGATTCTATTAATGCAATGGTGAGCTTATTTAATAAAACCATCTTTGGATATTTTAAGGACTGCGTTCCTATAGTCTTGGTCAAAAAATATTCTGGACCCCCATGGAGTTCTAAACTATTGGCACGAATCAAAAATAAGAAAAATAAACTATACAGAATTTTTAAAACAACTGGTTTAGTAACAGATTATGGAAAATATTCTAGAGCTCGTGCTGAATACAACTTATTAAATACTGAATTATATAAGATATACCTAAACAATATGAAACTCAATTTTCAGAAAGAACCAAAATATTTTTATAAGTTCGTTAACTCGAAACGATTAGTAAGTGAATACCCAACTGTTATGAAATACTTAAATAATGATTCTGCCGACGATTTCGTCATAAGTAATATGTTTGCTGATTTCTTTAGCACCACTTACTCTGACGTTCAATACGATAACTCAAGTGATTATCCTTTTCCGATAACTCAAATTCAGCCAATATCATTTTTACCTATACATACAGCTGATATCATGAACAATTTAAATAATTTCAAGTCTTCATTCAACTCTGGTTCTGATGGTATTCCTAGCAGCCTATTAATTAATTGTGCACATGCTTTGGCGCCGCCGCTAACTATAATGTTTAACATTTCACTTAAATACGGCTTTTTCCCGATTTATGGAAAGAGTCGTACATTATTCCGTTATTTAAATCAGGAAATAAGTCAAGTATTGTGAACTACAGAGGAATTGTAAAACTAAGTGCGATCCCCAAGTTATTCGAAAAATGTCTTACTCATGCCTTGTGTCATCAAGTTTCAACACTAATGACACCTTGTCAACATGGCTTTCGTAAAGGATGCTCAACAATAACAAATCTGCTACAACTTTCAAGCGAAGTTATCCAAGGATTCACTATTGGTCAACACATAGATGCCATTTACACTGATTTTAGTAAAGCGTTCGACAAAGTTAACCATGTTTTATTATTAAAAAAACTTCATTTAATGGGCTTCACCAAAAACTGTTTGAACTGGATAAGCTCATATCTAACTGGCAGATACCAACGAGTGTGCTTCAAAACATCCATATCTAAATATATTATTGTAAAATCTGGTGTTCCTCAAGGTAGCCATCTCGGTCCAATTTTATTTACACTTTTCATCAATGATTTACCTACTGCTATCAAATTTTCAAATGTTCTAATATACGCTGATGACGTAAAAATTTTTCATAATTACAACAACTTTGACAACCACAATTCTCTCCAACAGGATCTAAACAGCTTTTTTGTTTGGTGCACGATGAACTTGATGGAGTTAAATTTAAACAAGTGCAAACATATGCACTTTTCCAGAAGAGTTGATACACACAATCCGTTCTTTTTTGATGGTTATCAGTTGGAAATTGTTGATTCGATTCTTGATTTGGGTATTTTATTAGATACTAAATTAAACTTTATTCAACATATTGCTATGATATCAAATAAAGCCCGTGGGGTACTTGCTTTCATCAAACGTTGGGCCAAGGAATTCACTGATATTCATATCACCAAGCAGCTTTATACATCTTTAGTAAGGCCAATTTTAGAATATGGATCCGTTGTCTGGGACCCACAGTATATCGTGCATAGTAATAAAATTGAGTATGTTCAAAAACAATTTCTGTTATTTTGCTTACGAAATATGTACCGAAATAATTTTTCCAATTTACCGTCATATAAAACCAGACTTGCTGAAATTGGGCTACCGTCTCTACAAAGCCGAAGAACTATGCTTAATGTTACGTTTTTGTTTAATTTGATTACTGGAGATGTTTGTTCGGAGTTCCTTTTGGGAAACTTATACTTCAACATTCCTGTACGTCCAACCAGAAATTTTAAACCAATTTACATTCAATTTGTTCGCCATAATTATGCCAATGATGAGCCCTTTAGAAGAATTTGCTGCGATTTTAACAACCTTTATAGTTTTATTGATTTTTCTCTAAATGTAAACACTATTAAACGCAACATAATATTGTTTTTAAATACTTAGTTTAAATGTAATTTTTGGTAATGTTTTAAATTGTAAAAAACTATATGTATGTATACCAGTCTGTAAGGATTTTTTCCATAGACTCAGATAATAATAATTTAAAATATTTATATTTGTTGAAAGAGTGAACATTCTATTTAATTTTAAAGTGTTTAGTTACAAAGGTTCAAAAAATAGGGCATATTGTGACACTTATAGGGATAACCTTACAATTTAACTTTTTTTGTAATACTTTCTTTTCATACACAGTAAAAAATAATGGATGAAATTCTTAGAGAAGGGCATCTTATTTACATCCAAAAAAATCTTATATACATTTTATAGATTGTGTAAGCAATTTTTTAAATGTTTTTTTGAAATAACATATTGATTTTCTTCTTAGATTTACATTTGTCCTAGCATAACGACAACACTTTTTAATAAAACTAAAGTTTTTTTCAGTATTTAGAAGCGGTAGTACAATGTTGTTAAAAACTAACGACATGCCTTTAATTACATGCCTATGTAAAATTCATAAGTTTTTCATCCGAATTTGCACCATTTCGTGAGTAGTAAATACGGTAGTTTCATTACATTTTTTTCCTCACTTTTTTACTGGGTATGAAAATTTATTATTCGAAATCTTTTTTTATATTAATTTAATACTTTCTTTTATTGCAAGCATAGTAATAAAAACTGTCCTTTACAGTTTAATAGATATTTATGTTGTATTGTGACACCCTTTAATTTTTGAAACTATGAGATCCTACTGTGGGATCCTTCTGTAATCAAAGTCGGTCTGCGGGCACAAGTAAACAAAATAAAAATACAGACGAAAAACCTTTTCCTGTTTTGAAACCGGTTTATAATGAGATGGGTAAACCAATCAGCGAAATACGTAAAGATACCAGCTTTTTAAATCAACAAATAAATTTCATTTTTATTATAAAATGTTTTATGTTTTTAGCATAATATTTTTCATTAATATTATAATATCCCAAAATAAAGGAAACTTTGTTGTTGTTTTACTTTAAAAAATAAAACGATTTAATAAAAAAGCTGTCTTTCATCCGCTTTTCAAAAATATGTTTTAATTTACTTTAAAGGTATAAGTTTTTAATTTAGCTCTTTTGGCTATAATTCGCACACGTTTAGGCTTCCAAGAGTAGGCATCTGTGATTACGATATTTTAAATTCTAGCTCATAAAACAAAAGCTTTTACGACTTTTAAGTTTTGAAGTTTTTTGTTGTTGTAGATTTTAAAAGACCGAAAGGAAGAATTCTGTCACTATTAAATCTAGCATTGAGGAAGGTAAGTTTAAATCTTTAAAGCGAAAGATCACTTGGAAATTGATGTTTCAAAATCTCAATCGCTACAGAGCCGAGTGAGAGATTACTCTGCCCTAGTGAATCTAACGATGCTCCAGACCCAATTCAGTAACTTGGAAAAAAAATCCTTTAACTTCTGACTTAAATGCTTACGGTTTGCGGTGGCTTTATCTGCGTCCTCTATTTTTTTTTTTTTTTTGTTGTGCCCTATTAAGGAAAACTTTGTCGCTGATTTTGATTTTTGATATAGAATTATTATTTTCTTATACAATTCAACAGAGCATAGAATTAAGTTATTCTTGTTTGCCGGTCAGCAGAAAAGGCTGAAACATTTTAAAGACTTTTACTAAAATTAAATGCAACGAGAATTTGTTGATTCTTAATTGTGTATGTGATCATCTTGTCGACGCTCCAGGATTCTCTTTGAGTTCCACAGACGCAACAACCGTGTATTTGGTCGAGGAAATTTTTGGTGACTCAAACAAGTTGAATTTTTTTTGTTCTCCTTATTTTACCAATGTTTTGCCTTCGTATGATAGTGGTTATTCGCCTTGCGCTTAATCAAACGCTAAATGGCTTGCTGTCCTAGTATTTGAAGATGAAGAAAACGAAGCAGATTTTGAATAAAAGTGGAAATATTTCTCTAGCTTGAATATGTTAGGTAGACTCTAATATATAAAAGATCTTAGAAGGCTTTTTGCAGAAACTGGGAAAAAAATTTTAATTAAGTATTTTATGAGCTTACATTTATTTAAGTCTTTTATTGTCAAAATTTTATATAACGATTTCCTAATGCAAATCCTACAATTCCGAGAAAAGTTTAAGCAATTTAAAAAAATTTAATTTTTTGAAAAATAAAATGGTAATTTTTGAAATACCTTTTGCATGAAACAAAGAACATATTAAAGTTTTTAAGCCAAGTGATTCTGTTTAATTTATAAAAGAAAATATGGCCATAAATTAATTTTTTTTAAGAATAATTGGTCTATTTCAGAAGGGTCAAAAGTTACAAAAAATTTTGAATGTAATTTTTTACATAATTTTTTGTACAAAACTAGCTTCCAAACCCGGTATAAAAACTTTATACCTTTGGTTATAAGTTTTTAAATTACTATTGAAGAGATACATCTTTTTCTTTTTCTACAACTTTTGACCTAGAAAATATTTTTAAACAGTCCTGAATACTAAACAAGTTATTGTCAATAAAAAAATTTTTTTTTTTAAAAAATCAAAACGAATTTTGCTCTGCTTGCTAGAAGCAAAAACTAGATAAAGTTAGGACGCAAATAAAATTTTTAATTTCAAAAGCCGATAATCTCCAAAATTATAGAATATATAAGCAATGTTTTTTACAGCCATCGCCAGATTTTAAAATTTCCAAAATCTTTGGAGAAATTGGAATTTGGCAAAAGTTCTAATTTAGTTTATACATCCGAATTGTGCTACTTTAAAGCATCGCAGGGCCGGTTATTAATTCAGTTCAAATTAAAACTAATACTCAACTACACATGGCTATAGGTCATGTGAAGGTTCTACACAATTAGACTAGTCGTTTAGAAATTTCAGAATTATTTCATTTGTTTTTCCTAAATCTCCCACTATGCGACCATAATGCTACGTTAAAACAACGTTGTCCAGAGTTGTATCCCCACTAATTGCCACTCTTTAAAAACTATATTTGTTACTTAAAAAAAATCGCTTTTTAGCACAAAATACCTCATTTTCCAATCCCAATCTCAAATTTTATTATATCGACAAAAATCCGCTGTTTTTTTTTTGGGTACAATCATTATTTTTGTAGTTGTTGTAAAAACTGTAAAATTTTCTACAAAAAGTCACGTTTTGCTCAAACGCGCATTTCACATTAGAATTATTTTAAAACTTGTTGTGCTTCTCTATTTTTTTTTTGTTTTTATTTATTTATATTATATTTGCAATATTATTATTAAATTATGATATAAATTTTACTTATATATTTGTATATTTGTTTATTATTTGTTTATTATGCAATATTAAAGATATTGTTCGTTTATTAGCGATTCTACATATTCCTTGAAATTATTGTAGATTTTTTATATGCGTTATTGAATTATTTTACTGAGGCACTTTAGATTTTTAAAAAGATATTTAATAATTATGCAATTCTTACATCAATATAAATATGTATGTATGTTTATGAATTTATTGGTTTAAATATATTGTTTGTTTTGAATGTAGCACTGTGGCGCCTTAAATATAACAACGAGGCTGCTGTAGTCGAAGTGGTAAACACGTTAGCTACAAACCTGGTTGATCAGGGTTCAACCCCTTCGGCAACCAAAAATAAAAAACGTTTTTTTTCTGTTTAATGGTATAAATACATATTCAGAATTAACATTAAACATGCAGCCTCCTTCGACGGTACTTCTTAATAGCATATTCGCCGGCGAAGTAAAATAACTAATAAAATGGCTATATCTATCTTTCTCTTTTCACCACCTGTCTTATCTCTCATCTATCCCTTTCCTAAAGAATGTAGCACGGTTACGAAAATAACTAAATAGGCATTTTAGCCTGAAGTGCCTCTTCTATTTATAAAAAAAAAACGTAAAAAAATAAAAAAAACATTTGAGAAAATAATTAAACAAATCTTATACATCACTTTACACCAACTATTGGGACACCCTTTACAAATTTCAAAATCCAAATTTTATACATACTGTTGGAGCGGACTAAGCAATACAGGTTTTGCTATAACAACAAGTTTATAATTTGAATTTATAAATTAAAGGGTATTTCCAACATTAATGTGATTTGACCTATATGGCCGTATTTTTCGAAATGTTATATATAAACACTTGAAAATTAGGCTGTTGAACCGTTATAGACAGATGGTTAAATTTACAGAGAACCTGATTTCTAAGTCTACTATAACAGTAAGTATATAATTACAGTTGTCTGTAGTTGCTGTAATTTGATGTACATATGTGCCCATAATTATTAAAGTGGTCTAAGTCAAAATTAAAAAAAAAATGAATTTACCGGTTATTTTCATACCACATTGTTTTAAACTAAATTTATTTAATGTAATTTTTACGAAATTGTCAAAAATTAACCATTAGATAATTGTAATTTCATCATTATATGGAATTTATTTTATTTAAATTCAATTCTTTAAATATTTCGAAACAAAAAATATATGACTTAGACCACTTTCATAATTATGGGCACATATATTGCCAAAATTTCGAACGCTTGAACAAGTAATAAGTTTGCAAATGGAATATAAAGTGTCTCAATATTTCATGTAATTTGATGTATGCGGCCATGCACTTAAAAACATGTATGTTGTAAGGGGACACTATTTAATTTTTAAGATTATGAACTGTTTTTAAAACGGGACCAATCTGTAGGCGTAATCTATTAAATTACAAAAAAATTTCAAAATCGGTTCAGAAATGACTGAGTTCTGCAGGCACAAACATAAAAAAGCAACATTCAGTCGAACTGATAACCTCAATTTTTTTAAATCAGTTAAAAAGATACCAAACATAAATTAATCATTTAATTTTTTGTCTGTGGTTTTAAGCAAAATTATAAAAAGCAAAATATGTAAAATGATAAAGGTATTGGTTATTATTAATTCTATATTTCTTGCTGTTTTTTATACAGTTTTACTCAATGCAATGCAATACTAGATGGTCGCAATATCGAATTCATTATATTCGTCGAAATTCCAAGTGTCAAACTCCATATATAAAAAATATGTAGTATCTAGTATTGAACTATTTTTCAAATATATAAAAAAAGCCAAACTGGCAACACTACTCCTACATAAAATGGTAAGCATAAGAAAGATGAATGAGCGAAAATACAAAAATTTCATTTTGTGATTCTGTAACTATCCCGTAAGCTTCCCTTTATCTCTTTCCTATAAACATCTGCACCGTGACTTTATAACTGCCACAAAGCGCATCATGTAAACTGGCTCTTTCTACGACGATTTTTATATTGCAATTTGTATTGAAAAAATTGTTATACCCCAGTTCAATATTCCCGGAAAAATTTGTCGGTTATCTCAAAAGTGTTAATTGCATTAATTCAAAAGAAAAACAAACACCCATACAAAAGTACATTAGCTAACTTATTCTACAAAACCTACAATAACGAATGTTTTTCAGCTCGCCTCAAATGCCTTCAGAAGCTATGAGCGTCGCAAGCCACAGAACAAGTTTTGTTTGTTAAGCACAAATTGTAGTTTATTTAAATATAAAAGATAATTGATATTTCCATTGCGAATATTCGTTTTCGCTGATTCACGTATGTCAAATAAAGTCATTTTGTTACACGTTGTTTCCCTAACCACACACATCATGTGCTTTTATCTGTTTCACGTGCCAAGTTGCGAGCGCATTATCTATTTTAAATTTTTTGTTAAATATTTTTTAATTGGCATTAAAAAGCTGTTACTATACTATACTACAGGTAGAAAGGTTCCCTGGATGAGCTACAAACAATTTATGACCACCATACTTTTAGTTTCGAAAGTGGTGCTAGTGAAGTTTATCAACGTCGGTCCATCCATAAATGTTGGAGATATTTTATAGAAAAGGCGAACGCCTCTACATAGCTATCATGCTGGAACGTTTGTTGGTATTAATGATTATTGTTCATTAAAAAAGTGTTTTAATATGTTAATTAAGTTCTCCATGCGGCCCATCATGACAATCGATTAATGTTTGATTTATTTTTTTTAAGATTTAAATATTTATTTTTCTTCGATCTGAATGAATGACAATAAACAAAAACCTTTCTGTAAGACTGCCAAAGTACACTTGGAGGGACCAATGGAGAATAGAGATAATAGAGCGAGTAATGGATTCCAAAGGGATTTAAGATAAACTCCAAAAGTGTAGTCAACCTCTGTGGACTCCCAATAGACGATGGACAACCATCGTTTCTTTTACTTTGATTTGTATGAAAGACAATTACGGAGAATTTATGGGACCACATTGGGGTGGAATCAACAGTACGACCAGTAAAAACCACAGAAATTTCAAGGATGACCTATGGGAAAGAAGAGAGTTCTATGTTTCGTGCTTTTATATGTATTATAAGACGACGCAAGGGGCACGGGAACCCAGGTGGCCTCTAATGGGCGCACAGAGACCTTAAGGTCACAAATAGACAACTCAAGTTCACCCAAAATATCTTCATTATATCAAAAAATACATATTTCTAAAAAACAACTATATGATAGGAAAATAATTTCTTTTTGTGAAGGGTATATAAGATTCGACACAGCCGAGTATACCACTTGTATTTGTTTCTTGTTTCTTACTTCTTATTCTTTTTTTTTTTTGCCTATAAACTTATTGATAACGGGAAAAACATGACATTGAAAATTTTACAAAATAAAAACTGATCGGTTTTGCTTTTTATTATCTATTTAGATTTTTTTGTTGCAGTTTTGTTATACATTGTAGCGTTGTCGCGCTATTTTTAGGTTTTACTTTGTAATGTTGAATATATTATTTAGAGCAATCTTTATAGTTGTGCAATAATAAATATGCAATATCGTTTATATTTGTTCAGTTAAAAAGAAGGAAGTCACGTCATATAAACAGATTTTACATTAAATCTTTAAAGTTATCAACATATGTACGTTTTGTAGAACGTGAGTTAGCGAGGCAGTAAATATCTGTTCAAAATTCATTAGTTACTACTGACATTGACGAAACTGCTTTTCAAAAATGTAACAGGTTTTGTTGATTATTTTAGGGCAGCTGTGATATAAAACACCAGTCGCTGAGGCGACTGGGATTACAAGCAAGCGAATATATTTTGGGTTAGATTGCGTCTCGCAGTTTTACTAGTTTAGAAAGAAAATTATATTGGAGGATCTGAGATAAAACCTTGGCTTAAACAGCAGTAGCATTTTCTATAGACTACAGAATTTTACTCAATTTTACTCCGCTTTTGTTAAAACCATTCTGGCTACGTACATTTTCAGTCAAAAGCCTTTAAACCCCCTGCCAAATTGATAGATCTATAAAAATCCAATTACGCAAAATTGAGAATATTTTAGGCTTTTATAACAGTCCAACTGAGATTAGAATAAGAAGTAACTAAAAAACAATTAAAAAGAAAAACATCTGGCTCATTAGAAAACATAACAACACTAGTTTATAGTCGTCCCAGGCGTTCAACAAAAAATATTACCACTATGAACAAACTTATTAAAAGAAATCAAAAATAGGTCATTTAATTACAACCACCATATGGCCTTATAAGGTTCAGTTTGCCAAAGATTTGAAGTCAAACGAGCATCAGCAATGTAAAGAATTCATTATGAGATCACTGTTGAAAATCACTTTTTCGTTAGAAGATGTAGCTTAGCGACCAAGATCGCCAGATTAAACAACTATAGACTATTTTATATGGGGTTATCTTTTATACTCAGTTTTGTAATGAACCAGAAACAATTTAAACTTTAAAAGAAATTATTCAGCGTAAAATTGCGGTGATAGAGCCAAAATTATGTCGAAATGTCATTACAGATATTAGATATTATTAGATATTATTTTTCAATATATAATTTTATTTAAAATGTGTGCTTTGTTTACATTTGACAAAGAAACTCTTAATTAAAAACAGCAAATTTTTTTCATAAGATTCGAGTTTAGATGGAAACTTTGTTATAATTTCATTTAAAATAATTTTTTATTAGATAAAAAAGACAAATATTTGTATGATAAAGAAATTTGTTGGGTATGTAGAGACCCAGATTGTAGTTATGAAAATAATCTTTACAAAATTAATTTTAAATTAAGACAAAAGAAAAATGAAAACGAAACAAACACTTATAATTATTTAAAAAAAAGTATTAAACGAAACTTAGGATATTATTTTGTTACCTTGATAAACTGTTGACTTTTTTTGTTATGGATGGTCATGATTGTTTTTTTCAAGCTATAATTAGTTGGAAGTCAATTCACCTAACGTTTTTAATATACGTAGACATATATACATTCGTAAAAAGTTTGTTCTAAAGTTTACTCAAATTTTGATTTAACAAAAAATCTTAATTTTTTCTGAAATATTGTAGTTATTTTATTTAATATTTAGTCATGTCACACATTCCAAACGGTATTGTTTTAATTAAGATAAAATCTTTTTTACCTTCTTCAGATTCCGATCGATTATGTATATTCAATATAAATGCTGAAACTCTACTTTATTTTTTATTTAGTTTATTTTAATATGGCAACATTGGCCACACCAAAGTAACAGTCCACCCTAAATACGAGCGTAAGACGTTATTTAACTGTCAAAAATTCTCATGCCCATACAAAATGTATGAGACCAACCCAAATAGCGCGACGCTAACGTTGGACAATTGAAAAATCCAATTTTGACTGCGCGTAAAAAGTGAAGTTGGCTGCAAAAGAAGTGTTGTTATTGTTTTTTTTTTTGTGGTATAAACAAAAGTATTTCCAACAGTAATGACATTACAGCTACTTTAAGGTCAATTTCGCGATCTTATCTCTCTTAATTATTTTAATTTTGTGGTTTTTAGCAAATAAGATAAGTAAACAATACTGTTCGTTTCACAACGTTGGCGCTCTTATTTAAGTTACTCATTACAGCGTAAAAACTAGACGCTAAATTCCTCGTGCCTAACGCCCGTATATAGGGTGGACTGTAAAGAAGTAAGAGAAAAAAATAATTTTACAAAAAAAAGTTATCGGCTCTTAATGGGTTAAGCATTAAGATTAAGATCTCATTAAAAGCGTTTAAACGATACCCATATTGACAATCGAACTATTTTATGAAAACTTCAGAGGCCCATAACTCAGAAATATGGGCGAGCGCAAATTTTTTCACTTAATGTTTGTTCTTTTTTTTTAATTCTCTATCGCTCCATATATTAGTTTTTTTTTATTGGAATTGCTTAATTGTTCCAAATGATATGGAAAAAATTAGATGCCCACTGCCGCGAGGGACATAGACCGTTCTTGCTGATTTGAATAGGAATTGTTTCGAAACTATGTCTGTTCAATTGGGGTATTTTTATTTTCCCTCGCTCATTTAGTGCTTTGGCAAAGTTGATTTCAACACTACCACGGACGGACGGACATCGCTCAATCGACTTCGCTATGCATAAGAACTCAGAATTTATATACTTTATGGGGTCGAAAATAGATTTTGTAGAAATAACAAATGGAATGACAAATTAAGATTTACCCTTTTTAACTTTTTCCGATAAAAGGTATTAAAAGTGAGTAACATTATCGATTTATACTTTCACACTAGAGTATGGCAAGCAAAATATTGGTATTACATAATCGTACATCTCCAAAAATGGATTTTTTCTACCGAGTTTCATAAATTTTTCATTTGAATCTAAAAAAGGTCCTTCAAACTTTTATTTTAACATTTTGAAGTTACTCTATATTTTAACAAATAGGAACTTTTATGAAATTAGTTTTCACTCCTCTTTTTTCTAGCATTTTGGAAGATAAAGCGGTTTCATGTTAACCAATTCTATTTTGAATGTTATTTCATAAACCTAAAATCTTTTTTTATCAGCCATGTCACAGGTTTTGTACGAAATTGATTTGAATTCGTATTTCCAAATCGTAACGTTTTACTTTTGCTTCTTCAGCTCTCGTACGTTTTTATGAAAACGGTAAAAAAGGAAATCGTATTATTTATGTTAAAAATATGGTTACATTGAAATTAAAACAGCTGGTTCAGCAACCGGCGCCAACAATATCGGTCCGGCTCCAGACAAATTAAAAGAAAGTAAGTAAAAAAACAAACTAAAATCAAAAAATAAATAAAAAATTAAACAAAAGAACAGTATGCCTGGTGTTTCAATTGTTGCTGTGATGGAAGAAGACAGAAAGATGCATTTAGCAATCAAATTAAATCGCAGAAGTTTGAGGTAAGTAAATGAGTGTAAGTAAATGTATCCATTTCACTTCTCACTTTTTTCTTTGAAACATATGGCAGGATGTTATCAGAAACCCGGGTGGCAATGGAACATTAATTACGTTTTCAGTTTGTGACCAATGTTTTATACGATTTACAAAAATATTAAAATTTTCATACTAGAAGTATTTAAATAAATTTTTTTTAAGCGAAATTAATATAGACAATATTTATAATTAATTTTTAGTACAGTTTTCCACATTTTTCGACTTTAAGTTGTTAAAAATATCAACTTCACTTTAGATTTCAAGACCGTTTTCAAAATGAATTTTTTGATCGTTTTACATTTTCTAGAGAAGCAAAATACGTTTTAGTTTTCTAAATCGGACAAAATTTCACTCTGTAACATGGCTGTATATAAAGTTTTACAATTTGAAAAATCAGTCAACTTCAAAAACATCCATCTACCGTGAGTTCCTTCAAAAGGAGTTACGAGACAAAAAAATTATAGCTTAGACTTTACAAATAAAAAGGAGCATATTTCTGTGACAAGAAATTTCATGGCTTGTTAAAAGTACCAAAAGTACTGCTCGACAAATATTAAAATACCCAAAATAGTGCTTTTTCTTAGTTTGGTACTAATGCGTAAAAGTTGCCGCTTGAAACTATATCTGAGATAGTCTTATCAATACATAAGTCCACATTTCACTGTGATTATCTGAAAATAAATTTTATACGCAAATATGGGTAGTGATAGCTCATAAAAAAACTTGCTAACCATAAGTGATTAAAATAATTATTTAGTGGGGCGACAATAAATATTATAAAAGCAATCATCAGAATTACGAAACAACTACACCTGCAGTTGATAATAATAAAAACCGAATTCTTTTGAATTGCATATTTTACATTTGAATGCATGTGATTGTTATTTAATATTTTTGTTTTAAAAAAATCCACGTCTGTATTTAAAAAATTAAACATTAAACATGTGTTTAATATATTTTTTTATTTTACTGACAGTTTTAGTCGTGACTAAACCTTGAAAATGAAACTTGATTTATTTGTTACAATTACCTTAGCGAAACATAATAAAATCCTTATTACTAAGCCGTTTAAGCCATTAAAAAATAAATTAACAAAAATATTTAAAAGAAAACTTTTGAATCTACATATTTCCAAAATAGCTTTACTACGTCAGTAGGGATTCATATCATTTATATTTTAAAGCATAAAAAATACAAACGAAGATATGCGATCTTAGCAGTTAAACCTACTTTTAACAAAACTATTAAATTTTACAACTCTTTGATTAATTTGTTAGGTTCATAAATTTTGATGTTTAATTAAAAAAATAAGTCTCATTTTCCTATTTACATATATCCCTAGTAAGCTAACTCTTGACATATGTCGGGCTGCGCTTTAATTGTGCAAACCAAAGCTCTGTCTAATAGAGACCAAGAAGAGGACATGAATGGAATGGAATTCTGACCGGCCAGGAAGATGTGAGTAAAAACACCGTAGTTATCGCATTGCGAGGGAAATTATATTGCAATAGTAATGAAGAAAAACTCCTAATGAAAGTGTAACCATGCAACATTCTCGCAGATTTTTGAGACATGCGCTTACCAAGGGAGCAAAAGTTATTCCTGTGCAAGCTGGCTCTTCTCCAAAAATTCAGCCAAGAAAAAAAGAAATTAATGGACGATGGCACTACTCTGGAATTGAACCAACAGCCAAAAATTTTAAAAATGTTTAATCTTTTCCAAACGGATATTAAGTATATAAAATCAAACTGCAGTGAAACGGAATAAATCTGAGATAGAACTACCATGGAATTGAGTAAACCGATGGAAAAGATGAATGATATTCACCCTGGGCAGACATCCAAAGGTTAATAGTTACAGTTGTAAATAACCAAAGTTGTAAATACTACAAAGGCGAAGTAAAATTGGTACTGGTATCACCCTCGCAATAGCTTAATTCGACAAATCTATAATGGCGGTATATAACAACAAAAGTCAAGGGTTGTACTTAAATATGTTCTGAGTGCATTGACGACTTTATGTACAATGTCATCATAATGTCGCTAATATGAATATCGCAAAAGACGGTTTATCTAGGCTGCGCCTGAAAGTGCTAAGATGTCAGCATACGCTTAAGCTTGTTTCACTTTTCAAAAAAATTTCCTTAAAAATCTTGTAATAACAAATTAATTATATATTTCCATCTGATAGCCTTCAAAAAAAAAACTATGGGGTGCAAAGACCATCCCTCCAGTGTGAGTTGGGCTTACTTGTTAGTGTTGAAAGTTCAACTTCTCTGGATGTGCTCAGGCTCAGCTAAGACACAATCCAATACTTATAAAGGATGACATTATGTTGTCGTACAGTTAATAATGAATTTCACAAGTTAAGCCATACAAAAAAAAGTGGTCCAAATTGCGGAACAACCAACCGCGAATGTTGCACCTAGATAATATGACAGCTAATATATCATTTTTAATTCGCCATTTGAACATTTAGTTTTCTGATGCTCAACAAAAATTATGTTGTGTTTTTAATTTTAAAACAAACGTGAGAGGTCGGTTTAAGTTGTTCTTTTCATTCGTTTTTGCGCTTTACAGATTTCACGCAAAAATACCGCCAGTATAAAATTAAAGTAAATCATTTTGTTTCAATGTCACTTGCCAATTGTTAGAAAAATTATTTTAACATTGCAAATAAAATGTGATGAGCACTGGCCAGCGGTAAGAGTGTTACTTTA
This sequence comes from Cistogaster globosa, assembly GCA_937654795.1. NCBI lineage: Eukaryota > Metazoa > Arthropoda > Insecta > Diptera > Tachinidae > Cistogaster > Cistogaster globosa. Next base: position 27,386,751 of record OW569404.1, read on the forward strand.
GTTTGTTGTAACTGATTCAGACGATATGTTTGAAAGGTTGAAAATATAAATGTATGTTTGCCGAAATTGTAAATTCACAGACTACTTACAACTCAAAAGAGCATGCGTTTAAATTTCTCTTTTACACTTGCAACTTTTGTGGAGCAATTCTTTAGTTTGTCGGTGAGAGAGGAAAGACGAATATATACAGGTACACTGTTTAATGTACCTGCAATTCCTTTTGTTATATCATTAGTAGAATAAAGCAAACACTAAACCTTTGCAATCAAGGCCGAAATTTCAGAAATAAACATTTATGTTTTAATCTGAAATTTGACATGTCATGTGTAAAAAACATGTCGTCTGAAATCAGCTTTAGCTATTAACAAAGACACAATTGTAAAAGTACATCGACATTCATACATACATATATTTCAGAGCGCAATAAACAGTTTAGAAAAGACAATAGATAAAATACATGAGGATACACTAACAATTTAAGTGTAAATGCACATTATCAGCAGCACCAACGAAGGCGCCAACTTTTCGTCATGTGTAGACAAAAATTATTAACAAAATAATACATTTTTAATCTACCAAGAACAAAAACAGCGGTGTAGCAAATCGAATTTTTTATTTCGGGCATTGACCAGATATTTGTACATTTATGTCGTTTCTCTGGACAATTTTGCTAAATTAGTGAAATAACAATAAGATTATTATTGCTATCAGCCTGTTTATAGAACACGTCAAGAGCGAAACGAAACCGGATGATATATGGACGAATACGTAATAATTACCGTCCGTGTAACACTTTCCGGTTTTTCTCGTTTAACTTACGTTATGTTTCGGATGAATTTATACCCTTCATCACAAAAAGTGGAAAAATGGTATAAATAGTTTTTTCATTCTGTTTGTAACTTCTACAATATCCATTTCCGACCCCATAAAGTATAATTATTCTGACTTCTTATGCACAGCGAAGTCGATTAAGCGACGTCCGTCTGTCTCCGTTCGTGTTAGTGTTGAAATCAAATTTGTCGAGGCACTAGATCAGCTGGAAAATATTTAAATATACCAATGGATCAGACATAGTGTCGAAAAAGGTACTATTGGCAATAATCAAGATCGGTTCATGTACTTTGACACAGCGGGCAAACACCGCGCCTACCTCCAATTTTTCTATATCATTTGGGACAATGTAAAAACTCCAATTAAAAAAACAAATACATGGAGAGATAGAGAATTGAAAAATAAGGAAATATTATCATTATTATTATTATTATTATTATTCTTAATATTATTATTATTATTATTATTATTATTATTATTATTATCGGTGTATTTATTTATAATAATTAATTTATAGCTTTTTATTTGCATTACAATTACTTAAGATACTTCAGGCAAAATGTCCGATTATTATTATTTAACTGTAGGTTATCATTTTCTACGAAAGTTTGTGTGTCATACTTTCGAGATGATTGCTTTTGATCAGCAACGTATTGGTTATCGGTGCATAAATGGAGAAAATATTATTTAGACAACGAAGAGCTCATATGTATTTCTTACAATTTTCTATTATTTTTATTTTTTTTTTGTGTGTACATTACAACTATTTCATGTTTATTCCAATGAGGAAAATATTTCAAAAGAAAAAACTTAGATCTTAATTTTACTAAACAACAGAAATTTCACAAAAATATCACATTTGAACAATAACTTTAAAAAATTATTATTCTTAACCAAAAGATCATTATACAAATGAAATAGAACAGAATTAAAGTACAAAAGAAGGTATGCTGTTGTAAGGCAATATCTAACATCACTGTAGTAAAAAGTATATTAGATGCAGCGCGGCCGAATGTAACTTGCGCCTAATTAGAATATGAAAAATCTAATCGGCATGGATGCCTTTAAAGTGTTTGTAAAACAAAACTGTTTTTACTTCTTGATCTTGTTAAAGTCTTCTAAAGTTATTACTGAGTTAAAAGAATATATTTTATTAGTAAAGCCGCCAAAATTTCTGGCAACACTTTTCCTAATATAACAAACAACATTAATAAAGTTAGAAAATACTGTAATTAATGAAAGAATCTTCTACTAAATCGTAAATTGCAGCAGACATGGAGACACACTAAAAGCATCATTCAATTACACACAAAACATACATACATACATTCGGCCAGACAAAGAAAATGAGAAAAAAAAATTCTCACTGCATCTTTTTGTTGTAGAATGGAGCATCAACAAAAATATTACTCAATTAAACACATTTGCAAACTCATTCGTTCCCACTCTCACTCCAACGTACATACTTACCAAAATATTGCATGTTTTTTGTCGGAACGGGGCTGCAAATGCAGTCGTATATGGTAGTGTATGAGTAATTTGGCTGACTAGGAGAGAGTTAATGTAAGAGAGTGTGAGGAGAGAATGTTGAGGTATAAAGAATTGTTATTTTTTCTGTTTTGCTTAAAATAAATGTCGGCATGTGTAACAATCACTAGTAAGTTCAATGACCGCTTTAAATACTACACGTGCCTTAGTTTCTGGTTGTTGAAAACTCTTGCACTGCCTCATGCATTTTTAACAGCACATTTGTTATGCATGCAATCAATGTGCGGATATAAAAAGCTTTAAACAAGTTGGCAAGTGATGACGTCACAAATTAATGTTGAAAACTCAAACACAACCTCGTTTATGCTCGTTATTTGCATGCATGCAAAAGCGAATCTGTTGTATTTTGATCAAAGAAGAGAAGAGAGCGGCTATCAGGGTTGCATTTATTGTCAGCACATGCAGAAATAAAAATTTTAGCTTTATATCACGAATTTTCATAATTTTGCTTTTTTTATTAAAATTTGGTGGGTTGATGTTTAATGTTTTTATAACTGCGGATTTTTTGCGGTTGTTGTTGATGTTTTTGGTAATTTTTAAACATCAATAAAAATAAAATTTTCGTTTATTAACTTTTATTTTTTTTTTTTTTTGGTTTGTCTTTGCAAATTCTTGTATGACTTTGCATCTTAAAAATGTCTACCGCATCAAATTTTATATTGAAGTCTATCTACTGGATGTTAGAATGAAAGACTCATTTAAACTTAAAAAAATTAAAGGAAAGCTTTTAGAATTTTTATAACAAATGCTTCATTATTTAACAAAGATGATTTTTTGAGGGTCTGTTTACACGATATGTTTTTAATATAATTTTTCCAGTTAAGTGACCAAATGTAGTTACTTTATAATATTCAGTCTAAAAAAATCATTCAAGCTTAATAGAAGTGAAGGAAAGCTTTAAAAAAAATCTTAACAAACGCACCATGTTTTATTTAAGCTCATATTGCCATAAGTCCGTTTACACAGTAAGTGTTTTCATGTAACTTTTCAGTTTTGTGACCAGATAAAGTTGGTTTCCTTATATTTGTCAGTTTAAAGGTGACGAATAAGAATAAGAATTGATTTGAGTTGAGTTGAGAAAAAAGCTACTTTTAAATAGGAAAATAACTTGTTGTGAAAAGAGAGATAATTCGGCGGAAAAGGAAACTTTTCTAAAGGAAGAATAACTATTTGGTTCGATAATTGACCTTTTTGTTGAAAAACTACATTGTGGTGGTCTTTGTTGGAACAACGTCTTTACGTACAAAAATTTATTTTTGCTGAAAAAATTACTTCTTGATAAAAAATTTACTTTTTGGTTTAAAAAATATTTTTATGATGGGATAAGGAACCGCGTAGTTAAAAAAGTGCCATTTTATTAGAAAAAAAATTTTAGTAGAAATTGGACTTTTTAGAGAAAATTGAGTGTTTAGTCAGCAAGTGCCTTTTAGAAAATTATGTTTGGGGGAAAATTGTATTTTTGGTTGGAAAAACTTAAAAGTGACTCTAGTTGAAAAAGTAAAATTTTTGCGAAAAAAAAACTTGTAGAAAAGTATTAAAAAAGGGACTTTTTTCTGAGAAGTGACTTTTAGATGAAAAAAGATGGTAAAAAAAGTAATGTTTAGTGTGAAAAAGTAATTTTTAGTGTTCGGAGGAAAAATTGACTTTCGGTGGAAATATTAAATTTTTTAATTTTAAATGTGATATAGTAGTAAAACGGACGGACCTTTTTCTCAGTGAAAAAGTATGAGAAATGTAAGTTTTCGTCAAAAAAAAAAAAATGCTAATTTTTGTCACTACAAGGTGACAGAAAAAATTAGCTTTTTGGTAAACAAAAGTAAAAAAAGGATTTTTTGGTAAAGAAAAAAATTTTAATAACTCAATTGCATTAAGGAAAAATTGTTTTTTAAATTTTTGTTTAAAAGAAGAATATGTTTACAGGAAAGGAATAAGAATAGATCATTCCTTACAATGTACAATTTTGTTTGCCAATAAATTAATTAGAATATATTAATTTTTAATTATTTTATTTGGAAACATATAAATTTAAAAAAAACTTATTCACATTTTAAAAGCTTATCCTTAAAGCGTTTTGACATTTTAACAAAGAAAGCTTTTACAAATATTGTGGGTAGTTTTGTATTATTAACAACAAAATCTGCACGAGCGCACGTGTCTTGAATGCTTTTTTTTGCTTTAAATTAATTTTTTTATTTTAAAACTGTTTACTTTCAATTAGCGCTGATTTTAAGAGTTGTTTATATTTTTGGTAATTATAATGAATAACACGAAATATAATAACAATTATCAGAACTTTTGTTAATGACAACAACAACGGAAGTATTAAATTTCATAAACATCTGTCAATAGTATGTTTGTAATAAATATGATATGTAGGTATATTGTTTTATTTATTAAAAAAAAAAATTTACCGAAATGAGTTAAAAATATCTAAGATATATTACTTGTATATCTTTATAACTAAGTAACTTTTTACATGAAAAATGATAAGCCTCAAAATCAAATGATAAAATTAAAAAACAATTAAATTCCGTACTCTTTGTTGATACCAGTACGAAAGAAAATAAAGATTTTTTTTGGAAGCTATAACAACTTGAACACGTAGTGATGATGTAATATCACAGTATATCTTACGAATGTGATTGCTTGTAAAGTATCTGTTAAAACGTGAATATTTGAAATATTTTGATAGAAACGAAGAACCAACGTTTTTTGTTTTAATGTAAATGCATTTTAATTTGAATAAAAAATTTTAAATAAATAAGTAAAATAAATATAAATAAAAAAATAGTTTGATTAATTTAGAGAATCTGAAAAACAAGTTTCAGTAGTTAACAAAAATATTTTAATTGAGTGTCTCCTAAACTAAACTGATAATTCAATTATGCTTAAACTAAAGAAAATTAAAATTCTTGCAAAGAAAAACGACTTCAAAACAAATTTAAAATCATATTTCTTTAGGGCAGTAATTATACATTCATTTATTATATTCGAGAAAGATTGGGTCAAGATATTTTATATGTCGTAGAACAACATATGAATGCAGATAAAATAAGTAAATTTAGCAGTTTTGTGGTCACCCTTTATGTCTTACATTTCTTATTGCTGACACAGTAAAACAAAGTTTGTTTGAATTCTAAGCGTTAAGGTACGTAACCAATAAATTTTGGAAAACAATTTTTGTCTCTCTTGAACACTTATTAAGAAATATAAGATCCCAAGCAATTTAAAAGGTTAGATTTCACATTTGCTATATTATTTATTGTCGTTCGTAATGATAAGTATTAGAAATGATTAAATAAATATTTGAATAAATAACGGTTATGCTTTTTTGGTCAAATATTTGACTAATCTGACTAAAGATAGTCTATAACTGTTTAAAAGATTGGCCACATACAACAAATTACAGCCATTAGGCCACCCTTTAGTTTCTAATTTTAAATATTTATACCTATTATTATGTTAGACATTCTGTCTAATTTTCAAAAGTTTGTCTGTAATGGTTTGAAAGATATGGACATATATGTCAAATTACTCCGGTTATAGGAACACCCTTTAATTTCTAATTTCAAGTTTGCTACTTTTTATAGCGGACTTGGCAATAAAGGTTCTGTGCAAATTTCAATCAACTGTCTACAACTGTTCAACAGTTTGGTCATAAACATCAAATAACAGCAACTATTGTAACACCCTATGATTTATAATTTTAAATATTTATACTTTTTAATATACCAGACAAAGTAGCGGACATTTTCTTTAATTTTCAAGTGTTTGTTTATTATGGTTCAAGCATTAGGGCCATATAGGTCAATTTACTTCAAATATGAGAACGCCCTTTAACTTCTAAATTCAAGTTTTATACTTGTTGTTATAGCGGACTTAGTAATACAGGTTATTTGTAAATTTTAGCTGCCTGTCTATAACAGTTAAAAAGTTTGGCCACATACATCAAATATTGGGAAACCCTTTAATTTTCAAATTCAAATTTTATACTTGCTGTTATAGCGGACTTAGCAGTACAGGTTCCTTGTAAATTTCAGGTGTCTGTCTATAAAAGTTTAAAAGTTTGGCTACATACATCAAATTACATTAACTATTAGGACACCCTTTAATTTACAATTTTTAATGTTTATGCTTGTTATTTTAACGGTCATATTAATCGACATCCTGTCCAATTTTCAAGCGTTTGTCAATAACGGTGGAGAAGATAGGCGCATAAAAGTCAATTTACGTCACCTATGGGAACAACCTTTAATTTTTAGATTTTTTTATATTACTATTTGTTATTGTCAGCTTTATTAATATGCATTTGTTTAATTTTAAAGAAGTGCGCTTTACGGTTCATAATACACTTATAAAACATGTATGTTGTATGGGGACACCCTTTAATTTTCAAGATTATGAACTGTTGTAAACTGTATGAAAGGGGATAATTCTGTAAGCATATTCTATCAAATTACAAAAAAATTAAAAAATCGGTGCAGATATGACTGAGTTTTGCAGGCAAAAACAACATTCATTCGAATTGATAACCTCCTTCTTTTTTTAAAGTCGGTTAAAAACATTGCTGTTATGCTGAACATGACTACAGAAGCAGAGTATTATTAATATACCTTGTGGCAGTGTAGGCGATTTAATTCATTTTCGCCGGAGAAGTAAATTGAATTCGTCCACGCTACCAACTAATAGTTAATTCCCCTTGTTCGTTTGCTTAATACGTGTCTAAGCTAACGATGCCAACCTGACCACAATACTGTGTAGCGCCGGTGAGATTCTAGCTCATGATATTTCCCTTTGTTTGCTAAACATGAGCCTTAAGCAATCCACAAGCATCTTTCAACCAAAAAGGCACATAACTCGACATTCTTCTGTTTATTTAACGTGTTGTATAAGTTTAAGCAGATTTTAAACCTAAGCTTGGTTGTCCCTTAAATCTACCAATCGCCAGTGAAAACCCCTTTAAAAATTATATAAAACTACAATTTATTTAATGTATTTTTTTAATGAGAAAAAAAATCTTAATTACTTTTTTTTGTTTAACTAAATACAATTTAAAATGCAAATAAATTTTGCTCCGAATAAACGATTGCCTCCTCCATCAAATGATTATGAAGAGTAATTTCTGAAAATAAATGTATTCTTATCAAATTAAAATATTTTTTTTTTAAATCAGCTCTATCAAGCTTTAAAAGGGTGCAATGAACTATTTCCAACTATAAATTATAAGTGTCAAGTTCGAGGACACATGTGCCATAGAAATGAATAGAAATATTTATAATGCAAGTGCAAAATAACAAAAATGTTTAGTATTAACTGCGAGGGCGGTTACTAAATTGAACAAGGTTATAATTTAATTAAGTTCCCTTCAACTTTTTTGCTCCAATAGGTTTCTTACATGATTATTATAATCATATCAAAGAAAGTCATCAAAAAAGTTCTAAATCTAAATTGATATAATAGCCATGTAAAAGCTGGTTCAATATACAATGTCTGCTATAAAATACTGACCCCATAAACATGCTTACAAATGTATCTTTCGTTGTGTTATATAATTTCTTTAAGTCCTCTGTTTAAATTGTGTCTTCATTGTGGATGTTAGGTGATTAACTGAAGCTTATAAATCTGAAAGCACCCATACTTTCACATTCGGTCGCCTTTCTTCTTCACAATCCAAACTTTCTTGTACAAATTAATTTATTCGCAGAGTAGAATTTTAAATTATATTCTATTTATTTATAATACTTGCTAAAATGCTTGTTACGTTTTATCAACTTAAATTTTTTTTGCGAAAATCTTTTTCTCAAACATAAGACGTCAGCTGAAATTCTTATCCCATCCGATGAAGTAAATATAAATAAGTTATTCACCCTTATTCTGAATTTTGATTCGAATCGAAATTTTCTCCGTTTGAAAAATTCGGTATTCTGCGTTTCGATTCCGCTCAGTTTCTTTCGATTGTGTTCTGTGTTACGATCTTAGCTACGTTTTTCTACGTTGTTATTTAGTGGCATAACTTGTTCTTCTTTTTATTTTTGCGAGCTAAAAAAGTGTTTAATTAAAAACAGTAAGAATAAAATGGGTAATAAATGATTTAAATATTTTGTTGTTCTTTTAGTTTATTATATTTTCTACTAAAATATAAAGATTTATATTTCCAGGTCGAAAACAACAACACCCGAGCAATATGAAAAGCTGGCAGATATCATGCAAGCTTTGTTCCTTTGATCTCAAAAGATGACCTGTATAAAAACTTAAATGAAATGAAATTTAATTTAAAAAAATTATAATTTTTAAGTAGCCCTCGTATATTGCAATTGCCTTTTTAAAACAGCCAAATAGAGCCACATTATAATTTGTATAAACTTAATTTTAATTGGTTCAAAATTGTTTCTTTTTATTCATTTAAATACATTGTTGCATTAATTTTAGTTGTTGTTTTCGTTGTTAGGCGATATTGTTTGAATAAAATACAACGTACTTTGTTTGATTAGCTGCTGTTGGTTTCTATTCTTTTTTAGTATGTCGAAATAAAAAAGATTGCTTCGAGAGAGAAACCTTAGGGTCGCGTCAAAAACATTTTTAGCTATTTGTGATATCAAATTTAAATCAAATGTCAGAGAAAATCAAAAGGTAAATATGTAAATTATGTGAGGATTTTTTTTTATATATTTCATGTTTCTTAACACGAAGTTCCCTCGTCTGTATCGATGTTTATAGTTTGTCTTATGTTATTTTGATGATAAAAGGTGATTTTTTAAAAGCTATAGGAAAGTTTAAGAAAAACACATCAAATTCAGAAAAAAGCATGAAATTTTTATTTGAATCGATAGTACGGTCCATATAATTTAATGTTTGAAGATTATTTCATGCAAATGTTGACCTTGACTGCGCCTCAAATGGTCCATCCGCTAAATCCAATTTTGGCATACTCTTTTCAACATTTCGGCCGGTATCTCAAGAATAAATGCTTCAATGTTGTCTCCCAATGCGTCAATTGAAGCGGGCTTATCTGTATAGACATGAGCTTTAACATAGCTCCACAAAAAGTAGTCTAAAGGCGTTAAATCGCATGATATAGGCGGCCAATTGACCGGCACCGAACGTGAAATAAAATGTTCACCGAACTCGCTTCTCAATAAGTCCATTGTTGCGCGTACTGTGTGGCATGTGGCACCGTCTTGTTGAAACCACATGTCATGCAAGTCAAGCTCTTGCATTTTGGGCAAAAAAAAAGTTGGAAATCATCTCACGGTAGCGCTCACCATTCACAGTTATGCTACGATTCGCATCATCTTTTAAGAAGTACGGTCCAATAATGCCACGAGCCCATAAACCGCACCAAACTGTGACTTTTTCTGGATGCATTTGATAGCTCTAGCAATGCTTCTGGCTGATATTCACTCTAAAATCGACAAATCTGCTTATTTACGTATCCATTGAGCCAAAAACGAGCTTCGTCGCTGAACACAATTTTTCGGTAAAAAAGTGGATCTTCTGCCAATGTTCCAAGAGCCCATCCACCAAAAACTTTACGTTGCGGTAGGTCGTTCGGCTTCAATTCTTGCACCAGCTATATTTCCAAAGGCATCATACCTTAATCCTTCCGCAAAACTTTCCACGTTGTTGAGTAACAGATGGTCATCGTTAACACTGGCCGATACAGCTGCGATATTTTTTTCAGTTCGCACTCTACGTAAGCGTGTGGGTGGTTTAGTGTTCAACCATGTAAATTTGGTGCAAAATTTAGCCACAACAGCCCGAATAGCCGCTTCAGTGGGTCGATTAAACTGACCGTAAAATGGAAGAAGCTCGCGATGAACTTTCTTAACAGAGCACGCGTTTTGATAATAAAATTCAATAATTTGCAAGCGTTGTTCGTTTGTAAGACGATTCATGGTTAAATTATACACCAAATTGAAGATGTTTGACAGTAAAAAAAACACGAAACGAGCTGTTATGAGAAAATTAGCTGAAGATTAATAAAAAAGCTTATAATACCTACGACATTACGCACGTTCTAGAAGACGGTTAATTTTATAAGATTCGGCAAAAGTACTTACACTTTCTTTTGTGTTTAACATTTGTATCTTAAAAGCTGCTACAGAAATTATTATTATTTCAATCAGTACTGCTTTAAGATATTCTTTTAAGTGTGGAACAACAGTAAATTCTTTGTGCAGTTATAGTTGTCTGACAGTCATTCCTAGTGAGCAATTTTCGTTAGATATGGATTTGGTGAGTTTCCCGCTATAGAGTCCTGCAGCCATCTGGAGAAACGGTAAGCCTTTGTCGAGGAATAATTAAATCTCAATTAAATTAATTTAAAACTTAAATGGCACAAATGATTCTTAATGACATCATCTCTACCGATGCGTTCCTAAACGGATGTATTTTAGGAGAGTCTTTTTTACCTAGTTGTACCGTATCTCGCAAAAGATGAGAACATAACTTATTGCAATTCTTAATGACTTATCTTCTATTAATCCTTTCGTAATTTTTGCGCTAAAGCATAATACTAATTTTTCCTGCTTTTTTTTTTTTTAAATAATAATAATAAGAATTTCTGGTTAAGAATAATACATTCTTCATTAAAACATAAAAATTCACTTTCAAATAAAAGAATAAAATAAAACTATTACAAGAAGGAAACAGTAAAAATTCATATTTAATAGTTATTGAGTTTCTTGGTCTTCAAGATCAGGATCAATTTCAAAAAATCGTTCTCCTTCGGATTTGTTGCTTTGATAAAAGCTGTGCATATGCGAAGTAATCAGTGGCAGCATATCCAATATATCCCGTTTTTTGTCCTGTGATATGGCCAATGGAGACGTGTAGCTTGCACCCAACTTTGGAGTCGGGACCTTTTGACGACGAGAGTTAATGTCTAGCTTTTTAAAATCTTCTTCTGGATATAGTGATGATTTGTACTGCAGAACTCTAGGTTTACTTTTTTCGTGACGCATCCAACAAACCTCCTTCCACTCAAATTTTTCACCTGAAAAAGATATAAATTTACAGAAAAATTAATAATATTTATTTAATAATTAAAATATCATAAAAAATACCTGAAATGTTGCATGTTCTCCATGTATACTTATTTTTCATCAGAGCTTTAAAATCAAAGAAATCCTTTTGGCTTAATTCGTGAGTAATGTATTTATTACTTGAAGCGGATATTAGATTTTCCCAGTCGTGTGTGTAGAATATTGAAAAAGTGGAATTTTTCTTCTTTTTTTAATTTGCGCATGCACTGTGTCACATATTGCCGATTCCGGGGAATCGATGCTTTCACTAAAGTCCCGGATTTCTTCGTTTGGATGTCGATCTTGCTGGAAATGTAATGACGACGCTTATTATAATCACCCAGATTCCAGTATCTTTTAAATATCTCTTCTTGCTGCTGAGAATTAATTTTGTTGTGACACAATTTTTTGCACTGACGTATTGGATCAAATGTCTTTTCTGGTACTTTTTTATTCCGATATGTGTAGTATTCTTTTCCTAAATTTTTATTTAATTTATTCACGCACTTTGATGTTGTAGGTACATTAACACGTTGTTTTTTGCTACATTGTGGCAAGTCTGACTCTCTTATGCTCTCCGATGTTGTATTCAGATGCGAATCTTCTGACGGAATTTATTCAGAATCATCAAAATCCGTTTTGTAAAAAACGTCTTCACCACTTTCGACACCTTCTGAGCTCTTAGCCTCGTTACTTGCTTTGAAATCGGCCATAGTCCCTACTTTCTTTACCTTAGTTTATTTATACCAGTTTTAATTTATTCTTAAATAAACAGCTTCTTTTTTGCTTTTGCGGTTTTAAAAAAAACACTTGTACTAAGACAAGACTTCAATTTTTGAACACTTTCGTTTTTTTAAATTAACTTCTTTCGATAAAAGACGTTTTGTCGCAGGGAATTTCGGCTGCCTACTGATTAATACATCAACTTGTTTTAGCCAAGTGAGTAGTTTTTCAAACCTTGCTTTTCACAAAACGAATTCTTTCAAATGAAGTTGTTTTATTAAAAAAATAAATTGGTAAGAACGTAGTAAAACTAAATGGAGACAAGCTGTTTTGTCAAATGACTGTTATCAGTTTTTTCTTATGAATTTTAAAATTATTCTTAATTCTCTGGAAGAAGTCGTTTTGTCAAATTGAAATTGAGGGAAAATCTGAAAAAAGTCGATTAATCGACTGCTTATCTTGCGTTGTAAAGGTCGTAGAAATACGGGGATTAGAGCAAAAGATGGACAAGAAAATTCTATATTAATAATAAAAATCTTGGAAAATTGTCTTATTTCGAGAGAAGACGTTATGTTAAAATTACACAGATATGATAGCAAAACAAAAAAAAAAAAAAAAACAAAAAACAAAATCACAAAAGAATCCTGATTTAAAACAATAATAAAATGTCAACAAAATTTGTAAGCGTATTAATCAAATTATATTTAAAATAATAATTAAAGAGCAACTATAATTATTAAATTTAGGCCCTTCGGTCACTAAAGGGTTGGACATTATATAGCCTGCAACTTTGTTGCAATAATTTAGGTTCTATAATTATTTTATTGAGGGGGGTTTCTGTTTCAGATGTGCCCACATATTTTTAAGTGCGCAGATAATGGTTTTATTATTGATTGCAATAAATCAAACAAAATTTGCAAAATTGTTGAAAACGTTCCTTAAATTCTTATTTTGCACTTTGTTTTTGCTTTCATTAGAATTAATTTACATTGAAGAAAAGGAGTCTTAAAGTTTGTAAGGAACTTGGTTTTAAATTGAATAAATATTTTTAAGCCATTAAGCAAATAACATAAATTTTATACCAAAACTAAATATCTTTGCCTTAATATAAAAAGGCTTTAATGCACCACTAAAAGATTAAAAAGGTTATAACAGTAATAAATTGCTTGATAATAACAAAATGTGTTAATAACAAATTTCCAACAACAAAACTGTACTTTTTATCAAGTTTTTTTTCTTCTTAGAGAAGGACGAAAGTTAGTTACGGTCTTGCTATATTAAAGTAACGTTACTGTAAAAAAAAAGACTCTAAAACAGAGAAAAATTCCTAGCGTTTTCAAAATTAGAATTTCTTAGACTATTATCCATAAAATCTTAATTTTAATTTGTTAGTTTTACTAATTTTTCTTATTAATCTTTTTATAACACTACCAATTTAGTCTTTCAATGTTAGATTAAGGAAAGGCGAAGTAAAACTAGTGTCATTACGGCTTTAGCAACTCAAAATTTATTCTGTATATGAGGTAGAATTTATACAAATGCAAATAACTTGTTTACTAAAAACGGTAACTCCACAGTTTTACAATACCGATCAGAGACAAATAATATGTTCTTTTCGTTCTCGCGCTGGTTCTTGCTCAAATGGCGCAACGCCCAGTGTTCGCACCTACAGCGAACTTTCGAAAACTTCTGTCCAAATCCAGAAGCAGTTCAGTCTTTGTCGTTTTTAGGCCAGAGACCCTGAAATCCCATCTAGTAGTAGTACTGGCTGAACGATATCTTCATCGATGGCTCAAGTTCAGTACTTATGTTCGAAATGTCCCTGATACTAGCATTTGAATTTCTATTTCCAACAAAGCTCTAAGCCGTAAAATACTCCATAAAACTAAAGTCAAAACTCCTAACTCTGAAAATATCGAGAAACTACTTTTAGCAATCAAAACCCACTATTTGCTGCTTTGCTAGCACTGTTCCGCACGAAGCTTGCTATAAGTTGTAATTTACAACACGTTCTTACTGGCTTAAAAAGATTTTCCAATGCACTATATGTAACGATCCTTTAAAGAAAATTAAAAATAATTATTACGTAACTTGTGAGGAATGCTTTGGTCATTCGTCACACTGTGCAAGTAAAAAGATTTATATACTTTTAACTACATATGAATGAATATTAAGCAATAGATTGTCACCGCCAACAATTTTCAGATTTTCTTAATTTCAATAGAATACTTTTGCTTTTTTATTTTCCCCTTTAGAATTTTTTTATTTGCCATTACGCTTATTATTCATACAATTATATTTCGAATTTTATTCACAAAAAATTTTTACGTAAACAACTGTTGTCTGTTGAGTTGAATACACGAGCACTAACACATGCACACAACAGATTGGCACATGCACAAATAATTGCATTTTATTACATTTATACTTTGTAATACAATGTAACAATTTGTTTTGCATTAATTAAATATTTATTTAATTGGTATTTCTTTTTTTTTTTTGTAGCTTATTAACTCTCGGTAGTAAATGATTAAAGTCGCTGTATGGAATTTGAGTGTATAATGTTACCACTTGTTTTAAAATTTTTAGCGTTTTCGACTTTCTTAGTTGCTGATTCGAAGTTTTACATCACTGCTTTTAATTCGAGTGGGTTTAATTAGCATTTAGTACTTCGTTTCTGTAACTTAACTGCAAAATTTCTTATAATAAAATATTGTAGTCACACTTTTTTAACCTAAATGAATTAGAGCTAATAATGTCTTTTTATGCCCTTCACCACAGGTGAAAAAAGAATATATCTAAGTTTGTCACTCCGTTTGTAATTTCTACAATTTTAATTTTCGACCCCATAAAGTATGTATATATGTATATTCTGAGTCCTTATGCATAGCAAAGTCGGTTGGGCGATGTCCGTCTGTCCGTCCTTGTTGGGTTAAAATTAACTTTGCCAAGGCATGTCCTTCGAGACAGCGATCAACACACCAAGCCTGATTCTAATATTTCAATAGCAAATAGAACAATGAAGTTACTCCAATACATAAAAAAAGACAAATATGTATGTGAGGCGATATGTAGTAAACGCATTTGGGACAAACGACGAATTTTTCTTTGCGAATATTGGTCCAAAAAATTAAAATACATTTGTGTTCATTAAAATGCGCACATTCAATGCGTTGACGAAATTAGTCTTGCGTAACGAACTCTGCGATAGATTTATTTTTTATGTCAAAGAACGACGAATATTTTTCTGCTGAGGTACTGTTTTTCTTTTTATTTTTCAAAGAATTTTATTTTCTTTTAATTTAAAATATTTTTTATTTGTATTTACAGCGTGTCGTTTTTAGTATTTTTAAGGTAAAATTTAGTTTTCAAAAATATTTATTGTTAAAAATTATCCATCTGCAAAAATAGTACTATTATACTGGTAAAATTAAGTACTTAAACATTTGTATCTATATTTTCTGTAGGAAATGACTTTTTTATGAAAAAAGTATCCTATATTTGAACCAAGGTTCTAAGTAACCTTCTCACAAAATTTTATTAAAATCCATCCTGTAGTTCTTACATGATGCGAACACAGACGGACAAAAAGACAAAATTCCAAAAATAAGTGTTTCTTATTATATATTGCATTTGTATACATTAACAAAAAAATTTATAGGTATACCGTTTTTTTACCCTTCACAACAGGTAGAAAAAGGTTATATATAAGTTTGTCATTCTGTTTCCGACCCCATAAAGTATATATATTCTGAGTTCTTGTGCATAGCGAAGTCGATTGAGCGATAGAAAATTAAAAAATAAGAAAAAAACATCAAGTGAAAAAATATTCATCGAGTTATGGACCTCTGAAATTTTCATTAAAAAGTTCGATTGTCAATATGAGTATTATTTAAAAGCTTTTGAAGAGATCTTTCAGGAAATACTAAGTTTTTTAGAAACATTTATTTCTCTACAGAGTAGTATAAAATTTATTGTTTCTTTTTTTAAATATGTGGTCACTCTAACAAGTGGCACGTGTAAACAAAAATATATTTTCAAATAAATTTATAAATAATTTTGTCGTTCTATTTGAATTTCAGTCAACGAATATACGCAAAAATGGTTTAATAGGGAATTCGTTGTGCTATGCGTCGTCGTTCGTTCCAGTTGTGTTTATACCAATAGAGAATTTAAAAATAAGACAAAACATTAAGTGACAAAATTTTCGCTCACCAATATTTTCTGAACTTTACGACGATTGTGCACCATTTTTCTTTTTTTTATATCAGTATGGCTAACATTACAAGCTTTTGAAAAGATCTTTCAGGAAATACTAAAATTTTTTAAACTACTTAACCTGTTAAAAGCCAATTACATTTTTATTTAAAATTATATATAGTACTTAATTCTTTTTCTCTCACCACAATATTTGTTTTTTGAGTTACTGCACTAAACTTCACTAAACTAGATCTATATATGTGGTGTATTTAAGATTCAGCATAGCCGAATATATGTAATATGAAACAAGATGATTACATTATTTTCACGTGAGAAATTTGTTACTTAAGTTACAGAAACGAGGCAAAGAAGTCAAATAACGGCATTCGATCTCTTACGTATAAATTCTATTGTGATTTTAATCGATAGGACAGACTAGAAATGAAAACATACTAATTATTAACGACTCTATATGGGAAAAAAGTCAATATACAAGTGTACCAATCGACAGCATGAAATTTCTGTAGGGTGTTCAAAAGAAATCATTTTCAATGGAAATTTACTTCAAAAGTGTCTCGAAAAACTGAAACTACGTAAACCGATAGGCTGAGATATAAAGAGTTGATGCTCGAGGCTAAGTAAGCTAAGTTTAAGCTAAATCGGTGTAAATGATCATTACATGTCCGACGTACTGTTGCCATGCCACAGAAGCCTCTTATTAAGCACCATCTAGAATTAAAAATAAAATTCAGTAAAGCAAATTAAAGTTCCTAAAACTGCTGAAAATCTTTTCCTCATACATATGTTGCGCTGCTCAATTTAATTCTACACTTGTATTATCAAATCAACTATGAAGAGCGTACAAAATAATTTAGAAAATATTTATTAATTAATTTTAAAATAATTCAAAAGAAAAAAGTTGCAATAAACTTTTTTTACTTTAAGTGTAACCAATTAACCAGAGTTGGAACTAATACCTGTTAATAACATTTCAAGTTTTATTTTATTTTCACGCACACCTTATACGGCCTGTTATTTCTACAAACAAGGTGATTAAAAAAAACAGAAATTAAACTTTAAACTCTTTTCATATAATCAGGCCTGTATAAAGAGTTTTAATAATATTTTTTGTGTAAAAAGTAAAATCATTAAATCGAGGATAAATGAAAAGAGGGCGCTATTCATAGAGAAATACTACACTCCAATTTTGAATATTATATACAAATAACTAAAAGAATATCTCAAAACATTAAAACCACAAAAAAATAAATGTACATATGTATATTGAAAAAAAAAATTTAGCATTTATTGCTTAAATAATAAATTTTATCCTGACAAAAAAAAAAAAACAATATAGTAGATACATACATTTATTCCATTAGAGATAGCGCATGCCCCCACTTTCTCTTACCATTTCACTCTGACATTTTTTCAAGAAAAGTGAAATGTCAACTACCCCTTAAAGAAAGGGAAATTTAATGGAAATGGAAATTTTTGCAAGGTCATTGAACTTGACAAAGAAATACTCAAGGCTTTGAGCACAATTAAGAATATAGAAAAACAAAATAATAGTAAAAAAAAAAGCTTTCAAGAGAAAGTGAAAAATGAAATGAAAAGCTTTTTTACAATTCTTTGTATACTAAACTACCACAAAATCTCCCGACACTGAGTAAGAGAGCAAATAAAATAGCACAAGTTTAAGTTAATGGAGGTAAAACTACACAAACATCCATAATATTAAAACCCTTTCCAAAACTCTTAAATACACAAGAAAGCTAATTCAGAAACAATGTATGTATGTATATCGCTTGGTTTACAAAAAAGCGTAAACATTTAGTAAACTACTAGATATCATGCAAAAAATTCCCTTCAAATACCCCCCTTAAACAAAATAAAATTTTCAAAACAACAAATACCGGCATTTTAATGTTAATAACACAAATACACAACAAACATAAGTATGTATGTACGTACTGCCTGTAAGAAAATTAGTTTACTTATTTATATAATATAATGAAATTGAATTGCATTTTTTTAATTAGTTGAATTTCTTGTAGCGGGAGTTAAGGTGTGTGGACTTTAGTATTTTGTAGTGTATGTTAATATATGAAACAAGTTTTAAATAATAATTCAAACAACTTAGAAATAGTATTTGGGTTGGGTGAAGTTGTGCGTTAAAGAATTGATTTCACATATTTCTCCAAACAATTAAAATATATTAATCAATATTTTATAAGCTATAGGTCTGAATTTTCCGCACACGAAACGACATTGCATCGTATTGTTTTCGGTACAATGTCCTACGTCCGTCACAGCCATCTATTCTGGAACCTTAATAGTCAGATATTTGAAATATTCACAAAAGATGTATAACTATAGCCGTTACAACTACAAATATTAATATTTAAGAGTGTTCCGAAAGATATCGTTATATATCGAACTGCTATATGCAGACCCGTCTAATTTGCAGTGTGTGCTATAGCAACAAGTAGAAATAAAACTTTAAATTGAAGGGTGACACTATAGTGACGTAATTTATACGTAAATGGAAATTATTTTGAACCGCAGGCAGTTATTTTATGTATACTTTAACAATAATTACAAATAATGAATAATTAAGCTAAAATAAAAAGGGTGCTCCTATAACAAAATTATTTTAACATATGATTTTAGTTTATTTTTTTGAAGACGATCGCAAAAAAATTTAAATAAATTCACTGAAGGGTATAGTAACATAATTTACAGGTAGGTATTTGGCTTTATTTTTTAAAGCTCATAGGACAGGGGTTCCTTATAAAGTAAGTACCTAAATAAATTGGGAGGCATCCCAATGGTTACGTGACTACAATAGATATATGGTGCATTAAAAAAGTCCTATTTTACAAATATAGAAATGTATACATACATATGTATGTATGTATATGCACGACTGCATATGTATTTATGTATTTTTGGTCATGTCACGGAAACGGGAGTGCCAAAAATAGAAGATGAATAAAAAAATACATGCATATGTACCTACATTAATATTTACGTATGTAAGTAAAAAACCAAAGTTTATAAAAGAAGGATAATAACTTCACGTAAATAATTCTAAACCAAACACACATTCATATTCACCCACTCAAAATAAAACCATTCTTGCTTAATATTAATTGTACCGTTAAATGATAGTTGAGTCATTGTCCGGTTTGTTGTTATTGTTTTTGTTATTTTTCTTGTTAAATCTTCAACTTATTGCCAAGAACAACAAAAACAAGTAAGAGTGCTATATTTGACTATGCCGAATCTTATATGTACATATATACATGCATAAGTATATATTTACTTTTATGTAAGTCTTTACATAATATAAGTATTCTTATGCACGTACAAATAGTGAAAAGCTCGCCAATTTTTCATACCTTTTTCATTAATTTTAACACAACGACCTGCAAGAATACAAACGAAAGTTAAAAAAAAAGGTATGGAAAATTTAAAGACAGGCCTGGTGTTTTGCCCACTGCCTCGAAAAATGTGGACCGATCATGCTGATTTTCAATAGCAAAATTTCAAAACTACTTATGTCTGATCGTTTGGCGTATTTAAATTTTCTCTAGCTCATCTAGCGCTTTAGCAAAGTTTATTTCAACATTTCAGCATAATGTTTATCGTCGGTCTCCTGTAGAAGGCCACTAACTCCTTTAATTTTACCCTTAAAGGAGAAGGTGAAGAGGCTTGTGGTGAAGAGTATTATATGAATACGTATATAAAACTAAGAAAAACAAAGTCATAGTTGCCAGTTAAAAATGATATGAAATCGTCAACTTTTGCAAAAAATCGTCAACACAAAATTTCTCTGTTTTTAATAAAGTATAGGATTTATTCTATAGCGATAGCGATGGTATTTTCGTTAAATTAACATAAAGCGATAATTTTTATTTTAAAGATTTTTCTTAAAATGCCTGTATTGAGAAAAAGTTCAAATTGTTAATTAACATATTTCAAAAAAATCTACATTTGTGAAAAACATGCAAAACATTTGAACATTTATTTTATAAACTTAAAATATTTTCTTAAATTCGAGAAAGTATCTTTTATGTGCTGATACACTGAAAGTTCCATTATTAATGAATTAAAATTAATTAATTTAAATATTAAATAATTAGTTTAATTATGTTGTACTAAAATTTAGTTAAAAAACCAGGACGAAAGCATTTGCGAGGAGTAATGTTCTTATGCTTTATAATTGGTTGGATCGAAAAGCTGTAATTACTGGGAGTTTTTAAGACCAAGTCAAGCTATCTCAGGTGATCTATTAATCCGATTAGACTCGAGTTTGTAATTGATCATCATGTCGTAGCTCGGCTTTATGTTGCACGATAAGTTACAAAATAAAACAAATAAAAGAGCAGGTGGCAAGTTTTAACCCACCAGCGATTTTTTTTCGCTTTTCTACATAACAAGTATCAAAAGTTTTCTTGATTAACTTTGGCTTTAAACAACGAAAAGTGGTTTTAGCCATAAATCCATAAATGATAGAAAATATCATAGCTTTATATAGATCACAGTTTGAGTAAATTCAAGGTAGCCTTATATTGATTTTCAATAAAATCAATATAAGGCAATATGAAGAAGATACCATGAATTTAAAAACACCGTTTTAACTGCGTTTCTCAATGTAAGGCAATTGAAACTATGTATTGCCTTCATAACACTTCCATTCGAGAAGCAGGTAGAACTTAAGTCGCGACCACAAATTAATGCGAGCACTAATCTCTATACAAGACTTCTCGGTAATATCATGTCACTTCTGATGAACGATAAATTATCAGGCCTAAAACATAAACAAAAATATTTAAAATTTCCTATTGATTACCTTAAAGATAGAAAAATTAAACAGCAGGAAGACGTTAACTTCATGTAATATTATACATTAGCTATATGACCTTTTCGATGTATAAATCACTAAAAAACAGGACAATCGTCAAATCTGACAATCTTGTATAAAAAATTTCCTTCCACACAGTCATTTTGAATTAAAAAAGAATGCATATGCACCCACTTTATACTCAGCCACATGCATATTTAAACAATACACATATTTCTTGAATTTTTGTCTGTCTGTATGTTTATCTGCATTCGCATCATGTAAAACCTGGTGGATAGACTTCAATAAAATTTTGTGAGGAGGTGCCTTAGAACCTTAATTCAAATATAGAACAAATAAAGATACAAATGCGAAAGCACCCAATTCTACCGATAGAATAGTAATAAAATACATACATTTTAATTTTTTTTTTAAGATGGAAAACACACTGTTTGTTTAAAACTTTACAATACATTTTTAATAATACATTTTTCTAAATTAGAGTTTTAAGAAAATTAAAAATGACAGCTGAGGAAGTCATGGCCACTGCTAGTCTATATATATAATCAAGCAGTAACGGCGTCATTTCTGTACAACGTTTTTTTTAACAAAACTTTTAACACTGTTTACAGAAGTCTACAACAAATATTTAAAAACACTTTTTTCTAAACATTAATTTTTAGAAAATTAGTAATGAGACGGAGACGAAATCGTGGGCACTGCTAGTATATAATTAATAGAAAATATTTTACTGTTCTCTTTACATTTAATCCCAACTAATAACGAATTTAAACTTAACTACAAACAGAGAATTCATTAAAAACAAACATTTTAAAATGTATATTGAAATATACATTTCCTTATAAATAAAAATGTAAAAAACATACAACCAGAAAAGTTTCAGAATTTCCCATTTAGTATCAGACGCAAAATTTTCTTCAGTACAAAATCACTAAGCCATTTGAAGTGCCCTATCTGGTTGGCGACGTTATATCCCCAAAATTAAGAAAATTTTCGAGCGTAAAAAATATATTTTTAAAAATATTCTGTGAGTGTGACTTTAAAACAACATAGTATGTTTTATATACTTAAATTTATTAAAATTGGAGGTTAAATTTATTTATGTGAAGAATTTTTTATACTTGCGTAGGTGCTATTATACATTTTTTAGCCGGGATTTATTTAAATGTAGTTTTTTACTCAAATTATTATGAAATTGGGAATATAGGACAACATATGACCGAAAGGAGGTATATATCAGTGTGGTTTTCCCGAATGGGTCCAATGGGCAGAAAGCTAACATTATTTGGTTTACTTTTTGCAAGTGTCATATATGTTATACTGGAGTCTAGAAATAGACAGCAGTGTAACAATTATTTCAAAAGCAATGTCTATAAACAGATTTATGGAAATAAAAAAATTTACATTTCTGTGACAATGAGGCTGCTTCCGGATCTCTCAATAAGATATTTAAATTACAACCTCTCGCTGATTTGCTAATCAAGAAGTTCCAGCAGTGGGGCGTATTTCACCAAGACCTTTCAATAGACGAATCAATGATTAAATATTTCGGACGTCATCTAGCCAAGCAAGTGCCGATAGTTATTGTTATGCTTTCGACGCGTATTGTGAGAAATCAGCAGGAGAAGCGAGTAATGAGCCGTTAGGATCGAAAGTGGTTAAGAACTTGTTGAACAAAGCAAATGTTACGCCACATGAACATACCATATATTTCGAAAATTTTTTTACCAATCACGCATTGCAGCGAAATTTAAGCCAATTTGGTAATCATGCTACGGATACCGCCAAAAAAAATAGAACGAAGAAATGCCCACTGGAGTCTGTCAAGATTATGAAAAAGAAAGAAAGCGCAGAGTTTGACTACCGATTTGATTTTTGTTTTGTTTTGTGCGATGGCTTGACAATAGTGTATGTACCATTTTGTTTATCCCCTCGGCAAGGTGAAAAAATGGAGCTGCATAGAAAAGAGAAAAGTAGACATGAACATTCCTTATGCCTTCCAGAACTACAACAAAGGCATGGGAGGCGTCGATCAAGCTGACCAATCTGTTGCAGTGTATAGATCAGCAGTACGAGCCAAAAAATGATGGTGGGTTACATTTACCTATATGCTAGATTTGCCTGTGGCTAATGCGTGGCGCATTTATCTCTTGACTGCCGAAGATAATATGGACCAGCTCCAATTTCGCCGAAGTATATGCAGAAATTGTTTGAGATATTTAGACGATGAAAAAGCTGATGGAAGGCGCACATATGAGCCCATTGACCCTATTTGGAGAGAGGCATATATTTTCAAACCGAAATTTTTTTTTAATTTTTTTATTGTAAAATAGTTTGTTAGCTTTTAGTAGTTATTAAAATAAAGTTATTTTCAAAAATTTCCTTCTTCTTTCTTGGTTGGTTCAATTGATTAAAAAATTACCAATATTATAAGAACTTGACAAATGTTACATAGGTATTTTACTTAATTGTAATATTAAAAAAGATCCACGTACATGCAAAATTTTATACGTATTTATTTATTTAAGTATGTATAATAAATAATAACATAGACATTATAAGTTAAGGGTTGTTAAAAAAATATTGTAAGAGATATTTTACTGTCATGTTGAAATCTTCTAAAAGCTTTTAAAATCGACCCCATATGCATTAAAATGCTTAAATTACAAAACAAAAGGAAAACACTGTGAGTAAAACATAACAAAAGTAAGCGTAACATAAAATAAATAAATCTGTGGATGTGTGCATGTGTAAGTTTAATAAACATTCCATAAAATAGGTCAAAGAAAAACTAAAGTTTTCAACCACCATTCTTATCGATAGAAAAGAAAAAATTTGTATGCACCCCCCAAAAATATATCATAGAAACGTAAAAAATTAAAGAAAATCTTGGTATTCTTTCTAGTTTCATTTACGCACATACTTGCATATCTGTTTACTTACATATTAACACATAAGCATATGAAAACTAATAACATTTTCTTTCTTTCTCCTTTTGAATATCTAAGATTGCTGTTATACTAAAGGAAATTTGCAATTTTTTTAATTCCACACAAACAAATGTCAATAAAAGCGGCACCCTAATTGTCAAATATATGTACTTAAATACATACAAAAAATATGAAGCTAATAATTTCCTTCTTTTCCCTTTCTTTTTTCATGACGCCTTTAGGAATGTAGACTAACACAAATGATGGTATCGGACTGTTTATGTTTATATACAGTATGTCACATAACTTTTCAAATATTACACTTGTTTGAAAGACGGTTGAATTTTTTTTTAACAAAAACTGCGTAAAGGCAAAATTAATCTTTACTTTCCGTTTTGTGACGAATCAGCTTATTAGTTTCTGTTAAATGGAAAATTTATGGCTTATGTTTCGTGCAAAGCAGTAGAAAATAAAATTCGACGTTAGTAGTAGTGTAAGTGCAAAATTGTAAGCAAACCATTTTTGACATTGTAATTTTAGTTTTTTTTTTTGTGTTGTGTATTGTGGTTTCTTTGTTTGTGATAAACAGCTGATATGTTGTTACAGAGAAACTAATTACAATTATTTAAAAAGCATAACGGCACGGAACAGAACAGCAACAGTGACTAAAGACTAATGAGGCCTTAAGGGTTTCATAATAATCTTAAAAAACACTAGATACAAAAATATTATGTAACTAGTAAAGCTACGTTTAGACGATATGTTTTTTTCTTATGATTTTTTAGATTTTACGGTATTTGCCGTGTGAATAAATTGAATTACTGATTGTGTAAATGAAGCTGTCATCTGTCATCT
Organism: Cistogaster globosa; assembly: GCA_937654795.1. Taxonomy (NCBI): domain Eukaryota; kingdom Metazoa; phylum Arthropoda; class Insecta; order Diptera; family Tachinidae; genus Cistogaster; species Cistogaster globosa. The sequence continues at coordinate 27,411,731 of OW569404.1, forward strand.
GTCAAAATTTTAGTTAGATCGCGTTTTATTTTCAGCAAACTTAAAGCGAAGTTGGTTGCTTCTTAGTTTGCTTGTTTTTTATTGTTGAAAAGTGATAAAAATTTAGTTATTTTTTTATTTCCATACAGTGGGATTGTGAAATTTCAGCGCAAAAGCTATGCGCTAGACATTTTAACACGCCTATAAAAAGAAATCGCCGTTGGAAATAATATGGCAGTATAAAACAATGTGTTGAAAATTGAATTTCGTATGAACGGTAGTAAATTATGATCTATTGGACAATGAAGTCCAATTGTGTAACTATAATAAGTAAGTAAATAAGATAATATAAATAGAATTCAAATATTATACTCTGCACACATTTTTGAAAATTTGTTATAGTGGTCACGATATTAAACATAGCATATCTGACAGCACTTGATTAAATACTCTGTGTAAATATTAAAAATCTGCCATTAAGGCCATATACTGGAGTATTACTTATTTTTTACAACAGCGGCCATAACAATATACCTTCAAGTATCTAGATATAAAGGATCAGAAGACAGAGGCCTATAAAAGACGGATAGAATTGTTGGGATATAAATAGTATTTCATTTTAAACCTTTTAGTACGGCACTCTTAAAATTTACTAAAAGAATGCAATTAAAAAAAAGTTAAGTGTTCATTAAGCATATACGTTTGTGGCCTTGAACTCTACACCATGACCAACAGATGGTGGATAAGACTGGTAAGTAGCTTAGAAAAATCAGCGGTGTTTTTTAAAATCTGTATGTAGCTGATTCTAGATATCGATACAGAGCACTTTCATTTAGCAACAGGAATGAGTGTTTAGTGAAATTTTAATTAGAAACGATTGATGTAGAAAACAAAGTAAGATTAAAAGAAGATCGGCAGTAAACTTGCGCTGATGAAATGGATATCACAGTAAGGAAAATTACACATGAAACCTGTTAAGTTATAGCAAATGAGCTTTATGAAATTCAGTAAGTACCCTAAGCACTCTTCTCTTTCTTAAAACTACAGCCACATTATTATTTGTTAGGCCTCTTATTATCATTATTACTAAATAGTTAGGCCTCTTGTGATTTTCCTTTCTTCTTTCAAGTTTTACATAATTTTTCTCTTACGGAGTGTTTTAACAATAAGTAGAGACTTATTACTGGAATAAAAAAATGATTTTCAATCAATTGCTTGACCACGAAATTTTTAACATTTCATGTTTTTCTTTGTACGTTATCATTAATTTGATTTTTTATTAATCTTTTGGCGTCTTATTATCAAGTTGTTAATATGTTAATAATTTTTTTATACTATTAAATGCAAAACATAAAACATGTAATACAATAGAACTGATTCAGTTCAATTCAACAAGTAAGAATTCAACAAGTAAGAGTGTTAACTTCGGCTATGCTGAATCTTATATACCCTTCACCATCTATGTAAATCTAATTTAGTGAAGTAGCTACTATCAAAAGAACAGATACTGCGGTGACAGATAATTAAAAACTAAGAAAAAAATTTAAAGTACTACCTATATTTTACATAAAAATGCCATCGGTTTTTAATGGGCTTAGAATTTTAAAATAGTTTTATTATTTCCTTAAAGATCTCTTCAAAAGCTTTAAAATGATACCCATATTGATATTTTAAAAAAATTTGAAAATTCCAGAGGCCCGTGACTCGGAAAATATAAGCAAGCGCCAATTTTTTCACTGGATGTTTTTTTCTTATTTTTAAATTCTCTATCGCCAATATATTTGTTTTTTTTTTTTTGGTTGCAGTTATGCTAACAACACAACAGGGACGACCGACGAATTTTGTCTTACACGACGATATTCGTCCAACACGACGAATTCGTCATTGAAACTTTGTTGTGTAAGTTCGTTTTATGAAGCAAAATAACGACGAAAAAATTTACTCTCTTTTTTACTTTTGTTTATTTATTGTGAGTTGAAAGGGTGACCGTATAAAATAATATTTAAAAATAAAATATTAAAAAAGAAACATTAAAAACTAATTTCTTGTTTAACTACTAATTTGTGCACTTATATTTAATACTATAAGATACAAGTAAATCAATTATTCAAGTAAAATAACTTTATTTACTGAATTGCTTTAAAACTAAAGCCAAACATGGTCACATTGTACTGATTTGTTCGCCGTTCGCAGGCGTAATAAATAGAAATAAACCTATTGCAAAGTTCGCCGCGTATGACGAATTTCGCCCGACTTCATGACTGCTTATTTTCATATACACAAATGTGTTTTATTTTTGACGACGAAAATTCGCAACCAAACATTCGTCGTTCGTTCCAGTTGTGTTCCTAGCATTACTTCATTTTTCCAAATGATATAGAAAAACTAGAGGTGGGCGTGGTGTTTGCCCGCTGCCTCGAAGGATACGAACCGATCTTGCTGATTTTCAATAGCACCTCTTTCGACACTATGTTTGATCGATTGGAGTATTTGAAGTTTTTTGGGCTAAAAGAGTGCCTCGGCAAACTTGATTCAACATTAACACGGACAGATGGACGAATATCGCTTAATCGACTTCGCTATGCATAAGAAGTCAGAATACATGGGCTATGGGGTCGGAAATGCATATTGTAGAAATTACAAACGGAATGACAAAATTAGTTATACCCTTTTTCCACTTTTTGTGGTGAAGGGTATAAAAACCGGAATGCAGGCCAAAATAAATTTTCTTTCGTTTAAAATTGTTGCTTAAAAAGTGTTACTGGAGGAAACCATAAAACTCTTGAAGCGGATACGTATCGTTTGATACTTTCTAGCATCGCTAAAGTAATTATATATTTATTTTTACCGTATTAAGTTATTCCAGCCTGTAGACTAGTAAAATTCGAAAAGTTATGTGGAGCACTGTAGCCAAATGATTTCCACCACTAAAATTTATTTACAAACGTAGAAATAACTACAATTGTCGTTATTTGTAATGTTGTATTTATGCTTTGTTGTTGTCTTGTTAAGTTTAAGAAAATACAAGGTCTTTGAACTTTTTAAATAAGAAAATTGTAAAAAATAGGTCACGCAATGTATCGACACTAAATTTTATTTAATGTTTAAATGTTGAGAGCACTTCCACTTTATTGTTTTGTTTTGTTTTATTTTATTTTTTTTCGCTTTAAGAAATTGTATTAATAGCTATGAAGATACGTACATACATACATATGTACATACATGCATGCACTAAAAGGGGAAACTTGAAGGAACTGAATTAAAGAGTGAGAGCTGTGGGAGTGGATAATTACGTATATATAAAAATTATGTATAAGAAGCTTTAAAACAAACTTCCTTAATTTTACTATAGGTAGAAACAACGACTGCTAAAACCTAATAAATGGGGTGAAGAATAAAAAATCATCAATATACTTCAAACAAATTCAAAACATACATTTTTCATATCAACCCTTCAAAACAGGTGAAAAATGTTAAGACAGTATCTTCAACTGGGATAAATTTTGCGATAATATTTGACAGTACGCCGGCAAACTCTCACAAATGATTTCTTAAAAATAATCTCATTCCCAAACAAGGGAAAGACGTTTTCATAATAGAATCATGAAACTTCATAATTATTGCAAGAAACACAATGGGGTCGACAAAATCTCAGCTTTTTTAATTTTTCAAGTTGTTTACTGTTTACGCTGAAAAGGTGAGTGACCATATAAAAAAAACTTAAAAAATAAGAGACTAGTAAAAACACAACTAAAAACAATATTTATATTAAACTACTAATTTGTACACTTTTTTTAAATGCTATAAAATAAGAATTAAACAATTATTAAAGTGATAGAATTTTATTTATTAAAAAAAAAAAAAAGATACTAAAGCCAAACATGGTCACATTGTTTCGATTTGTTCGTCATTTCCCGACAAAAGAAACGGTAATAAATTTAATTCAGAGTTCGCCGCGTATAGCGAATTTTTATTTGTTTCTTATTTTTTTACAAATATGTTTTATTTTCAACGACAAATACTCGCGACCAAAAATTCGTCATTTAACCTGGCTGTGTAACTAGCGCGCGAAACGCAAACTATCTTTCTAAAATGCTTATGTAGATGAAAAATCTATAGTGTAAATTTAAATAGCGCGGCGTCAGCGCTTGGCCATTGGAAAAATGCAATTTGGCATTGTGTAGTGAAGTTGACTACTCTTTAGTTTTTTTTTTTTGTTATTTTCGCTCTTTTTTATTTCAATAAATTGGGTTTTATTAGACAAAATGATCATTTCCAATTTTTACTTGAAAGCTTTTTTTTTCCTTAAAAATTTTGCGTATTTGTAGGTTTGATTATTTTGCTGGGATAGGTATAATCATTTATCTTTAACTTCTCCCTTTTTTAACAACAGACACACACACTTTCGTCAAGAGCACAATTTGAAGTTTTACATCAAAATACATACATTACAAAATTAATGTTAAGAAATGAATTAAAAGTGAGTTGAACGCCACCATCAATACAAAACGACACTTAAAAGAAAAACAACCAAAATCAACAACTATAGAATTTACTTGCTGACGAAAAGCTTGAAAGTTCAATGAACTCTTTTCGTATATATTTCCTTAAAAGTATTTCATGGTGGTTATTGTTTACAAAAAATTATTTGGGAAACATTTTATAGAGTTACTAGCACAAAATGTCCTCCCAAAAAAAAAAAAAAAAAAATATCATCTTAAGAAAACAAAACAAAATTAGATGTGACTTGCGTTCATTGCCAGCCATAAACTCAAAAACTTGAGCTTGTTAAAAAATTTAAGTTTCCAAACAACCCCACGAAAACTACCAACCACCACTACACAATTGTAAATAGACTATACTCACAAAAAAGAGGTGACTTACAACTGGAGTTAGTCGTTCAAGGCCCCAAAAACATAAAGGAAAGAGAAAAACAAACGTTGATTTATAAAAAAAAAAATTATAACAAGGGAAATTAAAGCATTAAAGGTTGGTCGAATTAATCAATTACTGTTTAAAAATTTTTTGTCAGTACACGAAAAAAATATACGAGTAGTTTTCATAAAATTCTTAACTTGATATCACGAAACAGGATTTTCTTTTAATATATACATAAAAATCTCATCAAAACATGATTCTTTAATAATTGTTGTTTAAGAACACTGTCTTAAGTAGCATGTCAACACATGAAATTTTTTTATCAAACTCTTTTTTACTCTTCACCACAAAAAGTGGAAAAATGGTATATCTAAGTTTGTCATTCCGTTTGTAAATTCTACAATATCCATTCCGACCCCATAAAGTATGTATATTCTGAGTCCTTATGCATGGCGAAGTTGATTGAGCAATGTTCGTTTGTTCTTGTTACTGTTGAAATCAACTTTGCCAATTGATTATATTATAGTTTCGAAGAATTGCTATTTAAAATCAGAAAGATCGGTCCATGTCCCTCGAAGCAGTGGGCTAAACACCACGCCTGCCTCTATTAGCACTTTTAACATGACTTTCTAAGAGATGCGATGCATTGACGTTTAAAATGTGCAACTCTAATCGCAAAAAACCATTAGTTTATAAAAAATTTTGAGGATTATCAAATCGAAAGATCTGTCCAAAATATGTCATACATATAAAATGTTAGTCTTTACTACGTAAGCAGATGCTCCTGCTTGCTTGTTAAACAAAAGATCATAAGTTCAAATCCCAACAGAACCTTGAATATAAAGAAGAATATAAAATTTGTATGTTGAGAAGACGCGGTGTAAGATTTGTTTAAAGGGAAATATAAATGGAAAATATCATTCAAACTTTCCGAGTCTCGATTAGAAAAGTAGTCAGTAAATGACTTGTTGAAGGCGCATATCTATTAGAACAGTAGATAAGATGGTTAACACATAGCGGTTGTATAATAAAAAGTTTAAGTATCAGAAAGTTATCTTACTGACACAAAGCAACTATTAAAACGATGGTTGGCTGGAGCTCGACACAATTTAAAGTCTCATGCTCCAAGCCATTGGCCACGCCATCTGTTAGACTACAGAAGTCCTTATCTCCCAGCTTAAGGTTTCTGCAAACCCAAGTGACTGGTGCCACAATTTACCTCAGAGAAATAGCATCAAGAAGAAAGGTGAGACACAAATAGCACATGGGATCCCTGAAAAACCCGTATAAGTCAAAAGAAGGTATCTCAGACAGCAAAAGCATTAGGTTTTGGTAAAAGTTCAGCACACAAGACGCTATTCAACATTGCATTTATCCTTCTATATTTACTTAACAGTTCTAACTTTTAATACAGAAGTTATATACTAAATACATTTTAACATTAAAATTTTTTTCATAATTTCATAATGATTTTTCTATATGTGCATTTTCTTAATGCTTGCTGGGTAGTAGAAGAATCAATGTATATGTATCTTAAAAAGCTACTATAAAATTGTTTTGAATGCTGTAAAGTGTAACGTAAGCTCAACAAATATAATGTACTACACCAATTACACACATTATTAATAATTTTGACAAATGTAACACTATAAAAAATGATATTGCCATAAATATGTTCTATATTGTTGAAAAGATAGGCTAAAAATACATTGCCGTCAAAGAAAATGTACAACAAGATTGATTTTTTTTATCAGTATTATTCAAAATTGCCCACAACTTGGTGAAGAAAAATTAAAACATTAATAATAAGTAATTTTTGACTATCCCAAAAATTTACTTGAAGCCGTGTGTCCCCTACCCAGTTTTCTGGCGGAAGTTGCTTTTAGAAGTTTTTGTGGTGTTAACACGTATTAGAACTCGACTTTCATCAGTCAGGAATTGCAAAAGTTACTTGCAGAAATTATGCGAAAACACGTGTTTGTTGCTTGCTGTAAAGTGCAAGTGTTTTGAAGACTTGCAGAAGAAGTCGGATATACTTCAGGAACGCGGTTTATGTTATTATATTCTGTTTTGAGTTTTGTTTTGTGTTTAAAAAGAAAAAAATTAAACTGTTGACTAAAATCGAAAAGTTACTGAATGCCGGTCTGCGGGAGGTGTATCCAATCTATTTTTTGTATCCTGCGTTCTATGGAATGAAGTCGGCTGCTTCTTAGTTAATTATTTTGAGGGCAATAAAGCAGTTTATCTCTTTTATATTTCTATACAGTGGGTTTTATAAAATAAAATGATTTAAGATAACAAAGTTGACACTCAACACAGAGAAAAGAAATTCGTTGGGGGAACCGAATTTGTTGCCAATCGAATTTTGTCGGTTGTGGGTATTATCTTGAATTCGGTTGTAATAACTGAATGAGTATGGCACTCACAACTATTTTTTTAAATGATTTTTGGGTGGCTATAGAATATTATTGTGAATTAAATAAAACGATATAATTTTTAAATATTTATTTTTATTAAAAAAATAAATTACAGTGATAAGATTTTACATCATAAATTTCATGATTTGAATCATTTATTGAAACCAACTTCTTCTTTGAAATCAAGATACCCTTTTTCATATAGTTTCTTTAACTTACCATCCTATACCGCAAGTCTTGCCTCTGTGAAAAGTATTAAACATTTTTAAATTTCTTTTATTTACATATGGCTTTGTGAGTTAATTTTAAACTTACCACCATACAACATTGAAGAACTTTTCACCACTTTGAAAAAATCTTTGTTCTTTTAAACTGAAATATTGTGATTTTTTGTATAATGTGTACAAGTTTTATTTTTAGTACGTCAAAAATTTTTCTATTTTAGAAGATACAATTGATTTTTATAATTCTAACTACCAAAATTCGGTTTTCAGTAGTAATGTGCTGAATAAGTTTAGTTGCATCTTCCAATTAATAGAATAGATTTTAGTGATAGCTTTTAATATATAAAATAAGTCAAGATTGTAATTTATTAATAATTAAAATCAAATTATTATATTCCTAATTGAATCTTGAACATATCGATGAAATTTTTACCAGTCTTTTTTCTGTGTGAAGGCGATTTAAACATGTAACTGCATTAGCTAATGCAGCCAACATATGTTTGCTGTTTTCCTTAGCGAGTTGCCCAAATTGTTGCTTATTTTTTTATTGTGGGTGTTCGCTAATATACAAGGTGATCGCCTTGTTTTAAACATATGTAGATTTCATAAATACATACACACATACTGCCAGACGTATTTGCAGTCACCTCGTATCAGTTTGCCTTATTGACGCTCATATTTAGGTATGACATTTTAGCGCAATGACGGACGGCATTTTGCATGGCATTTCATGAAATTTTTATTTATAGGCAAGAGGTGTAGATTCGCAAGAGACAAATGGTATGGCCAGCGATGCTTGAATTAAGATTTTACCCTAACTTTAAATTTTTTTAATTAAAATAAGATTTGAAGGATTAAAGATTTTTTTTTGATTTAGTTGTTTGACAACTAATATTACAGCTACTTGCTAAAATTTATTAACTCTTATCGTATTTGGTGTATGCGTATTTTGACTACGACATTTTTGTAATAGATTAATAATAACTGTTACGAGCTTTCCTTAATCTAATTCAAAACTTTTTAAAAACGAATTACTTTCGCCACAAAAACATACCTATGTAAACCAATTCATTGTAAATTTAAACCCTAAAACAAAAAATTTTATCACGGATGCTAATGAATGAATATGTAAATAATAACAACGTTTACCAGGTATAAATATTTGTAAAAAATAATATATGCCATAAAAAGATATATGGGATTGAATTAAATGAATTCATTTACATTGAGATGTGTAAACAAGTAACAAAACAATTTGACTTCAACGACGCAACTTTAAAAAAGCTTTCTTATATTGACCCTCAAAACGATATTAATAAAAAAGGTTCTTTACTAGTAAGTCTAAAGAATGGTTTTCCAATTTTAATTGGAACTCTGCCATATGAATTTAACAAATATTTTAAGAAAATGTTACAGTAGAAGAACACAATGTCAAATATTTCTAGAGCGGATAGTGAGTTAATATTTCCAACTTTGTCGACGTTTGCAATTAACTTGAACTGATATTTTCAGAAGTAAAAAGAATAAAAAATTTTGGATAATTGTTTTCATAAATTAAGATTTTTTTCGATAAATGAAGATTTTTTATAAAAATTTCTGGCACCACTGGGCATGACTTGCATTCTTACAGGATTTTTCTACACTTGCTTTGTGTACGTTCGCTGCATATGTTTTGTTGTTTGGGTATTATTTGAAATAATTCATGCAACTATAGTAATAGCTTTTTTACACTGATCAACATCTACCGTCAATTTGCGAAGATGTTGACATCTTCCCATAAGAATAACACAGGGCTAAAAATCAACATCTTTAAAAGATGTTCTACCTCATTTTGTTCCACCTTACATCTTTTGGTAATTTTAGTGTCATCACTAGAAAAATTACAATAACTTCAATATTCTGGTGGCATCACTGATAAAATGGCGTTAAATTATTTATAAATATTTAAAAACAAAAATTGAGCGGCACACAGAGGTTTTTGTTTTTTAATTTAAATATAAATAAATTATGGTACATTTTAATGTATTGAAAAAACAAAAACAACAAAAGAAATATTTAATATTCGGTGATCCTGAGCTTGGAAAAATTTTTCATTTTTAATTTAAAAAAACGGTAAATTAAAAATCAAACAATATTTTTTTTTATTTTATATTTTTTATTTATTTTGAATATCTTTTTCCAAAATGTTCCATAGCGGCTTTTAAAAATGTAAGTATTTGTTGAAATAAATGTTCATAATCCAGTGTATTGTGACCTAAAAACAGTCTTATGTCCACTAAAAACTTTTATTCACCATCTTCTTTATAATAACTGAATAACTGAGTTTGTTCTTTCAAAGTCACAATTAAACCAATTATTAATATGTCCTCGAAATATTTTTCTTTAAATCTTATTTTCCCTACTAAAAACTATGCGTTGTTTAATTATATGTTTTTGACAGCTGGGTTGATGGTAGATGTTGTCAATGTAACCGAATGTTTCACATTTTCTACATCTTCAATGCGTTTCGCCGAGATGTTAGTCAGTGTAAAAAGCCTATTAATAAGCGAAATGTACAAATTCCGATGCCACGAAATATTTCATATTATAGGGACGCGATGAAACTGGCTAAAACTTTGAAAAAGAATTGAAAAATGGTATGAAACGATCGCACGTGTAAATTTGGTCTAAGAAAATCAAAAACTATAAAGCTTATAGAATGTACTTAGATGTTATTTAAATGTTGCGGCAAGTTTCGTAGAATTATTCACTAGATTAAATACAAGAAACATAAATTGAATGTGAATAGCATGACAGATCTCAACGTAAGAAATAATAGCGATAACTGACAGATTATCAGAAAAGATGACAGACAATGATTGATGATGGCGCAGGATATACTGATAAGTAAAGAATCACCTAGAGGCTACAAAAACACTTTAGCTAATTAAGCCCACAATTCTATAGTCGGTTTGATCGTTATGTTTGCTACAGTTACTAATTTTCCAAAAACAAAAAAAAGGTTTGCTGCTATTTTTGCAACAATGTGGTGCATAAATGCAAATGGTCTTGTGATCTATCTGAGTAAAAGAGAATTTATTCAGATTGTCTTCCTAACGAATAGTGTGATTATTATGCTTTTTAACAGCTTCTAAGCAACTGGTAGTAGAAATTAGAAATAGGAAATTAGTTTTTCTATTGGCTATCAAAACACAGACAAACATGCTAATTATGTTCTCTGTTTTACAACTACTCAATATACATTTTGAATCAAAATGTTTGTAATAATAAATAAAATGTTTGTTTTTCCCCTATAAATAGCAATTTCATTATCAATTATTTTTGAAAGTTCAATAAACTATAAAGTATTTTGTTTTTAAGATTTATTTTTATACAGAAATCATACATAGATTATTTGTACGTACATTGTAATACATATTCTGCTTATTTTTTTTAATAAATAATTAATTTTTTTTTGTAGTTCTTCTTCGAAAATAAGCAAACAAATTATTCTATTTAATATTTAATGTGCATTATTCTATTTTCGTTTCATATTTCCTTAGTTTTTATTAAGTTTTTGCCATCTGGAAGATATTTTAATTTTCTTCGTTTTAATTTAGCGTCATTTTCACATTTTTTGTAACGTTCATTGACACTGACATAGTTCTGCATTTGGCTGGAAAAATACCTACTCAGTTGATTTTTTTTTTAATATTAAAAGCTTTCCATATAATTCGCAGTTCGGTGCTACTTTACGAACTGCATAAATTTCCTTTTCATTGTGTTTTTTAGGCTTGACATGAGAAAAATTGTTGTTGTGTTTTGGAATGTAATCGATAACTTATTATTTGGTCAATATTTTGACAAATTTTTTTAATTCTTAATTTAAAATCTAGTTTAAATTAGAATTTAATATAAATCGTGTTAATAAACAAGATTTAAAATAGATTTGCCTACTTCTGGCAAAATTGATTTAAAATTTTATTTTTTAACAATAAAACTCTTTGCTCTTAAAATGGAGAAATTTAATTATAATTACAACAGTTTATTTTTTGAGAATAAAGTGCATTTAACATTCAGAAAAAAATTTCAGATTTTTAAATTGTCCGTCTGCCAGTTACGTTTTATAAGATTCATAAAAAATACGTTTGTTATGTGGGGACGCTCTTTAGCTCAGACGAAAAGCGAGATGTCATATGTATATTGAATGGATTTTGTAATTTACAAAATCACAGCTTAACGCTTTAAAGTAAAAAGTATAAAATATTATTTTTGGAACTGTATTATTTTGCTTAAATATTTGATAGGTCTGCTAGTAAAGTAGCGGGAAATATGCTGGTATGAATTGTTCTAATTCACTTTATTTAATCAACCGTTAAGGTGTATTGGCTTTGTATCCCTTATGCGGCCTATCCACGATCAAAATATTTGTCCATCATTATGGTAGTATTTGTGATGTATTAGTATATGTTACACAGACGATGATGGATGGAAAATCAAAAAATTAAGATTTTTGGCATGCTGAATGTAACACTTTGATGTGTGTATTGTGTTAGTTTTTCAAGCACGTAAAAATTTTTCATTTAAAAAGAGATTTCAAGTTGTGCGGTTGTCTAAAATGTCGGGAAAAAAAATTATCTTGGAATTTATCGAAGCTTACCAGCCAATGAATGCAATTTTGAATGACAATAATTAAAAAAAAAACAAAAAGCAATCTTATTAGCATGCAAAAAAAGAAAAACAAATTCAGGAGGAAAGCGTCAAAATTTAATTTAAAAAACAAATAACAAATGTGCTGCGGACAAATTTTACACTCCTTCATTCATAAGCTTTTTTACACTACATTTTTATTTTTTTGTTTAATAGCTGTGTTTGTTTGTAGTATGTGTGTTATTTTATTGCTAGTGCCGATTTCGCAATAGAGAAAGCGCACAAAATCAAACTAAAAATTAATTTTCGACTGGTCATTCAACATGTAAACATCAAAGCGCGCAGCACACGTATACGAATTTGACAGCCAGTATTTCCATCGTGGATAGACCGCTTTATGGGTGCTTGTATTTTTAACCAACTTAAAAAAGAAGAAGGTTATCAATTCGATTGAATGTTACTGCCAAATTTTCGAGTAACAAAAATCTAAATTTTTTTTTTCAGATTTAGGACGAAATTTTCTATTGGGTATTAAGTATTAGTAATGTTCTGGAATATCTCCGTCGATAATTTTTTCAGCACTATAACCATTTAGACCCAGTGTACAAGGCGAACCAATTACCGCGTGGTAGCGATAAAGGTTTTATTAATTTTCACCGGTAACCTAACTGCCAAACCTACCGCTGGCGAAACTTCATATCTAAAATTTTTTATATGCAGTTTGACATTTAGTATAAAGACGAAAATTATTGAATTCGCAGTTTTTATACTTAACATTGATGTTTTCTTATAAAGTGCGAAAAGCTACTTTGATTAGAAACGCTTATGGTTATGTAGTATATGCATTTTCTCTCTTATCCCTACAAATAAAATAGTATAACTTTATGTAACGGTTTTTTCAATAAAATGAATCATTCTGTTACTAAAATTAAACATTCTTTGAATCTACCTGTTGCAAAAAAGACCAGCTGATGTTACAGCTGTGGATTTGTTTTCGTTTTTTTTTTGTGGGGCTGCAATAACTTGTTCGTTTTTTAATGACGTGATTAAAGTGAAAAGTTTAATTAAATTAACAGATAAAAGAAATATTAAAGAAATGAAAAGTAAAAACAAACGCATTTATAAATATTCTGCCATTATTGCCGGAATTGTTTTATTAGATTTCCTTGGGCTTTTTACTCATCTTTTTGAGTTGGAATATGAAGAATATTTTCATTACCCCATGGAAGGGGATGTACTTAAATATGCCGAAGCTAACAGAGATAAACAAACACATCTAGATGATGGTGAAACTGTGCCAAAGCCCATTAACTTTTATAATTATACATTTTTACATCAGCGGCAATGCGATTTGGTTAAGGCAGAAAGACCACAACTCACTCTGCTGATAAAATCTGCATTGCCCAATTTAGCACGACGTGATGCTATTAGACGTACCTGGGGTTATGAGCAACGCTTTTCTGATGTTTATGTAAGAAGAGTATTTTTGTTGGGAGCCAGTACAAGTAGTACGCTTATGGATGATGCTGACTCAGAGGCCAGGCAGTATGGTGATATTGTACAATCAGATTTTATAGATGGTTATTTTAACAATACAATTAAAACAATTATGGGCTTAAAATGGGTAGTAGAACACTGCCAAAAGGCCCAATATTATATGTTTGTAGATGATGACTATTATGTTTCAATGAAAAATGTCTTACGGTTCATTGCTCACCCCACTTTATATCCTGAAAATGCCGTATCTCTTAATAGTATGTGGGAACATAAAGCCAAAGCTCAACATGAAATACTCTTTGGTGGATTTGTCTTTCAAACTCGTCCTTTGCGCCATAAATTTAGTAAATGGCATGTTACATTAAAGGAGTATCCGTTCAACAAATGGCCGCCATATGTAACGGCAGGTGCTTTTATTTTATCTCGTGCCGCTGCCATTAATCTCTACTATGTTAGCCAGTATACCAAACATTTTCGTTTTGATGATATTTATTTGGGTATCGTAGCTCTGAAAGCTCGTATTAATTTGACACATTGCGGTAATTTCCATTTCTATCGTCCTCGCTATAATGGACCTGATAGTTATCGTTTTGTTATAGCTTCTCATGAGTTTGGTGATAGTGTTGATATGGAAAAAACGTGGAATGCTTGCCGATCGGCAAATTATGCTTAAGTTGTTTAAAAAATTAGTTATTTAATAATTTAAAAAGTATTTTATGAAGTAGTAAAAAAAAGTATTAATTAAATTTTCAGTAAGAAAAGGCTAGTTAACTTTTGTTCTTAATAAAGCTTTGAATACAACGCTATAAAAAGTTAGACTAAATAAAATATCAATAATATTTCATTTTAGTAATGAGTAGTTTTAATGAGAAGTCTTTTTTTGTCATTTGGTTGTGGTTTCACAAATTATACAATATTCGAATTTTCAAGACAATTATTTTAATAACATTAGTTATATCCCCGTTTTTGCAATTTTTTATTCTCGTTGATGCTATTACGTTTATGATAATGTAAACAGTTAAAAGTATGATCTGATCGTTCAATGCGCCTTAATTTGATCTCTCACATAGAATTTATTAAATCACAATTTTAGCCATGGACATGCTAAAAAAATATAACTTTTGAATAAAATATCTCTTTAAATTTAATTGGAATGTTGAACAAATTTTGGTTTTTTTAGAAAAAGATTTTATTATTAAGACTGTGTTTTATTTTTATTTATAAAAAATTGTAAAAATTCTATTATCTAAGAAATTTAATACTTCTTTTTAAACTCAATAACAATCACTAGTTAAATATACAACCAAATGAGCAGCTTTTTGTTAGATTTAAGATCATATTTTTTCAATTATAATTTTTATATAAAAAAATTATTATTAATTAGTGTATTTTCTTTTTAATGAGTTTTCTTAAAATGTTTGTGCCCTAGGTGTATTGGGAACACGTTTCCTTAGTAGCCTTTCATGGCCGCTAAAAGCAGTGCCGATCGACTGGCATTTGTATCGAAAGTACTATAAAAAGCATATCTGGACCTTTTTTACTCTCCACCCATCTAGGTTCGCTCTATCTTTCCTTTGCAGATGCCACAAAGTGAAAGAGTCGAAGCCGTAGTGAATTCATATTATTTTTTCTCGTACTGCCACGCTACCTGTAAATCTAAATTATGACTAATAATATGTATAATTCGTATATTAAAATAGTTTTTAGTAAAAAAATATATTTAAATAAATAAAACTCATATTCTTACTTTTAAATGTTCCCACGACTGAAATTTATTTCAAATTAAAGTTTATGATTTTTTTTTTCTTGGTTTCGTTAAAATAATATTTTAGTTCAAATTTAATACAATGACTTGATAAATAATTATATTTAAATCATGAAAGGAGGAGTTACCCCCTTTTGGGTTTTATTTATATGTCAATAAAATTCGCAAAAGAAATTCAAAAGAAAAAATATTTTATACTCTAAATACACATTTCAACATAAATTGAAAAATACCGGGTGTTGTCAAATTAATGTAGGTGATATAAACAATTATAAATAGTGAAATCTTTAAGGCGAGGAAGTAAAAAGATGTATTTAAAACAAAAAACAAGTTATTATTACAATAAAACCAATTGACCAACGATAATTAAGAAAAAAAAATAATTCTTTTAATACGTATTGTAAAATGGATGTAATACAACATATATAATTTAAATTATTGCTGTGGCGCTGGCTGAGGTGCAGGAGCCAGGCGGTTGACAAAGGCAATTCCACCGCGTATCACTTTCCCCACAATGTGTGGCGAGCAAGCAGCTAAATTTTCAGCGGTCATACGTAATTCAGCGAAAGCGTTACGAGTGTAGGGATTACGACGTGAATTATAACGCATCACAAGAAAATGATAGTAAGCAATTGGAGTCATAAGGCCAGCTCTTCCCCTTTAATAAACAAAGAAAAATATTATTAAATTTTCTTTCTGTCTTTTTAAGAACTTACATAAAGGTTAAAATCACTGCCAGAGGCATAATGAATATTTCTGAAAAAGAAGCTGCTTTCAAAATATTAGCTGCCTGAAATTCCACCAAGGAGATTAAAAAACGTGCGCCCCACCAGGAGTTTTGGCCAATAATCTAAAGTAAAGAAAAAAATGTTAAAGACCGTTTTAAATTTTACAACAATTTTGTAAACACTTACATCCAACAATTTCAATGAATAACTGGAGGCATGTAATAAAGCAAACAATACTATGGGCACCAATATCAATAGTGTTGGTTGTACATTAAAGAATATCAAGGAATACATAAGATAATGACAAGAATCTTCAACAAACAAACGTGCTAAAAATTCACGCGAGAATGTGAATGAAGGCAAACGCTGATGCAAACGTAAAGCCGAAACTGCGGCATTTGACAGTAAAACTTTATTAAAAGCACTTTGTTGATTTCCGAATATAGGTAATACGTAGCCAAAGGTAAAAATTATGGCCAGTATACGCATAAACCACATAGCACCATCAACTTTATTTGCCTTAAAGTGTTCAATCATTTTGGCGGGTATATTAACTGATGGTTGCGGTGTTGGTGGTGGCGTTGTTGATCTGGATGATGTGCCACCATTGTTTTGTTGGTGTTCATTCGACTCGTTACTCATTTTGAAGGACTACCTGCAATGAAACAAAAATAAAATGTATTTAAAAAAATATCGGTTATTAATACAACACAATTTATTTATATCAACTGAGAGGCGGTTATCTTTAAAGCAATATTTTTTTAGTTAATTTTTTTGTGAATCTTGATTACCCCAAATACAACAGCGTAGTAACAAACTCCATTTTGCTAATAAGAGTATGGAGTTAAGCCTGTATGAAATGTAAATGTAATAAAAATAAATAAATAATAAATGCCTTAAAGCAACAAGTGTAAAAACATGAAATAAAATATTAAAGGTAAAAATTTGTGTCCGCTTTTTGTTTTGTATACTGCCATAGATGTAACGTTTTAGAAAAGCTAAATTTAACTATATAAAAATTAAAATATAATTCCTTGTTACAAAAATACATTTAACCATTTATAGCTACAAGATTAAATATAAATAACAATTTGTTTAAAAAATTGTATAAAATAACATTATTCAAAAATTTTTGTTTTCTTCTTTGAAATTATTCCAACTTTTAAGAGACACTTATTTTTTCTATAAATATCAACTGACCGACTACTTTTTGATAATACAAATAAAAACAAACTAGAAAATTAAAACAAGTTTTTTTTCTTTAATATATGCTGGTAATTAAAAAGGTAGAAGGAAAATAACTTAAAGAGTGATTACAAATTTTTTATTCACACTGTTTTAGGGAATAAAGTTGAAAGTAGAAGAGTAAGAGAGAAAGAATAAACACTCGATCAAAATACAAGATGACTAAATTTTAATAAAAGAAAGTCTTAAAATTGAGTTGAAAAAAAACCAAAGTTTAAAAGCAGTGAATTTAACACCGTTTATATTTAATAACATAAGTCCATGATAAACCCGACGTGGCCTATAATTACTTTTAAGAGTTTTTTAGGCAGTGGTAAGATCGATGAGTTTAGGTTTGGCAGACTGTCGTGTTGCTACAGCCCTCTTGAGTCCATTTGTTGGCCCCTTTGAGTTGCCTGCGTTAAAAGAAATCAAAGAGAAAAAAGAACAGAAAAAAAGTCAGGGTGTAGAGGAACATCAAGATGAGTGATATTGAATAACAAGAGAGAAATGTGGGCGCGTTAGATGTAAAGATGAACCTGTAAGCCGAGATTCGCTGACCAAAAAATGTTCTCAATCCATTAATTGAATCGCAATATCCGAGTGTGGGCCAGTGAACCATTCACTACTCCTCAAGAAGAAACAAATTCTTCCCGGTTCCAATGATGATACATCAGATAAGCCTCCATAATACCGTTGACCGAGGTGTCCTAGTCAATGTATTTTAGCGCGGAGCACAGACAGAGAAGGTGTTCAAACGTCTAATCCTCGTCTTGACAAATTCTACAGAAGTCATTAGATGGGAGACGCATCCTCCTTCTATTGCAACGGTTCTCAAATGGGGGTCCGTAGCAATCATTCAATAATAAATGTTTTATTTTGAACTTGGGCTTCAGAGGGGTCCGCGAAAAAAAAATTATTTTACTAGGGGTCTATGAGGAGGAATTTGATGCGAACCCCTGTTCTATTGGAACTGAACAGGCAGTGACCAACCACCAAGTCGCGCAAGCTACGCCTCGGTAATGACAGTAGTGCAGTCGTCCTGCACCGATTCAGCTAGATCAATACGCTGTCCGCAAGCAGAGAGGAGAATGCCAGAGAAGTTATCAATCGCACCCGCTTCAAGCATTGTCCTCCTCTTTGCCAGTTCGTCTGCAACATAGTTGCCGAGGTTGGTCGCGTGCCCCCTCACCTATTTAAGGGTGACTGTTGAAGCCTCCGCCATCCCATTTAGGGATGCTCGGCATTCACAGACAAGATAAGATGTGGTATACACACCTTTAAGGGGCAAAAAAAGAGGCTTTGCTGTCAGTACAGCTAAAATCGGTAACCTCCTATAGCCTTTGCTCCATCTGTAACTCCACTCTAAACACAACAAAAACAATCCTTAAGCCCTTAGAAATTGCGAACCTGTTATGTCCAATCTATCGAGTATTGGCCCTTCTAGGTGAGATTTTATAACTATATAAAACAATCGGTTTAGCCGTAGAGAAATGTCGGCTTTTCCCCTTATTCTAACCAGGTTACTTTAGACTACTACTATCTATGAATCCATCTATGTTTTAAACTTTATTTATTTATTGTCCAAGTAGCTTTATTTTGTGTAGCTCTTAAGGTTTCTGCAAATTTCGGCATTGAAACTTGAATACTCCTCCTTAGCAATTAGAATTAGAATTGCTCATTTATTATTCAAAATTTCATTTCTCGCTGTACACTGTGCGACAATCTTTGAAATGAATTTGCATTTAAATTTTTAATTTTTTCATCTTCCTTACCGCTCGTTTTTTTTCAACTAAAACGAGTTTTACTGTTTCAAAGTTCTTTTTATTGAAAAACTTGAATAACTGAAAAACTAAAAATTTACATTTTCACGAAGCTTGGTAAATTAAGAAACTATCTTAATTTAATAAACTGAAGATTAAATTAACAATTAAATCTTACCAAAGTAAAAATAATGGAATCACATAACTTAAATGAGGAAGTTTAAGTCCAGATTTACACTATACAATTTTTTGAGGCATTTTTTTCTCAATTCCTTATTTAAGTTGCAGCGATATGCGTTATTTAAAAATGAACATAAGCAACAGTAACATCTTCTCAAAATTTCAGCAATACCATATTGCTTTCTCTTCTTGCTTCACCAACAAAGAAAAATTTCATGCAAGTTTCATGAAAAATTGCATAGTCTAAATGCGGTAAAAGTTAAATAATAATACTAAATGCAATAATTCATGTCTTTGAAATAAAAAGTTACTAAGAAACATGGTATTGCGAAAAAAACTGTAATAGCCTGTTTAGACATTAATCAATATTCAGCTTTTCTCAATAAAAGCCATTATTGAGCTCAATACGAGGGCTGCTCTATATATTTCTGGCCTAATAGTGAAAATGCGAATATTTATAATCAAAAATTGTTTTATTGTTTTTCAAAGTATTCTCCAGCATGATTTATACACTTTTTTACACTTGCATGCGCTCAAACCAGTTGTCGAAGCACTTTTTCCAGTCCGATTGAGACACCTCTAAAACATGGTTTTTGAACATTTCAACAGCTTCTTCTGGCGACGAAAATCGTTGACCACGCATTTTTTTCTTGATGTGCGGAAACAAGAAGAAGTCATTAGGTGCCAAGTCAGGGCTGTACGGCGGATGACCCATTAATTCGACGTTTTGGCCGGTCAAAAACGCTCTGGTTTGAGCCGATGTGTGAGAGCTCGCATTGTCATGGTGAACAATGATTCGTCTTCTCTTGTTGGTTTTTCGAATTTCTCCGATGACTTCAGGCAAACAAATTGTAGTGTACCATTCAGAAGTGACCGTCCTACGTTGCTCAAGCGGAACAGTCGCCACATGACCAGTTTTGCCGAAGAAACAAGCGACCATTTGCTTCGAAGTGCTTCTTCCACGAACAACTTTCGTTGGATTTTGCTCGTCTTTGAAGACTCACACGGTCGATTGTTGTTTCGTTTCGGGCTCATACGCATAGATCCATGATTCGTCACCTGTGACGATCTTATAAATGTTCTTTGAACCAATCGACACGAGCCTTTTTTTGAGCGACTTTCAAATTGTGCGGGATCCAAAGAGAACAAACCTTTTTTACGGCCAGGTGTTCATGCAGTATCGAATGTATGCTGGTGAAAGAAATGTCCAAGGATGTCTCTATCTCTCGGTATGTCGCATGTTGATCTTGCATTATGAGTTCACGCACGGCATCAATGTTCTCTGGCACAACAGCCGTTTTTGGACGAACTTCATGGAATTCGTCTTTGAGCGAGCTTCGGTCACGATTAAATTCATTTTACTAATTTTTCACAGTGCTATAGGATGGTGCTTCATCGCCATATAAAGATTTAAGTTCATCAGTGAACTCTTGTTGTGATAATCTACGTCGAAAGTTGTGAAAAATGATGGCACGAAAATGTTCACGAGTTAATTCCATTTTTTTTTCTATATTAACTTTTTCCAAGTCACTGTAAACAACACAACTAATGGTCGTACGTCAAAACGTTTTGAGTACGATTATGCTTAAAAATGACAAGCTTTCCAATGGAAATGTCAGATTGCACTTGGCAGCAGTCAGTGTTGCCAGGCCAGAAATGTATATAGCAGCCCTCGTATTCCATACAAAATCTCAATAATTTATTTAGCAATAAGTACGAAATTGTTATAATATTGAGTAGTAATTAAAATACAACACTGTTCAGAAGATGTGTGAAGCAAAATTTATATATTCAAATGTCAGACACAAACCAATTGCATTTAAACTAAGTTAAATTTTAAAACTTTTCCTCACACACAAAACAATTGCGTCTAAACCAAACTAAGTTTGTCAATAAACAGAATATTGACTCAATAAAAGTGTATGTATGAACACACTATAACAATAATTTAAAACTTGTTAAGTTTATTTTAATCATAAATAATTTTGTTATTGAAGGCTATGGAAAAGGAAACTACAAAATATACCAGATGTGTTCAAAAAATAACAATTTTTTTTTAATTAAAAATACAATAAATGAATACTGTACTAAAATACTGTACTACTGCATTTTTTTGTTGTAGTGTTATGCAGATACACATTTATTTTAAAACACTTTCTGCCAATGGGTATAAGAACTGTGAAATACTATTATCGCTTATTTATATTATTTTAACAGAAATCTGAAACGGTTTACACTTTTTTCGAATGTTCTGCTAATTTAGAATAAAGCTCGACTATTAGTCTTAAAAACTTAAAAAAACAGGTACTCTTAGCAAGAATGCTGATTATTTAATGTATATTGTAAGAGTGTTATTTTTGCAGCTCCCCACTAATTTCCAATCAAACGAATTGGTAAACTCTACCACAATATTATTTTATACTTAAGAGATTTTTTATTAAATAAGATTTATTCACTAATCCTAAGTGGCTTAAAAACGATATTATTTTGGACATAGTTCGGTATCTTATTAACCACTGAAGATATCTTAATGTAATTTAACAGAGGTGTTTCTATGTAGAAATGTGACAGGTCGGCATCTTAGGGTAAAAGGGGGCTCTGGGTAGTCTCCCAAATTTGGGTACCACAGGCATTTAATATTTTAAAATATTCTGAAAAGTCTATTTTTAACTCAAATGGTAAGTTTTTTTTTTATTTAGTTTGACCTTGAAAATATCTATAAAAATGTGCTCATTTGTATTCTTTAGTTCGAGAGAAAATAATGTTATATATAATTTTTTTTTAATTTTGTCCGACCTTAATATAGTATTTTTGGCGTGGTGTACTTATTATGATCGCATTTAAAACAATTTCTATATTCTTAGTACTATTTTGAATAAATAAGCTTCAAGTTTTGTTCTGATAGCGCTTTTTGTAAATTGTAAATTCTTTTTTTTTTGTAAATTGGGAAATTGTAAAAAATAAGGATTTTCCCCAAAAAGATGGTATTCTTTTCTTGCTTATGTAATTTAAATTTACTTCGGTACTACCAAATTTTTAAACCATTTTAAAACAACCTATAGCAAATGCGAATAAATGAAAAATTAGGTCAAAAATTATAACGAATTTCACTCTAAGCCTATCCAACCATAGCCAATTTTAAAATAAAATTTATAAAATATTTTGAAATTCCTCAGAGTCCAAAACACTGATCAGAAAAAGGTAAATTGATTTTTAAATTCTCAATTGTTGGCTACATACTCCAAAAAGGATTTCAGAGCCCAGCCATTAATAAAGGACGGGAAAATTGTCTCTGTTTCGGGAATTTATTCGATAAAATGAAAGATATATTGAAAATGTATATTTTCAAAATTTAATATATCTAAATGACTTTGCATTTTGTGGTATCTCAAGTTCTACATGTTATTTCTCAATAAAAACCTTAAGGTGATTTTTTAGCTCTTGAAGTAAATGTCATTAGAAAAAATAATGGCAAAAAAACACTTATAATTGTTAATGAAGAAGACAAAAAGCTTTCCTCTGATCCCACTTACATGTATGTCGAAAATATATTTAAGCTATAGACGCTACTAAATCTCGCGTTCTCATGATTTTTTTTTTCTCGTTTTATGTGTAAAAATTAAAAATGTGTAAAAACACATTTTCTTAGCTGTTTGCGTTTTTCATTTTGGCTAAAAGTGGTATTCGCTTACGCCAAATCTTATATACCCATTTATCTAAATCTAGTTTTGTGAAGAAACTCCATCCAAAAGTACAAAAAAAAATATATATATATAGAGGTGAGAGAATTAAAAAACAAAAAATTAAATTTACATAAAAATTTCATCGGCTCTTAATGGGTTACGCAATTAAAAAAATAATAGAATTTCCTTAAAGATCTCTTCAAAAGCTTAAAAATGATACCCATATTTGTATTTTACAATTTTCAAAATATCAGAGACCCGTAACTCGAAAAATATGGGCGAGGGTCTATTTTTTCACTTGATGTTTTTTTTCTTATTTTTAATTCTCTATCGCCCAATATATTTTTTTTATTAAAGTTACTTCATTGTTTCAAATGATATAGAAAAATTAGAGGTAGGCGTGGTGCTTTGGCCGCTGGGTTGCCTGACCGATTGGCGCATTTAAATTTTTTCCAGCTAATCTAGTGCCTCGGCAAACTTGATTTCAACACTAACACGGACGGACATCGCTCAATTGACTTCGCTATGATTAAGAAGTCAGAATATATGTATATTATGGGGTCGGAAATGGATATTGTAGAAATTATAAACAGAATCACAAATTGGTTATACACTTTTTCTACTTTTTTGGTGAAGGGTATAAAAAGACGAGGTTTAGGAAGTTCCTATAGCTTATAAAGGCATTCGTTCGACCTGTTTCTCTCTATATATTTCAATTATGTAAACGAGTTATGAGTAATGCTGAGCTTAGCAGAGCGAAATTTTTTTTAAATTTCCTTTAATTCTTAAACACTCCTCGTACGTCTTTATTTCATAGCAAAATTACAAGAAAAAATTGTAAGAAATCTAATCAAATTTAAACGTGTTACTTTTTAATCATGATTTTTAATAATCAAATTATTAAAAAAATTATAATATTTTTATAGTATAAAGCTGGATTTACATACTCTCAAGAAAGTTTATTCAAAACTAAATGCCTTTTGAATATTTAAACATTTTATTAATTATTTAAGCAATCGATAAGAAAGTAGTGTTTGTATAATTATACACTTAACAGTCACTTGCTCATTTCTTATTTATTTAGACATGATTCACGATTTATTATTGACCTTTATGTTCGAACTAAAACACTTGAGACGATAAGTGTTTTCAAAATTGAGCATAAAATTAGAGTAAAGAAAGTAATAAAGAACTGAATTTTAGTTATTTTTATAACAATAAAAGTGCTAACAGTGACTAAACATGTAACTATTAAAAAAAAAATGGCTAAGTTTTTATTTCATGTGAATTGAAAATTTTTGGAAAATAGTTTATTGTAAATTTTAGTTTCCTTTTTAATTTTAATTTTTCGTAAAATTTTTTCTTGTTTAATTTTCGTTTTGCCTTTAATTTGAATAGACATTTGGCAATTTCCAATTTTTTTGTTATTTAATTTTTTTTTGTGAAAAGTTAGCATTCCAAATAAATATTAAGCCATTTCGCCAAGCCGTCCCAATAACTTCTTTAAAGCGGCTATTAAACGGTCAAAAGTTGCATGTGAGAGCGGTTTAACGAAAGAGTTTCAATATCAAAAATTTTTTAAATCCATCTAGCGCCGCTGACAAGCACGAATTTTACCCTATTACACGAGTTTGGTGGCATTGTCATTAAACCGTGCTTACATGCAAACTTTGATCGTCTAATATCCGCTCATGCAGCATACTAAATTATTTTAATGATTTTGATGATAATATAACCGATTCAAGCAGAAAACCGGTTAACTGAACACACTAATATTTGCAATGAATGTGAAGTGTCTGTCGCAAACGCAATACATTATTTTTAAAACGAGTTTTTAAGCATTTTATACGAATGTGATAAATAAATTTATAAAATTAAAAATAATTTAAAATTCATGAAATTTCATCCGCAACACTTAATAACATCTAACGCCAAACTCCAAAGTTCATTTGTTGAAGTTTGTGCACACATGCATATAGGTATAATGAACAATGTTTGATGTAGGTTACAAACATTTTTAAAAGACATGATAGTTTAATTTTTATATAAAATTTGTGAATTTTTTCTCATTATTGCAGCAGATCTGGATAATTTAGGGTTTTCTTTTTGTTTACATCCATATGTAAACATCTACGTTGACCTAAACTACAAATTATTGTAAAGAAAAGTTTAAAAGTGTACTTTAGGAAAAGTTACTGATAACCAGTGCACCTCCATTACAGTCCGACAGGTTAATACTATTTATGTCTATTAATAATTAACAGAAACCACTTGGTGGGTGTACAATTTTTATGGTCACTTGTAAATATTCAATTAATTTTTTAAAACCAAACTTACCTGTCGTTTTTATGTAGTAAGTTAATGTATATGTATGTATGTATAAACTTAAAGGCTTTTATGATTGCTTTTTAATAAAATTACAAAGTGAAATTACTATATCCGCGTTTCAAGAAAATATTTACTCACACACGTCAGTTTTCCTGATATTAAAAAATCACAGTCACAATAAGTGTGTCAACTGAAAAGTAAATGTCATTACAAAGCATGTGGCTTTCAAACTGTAAAAATATATATCTTTTTGTGACAATTCACAGTATTAACAAATTAATAATAATATGTCATAGGTTATTTTTAAGCCTGTGTAAACAAACAAATATTTTTTAATTTTTATTAAAAGATAAAGTTATTTATTAAAATATATAAAAATCCTGCGTTGTTTATCTTAATGGCTGATGAAGATATAAGTTTACCAGCTGATACTTTAGCAATTTTAAATCAATTTTTGGTTGAAAAGAGCCAACAAGAGCAACAGGAATTGGAAAAAATTGAATGTAAATCCGGCAAAGAAGCTAATTTTGAAGAGAACTGGGCATGTATATAACTATTTATGCGAATTTTAATTAATCTTTCTTTAATTACAGCAATTAAGTCAATTTTGGTATAACGACAGCACTAAAAAGGTTTTAGGTTCTGTGGTGTCGCAATTGTTGGAAAATGAGGACAATAAATTTTCATATAATATAGCATTACTTTCATGTCCATCCTTGTATCCTACCATAAAGCAAACGCATGAAAATGGTAAGAATTTGCCCAATCTTTTAATCACTTAAAATTATTCTTTCAAACAAAGTTAAAATTATGTGTGAAAATTTTAAAGTGTGTTTAATTTCTATTAATTTTAAATAGTTACTACTAGATTTTTTCAAGCAATCAAATGCGTGCCATCATTAAAAAACAGAAACGGTAATTGCATTTTAATAGTCTATTTCACAAAAGCAAAATCATAAACAAACAAGAAAGAATGCTATATTCGGCTTTGCCGAGTCTTATATACCATTTTCATGTATGTAAATCTAATTAAGTAGAGAGAATAAAAAAAAAAAAATAATTAATACCTATATTCATAAAATGTCATCGGCTTTAATTGGTTTTAGTATTGAAAAAAATAGTATTTCCTGAAATATCTCTTTAAAAGCTAAATGGTACCCATATTGTCAATCGTTTATTTCTATGAAAAGTTCAGATGTCCATACCTCTTAATATGGGCGAGAGCAAGGTTTTCCACTTGATGTCTTTTCTTATTTTTTAATTCTCTACTGCCCCATATATTTATTTTTTTGATTGGACTTATTTTATTGTTACAAATAATATGGAAAAATTAGAGCAGGTGTGGTGTTGTGCCCGCTATGTTGAAGGAAATGGACCGAACTTGCTGGTTTTCAATATTAATTTTTTTTTTTATAAATTAGCCAATTTAAATTTTCTGTACCTTGTCTAGGGCCTTGGCAAAGTTGATTTCAACACTAACACGGACGGACAGATGGACATCGCTATGCATAAGGACTCAGGATATATACTTTTTAGGGTCGGAAATGAATATTTAATTTTTTTTATTCCACTTTTTATGGTAAAGGGTATAATAAAGTAGGAAAAATTCAGCTTGATAAAAAGTTAAATAAGTGAAACAAAATTGCCAAAAAGTACTAAATAGTAAAATATCAAAAGCAAGGATTACCATATTGTAATCTACAGGCAAAACGTATATTTAAACCAAGGCGCCTAAATTAAAACCTTTCTAATAAATATATAAGAAATCCTTCTTACCTTTCTGTTTAAACGTTTCTTGTACTTCAAAAAATTTCAAGGCAACCAATAATATACGCTTGCAAATTTGGTGTACCTATAGATGCCAGCTGTTTGCATTTGCCATCTGTAATACAATTTCAATGTATTTCAATAAATACATCAGTTTTAAAATAAAACTAAGAAAAAGGGTTTTTTATCAGGTGTGTCACACATTCCGATCGGAATGGTTTTATTTCCGTATTAACAATTCCGATCGATTTTGTTTCACCTTCTTCCGATTCCGATCGATTTTGTTTATTTCTGAAAAGTATTGAATCTCCACTATTTAATTTATATGTGGCAATATTTTGCACACCAAAGTAAAAAAGTAAGGCTAATCTAAGTAGGACGCGTAATAAAAGTAAATTAAAGAAACGCAAATAACGAAATTTCAAAGAAAATAAATTTCACTTTGAAATTTGAAAGTGGCTTCATTCCGAAGAAATTTTTCATTTTCTGAAAAAGCACTTTGCGAAATTGAAACCACTTTCGATTAGAATTGAGTTCTGTTACATGCCTGTATAATTTTTTTAAATATATATTTTCAGTAAAGATTTTTGAATTTGACAAACGATTTTCTGCTTACGGAGATGATTTTGTGTTTTATGATTTCAACGATGCTGAAAAAGAAACTTATCTTCAAGAATTGTGGAATAATTTCGACTTGATAATAGCCGATCCACCATTCCTGTCTGAGGAATGTATAGTGAAAGTAACAAAAATTATAAAAAAACTTATGAAACCTCAAGCCAAAATCATATTTTGTTCGGGTAAAATCGTGGAGCCGTGGTTAACTGCCAACCTGTCCATTAGCCAGTGTAAATTTCAACCCGACCATGAACGCAATCTGGGAAACGAGTTTGTATCATATGCTAATTTTAATTTAGATGACTGTATGAAAACATAATAAAATACATACAGTAATACTTGATTGTTTAAAATAAACTAGACTATTTTTAATTTTTTTTTAACGTGTTGTATTAAATTGAACTTAAGCTTTTATGTGAGTATGAGCTGGTAGCAAAGCTTAAATGCAAAAGAAATAGAATGAAACTGAAAGTTTTTGATCACTGATGTCTCTGGTAGTTTACTTGGCTTCTTTACGTTGTTGGACTAGTTCACGTAAACCGTCTTCTTGATCTTTAAGTGATTTCGCCAAAAATTCTTTTTTTTTACTTAGCAATTCAATAGCTTTATCACATTTTTCCTGTTTAGCTTTTAAGTCACTGCGCATATCTTGGACGCTGGTTAAAACAAACATTCGGCCTACTGATAAATAAACTCTGTGAAAAAAAAGTTAAAATTGTTTACTTATGTATGCATTTCGAATTTCATATATAATTTTAGTTGAATGCTTGCAAAACACGTTTATATAATTATTTACATCAAGAACACTCATGTACTGTTTTAGAAATCAGTGTCATTTGCCTAAGGGCAAGATAGAAATTTTTTTTTGAGAAATAACAGGCGTTGTTGTAAAAAATTACCGCTGTGCTATCATATTGTTCCAACATTGAAGTGGCTTAAGTCGCCTTGTGCCAAAAGTAACCCATGCAGGGATTGGGACTGAATGAGGATTCAGACATGATTAAATATCACAGATTTTAAAAAGATTTTTTAAAATACATAGTTTAAAGCACAATTGATGTAAATAACATTAATTATTTATTTGTATTCAACTAACATGTAACTTAGGTATAAATCTAAGCAGTCTGCAAACAAACAACATCCAATTTACTCACCTAGTATCATCTGTTAAATCACTGGTACCCTTTTCGGTCAATTGATACTTTTGTTTGCCGGTCTTGACCATATCGCACTTCATATCAATCATATTCATTTTCTTTGTTGTTTCAATTTTATTTATTTGCATTTCGGTGAATGCCTAAAATGAAACTTTTGTTAAAGCAAAAGTTATACGGAAACACCTTTAAGACTATTTGCGTCCGTGAGTTATTTTAATGCATATCCATTTACATGCAAGTTACCTTTTTTAATTCCAAATCCATTTTTATTGCTTTTTGTTTTAATATTATACTTATTTATTTATATATTATTAATTCTTTTAATAGTTTTTACAAAATACGGGACACCTGCAAAAGTAAAATTTGCTATTTGGATTTGGCCGTATATTTTTAATATAAATGACATTTTGTCTTAGACAGTATGTTTCGAGCATGACATTGAGACCAGTGTTGGTAAATCAGTAAAATTAACAACGTACGTACGAGGTTATTGTGAATTATTAGAAATAATTATATATACCAGGTGGCAGTAATAAAGGATCCTAACGGGATCGAAATTAAAATAACTCATTTGATATCAATTGATAATGATGCATAATTCAATTGACTTAAATGCAAGTATTTCAGGAGAGTTACTTTGTATTTTGGTACGAAGAGAATATCATTCAAATTTCTATATAACAGATCATGTTCTGTTTCTTTAAATTTACCAGCCAAAGACCGCAAGTATGTATGTACATACATACTTCATCACAGGTGGAAAAATGGTTTATCAAAGTTTGTCATTCCGTTTGTAATTTTTACAATACCCATTTCCGATCCTTTAAAGTATATATATATATATATATATATATATATATATATATATATATTCGAAGTTCTTATGCATAGCGAAATATATTGGGTTATGTACGTCTGTCCGTCCGCTTTTGGGTTGAAATCAACTTTGCCAAGGCACTAGATGAGCTAGAGAAAATTAAAATACATATTCCAATCGATCGTACTTTCCAAATTTTTGATACTAAAAAATAGCAAAATCAATTTATGTCCTTCGAGGCAACGGCCAAAACACCACGCCTGCCTCTAATTTTTAAAAAAATATTGATATATTTAATTGAGTTTTTAAGCAATAGGTTTTTTATTTACTTATGTTTTCGATATTTTGCTACTCCATTGGGTAGCATCATCAGGAAAACAAACATTTATTTAAACAACATAAAACAACAACAAAAACGCAATATTTTTTTTTAAATTTTAAAAACAAAAAAAATATTTTGTTTTATAAAAAATTTTTTAAAACAAATACAAAGTACAAAATTATTACTAATTTACTAATTGTCTTTAAATCTGAGCTACATTATCTGTGTCTGCCTTAAAATTAATTCTCTGTGCTGTTGAGGTTTATACATATAACGTCGTTTATATTGTTTTCTGTGTTTATTACTGAAACCTTTTTAAAATTTGAATAGTGATTTAATCTGGCACAATGAGATGATAATGTTTTTATGCATTTATATTTGAGTATTCACTCGATCAACCATCGCTCGATTAATCAGAGGATACTAAGACGATTACCTGTTCGAGTAAGAAAAATTGCAAATTTTAATTTAAAAATAACTCGAACAAATTATTTCGGTTAATTGACTTAAATTAATTTATAAAACGACCTACTTTTAACTTTTTTCTTGTTAGTTTAAAAATAATTTATAAATGCGCTATCAGATTTTGGGCTACCAGTTTTTACAAAAAGTAGTAATTTACGACCGCTTGTTGTGGCAGATTTCGCAACATTAATTAATTTTAAAGGCATAATTAAGTTTTTATTCAACAATTTAGAAAATGAAAATTTCTTCTTTAAGCAAATTTTACTGGTTGTTTTGAAGTCTAGTATAACTGAGAGCAGTAGTGCCAGAAATTTTTATAGAAATATCTTTATTTTGTTGCGGGTGGGTAAAAATTTTTAAATAAAAATCAAAGTCTTCCGGGAATGTTTGCTGTTTACTTGGCTCTGTTTGTTTTATTCGGATGTTGTTTATTTTTTTTAACAATGCTTGTTATTGAAGTACATTTTGTAGTTGACCATTATTGTGATATACGTCACTAAAAATTTGTCTAGCTGCTGCAAGAATGGCATTTGTTTTCCCTCTACCCGGGGGTTCATAAAGCAACATATTAGGCAAATCTGCACATTTACGCAAAACAGCGACCACTTTACCTTGTTCTACCACGACTAGAATTTTTTCGCTTGAATTATTTCTTGTCGCAAGTTTTGTGTGTCTTTTCCAATATTCGTAATACTTTTAAGCGTTATTTATTATCTCTGATTCTGATTGTGAATCACAGATAATAAATAATAACAACCGCTTCAAGATTTTGGGTGAAATTTAAATTGATAAGATGCAGTTAATATTCATAGAAATGATCGAAAAGAAAAAGCAAAAAAGCCGCAAACTGTAGGTTATTGTCCTTCAATTATTATTAAACATTCGAACGTGAAAAGTCTGGTGGATAAACTCAAATCAGAAAATGTTGATTTTAAAATTAAAAATATTCCATTAAGAAATGATGGCTTTGCTCGAAAAGAAAGAAATTGATTCTTATACATTTACTCCAAAGGCATTGAAGAAAATTAGAATTGTATTACGTGGTCTTTACTACAAGACATCAAAAGGAATTAGACTTTATTTTACCTGATGCAATAGAAAAAAGTTTTAAGTAATAAAATTGTTCTTAAAAATACTCCTTTTTAAGGAATGAAAGCTTTGTTGGAGTTGCTATTGCTTTAAAGGAAAGTTATTCCTACAATCGTGTTTCTATTGACTCAATCTCTTTTACAAATTTGCATGTCGAAGTATTTTTGTTAACGAATAGATTACCAAAGAAAATATTATTTGGTTCGTTATACTTACCTTGCAACTATAATTATAATTCTATTTATAATGGTTTATCTGCTATTAAAGTTCTTTCTTCCAACTACGATGGAGTTGTATTAGGCGGCGATTTTAATGCAAAACATGTGTCTTGGGGAATGTTTTAAATAACATAAATGGTATTGCGGTATACAACTGGTTAACAGATTCTTGTTCAGACTTTGTAAGATTTTCAGATATTTTGCCTTCATTTCCTAATGGAAATTAATTTCTAGATAATTTTTGGGTAAGTACAAATTTCGTTGACCATTTTCTTCTACATTTTTCAATTATATCTCTTCTTCTTTTTCTGACCATTTGCAATTACTTTTTCAATTAATGTTTTTAGAAATAAAATTGCATCAGAAATGAATTTAAATTTCCCTCCTTCGAATGTGAGCTTCTCCAATTTAGAAATTTAAAATTTTATTGAAAATTTCTCTTCCGCAGTGAATCAAATTACTGAGAATTACTGTGAGAAAATTAACGTTAGAAGTAAGCATGTTATAGTTTTGGATGAAATGAAAAACTTATATAATAGCCCATCCAGGCTGACACGAAATTAAGTCATTTCGTGATTTCGGCCGAAATCAACTTGAAATTACGTAATTTCGCATATATTTTACCATTGCCCAAATTATCTCATTTTACTTAATTTCAACGAAATTAACTTGAAATTACGATAGACAACGCTGTTTTTGTGTAAAATAGTACTTTATGTGCAACCATGAACTTATTTACAGGAATACACGTATGTACATACATTGATATATACAAACATGTATGTATAATAACCATATAATGGATTATAAAAACTGCAAGAACTTAAACATTTTTAATTTATTTTTTGATATTTTATTATTAATAGCTTCCAATTTAATTAATATCAAGTGTTTTCTTCTTCTTTTTTTCCATTTTGTACAAAACTTGAATGCAAAAGAATAATATAGTTCTAACATAAAAACGAACAGCTGATTCTGAAATTAACTCAAGTGTCAAATAACACACTATAAACACTCTAAATTTCGTTCGTAATTTCAGTTTGAAATTACATAATTTCGTGGCAGCCTGAACGGCAGTTGATTAAAATTATTATTAAGAAACAAGTTCAAATTGAACAGGCTGAAATTTTCAAAAATCGTATCGCAAATATCAAACCTAGGCCAACTGCTTACAAAAAAAAAATAGAAATATTTTAGGTATTCCAAGAAATTGTACTTTTTTAAAATTAATGGTAAACGGCATTGAAATTACTTATAACATCCAAAAATTATCAAATTTTAAAAATCATTTTTCTTCAATACATTCAAATTCAGGCCCACATCGGGATGTTTAAGCTGTTAAAAACTTAATTCGACATTTATCGTCCTTTCCAAATTTGATGTTTAATTTTGATAACATGGTTCCATTATCTAACACTCATAGGGATAGTTATCTAACTTATGCTGATGAATTACTTTCAGTTGTCAAATCGTTAAATAACAAAAAATCTTTTGGTTTGGATGGCGTTTCTAATTTCATTATAAAAACACTTTCCTGTATTAACAATTGCCACTTTCCAACTTCTTGAAAAGATGTAAAAATTTGTCCTTTTCAAAAAAGCAAAACATTTTTGATTTAAATAATGTAAGACAAGTATCACTTTTATCTAACCTGGAAAAACTTTTTGAAAAAGTCATTAGAATTATTAATTTGGTTTTAAGAAATTTCTTTCATCAAATCATGCTTTGCATAATTTCAGAATGATATTGTAAATAATTAAAGGGAAAAACTTTGTACAATAGCGGTTACTCTTGATATAGAAAAAGCTTCGACAGCACCTATCATTATGGTTGAATTTTTAACATGATAAATATTGGTTTAGTACTCACCTTATTAAACTTATTCGCAATTTTTTAACAAATACAACATTTTGTGTTCAATTGTTTTCAGCCTTTGGCAACGTTTTAGCATCGCATTTATATAATAATTTTATTTATGTTTTCCCACACACATTTAACTTTGCAACTGGAATTCTTTATGCAGACGATTCACTTCTGTATGCTCATGGTATTTCTCCAAAAAATATTCTCATATTAATTTCATCATATTTAAGTGAAGTCAAAAACTTTTATAAGCACTGGGGTGTAAAAATTAGTCCACGCAAAAGTAAAGTTATTTGTTTGAGGAATGCTTCGGGAAAGTGCAAATACTTTGTTGTCCCAGAAAGCAAGCAACTTAGTCTAAATCTGGGTGGACAAAATATTCCTTTTGTTCATAATGTAAAATATTTAGGAGTAATTTTAAAAAACTAATTAAATTTAATCATCATGCTAGATCAGTCCTTAATAAAGCCCGGGGAGTTAAAATGTTATTTGTAAGGATGTTTAATAGCAGTTATCTGCCGGAAAAAACAAAATTATTAATATATAAATTAGGTATAGGACCGTTACTTTTATATTCATTTTCAACTTAATTTCCTATATCTTCAACGGCAATGAAAGAATTTGAAATCTTGCAGAGAAAAACTCTTAGGCTTTGCATTAACAAGCATTTTAAACGAACAAACAAAAAACGAACAAAACAAATGGCATAGGCAACATTGTTTTCAACTCAATTTCAGACGGACGAACACCACTTAATTGACTTCCAAATGAATAAGGATTCGGGGATCTAGACCAAGCGCAAAAATCTATATTTGGAAACAGATGTCTCTCATTTAGTTATTTTTTGAGTAAAACGTCTTTGTGTTTTCGGCGAACTTTTGAATTATTGATGGTTCTTAGCTTTTTGTAAATTTTCCGTTTTTAATGACCTTAATGATTTAACTTTTTGGTGAAAATATAATTTTAGTAAAATTTTGATAGATTAGTGAAATCCCATTTTTGTTATTCTAATTTCTTCTGAATTCTTTACTTTAAATGAAACATTTTTTGTAATCTAACTTTTTTTTGTAAAATTTATTGCTTGCAGAAATTTTGAATGTTTTTTTTTTAACCATATTAAAGGTTAAACAAATAAGCGTGCTATATTTGGCTTCACCATATATGTAAATCTAGTTTAGTGAAGTAACGGCAATAAAAAAATTAACAAATGTTGGGGTGAAAAAGAATTCAAAAATAAGAAAATAAATAAAAAAAAGAGCGGCTCTTAATCAGTTAGGCATTTTAAAAAAATTTAAGTATTTCCTGAAGAATCTCTTCCAAAGCTTTTAAACGATACCCATAATGATATCTTGAAAGATATGGCGCATAATCGTACTATTCTATAAAAAATACAGAAGCCCATAACTGGTTGCTTCCTCTTATTTTTTAATTCTCCATCGCCTTATGTATTCGTTTTTTTGATTGGAGTTATTTCAATAAACTAGATTTGTTCCAAATACCTAGAAGGACACGGACCGATCTTGCTGATTTTCCTTAGCAAAGTTTTTTTGAAACTACATATGTGTGATCGATTGGAGAATTTAAATTTTATCTAGCTTGGCAAAGTTGATATCAACCCGAACATGGACGGACATCACTCAATCGACTACGTTCAGAATTAAAAATTTATATGTACTTCAGGGGGTATGAAATCAATATTCGAGAAATTATAATAATTTTCCTCTCTCGAACATACGAGTTTTGGTAAAACCACATACTTTTGGTAGAGTGTTGGTGAAATCGTGTTTTATGTCAGACAATATTCCAAATTGTATTTTAAGGGTTTTATCAAGCTCTGCTGCACGCAATTTATAAGATAATACTGTGATAAGCAAAGTGAAGACTTTGGTGTTAAGTAACACCACTATTCCTTCTACTTAACTAGTTCTATAGCAAATTATAATTTGCCTTGATTTTAACATATAAAATTTAATTTAAATTTGTTTTATAACAAGTGCTACATGCACTTTGCTTTATTGTTACTTCATATTTTATTTTCACCAGTTTTCGTTTTATACCTTGTACCCATTCGATCAACAAATCTTTACGCTATTTAAATTTGGAACAATTTTCAATATTATTAAAATATGGGCAGAAAACTACGCCTTACTTTCTTTTAGCCCATAAGTCATGTCGTGTTTGCCTTATTTGTCAAATGGGTATGTTTATTAAAATTATAGATGACGAAAAAGCCCATTATATCCCTTCCTGTTAAGTTTATCCCTTTCTCACAATAGTTAAAAGGGAGACCTACTCGACAAAAGAATATAAAACAAGAATGTCAAATAATTTTTAACCGAATACAATATTAGAAGGTTATCAATTTATCTGAACATCCGCACGACTCAGTTATTTCTAAGCCAATTGAGAGTTTATGCATTCCATTTAAAAAAGGTCATAATTTTAAATATTAAAGGGTGCCTCCATACAACACATTTGTTTATACATCTTTATCGGATGGTAATGCCGTTGTACGGCTTTTCGTATTAAATGTAAATAAATTTTTGTTTGCTAATTAAATCTAAGTTTTAACTTGTGTTTATATACAAAAACTTGATTAGCAAAGTTCAAAATGCAGCTTATAAAAAGTTTGTAATTAAATCTGTTCCAAAGATCAGGCAAAATTTACATTCTATTTTTTATAAAAAAAGTCACTGGCAACGCTGTTTACTACAGACGTCACACGTAATCAAATGTTTGTATAATTTTTTCACTTTTCCATTAAGAATGTGATAAAAGCTTTGTTCTACGCAGTGATGGATAAAATGATGGTCACTGTTCTTGTAGTTTATCTTCCAAAATATAAAGATAGAGATCTGTGGCGGCTTAACAAATATTGTAACGATAACTAGGGTTACGTTTCTCCTTCTCAGGGCTGGTACTTTCCAAATTAAAATTTAAAAATATATACTTGTTTAAAGTAGTAAAGTCTGCCCGTCCCAATTGGAGAAGCCTAACAACTCCTTGCCTTCAGCTGATATTGCTTAATTGAATGTCAGACGTCGCTTTAAAAAGATAATTGAGCGGCAGCAAAAGCTAGCGGTTTTAAGATCCCTTTCCAGCTTCAGTTTAAATATAAATTTACTTATTATTATTGTATTCTGTGCAGTTCGTAAAGGTAAAACCTTTGGCTTCTTATGCATTTGTCTTAATAAAACGTTTCATTAATTCTTTGCACAGTCTAGGCAATGCTTTAATTCAAAATATTCTATACAGTCAGGTAGGTTTTAATTGGCTGAAAACTATTTACTCTCCCTTGGGCCATGTTGAGCACAAAATTGCTTGTGTTAACAATTTACTGCCAATATTTTATGTCCCGAAAATTCAAAGTGCCTATAGGGGCAAATTTTTTAGTTCTTTAGTTTTAAGTTAAATTTATAAGTTCATTATTTTTTCCTCTGTATTGTGCCGGTAGCAAGCACTTAATTTACAAAAATTTATATTCGTATATCCACATAAACTGTAAAGCTTGTTGCTGTGTAACTAAAAAACGATTATTTTAAAACATTATGGATTTAAGTTTACTTTGTAATCTTTTTTTTAATTACTTACATTGTAATGTTTTTTTGAAGTCTCAAATAAACCTAACTTGGCAGCACAAGTAAAGAAAAACGCTGTGGTAAAACGGTTACAGAGCTGTAGTTTCATTCAGGAAATTAAAGAATAAAAATGCGATAACAACATTTGATAAAATCAATGAAATAACGAATGAAATAATGTAACAAAAGATGGAGTTTTTTTTGTTTGTAATTTTAATACAGAATAAAAAAGATGGCTTTTGCCGGGAAAATAAATATATTCTATATACGTTCTTACTGGAAATACTATTGGAAACCGCTAAAAAAACGCAGTAACAAGCAGGAGTTCGAAGAAAGTACGTTAAAGGCTGGGGTACATAGAATCCGTCATACGTTAAACTTTGACAAATTCAACTGACAAGTCAGTTAAAATATTTGTTTTCTTATGAGCGTTGTCACAATCAATACGTGTCCGTCAACGCAAAGTACAAAAGTTGGTCAACTTTTAACTTTTGACGTATGTTGAATACTTTTACAACCATCAACTGCTTCTTCTTCTCTGTTTTCTTAACCTCTTGCTGTGTTTCAATTGTGTTTGTGATTTTAAATAAAAAAAATTTTGGTGGCAAACAATAAAACACAAATTTAGTTAAATTAACAAGTGAATAAAATACAAATTAAATTTAAAACTGAATAAAAATAGAGAGCAAACTTTGATTTAACATCCATAAACAAAGTATTCATTGTACCCACCACATCCGTCGTTACTTTGACTTTACTTGAATTTGTAAAAGTACAACGTATGACGGATTCTATGTGCCCCGGTCTTAAGGTCAGTTGTTAAAACCAAGGCGGCAGAAAAAGAACACCAAAAAGCATAGAAATACATATGGAAGTAAAAGTGTATAAAAACAAATTAAAACCAAATTTTTGCTTACATTTTAAGCAAATAAAAGCAAAAAAAAAAAAAAAAAAACGTATGGAATTATAAAAAGCATATTTTTAAAAATTCTATTGTTTTAAATAATGTGTTCTTTCAACTGGATATTTTCAAACCCGATGTGGTTCTTAAGAAGCCCGAAGGAAAATAGCCAGGTAAGATTTAAAAATTAATTTTTTTGATGTGTGATAAAGCCGATGAATATGAACAAAATTATGATTTACCTACAAGAGGAAAAAAATAGAAAATTATGCATGGAACAACAAAAAAACACAGACAATGAAAAAAAGATTTTGATGATTGTTTAAGTCCGATCAGGAGATAAATCGTAAAAAAGGATGAAAATTTAAGGAAAAATAGTGGAGAAAAATTAAAAAATCTATATAAGTATTAAAAAAAATGTACAAACAATTATTTGTCTTAGAAGTAGTGGTGACTTGTGTAAATATTTTTATTAATTGGTGTTTAGTTTGTTTGTGTTGATTCAAATTGGTGGATATAAAGAAATTATATTTTAGAATAAGAGCTAAATAAAACCATACTTATAGAGCTAAAGTGAATTTTATTATTGGTATAAAATTTCTGTGTAGCGGCAGACATTATTATGAGTTAAAGGAGCTCTTTTAGGCATAGAGAGTAATAACATAGCAGTTTAAAAAGAATATAAATAAATGTTAGCTTAAGCGCTAATTAAAAAATTATACAAGATAGTGTTAAAAAAGTCAGAGATATAAGTAGCGTAAAAAAAATTTTTAAAATTAATACAAAAAAAAAAAAAAACCAACGATTAAATACATATTTGTGATAAAAATTTTTTCTTTCATTGCTTAAATTTTTATTTGTAAACTAAATTATTATGTATAAATTCCATTCACATTACATATCTGTTTCCATATATATATTTGTTTATTCACTTTACATAAAATAAATGTTTATATTTAGATTAAAGGAGAAACGTATTTTTAATTAAATTTATCAATGTACAGGCAATGATAGAGTGGTAAGTGTGGAGGTGATTCAGTGTTCTGTGGGTCGTATGAAAAGATTTTAATAGAAGCTTCTACGACATGGTTGGGAGGGCAAATGAGACGACCATCGGTCTCAAAATTCTTTGTGTGGTATATTGTGTGTGTTCGGATACGCGGCTGGTGAGCAGGGTTGGAATCAACTGAGAGCTAAGCCGAAACCTCGCCAGTCCAACCGGTCCGCCCAAGCAAATGTAGCAGCTCAAGATAATTGTTAATTTAATTAAAGTTATCTCGAGTTACAATGATATTGCATGTAAAAACACCGAAGCATGTAGCAATAGCCAATAAGATTTATTTATAGCCCAATTGCAGCCTGAAATCCCGTTGCAGGAGTTGGTCCATGTAGCCGCTCAAGGACGAAATGAAGTGTTGTACATGGATCGAATTTCTAAGTGTGATGTATTGTGAAGTAATACAATTAGAACGATTATCAGTAGCTTAAGAGTGACTACAATGCGTCCCCAAATGTATTGTTTTCGTTTCCTTTTTGATTATGTTTTAAAGTTAAGTTTTTTTTAGTTATTGACAGGGTTGTATAATGTTCGATAGCCTGTCTGATCATGTGTATCACAAAGTGTGTTGTATCAGCATTATATGCGTCAGTCTTGTGAATGAGCTTGTTAAATTTTGTAGTAGTTTCGATTTTATGCCACACAAAGGATTAAAATTTTTTTTAGCTGTATCACTTCACATCCATCCGTCCGTCATTGCCTCAACCAAATACTTTGAATGATTGTTAATTGAGCTTGTTTTGTTTGCATGATTATTTGTTTAAGTTTCTATCAATCAACAACTTTGTCTGCAAGATTTATTACATAATTTTTTCATTATTTTTATTTATAGTGTAGAAAGACGACAGAGTTTATTTGAATTAAAAGCTAATTAATGTGAATTAAATTTTACTCTGACAGAAGACAGTTTTTGCATTTAGAAATCATTTATATTACGATAAATTAGGTAGATGACAGAAAGTAAGTTTTGAAGCTATGCTAATTTTAATATCTATTTTTTATTTTACTAAAAACAATCTGCTTTTGAATCCATTTTAATTTTCAAAAGTAGACAATTTCACGACCGCTTGTTGATTATCGACGGTGTTGCCATATTGAAATATATATGAAGTTATAAATATCACTTAAAATAATCTTTAAAACAACATTAAAACAATACACGAAAAATTAATATTATTTATTTTATTTTAAACAAAAAATATTTTAAGTTTTACACATTTAAAGTGTTATAAAATAAATTTAAAATATAAAGGATATTAATTGATTGTGTTGGTTTTATTCTTGAGTACTAACGATTTCATAAACACAGCTGTTTTACTTGTATGTTCTAAAATATATTAGTGTTAGTGCGGTTAAACGTGTAGTCGTTAATCAAATTACTTTTGGGACGATCTGCGTTTCAAACGTGTATGTTATAACTAACAAAATAGCCAAAAATAATTTTTAAGTACTGATTACTCACGACATAAGCAATTTTTTTTTCGAAGATGGCACATCACTAATGTGTTGTTTGTTTAAATTACTAAAATATTTACTGAATTGAAATCTTCATTAGATTGAAATAATCTCTAAGCTTCTGTTTCTTAATTCGTCCTTTTTTAATTGAATCTTTTTTTTAAAGAAATGAAACTAAGCAAGAAGGCTGCTGGAAGTTTTTTTAATTTTCTTTTGTTTTGCACCGTCAAATCAAACATAAGTTTGAAAAAAGAAAATCGTAAGCAAAACGATTAAGTTTTAGAACATGTAAAACAAAAGTTGCGATTATCAGAACATGGCTGATAGTACTTATTTTCTTCTTATTTCTTGATCCTCTGTCGCCCTGACAGTCGCAAGTCGGCTAAAACTTGCGATGCGAGTTGAAATCGCATGCAAGGTTTTCTGTAAATCATAATTGCAAGAAATTTGACGACTTCAAATCGTAAGCACATACTGAAGTGATATTATAAATTTCACTTAAAATAAACCTTAGAACAAAAAAAATTTACACAAATAAAAATTAATATGTTTTCTTTTATTTTCAACAAAAACTATTTTAATTTTTACATAATTAAAGTATTAATGTTAAATATTTCCACTGTTTTATTAATTGATTTTGTTATTTTTCTTGAGTACTGGCGATTTCATAAAATTAGCTGTTCTACTTTATGTTCGAAAGTATATTGGTTTTAGTGCGGTTAAACGTATAGTCGGTAATCCGGTAATATCCGGTTATTTTAATTTTAAATTCTTATACAAATATTACCTATTTATTATATGTCCGATTTAAGTGTTTTTAAGGTACCTTAAAAATTAGTTAAAATTTTAAAATTACTTTTAGGACGATCTGACTTCCAAACCTGTATGTTATAATTAACAATATAAACAGCAACGCCTTTTAAGTAGTGATTACACATGGCGTAACTAATCGTTTACTTCAGAGTTTTTAAATGTAATAATTGTTCTTGTTGTGCTTCTTTTTCTTCAATTAATCTAATAATTGTTTTATTAAACTCATTTTAAAAATAAATTAACATTTTCTAAATAAAAAAATTAACTTAATGTAAGTATGCAAAAATATTTTTAAGAAAATATAATACCTTGTTCAGACATTAATTTTTTATTGAGTCAATATTCGATTTATTGAGATAATTTTACTGTTCGCACATACTCAATATTGCTAACTCAATATTCATTTGACAGCTGCAAAACAAAAATATTTTTATTTATTCGCCCGCTTTGTTGTTTGGAATTAATAAAAATGGAATTTTTTTTTAAGAGAAGTAGCACTTCAGGCAATAATGCCTATTTAGTTATTTTCGTAACCATGCTTTAGGAAAGGGATAGATGAAAGATAAGACAGGTGGTGAAAAGAGAATGATATATATAGCCATTTTATTAGTTATTTTACTTCGCCGGCGAATATGCTATGAAGAAGTTCCGACGAAGGAGGCTGCATGTTTAATGTTGATTCTGAATATGTATTTTTACCATTAAACAGAAAAAAACATTTTTTATTTTTGGTTGCCGCAGGGGTTGAACCCTGGTCAACCAGGTTTGTAGCCAACGTGTTTACCACTTCGACTACAGCAGCCTTTAAATAGAGTTTATTGCTATATAATAAAAACACCGAGCTGTTGCAGTAAGTGCGAACGTATTTTCATATCAAGGTGGCTCTACTTAAAATCAGAAAAAAAAAGAATTTTGTAATTGTGCAAAACTTAAGAAACCAACAGCTATTGCTACTTGCATTATTAGAGGAAAATGCAATTCATAGTTCTCTGTGAAAATTGGTAAGTGAAATATGAACAGTTATGTTTAGACCAGTTGCATTTCCAATTTATAGAAACGTCAATCTACTTCGTGGGAACTCATTTGCAATTGTAATGATGACCAGTTTTTAAAGAGCCATTTTCGTATGACCCGTGCCAGTTTTGACATCCTCTGTGGCTTCTTATTAAAATTAAATAGAGTTGACACACCATGGAGAAGCGTAATAAGTATACAAAAACACGTAGCCATTGCTTTACTTACTATCAGTTGGCTTTGGCAAATCACGTGACGTGTTTCTTTTTGAGAGAGAGAGAGAAAAGGAGTTAAACTCACTTCGGAACAATTTCAGCTTGTATTGGCTTAATTTTAATTTTTGTTCCGAAACAATGAAACTGTGCTGCCAACTACTTTATTTTTTCAAAGAAATTTTAACTGA
Source organism: Cistogaster globosa (assembly GCA_937654795.1). Lineage (NCBI taxonomy): Eukaryota > Metazoa > Arthropoda > Insecta > Diptera > Tachinidae > Cistogaster > Cistogaster globosa. The sequence continues at coordinate 27,454,563 of OW569404.1, forward strand.
GCTGCCACATCATATTATATACCAGGCAAATTAAAGCAGGTAATCTTAAGAACAAAACAAATTTTTTCACTTTTTTCAGTTGACACCAGTTCCATTTTTACACTTTTTAAGAAATTGTTTACTACAAATTTGTTAAAATTTTTAAAGAAAAAATGATTCAGAAAAGAAGTCAGTCAGGTTGCTTGGCAGTTTTACTTTGTAAATTTGTAAGCAGTTTTACCTTTTAAATTTATATGCACATATACATATACTTAATATGTAATATGATGTGGCAGCCCAGTTAAAATTTCTTTGAAAAAAATAAAGTAGTTCGGAACAAAAATTAAAATTAAACCAATACAAGCTGAAGTTGTTCCGAAGTGAGTTTAACTCCTTTCTCTCTCTCTCTCTCAAAAAGAAACACGTCCAGCTTCAGCTTTGCCCTCTCTCTTTCGTAGTTTTAATTATAAAACTTAAAATGTAAACACATGTATATCTGCACAAAATTAGAAATTTCAAAAAATTAGGGATTACGCGATGTAAGCACAAAAGCAATTTGAATAAGATAATAGAAGAATTGCGTTGACAAAAGTTGCATAGTACAATTGGGCCCTTACAGAGCTTTAGAACAAGAGAAAAAAATTATAAAGAGCATTAAAAGAAATTAAACGATAAGTAGAAACAGAATGTAAAAAATGAAATGAAGAAAATAAAGATTATTATTACTTAAAGTTTGGCACACAAGTACTTATTTTCCAAGTGTATAAATATATGTATGCCTGTAGTTTATATGCATATTTATTATTTTTAAAAATTCATTAAAAAATTAGCAGTAAAAAAAAATAAAAGGATAAAAGGTATGATACTGAACATACTGTTACTTTGTGATAATTAGAGTTTAGATTCCAAGGCGTGAATGTTGCAGATAATAACACAATGCCTGAAACATCTTAGTATTCGTCTATTAGTTTCAACAAATCAAATTTTAATTTCAAACCTTCATTTGTAGTAACCATAGCTTGAGGCTTATTGCGGTTTTGGATTTTGTAATTTCTAATTCTTTTAGCCCTTTTCAGCTTTCAGCATAGAAACGACAATTTACTGGCCATTGGGGTAGGGTGCTCATTTAAAAATACCCTGAAAACAAGATCACCACCAATTAAATCATTTAATTTTAATGTCCGAGATCCATAAAATTTTTTCATTATGTTATCTCTAACAGCAATAGAATTAAATTTGACAAGAATTTCTTTTTGATTTTAAATGTAAATACACTGGTTAATATCAATATCAGCAATAGCTATACCATAGGCTTCTCCAATTTTTAAAATAATATCATTGCCGTTGGGCAGCTGGTAATCCAGTAATTGAGTTACTCCTGTCAACTTGCTTAATGAATTCATAGCAGTGGCTTACGTGAGATTTCATTTGTCTTATCTCCTCATTGAACTCACGTTGAATTTTTTATATAATTTCGTAAATTTTGGCTTCAAAATTTTGACGGCTTTTTTAATCTGTTCCTGAGTGAACTGACGATAGGCTGCCAATTTATTATTAATGTTTTTATTTATCTCTTCAGTTTGATTGTGAGAGCGTCTGTGTTGCCTTTAGGTGGCATATTATAAATTCCACTTTAACACACTTGTTGATAAAAAGGCAATGGTAGGACACGTGGTTTATATTTAATTCGTGTGCACTTGAAAGTACGAAAACTTAAAAAACGTTCTATTTTTGTTAAAATGTATAACAAAAGATTTAATTTTCTTCAAAGTTCACATTTATTCGATTATATTTAAGAAATTATGAGCCGAGCAAATTTATTTTACTATTCCATTGCATAGCTACCAGATTTTATTAAAAATATTTAGCTCTATTGCGAAAGTCGTTGTTGATTTTTAGCCACAGTCAATCTTGGTCGACGCATACGACAACTCGACACTTAGTTGGTATTAGTTTGCCAGTTGGTATTATTTTACCAGTTAATTAACTTATTTTTTGTGAAAAAATATTATTTATGTTTGAATCAAGTTGAAGCAGTGATAAAGAAAATAAAGAAATGCATAGGGTTTGGAGAAAAGTACGGAGACAATGATCAAACATTTTTACTTTTCTGGACAACACGTAAGTAATCGATCAGTTTGCTACGTATTTGTAAAAAAAGTAAACTTTTTAATTTGTGCCTTTGAATAGTTTTGTTGAATATTTTTGACTGAATTAAACAGCATTAAAATTCGTATTAAAAAAATTGAGCCTTTAATGAGAAGCGCCATTTGTTCAACATCAATTTCCAACATGTTAAAGTTAGCTACAACGTTGCGGTTCCTAGCTCTAGGCTCATATCAATCTTGTATTATCGGAACCAACTGTATCCATAATTTTGGTAGAAATGTTCAATGTTTTGTAAAGAGTTTTCTGCGCCCTTTTTATTAAATTTGAAATGGCTGAGGAAGAGAAAGCTAAATGTAAGTTTTATTTCTTTGAGAAAACGGGATTTACTGGTATTATAGGCTGCATAGACGAATCGCATATAAAGATTCAAGTTCCTTAGAAGGATGATCAAAATATACTACATGTACTATGTACTGCTATAGAACGTTTTTTTTATTAGTTTTAATGCCATGCTTGTAAGATAAAAGAAAAAACAAACAAAAATTCACTATGTCGACGCTAAAAACTTTGTTGACAAAAACAAAGACAATTTCAGTCAACATCGACTTAATATTGCCTTCATTAAAAAAAATTTGCCGCCTATAACTCTCAATTACTCTCAATGTTCACGACGACAATGCAGTGATAGTGCTGTCGACATCCCTCGCAACGACGTCGGCAAATTTTTCCCCAATTTTTTTCACTTTCCGCAGGCAATAAAAAGAACAAATTTATTATAGGAGAGAAGGAAAAGTGAAAAACTCGCACGGAATTTCTGTTTATAATTGGGCTGTATTATATTAAATCATCAGCGTCTACCCCTTTGAACTGATAATATAAATTTGACAATTGCTCTGCCGGCGTTCTATTAGATGAAAATTCGTCACGTGTGGACCTAGTGATAAGATAAGAACGATCGCGAAATCCTGTGTGGCTAGATGATTCATTTGATTCATTTTGCCGTTGCTGAGAATTTCAAGTCATATCCGCGACACGTTTTTATATGAAGTTACATTTCTAGCAACGGTCAAAATTAATGGATTCGCTACTGCTATCAATTGAAGAATATAGAAAGCAAATTACGGCATTCGATCGAAATTTCTTTAGAACTTAAATGTAAATTTCGATCGATATCGAATGCCGTAATTCGCCCCCAGATATTCTATATTGTATGAAGCGATGTGGTTTTTAAATTATTTAAAATTTTTTTTTCACTGAATAGGAAATCTGGAACGCAAAGAAAACTAAAAATAAAACTAAAAAAAAAAATTCAATAAGGATTTCGGTTCCAAACAAATTTATTTTTTTGCAACAAAATTTTCAGGTTTGTAAATGTTTTCCCAATTTGCTGATCGACTGATAGGCTAGACTTTCATCACTCAAAAGTTTTGCGGACAGATCGACACTAAATATTGAAAGTTATCTGAAAATTTAAAATTATGTGAATTTTTAAAGATTTGACAAACATTCTTTATATAATGAAAACATTAAAGAATGAAAAATTTTACATACATACCGTTTTATTTGTTGTAATTTTGTATTTAAATGATTCTATCAACATCTCTTTCCATAGCAGTAGTTCCTATATTCAGATGGAGATCTGCAAGATCCGCACGAGCATGGTAAAAGACCAGGGCATACGCTCGGATAACCTTTTGAAAAACACATTGTAATCGTTGCGAATTAGAACAAATGTTTTACTGCCACACACATACCACCAATGTTTGACATTGTTAATTACAGTTTTATATTTAGCACGGTTTCAACACGGTGTTTTTATTCAATTTTTCTTACGACTGAATTATAAGAAAAAATGTACGCAACTTCTATTTTAAATTTTACAATTAGGTAACACTCAAGCTTTTTTAAATTTCGAAAAACGGCTTTTAGAACTCTGGAGGGGGAGGGGGTAATACTCTGTATTTCGATTCGAAAAGAAAATCATTCATTTCTATAGCTTATACATTGTGTTTCGAGAGTGTTTTCCTTTGAATCGAAATACAGAGCAACCTTTCTGCCCTTTTATAGTGAATGTTAAAGACGCGACTAGATACAGAAAGTTTGTTTTGTACACATTTCTGAAAAGGTTACAGGCAATGGTGGACAATACTTTGCTGTAAAGCAAGTTATGGTGACGGCAGAGTATAAAAAGTAACACGTTACCTGTAATACCCATAGATACCAATTAGGGCTTGCCAGTTTGGTCTTGAAGGCCATTACGTTTATGGCAACCACAAGTGTAAACAATACCGAAGCGTAATTTACGACAAGGCTACAAGAGAGAAGAAATATGAGTACGTTTTATTTTTATATATTTAAGGAGAGGTCATTGCTTGTGGTCTCTTAGTTGTTGTCAAAAAGAAAAGTTATTCTATTCCATAACCAGTCGAAGACAATCATAATTTTAAAATAAGAGAACTCAGACAGAAGCCTTGCCAGAATGAGAACATGAACTAAGATTTAATACTGGGTCCACTTTTAATATTTAGAATGGTAGGGCTTGGGAAGCCTACATAGAGTTAACCAAGGCTATTGGGTACTTGGATAAGTACTTGGCAAGTTCTACAGGGACCTAAGGAAATAAAACTAGCATGGATAAGAAAGTTTATTAAAAAACATAGGAAATGAAAGCAAGGACCATAATTCGAAGTAGACCCAATAAGACAAAGTTACATCTTTGCTTGGTTTGTAATTAATGGTATTCGTAAGATATAAGATATACAACTGTAAGTTGTCGCAAGGTTGTCTGCGAGACCCAAGCCATCTTATAAATTTTAAAAACTTCAGTTGTGTTAATAACTTTTGGTACAGGTATTTTTCGTTCAATAGACGTTTTTCAAAATTTAAATAAAATATTGCTGCAGCGTTATTAATTTAGGCAATGGTAGTGGTATGCGTGGAGCACTTTGAAGAAAAAACATTGAGCACCATTGAAACAACTTGGAGTAAACTATTCACGAATGACATGAGGCAGAAACACAATTATTTGAAAGAAAATTACGAATAAAAAAATAGAAAAAGTTAAATAAATCGCTTGATTTGAAAAATATTTAATAATTATTTACCACAGATGGAGGGCAGCAAGCATCCCAGGGACATGGTCCGCAAGATCCGCATGGTCCACATGGCCCGCATGGTCCGCATGGTCCGCATGGTCCGCATGATCCGCATGGACCGCATGGCCCGCATGGTCCGCAAGGCGTGCAGGGTGAGCAAGTAGAGCAGCATGGGTCACACATCTTGAAATGTTTTTCTGAAAAACAAAATAAAAAAAATTATTTCCTTTTTGTATTTTAAAACTATTTTTTTCTTACTTTTCCGAGGATTTTTTAAATTAAACTTTTGAATTTTGAATTTAGAATGAAAAATTTTTCTAACAATTTCAAAGGCTATGATTTTTTGTTTTACATAAATTAGTTAGAATTTTACACGGTAGAATTATAGAAGGTAGTTTTAAGTTGTCGTTATACTAACGAAAAATGGAAAATAGTTCTATACAATTCTTAATTAAAATTTATAATTGTTTTAGTAGAACGTTAAGTGTGTTTTATCGTTATATTTCGATATATTAGCTATTTAAATTCATTACAGTTGATCCAGTTATAGATGAGTTATAGATTTAAATTGTTTAAAGGCATTTTTGAATATAAATCATATGCTTACTTTTAAGTTTTCCTCAAATCAAAAATTATTTATTCTTCCCAATCAGTCAGAACAGCTTCAGTACACTCACTACCTCCAAATAGCCCAGCCAACCTCATTATGCTGATTTTTTAAATCCTAAACCAATTTAAAGCGATAAAAAAGTCGGTATGGGCAACATGAATAGGAATGCTGTAAAAGTTATAATTTTATTACAGGCAATACAGGATTATTTAAAAATAATTTTGGGAACAACACAAAACATACATTATCGCTAGTAAAGGTCATGATGATTTACGTTTTTGCTCAAATAGGTTCATTGGGGTACTTAGAAATAACCCCCTGAAGATTCTAACGTCAGTATTATTGGTTTTGATAGAAAAACAATTCTGGCGATCATGTCTTAATTATAAAAAAAGATCGAAGGGAATGGTAAATAAAGAGAGTGCATGGCTTAGACATGGCTTAGAAAAAGACTAGAATCGAGAGGAAATCCAATTCAGAAAAATTACTTAAGACACCGGTAATCATATAATTTGTTACAGCGTGCAGGCAGAAAACATGTTATGTGCAAAAAAGGGCACCATCTGATACTAAAGAAAGCTAATTACTTGTAATTTATTTAAAAAAGCTAACGTAGTAATAGTTTGTGTGCACGACTAATTCGCAAATAAAAATATTGTAAATAAAAAAATATGCCTCATAAACGGCAAATTAATTTCTTAATATAAAAAAATAAACGAAAAATTTTGGCGGGTATAATTATAAAATGCTAAAATGTTATCAGTTAAACATAAAATTGCTGTCCGATACCGATAAATCTTGTTAATTTTCTTGTGTTCAACTTTCTTTATAAACAGTGAGTTAAATGTTTAGAAATAATTTTTATTTAATAAAAATAGTATATATCAACTGATATGACTATAGTTACTACCCATTAATTTTAAAGTATTAAAAGGTAATTTCATATTTAAGCTCCAAAAAAGCCCGGGGTAGCCGTAAAATAATTAGTTAGCCCTTTATTAAAACATACTAAACCAACATATATGAGAAACTCTTACGTCCAAATTTGACAAACGGATGGCGCTTAAAAAAATGGCAATTATGATTTTAAATAACAAAAAACAAACACTAGAAATTTGGCGGCTACAGACCGCAAGTATAAGTTTAGAGGAGCTGATGCAAATCACTACAATTCAATTTTAAGGCGAAAATCATCAAAAGAATCCTCAAATGAAGTTATACGTTGTGCCATTTGAAAGCGGAATGTAAGTCAAACTATTAGTCAATGTCATTAAAGCAGCTTTTAAGGAAAAATATTGTTTTTCCCTTAATGTGGATGTATCTTGAGCATTTTACAATCTACGCCTTCAGGGTTTTATTAAGTGGTAGTAGATATTATTATAATCAGCCCAATTATAAACAGAAATTTCGTGCGAGTTTTCTTAAGTTTCCTTTTTCTCCTATTATGAATTTGTTGCCCTTGTTTTACCTACAGAAAGTGAAAAAAATTCAGGGAAAAACTAGGTATTATGAATTATGAAAGAGAAATCATATGTAAAAAAGAAAAAAAGATCCCTTTAAATTACAGTGATGCCACTTTTTTTATTTTTTGTTCCCACGGAATTCATAATTGGAGGAATCTTTTTTCCATATAATTTTTTTCCGTGAGAATATTCATGATTGGGCTAAATATTTAAATTGAAATAATAAGATTTCTTGATAAACAAGACAAATAATATCCCTTCTGATAGAAGCCAAATATTTTCCTATACAGCTGCTTGATCTAGAGGTATAAAAGACAGCGTCAAAAGAAGATTCTTCCAATGATAATGATTTATTTCAGGAACCTTTAAGGCATAGACACCAATATTTTAAAGTTCATGGTCACATTTATCTAAGGGACATTTTTTTTAATAATATAGGTGTTTCCCAATCATTACAAACACTATCAAGTCTGTTTTGAAAATCTGATTTGAGCCTGTTTTAAAAACTACGCGAGCTTGTAGCGTTATTTGTGAATCTATAACGTTTATTAGATCTGGTTTAAGTATTGAAGGTAAGCAGCCATAAAAAATTCGTAAAAACAGATCGTTACCTTAATTTAGAAAGGCCCTAGCTAATTAAAGTTGTATTCATATTTCGATAAATAATTCTCTTATGCACCACTAAAAGAATAAAAAAATTGTAAGAGTATTAAAATGCCTTATAATAACACAATGCGTTACGAAAAATTTTCTAATACAAAACTGTACTTTTTATCAAGTTTTCCCTTTTCCTGTAAAGAAAAGCAAACGTTAGTTAGGGCCTTTCTATATTAAGGCAATGATATACAAAAAGTAAGAGTGGTTTTTTCGGCTATGGCTACCCTTAACCAATTGTGTAAATCTAGTTAAGTGAAGTAACTGCAATCAAAAAAAAAAAAAAAAAAAAAATATCGGGGTGACAGAGAGTTAAAAAAGAAGAAGTATTTACTGAAAGATCTCTTCTTAAAAATATGGTGCACTATCGTACTTCTTAGTGAAAATTTCAAAGTCCATAACCCGTGAAAAATGGGCGAGCGCCATAATTAAGCATAGTATTTTACGTTTTTAATTTTTGGACGTAATTTTAAATCATAAAATAGACTGTTTTCGAACAGATTTTTTAATGGCGAATCAAATATTACAAATGAGAAATTGGTTTAAGTTGGTTAATTCGGTTTCCCTTATGAGGGTTTTAGCACACATGTAAGTCTTCCACTCCCAACTAATTGTTTCTTTTTTTTATAATAATAAACAAAAACTCTATCGTGGCTGATAGCTACTTATTTTAAGAGCAAATCTTATTTTGCATTAAGCTAAATACGACATTTGTAGATTTTAGTTTAATTTGGTTCGACTGTTATCTTTTTATGTTTCAATTTCATTTTTATATTTCAATTTCATTTTTGTTTAATATCATTTACTTATTTACACATTTCATAGTATAAATGAGCAGGAAAACTATACAATAATTTGTTTATTATTTGAGGTTTAAAATCCATTTCATTGAGGTTTAAAATCCATTCCATTGTAAATAATTAGTTTTAAGTTGTAGGTTTGGATATCTTAAAGAACAGTCTTAGATTCTGTTTCAGTTTAAGTTTTAGTTTTCATAAGAAATTAGTGGCGATTTTGGCCCATTCAATTGAAAAAATTCCTTACACGATCTTAGTTCTAAGTTTTCTTTCTAATCAGCTTTGAGAAATACTTTTGTTATCTGAATTTATAAAGTTTCAATAAATTATTTTTAATTGATACAAAAAGACATAAAGATTTTAGTTTTACCATTTCGAAGATCGAACGCTAAATTTATATATGCAATAAGAAGCATAAAAAAATAAAAAACTAACTTTTTTAATTGTTTTATTTAAGATTTAAAAAATATGGGGGAGGACCAATTTTTTGACTTAATATTTTCTTATTATTTTGTAATTCTCTAACAACCCATGTATATGTTTTTTTGACTGAAGTGACTTCATTGTTCCAAATGATATGATACGTAAGGACATGGACCGATCGTTGGGCGTAGTTAAATTTTTTGCCTAGCTCACCTAGTGCCTTGGGAAAGTTGATTTCAACCCGAACACGGATGGACAGACAGGCATCGCTTAATCGACTTCGCTATACATAGGAAATCGAAAATGGATATTATACAGTACGTTCATAAATAATAGCACATTTGCTAATCTGTAAATTAATAATTCATAAAATTTTAACAGGGCATGCTATCATTTTCCTTTCTTTGTGTAAACTTTATTAATATGTTCTCTTTTCAAAATTGAGCTCATTTTACACAAAACTCTCAGGAATTACAAATACCGTTATCAAAATTGCTTACATTTATATATTTAGCATATTTAAGCGTTCAAATTGTATAGCACAAATGCAAAAAATTCTTTGTATAAAAAAACTACCGTTTTAAAACAACATATTGCATTCAGTTCTATTAAAAATATTAGTTATAACCAAAATGCCACGCGGAAAAGTACTTAGCGAATTTGGAAAAGATCAAATTTTAACATTGACAGAAATTGGTGCGTCGAAAGCTGAAATTGCAATTCAAATCTGTAGAAGTCGAAAGGTTGTTTATAATTATTTGGCAAATATTGAAAATTATGGCAAAAATAAAAGCAGTGGTAGAAAAAAAAAGTTGGATGAACGCGAGCGCAGTCTTATTCTAAGGACAGCAAGCAACAGAACCAAAGCATTACATATTAATAAAGTTTACACAAAGAAAGGAAAATGATAGCATGCCCTGTTAAAATTTTATGAATTATTAATTTACAGATTAGCAAATGTGCTGTTATTTATGAACGTACTGTAATAATTAAAAACGGAATGAGAAACTTAAATATAAATTTATATATTTGTGGTGAAGGGTATAAAAAACGCATAAGAAAAACGTCTACCGCCCGTCAATTTGAAAAGATTATTAAAGACGTTAAGGCATATTTTAGAAAAGAACTCAACAGTGTGGCTTCTTGTTAATCAAAATAAATTTTAATTAAAGCGAGTCTAAATTAAAAATGAAAGCGGAACGTTTACTTCCGTATAAATCTTAGGCAAAAGATACAAAAGTACCAACGCTACGTCAAAACGATAAAAAAGGGCTATTAACCAAATATATATATATATATATATATATATATATATATATATATATATATATATATATATATATATATATATATATATATATATATATATATATATATATATATATATATATATATATCAGCCATGTCACAGAATGAAATTTTGTACGATTTAAAAAACTAAAACGTATTTTGCTTCTCTAGAAAATGTAAAACGATCAAAAAATTCATTTTGAAAACGGTCTTTAAATCTGAAGTGAAATTGATATTTTTAATAACTTAAAGTCGAAAAATGTGGAAAACTGTACTGAAAATTAATTATAAATATTGTCTACATTAATTTCGCGTAAAAAAATTTTTATTTAAATACTTCTAGTATGAAAATTTTTATATTTTTGTAAATCGTATAAAACTTAAAAAGCTTGGTACGCTCCTGTAGCAAGAAAACGAATAGTTGCTGCCAATTGAATAATTGGCGGTATACTAGAGCTTTTCAAAAAAGGATGAATTTCTTCCAGTACCATTATAAATGCTTCTTTATTGAGACGATAAAAACTTATAAAACTAAAAAAAGATTATAAAGCAAACATGAAATGGATACATTTACTTACACTCCACTTGGATAGGACAAAGGATCTGACGCATCCCTCAAACTTCTGCTGTTTTGATTTCAATGTAACCATATTTTTAACATAAATAATACGATTTCCTTTTTTCCCGTTTTCATAAAAACGTACGAGAGCTGAAGAAGCAAAAGTAAAACGTTACGATTTGGAAATACGAATTCAAATCAATTTCGTACAAAACCTGTGACATGGCTGTATACTACGGTTGTCGTTGTCGTGTCGAAAATCGTAAGATTTTTTAAATGGTTTTACGCTCGTCGTTATCGTTAAATATATTACTCAAAAAATTAATATATTACAAAAAGTGATATTCACCCTTATATTAGTTTTCGGCGTCGTCATCGTCATCGTTTTAGTATCAATATCACTTCGTATCAATGTCGTCGTCAATTTGATAAAAAATTTTCATTCTATAACATCTCTGAGACGACGTCGACGGTTTATCGACTTTTATCAAATGAAAATGCACATCACTAAGTTTTTTTGTTAATTTTTTTTTTTTTTAATTTCAAGTACCTTTTCTTCTATTATTATTGAAAGCCTTTATTTTTATTTTATTTTTTATTTTATTTTGTTTTTAATTTTATTCATTTTCTTAATTGTTACTCGCTTTCGTGTATCCCCTTTTCTCTTTTGTTTCGAGCTCTATCTATCTCTGCTTTCTTTGTTAATAGTTTGAGCTTTTTATTTTCAACCTCCAATAATGTTTTTTTCGCTTATCAACATCTCTAAGGTGCCTTTTACTGGGGACATCGAATTTGAAATGTCGGAAAGTAGTTTTACCTGTTTCTGGCTGTGCTTCTGCAGTAAATTAGTTTAATTATAGCATGGTTTTTTTGCTTTCTATTTAACTACTTTCAGCGAAACATGCTGAGCAGAACTGGTATCATTAGTAGAAGCATTAGATGTGCAAGGATTCTTTAACGACAATTTTGACTCACGCAAGTTCCATTTCATAAGAATCGTTTCCCATGTGTACCATTTGAAGTCTTTGAACTGCTCCTTCAGGACCCAAATGCTTCTGAAGTTTAAAAGGTTTGCCACAGCTTCTTCCAACGGACTGAGTGAAAATTGCTTAAACATTTCGCCACCAGCGGCTTTACACTCCGCTTTATTAGCAACCATCTTTTTTCACTTTGAACTTTAAATCTCGCCATACCTCAAAAGTAATTTTTACAAACTTTTTTATAAATTACTATTCGATTCTTTATTTTGTTATTTTTTGCCATCCATCTGCTAATCTTCCAGGTGGACCAAGAGATCTTAGTATTTTTTTAATTTCTTCCCATTTTTCTTCTGCAATCAATCCACTAATTTTTCAAATTGATTTGCATTTGTAACCTTCATTTTTTTACTTTTTTCCATTTTTAATGTTATGTTTGGTTTAAATCACTTCCAGTCTTGTGCAAAATGGCGTCGACAAAAACCAGAGTCACGTCAACACAATATCACCGTCACATTTTTTATAGAATACAAAAATCGTTAAGCAGTAATCGATAAGTGTCAATAACGACAAGTAGAATAATAATTCGAGTTCGTCGACACATATCAACATTGAAATGTGACGACGCCGACAACTAGAATAAGGGTGATTATGTATGTCGCAATTGAGTGTAATTTTTTTCAAATATTGTCGTTGAAATTTATGTACCCGACAAATGTTTTTTTGTAAATTTTTTAAATGAACGCTTACAAAAGAAAATTTGCTTTTATATTGTTATATTATGCATATTTAAATTTATTTTTTCATTCTGTTCTCCATGTTAAGTATAAATATAACATTCGGTTAACAGTTTAATCTGCTGTTTGAGCCTATGAAGGAACATTCACAAATTGGCGCTAAAGAAAAGTGAAAAAAATACCAAAAAAATTAAACATTCAAGCAGACCTGTAAATCAAAGTTTTAAGTCGTTAAAAGAAATTTAAAGGTTTAATAGAAAATATTACATATCAAAGAAAGAAAAATTAATTAAAACAGATCATAGAGAACATCTTCTAAAGCTAACGTGCGATGAAATCGAATTGAAAAAAAAACGTAAAATTGAATCAGAAGAACTGAAAGACAGTTTCTACTAGTAATAAATTTTAATTTTACACTATGTAATATAAAGTTTTTTTCTTACTTTTATATATTTTTTCATATTTTATAAATAAGTTCGCAAATCGAATTATTATTATATAGAAAGCTGTTGCAAAAAAATAATAACATTTTATTGTTTGATCTATTACAAAATATTTTGCTGTCGAATAGTTTACATAATAACAAAAAAGTAACTAACGACGACTACAACTCTTCTCGAATGTCGTTTTCGACAACTGTAATAAGGCCGATTATACAAACAAAACGCCTGTTGTTGTTTTAATGTTGTATTTGTTGTAGACTTGCATGTACTTGATATACAGCCATGTCACAGAACACAATTCTGTTCGGAAGTAGAATTAATTCCGTATTTTGCACTGAAACACAAATATTTTTGGAATTTTTGTTTTTTAAGTCAGCAATTTTTTGTTTCGCTACATTCGTTGTTATGTTGCCATAGTTTTAACAAACATAAGTGATTTTGAACTTTCTTCGGTTTACTAAAACCGAACGGAATCTATAGAAGCTAAAACTATTTCGATCGGAATAATAAATTCGGAATCATTCAAATTCCGAACGGAATTTGTGACATGCCTGATTGATATACTTAGGTATGACTATTGTTTCTTGCATACTTCATCAGCTTAACATCTGATGGGTTGTTTCTTCCTCTTATAATAAAGTTAACATGTTTCATTTTTTATTTTTCATTTTAATGTAACAATTTTTATTTGCATTAAATTTGCACTGATATTTTATTTTATTTTGTACAGTTAATCTATGAATATAACAAATAATTTAAACTCATGATACCAATTCCCGCTTCGAGGTGAATGCAGAATTTATCAGAACATCAGGTATGTCATAGTAATCGACCAATTCTAAAACGCTTGTTTTGTAAGGGGTGTTATAATGTTTAATGGTTTTCAATGTTCGACAATATATCAAAATGTTTTTTAAAGTAAAAAAAAATCTAAAACAATTGTTTTTTAAATTGATTGATTTCGATCACATACCTGTATAATTTTAAAAAGCTTTAAAAATAAAATGACTTTGATAATACATATCGAAGAGATAAAATAATAGAAGCTTTTTTTTATGTGAAATTAATTTTTATTACCAAATTTTTAAATTTTAAACGGTTTCCCACTATGCTCATCTACTGCTAGGATAGGCTTTTCTAGTCCAAAAGTTTGAAGGACCGGTTGACAATACAAACATACTAAAAGCCACCTGTAAAATTTTTAACAATTATGTAACGTTTTTACACCACGTTTATGTCTGACAATGCTGTCAAGGCAATATAAGGATACTTAATAGTTGTTAAAACATAAAATGCTGACAATTTTTATTATAGTGTAGCAGTGTAGCAGAATATTTATGACAATTCATTTTGAGCAAAAAACCTCCGTTCTCGGAAAGCAACTTAAACAGCATTAAAATGAATGTCCTATTTACTGTCTTTAAAATATTCAAGACTGAATTGCATGTGAAAAAGTGTGCATTTATGGTTATTGTCATGACCGAAATTACAGATGTAAACGTGGTGTTAGAAATGTGAAAAATTTTTCATTAATTTTAAGCAGAGATTAAAAATTGTATTAATTGTTGAGCTTAGTAGATCTGATTTCGAAATACATACTGTTTTAGTTTTATGTTTTTTTAATTATCCTAACAGCATCCTCTAGAATTACATGGACTTTTGCAAGGCCCGCATGAACATGGCAAACTGCATGGGCATACGCCTGGATAACCTTTTAAAAAACATGCGTTATAGAAAAATAAAATAAATAATAAAGAAAAAAAATGCAAACTTACTTATGGAGTTGTAGCACTGATGAGGATCTCCTATTAAAAAAATTTATTAATGGAGTAATATACTTATATTCGCAAAATTTTTTTATTATAGATTTTTTTAAGTATTACACGCATACCACTATTCCTTGCCAAAATATATAAAAATCTTATATGAAAAACTCCCGGTTCATGGCACGTATTTTCGAACAATTTTTCTTACGAACAACTAAAAAAGTTTTGACGATAGAGAACTTGCTTAATGTATAACGGTCCATAGGTCTCTAAAGGTGATACAAAACGCCATCAATTATAGGAACGTCATAACCACAAGGGTTCGGAAAATCATAGGATGAAAGATAGGAGCCGCTAGGATTATAGGGCCGGTATCGACCACAGATGTAGCAAGTACAATAGGACTAGAAGGCCTGCATAGTCAACACTTGTAACACATTCTTCTGAGCTTGCCTCAGAAACAGTAAAAGACGGAAAGTAACGTAAAAAGAAGTAGGTCAAATAGGATTACGTGGATATTCCGCGCTTGGTATGCAATTTGGACTTGAAAAATCTAGGCATAAGACATGATATTAAGTTCTTTTTCCTATAAACTCTACGTGTTTCTGCAAATTAAACGAGACGGTTGCAATGGTAGTGGTATGCGAGAAAAGTGTAATAAACTATTTAATTGCGTACCAAAGTAACATGTTGAAGGGCACTATGTACATTTTAACAAACGGCATGAGGCAGCGTTGCAATTGTTTAAAAGGAAATAAGAAAGCAAATTAAAACAAAACAATTTATACGAATAATTATGTTAAATTTACCATGACTGGCAGAGCGCAAGGATTGCAACCACTACCAGGAACGCATGGTCCCCAGGCTCCACATGGACCGACTGGCCCGCAAGGTCCGTAAGGTCCGCATGATCCGCAAGGTCCACAAGTTCTACCAGGAGAGCAGCATGGGTCACACATTTTAAAATTGTTTAGTTATCTGCAAAGGAATTCTTATTATTTTCTTGCCTTTTGTTATTTAAGAAATATTTAAATACTTTTTTTAAAGATTTTTTGTTTATTTTTTGAGTTTTAAATTTAGAATAAAAAATGTTTGCTTATTATTTCAAAGGCATAACTTTTTTTAAATTTTATTTTAGTAAGAATTTTTCACGGTAAAAATAGAGAAGGTAGTTTTAATACACGAAGTCTCTAATAGCCATCCATTTAACAACACATATCGAGCAATGGCCTAACGAAAATAGCATAGCTAACAAATTACTCTTTTGATGCAGACTTGTTTGTCATCTGATGGTATAATATTGATTTAAAAAAAATTTTTTTTGTTATATCCACCTTGGTGGGAGTACCCGGAAGATTTTTAAATAAACAAATAAATTAGTTATAATGGGCAATCGCTATTTACATATGTATCACTGGCCTATTAGTTATTTTTATATAGAAACGAATGAATAACTTTTCCCTAACGATCATTCCCATTTACGATAAGAATATAATTAAATTAAAATTACCCAAATTTCAAATAAACGAACTTATCAAGCTATTTTATACAAAATATTAATAATGCACCACTTTTATTTTTATTTCTTAATTAATATTCTCACGGAATTTCTTTCTCGCCGAAAAAATTTTTATCGAGAGAAGATACCTCCAATTATGAATTCCGTGGGAACAAATAAAAAAAAAAAATATAGTGGCATTATCATAATTTCAAGGGAGCTTGAAAGAGATGTGAGAATATTTATGATTGATCTGTATTTGTGTGACACACTTTTTTTATACCCTCTACCACAAAAAGTGGAAAAAGCGTGTAACTAATTTTTTCATACAGTTTGTAATTTCTACAGTATTTATTTCCGACCCGATAAAGTATACATATGTTCTGACTTCTTATGCATTGCGAAGTCGATTGAGCGAGGTCCGTCTGTCCGTCCATGTTAGTGTTGAAATCAAGTTTGCCGAGGCACTAGATCAGCTAGAAACATTTTGGATACGCCAATCGATCAGACATACTGTCAAAATCAGCAAGATTGGTCCATGTCCTTCGACGCAGCGGGCAAAACATCACGCCTTAAAACTATGAAGTAACTAAATCAAAACAAATTAATGTATGGGGCGATAGAGAATTAAAAAATAAGAAAAAAACATCCAGTGAAAAATTGGCACTCGCCCATATTTTCCGAGTTACGGGCCTCTGAAATTTTCATAAATAAGGTCAATGGTCAATATTGTCAATATGGGTATCATTTGAAGGGATCTTTAGGGAAATACAAAATTTTTAAAAAAATGGTTAACCCATTAAGAGCCGATCGCATTTTAATAATTTTTTTTTCAATTCTCTGTCACCTCCATATTTGTTATTTTGATTGAAGTAACTAAACTGAACTAGATTTAGACAAATGGTGAAGGACATATAAGACTTGGCATTGCCAAATATAGCACTCTTACTTATTTATAATATTTTGAAATAATTCATGGTGTTTTTCTCTTTGAGGAGAAACAAGTAAGAGTGCTATATTCGGCTTTGCCGAATCTTATATACCCTTCAATATCTACGTGAATATATTCGCGAATAAAAACTTTGGAAAAATAAGTAATATAAAACCGTTAGTGTAATTTATTAGTTTTCATGAAATATATTTTCAAGTTTGTTCATTTATGTTTATAGTTGTATGTATTTAAGGATAACAAAGACATCACCAAAACAGTTCGACACACCTGAGGATCTGATGTGTAAAAATCCTAACGTGTAGCGTAATCGAACAATCACTTTAACCAACAGCATGTAGCAAATATTAACAGCCTGCATTTCCAATGTAGCAAAAATTCTTTAAACAAAATAATTGTACGAAAAGATTTGAAACATTAATAAACAACGTTCATTTGACACCACTCAGTAAAGACGGCCGGCCGTTGCATAAATCATTTAAAATAGATACGTGGCAATGACATTGCACTTGGCAAAGGTTTGTGTTTTTATAACAAGTAAATACTCTAGTGTTTATGCATGTGGGTATGATCTGACATACTGCTGAGACGCACGCCTTACTTTTGCCTAGGGAGAATAACTGTACACAAACTTAAGAATCAAATAGGGATGTAACATAGATCGCTTCCACGTAGTGCATCCTGGGTAACGCTAAATGATCTATACCCCCCCCCCCCCCCCCCCTGGCACGACCTTTTTCTGTCCAAGGATCTTTTTTCCGATTTTTCGGCACGTTTTTGTTTGACTTGGGCTGTAGTTATGGCTTCTGGACCTAGTAACACCGGGGTGAAACCCTGTGGGAACGGCTCCAGTTTAAGGTCATAACTATCTCCGTCCCGTTAAAACCCTGGCAGGCCTCATAGTACGTTCGATACCCGTCACCGTTAAGTTGGTGGTGTAGGTTTGGTTGAGTTTACTCCCAATTAGCAACGGTCTGGCTCTAAGCACCTGTCCCCATGAAAGCTGGTGCCAACCCTCGCATGGCCTCCCTGCTTGCATAGATAACCATGAGACCTTTGAGTTCACTACACATACGGGTGGAGATAGCGGCTATGAGTGGGGACCCATTTCATATGGACAAAACTTTAATTTCAAATACAAAAAAGACCACAAAGGCCAACCCTAAAAGGGAGCCGGTTGTATTGCAACGACAAAAGCCGGCAATCCACAAACAACCTTCGTCTGTGACCTCTACCTCCAGACCACAGCTGGGCGCAGCGACTCTGCTGTCTGCCTCGACATCACGCACCGCAATCCCCAAGGGTTGCGTAATGCCCTCTTTGAGCACCACAATCACTCCTGCTACAGAACAGAGTTAAAGAGGGGCTCCCCCGCATATTGGTCCAACTACTGATGTAAGGGCATTGGTTAAGCCAGCCCAAACAACTGGTAGTCTGGGCCCTAGCACGTCCTCCTCTTCTCGTGCACACATCAACGCGTCGACGCGGGCGTATAGGACCAGGAGATCTGCCTACCGGATCCTGCAAAAGTTTGGTGGGCAAGATCCGAACACTTTGTCTGAAAAGGACCAGACTAAACTTAAATGGGCCAAACAAAACTTGGAGTCTCGCCCTCCACCTAACTTGGCACCTCAGAAACGACAAAGGTCGGCTGAGGAAACCGCTACGTCAGCCCCTCAACTGCCTAAACGGCCAAAAACTTTATCATCCAAACCGGTGTCCTCACGTCCTCTTAACGAAATAGTTAAGGATAGCCTCGTTTTGGCCATAATAGACACTAGTAAAAGTGACGGGACTATATCTCCAGATAATTGGAGGTTAGTCCAAGCGGCTCTTCGCAGTGTCTATAAGGACATAATTTCAGCCAATCCTGGCCCCTCCCCCTCATGCCGTGATGCGGGCTGGTATCAGGGGCATGTTAAATTGATCGCTTGTGCTGATCAACGCTCAGCGGACCTGTACAAGCAGGCAATTGACAGCCTAGGTGAAATCTGGTCGGGTGCTAAGCTCTTAGCTGTATCCAAAGACCAGATTCCGAACCGTCCAGAATCCGAATCCCGGCAGATCCCTCCACTCCGGATGAAATTCTGGAGCTGATTAAACTCAGCAATAAAGAGCTGCCTACGGCCGACTGGAAGGTCGCTAAAGTAAGCGAGCCAAAGGGCCATTTCCGTGACGCTATCATTGTCATCAACGACGAGTCCCTCGCCCCACTTAACGCCTGTAAGGGGGAGATCAACTACGGTTTCGACTCGATCTCTCTCAGGATCTATAAGGGGGATAATATAGGGAAAAATTCTAAACTTCCCACGGAACCTCTGGTACCAGAGGTTACCGCCGGACGGACTGAACCTTCACAATTGGCTCCGGCCTCCATGTGCGGTTTAGATATGTCGGATGACACAAGAAGTGTCATCTCTTCATCTGAGTTTGCTGGCGACTTTTTCCGGCAAATGAGTCTCGGATCCGAATACCTGGCAAAAAGCGAGGAATCACTCCTATCTGAGGGAGATTCCGACGCTACCCTTACGGCCAAAAATAATGATGATGAGGGTTGTGCAAATTAACCTTCATCATTCCATCGCTGCTTCTGCGGCCTTACTCCTCCGCCTGTCACAGAAAGGAGAGGATATTGTTCTGGTCCAGGAACCATGGGTTATTAATGATCGGGTTTCTGGACTATCTATGGATGGCTACAAAACTGTCTACGTCACAGGTCAAGGTAAACCCAGGGCCTGTATTATGATTAAGTATAATATTAACGCTTTCTTTCTTCGCAGATTCAGTGACAGAGACAGCGTTGCCATAGCAGTGGAGACGGCCTCGAAGGATGTCTGGTTGGTCTCCAGTTATATGGCTCATGGTCATGGTAATTCTCCACCACATGATCTGCTAAAGCTTCTGGTTGCAGAGGCTAACAACAGTCAAACGCCGGTCATCATTGGGGCCGATGCTAACGCTCATCACCATATGTGGGGCAGCACGGATGTTAATGAACGGGGTGAGTCTCTTTTTGATTTTATATTATTGCATGACTTAAGTATTGTCAATAGGGGAAGCGAGCCTACCTTCGTCACTTCGAGTAGAAGGGAGGTTCTCGATCTTACCTTGACAGGTGGTGGCTGGTCTGATATTGTCAGAAATTGGAGTGTCTCTCAAGAGTGCTCCTTTTCTGACCATAGGTATTTATCCTATAAGTTAGATCTAGGATCAGTAGGTTCCGGAGTGTCTCACTCCTACATAAATAGGCAACAAACGGACTGGAATAAATTTCGGTCCATTTTAGAGCTTGGCCTAAGGCCCGCTCCCTTCAAGATTAATGACCACTGCGATATTGATCGGGCGGTTGAATTCTTGACCTTGCAGATATGCTCTGCGGCGAAAGCGGCCTGCAATCCACCGAAGCCAAGGGGTAAACCGAAACCCCCTTGGTGGAATACGGAGGTTGCAGAGCTACGCAAGGAATGTAGAAGACTCTTTAATAGGGCCAAAAATAGTGGAAACTGGCTGCCCTACAAGGATAAACAAAGGGAGTTTAAGTATGCCATACGTAGATCCAAAAGAGCCTCATGGAAAACTTTCTGTGGCAACATAGAAAGCTCGTCCGAAACCAGCAGGCTACGCAGGATTCTTAGCACGTCCCCGAGAATTATTGAGAGTATTCAGAAGCCAGACGGTAAATGAACGGACTCTGTAATCGATACCGTGGAGACGCTGCTTGATACTCACTTCCGATGGGGATTGTGAATTCCGCGTCGGTTTTTCCAGCCACTTTCCGGGTGACCAATGCTCACTTAGAGTGGGCCATTATGTCGTTTGATGCCTTTAAGTCTCCTGAGATTGACAATATCATTCCAGCGGACTTGCAACATGGCATGGACCTTATTAAACCATGGCTATTGCAAATCTACAATGCTTGCCTGGAAAATACTTACATGCCCATGGGCTGGCGTGTAGCCCGAGTTGTTTTCATCCCTAAAGCGGGGAATACATCTCCTATTAAACCCAAGGACTTTAGGCCCATAAGCCTGTCGTCCTTCTTACTCAAAACGCTGGAAAGGATTCTTGATCTTCAGATCAGGAACTCCATTAATCCCGCGCTAATTTCTAGCTCGCAGCATGCCTACACGAAAGGGAGATCTGTGGAAACAGCGCTGCATGTGTTATTATCCGATGTTGAAAAGTCCCTTTCAAATAAGGATTTTATGCTTGCAGTGTTTCTTGACATAGAAGGAGCTTTCAATAACGTCTGCCCCAATGCCGTTATAAAGGCCCTCTTGGATCTCGATCTTGATGCAAATCTGGTGGGATTCATTGCGCAACTACTGAAGACACGTATCATCACGTCCACCTTGGGAAATGATCACGTTGTAAGGGTAGTGAAAAGGGGCACTCCACAAGGTGGCGTATTGTCTCCCCTTATCTGGAATCTGGCAGTCAACACGCTGCTACGGCAACTGGACCAAACGGGTAATAGGGTGATAGCTTTTGCTGATGACATTGCTATCGCAGTCTCTGGGAAGTACCTGTCAACACTCACAGAACGGATGAACTATTCGCTTAGTGTTCTGTCTAAATGGTGCTGCGATTTTGATCTTACTGTTAACCCCGGCAAAACGGAGGTTATGCTCTTCACACGGAGATACAAGATCCCGAATTTTACTGCACCTAGGCTGAATGGCATTGTGCTTAGTGTAAGTAAAAGTGTGAAATACCTTGGGGTGATACTTGACCCCAAACTTCAATGGAAGGCAAACATTGCCGAAAGAGCTCGGAAGGCGACCTGTGCGCTCTATCTCTGTCAGAGAGCTCTAGGACCAAGATGGGGCCTTCAGCCTCGAATCATCTCCTGGCTCTACAAGGCAGTTATAGAGCCAAATATTCTCTATGGAGCTGTGTTTTGGTGGCCCGCTCTTGAGAGATTGGTCAGCCAAAAGCCTCTTGACAAAGTCAGGAGAACAGCCGCCATTTTGATTACTGGGGCTCTTCGAGCTACCTCGACAAAGGCTCTGTTTGCTCTTCTCCACTGGTTACCTACCAAACTTCTGGCATTGCAACAGGCTAAATGCTGTGCAGCCAGACTTAATGCCCTCCCACGCTGGCTCAGGCTGGACATAGGGCACTCTAAGTATTAGAAATAAAAACTTCCAATTCAAAACAAACTAACTGTTTGAATTTTATTTCAGTAATGAAAAGAATAGAATATTTTTTATAAAATTGAAGTTTGAAAAATACTTATAGTTCAACGGTAACTATATTAAAAAATTATATTAATGTTTACAAAATTTGTGACTGATAATTGTTTTCAACACTCCTCCTCAAATTAGCAAACATTAGATTTATATCTGAATACTTCCAGTTTTGAAGTTGGTAAAGCCTTAGTTAGCATATCAGCAATCATCTTATCAGAAGGACAGTATTCACAAGTAATTATCTTCTTGTCAACGTAATCTTTTACGAAATGATATTTTGTATCTATATGTTTGGATCGATTGCTTAATTTCTCATCTTTTATTAAATTTAAGCAGCTTCTATTGTCTTCGTACATTATTGTCGGACTCTTTTGCGGACATCCTAGATCAGACAAAATATTTCGGATCCAAATTGCTTCTTTTGCTGCTTCTGACAACGCAATAAATTCTGCTTCTGTTGTTGATAACGAAACGCTAGTTTGTTTTTTACAAGCCCAGCTAACTGCACTATCATTAAACATAAAAATGTATCCAGAGTTCGACTTCCTGTCCATTCTGCATTCCGCCCAGTTAGCATCTGCATAGCCAACTAATTGATTTTGATTTAAAGAGATACCATTCAAATCTAAATACATTTCGGATGTTCCCTTTAAATATTTGGCTATACGTTTCAACTCATTCCAGTCCTCCAGGGTTGGAGTGTTCGTTTTCCTTGCTAGTATCGAAACACTCGCCGAGATATCCGGACGTGTATTTACTGATATGTATAGTAATGAACCGACTAAACTTTGATACTCGTCATTTGATAAGAGTAGTTCAGCATCATTCTTTCCGTATGACGAATCAAGAGGATATCTTGTACATTTTGCATCCTGTAAACCAAATCGTAATAACATCTTATCAATATATTGCTTTTGACGTATCTTGTAGTTAAATTTGTCAGTTCTTATAATTTCCATTCCAAGATATTGGGAAATAGCACCAAGATTGTTCACTTCAAACTTTTTATTCAGCATATTGTGGACACTCCTTATTTGTATAATATTTCGAGCTGCCACTACTAAGTCATCAACGTAGACTAACACATAAACATCTTCCCCATTTATGACTTTGTTATACAAGCATGGGTCAGCTTTACTTTGCACGAAACCTCCATCAATCAATTCTTTATTAAGCGCCTTATTCCACACGTTCGCAGCTTGCTTAAGACCATAAATGCTTCGTTTTAGTTTGCAAACCAAATCAGCATTTTCATCAACAAATCCAGGAGGCTGTAAACAGTTTCTTTGAGACAACCATTTAAAAACGCACATTTAATATCCATATGTTCAACATGCATCCTCCTAGCAGCAGCAACAGACAATAGAATACGAAATGTTGGTTGACGTACCTCATCATAATCGCGGCCATACTTTTGGTTAAATCCTTGGGCAACTAAACGAGCCTTAAACCTCTGAATTTTGCCATCAACACCACGTTTGATCTTATATGTCCATTTGCATCCAACAATATTTGCGTCAGGGGGAGCGCAAACCAAGTCCCAGGTATGGTTTTCCTTAAGTGAATTGATTTCATCTTGCATTGCTGTATTCCATTGCTGTTTTTGTTTTGACATAACGGCTTGTTTATAGGTTCTAGGTTCAATAACATCATCTGACTCTACTAAATTAGAATATTTAGCTGGTGGAACACCTTTATTCTTTCTGACTGATCGTCTTAATATTGGTTCATCAACCAAAATATCTTCGTTTTGACCATCTTCACTCAAATATTCAAAATCATTTCCAAAACTACAGAAAGAATCGCCTTCTGACTCATTAGAAACGTCGTTGTTACAGTAGTCGTTGGCACGGTTAGAAAAAATATTAATTTCTAAGTGATCATTATTCGTCAAAGAATTACAATTGTCCTTCAACACCAACTCAGTATTCCCAGCTATGAATTTATAATCTCTACTAATACGGACTTTATTGTTTTTCCTATTAACAAAACGTAAACCTGTGGATTGCTCATCATAACCCATAAAAGTCAATAATTCAGATTTGTAATCAAATTTGTTCTCCATTTTTGGATTCAATACATAGGCTTTGGAACCAAAAATTTGAAAATGATCGATGTTAGGTTTTAGACCTTCCCATCTTTCATATGGAGTGCATGGTAAAGAACTTGTAACCAACCGATTTTGTAAATAATTAGAACACATAATGGCTTCACCCCAATATAAATTAGGTAAACCAGCTTCCACAAGAAGACAACGAGACATCTCTACAAGATATCTGTTTTTCCTTTCAGCCACACCGTTCTGTTGTGATCTGTACGGAACAGTAAACTGGGACATAATTCCATATTTTTGAAGAAAATCGATCATTTTCTTTGATTTATACTCAGCCCCATTATCCGACTTTATGCTTTTAGGAACCTTTCCAAATTTATTCTTAACCATTTCAATGTATATTTTTATTTTGTCAAAAACCTCAGATTTCTGACTGAGTAGATATATCACAGTATAACGGCTGTAATCATCGATCATTGTTAAAAAATATCTTTTGCCACCAGGGGTAACGGTTTTCATTGGACCACAGATATCAGAATGTATTAATTCGAGAACTTCCCCAGTTTCTGTCTCAGACTTTTTAGGAAAAGGCTTCCGAATTAACTTACATTTTGTACAGACTTCACATATTGCACGACTTTTGCAATCTATAATTTTAAAATCATTCTTAAGCTTACCAGACTGCATAGCTTTTACTGCATTGATGTCCCTGTGGCCAAAAATTTTATGATAAAAATGTTGACATCGATTAAGGCTGCAAACAGTAACCATAGCTTTTTCGCAACTCCGTGTTTTTAGTTGGTATAAATTGTCAATACATTTTGCAACACCAACTTCATTATCATTTTTGTCAAGTATTTTGCAATTCTGACCATAAAAAAACACTTTAAAACCAACAGCCGACATTTTCTGCACAGATAACAGATTTCCTCTAAACGACGGAATATACAAAACATCTTGGATAGTAATTGAAATTTCAACACCTTTTTTATTAACCAAATTTATTATACAGGAACCTTTACCAGCGGAATACACGACGTTCCCATTTGCTACAGTAACCTTTTCACGCCAAGTTAAATCGATATTAATAAATTCTTCTTTAATGCTACAGATGTGGCAAGTAGCACCGGAATCAACTACCCAAATATCAGCTTTAACATTCAAACCGAAGCAAGAATTAGCACAATCTTTGCTATTTTCAACAATTTTGGCTTTTTGGTTATTAATAGACTTACTATTTTTTAACTTCCAACAGTCCTTACGAATGTGACCAACACCACGGCAATAATGGCATACTATCTTTTTGGAAGTATTACCATGAGATTTAAATTTGTTGACAGTCTTTAACACCGTATCATCACAAGACTGTCTTCTTTTTTGTTTTTCATCTTCTTCAAGTAATTTGTTTTCTACTAAAGTCATTGTAAGATCCTTTTCATCCCTTACCTCTAGAGCTGTAATTAATGTGTCGTATGTGTTTGGAAGACTGCTTAGCAACATTGAAACCATCCATGACTCGGACATTTTTTCTCCAAGCGATTGCAATTTTGAAAACAATAATTTCATTCCATTTATGTGTTTATCCATATCAGCTTTAGACTGCAGTTTCAATTCGCAAATTGTTCTCATCAGTTTCACTTTATTGCTTAGCGTTGATTTCTCATAGTATGCCTTCAAAATGTTCCAAGAATCTTTGGCATTTTTGCTATTTGCAATTCGAAAAACTTCCGATTCTTCCACAGCCAAACCAATCAAAATAGATGCCTCTATATCACGCTCTTTCCACCTCGCATCAGGATTTGCAGGTATTTCATTTTCAATAATATCCCAAACCTTTTCCTTTCTCAGCAGCAACTGCATCTTATATTTCCACAGCTCATAGTTGTCTCGGTTCAACTTCGTTATTAAAAGTCTTGCATCAGCCATATTTAACAGCGTAATAAAAAACACAACCGAATTATTTTACAAGTTTTAAAATGCAGTTTTAAGCACACAGCGGTGAGAGGCCCATAACCTATTAGAAATAAAAACTTCCAATTCAAAACAAACTAACTGTTTGAATTTTATTTCAGTAATGAAAAGAATAGAATATTTTTTATAAAATTGAAGTTTGAAAAATACTTATAGTTCAACGGTAACTATATTAAAAAATTATATTAATGTTTACAAAATTTGTGACTGATAATTGTTTTCAACACTAAGATTATCGATCGGGATGTTCCACTGCCATCAATGGTGGACTACATCTCTTCTACTCCCGCTCTGGACCACGGGTTTCGAATCCATATTCCAAATAGGGAGACTTGGGTCCGTAACGAAGTGGTCGTGAGCGGTACTGTTGACATCTACACCGATGGCTCGAAACTGGACGACAGAGTCGGTTGCGGAATCTTCTCCAATCATCTTGGACTAAGACTCTCCCTCAGACTCCCTGACTACTGTAGCGTCTTTCAAGCCGAGGTTATGGCCATTCTGAAAACATCCGAAATAGCGCTCGGGGACGATCTTTCTGGTCATGCTATTCGGATATTTTCGGACAGTCAGGCGGCAATCAGGGCGCTTGCTGGTGCATATAGTACATCTAAGCTAGTCCTAAGTTGTCGCTCATTACTGAACACTTTATCGGAGCGATCACAGATTGACCTGTTTTGGGTCCCTGGCCACAGGGATATCCAGGGCAACTGTGAGGCCGATGATCTCGCAAAACGGGGCACTTTGCTTCCTAATGTCTCCCCGCTACCAGACATTGGAATTCCTCTGGCAACGGTGAAAATGGCCATAAAGAACCACTATCTAAATTTGGCTCGCAAATTATGGGTAGATGAAAGTTCCTGCTGTGTCTCCAGACAACTGTGGACTACACTGGACCTCAAGCGGACCAGGCAGCTGCTCAAACTGGACAGAAAATCCATAAGTATCACGGTCTCTGTACTTACTGGACACTGTCTAATAGGTAGGTATGCGGAAAGACTTGGTCTGCCTTTTAATGATTTCTGCCGCAGTTGTGGCTCGGAGGATGAGGAAGAGACCGTACTGCACCTCCTGTGCCACTGTCCATCCCTGGCTCGAAGAAGACTAAGAATTCTGGGCTCTCCTTTCTTTGGAACTCTGACGGAGCTATCATCCCACTCTATAAGGGACATAGCGAAGTTCATCCGTGAATCCTCATGGTTCTCGGCTGGGTAATGGGAGTCATGCCGTCTTCTTTGTGGTATCACAACGGGCCATTCGTTTGTGCTCAAGTGAGCTTCGTCGCGAGAGGCTGCCACTCCTAACTAACTAACTAACTAAGAATCAAATAACTTTTATTTTTCCATGGCAAATATTCATTAGAGTTAAATATTAATATTAAGAAACCACTCAATCATGAGTTTTGTAAAGCTCCTAAAATTCATGATTGCCTGGTAAAATATAAATGTATTACTTATAAGATAGAGTTAAGACTTTGAGTAAGATTTTAGAACTCACACATTTGAGTCGTCTAGAACTTCTCAAAGCTGACCAAAATTATGTTAGATTTTAAGCTGTACTTTGCTTTCAGTCGAGCGCCACGATTAAGACGCTCCTAAAAATAAATCAGCTATTTAAGCCATATCAAAACTTTAGTCCCTTATTCATTACAAAGGAACAATTGAATGAAATCCGAAATAAACTTAACAGTATTGGACCACCCACTCGAGAAACGGAAGGTTGGTTGAAGGTATGGGCCGACATGAAAACTAGTGTTAAAAAGAAACTTATCCATAACAAAACTGAAAGTCGTACAACTGGAGCCAGAACTTTTCAACAAAACACTCCAAATGAATTCAGTAGTAAGCCCAAATGGACCTACTTTCGGTATTGAAACTGTGTCTGTTAGTTTAGATGAGGATGTTCATAATGATGATAATAGTGTGGAAAATATAATAATCAACTTTCAAACTAATCTTTCCCCTCGTACAAAAAAGAAAATCATTAAAACAACAACTGAAAAAAAAATTGCTTCTTGAAAAGCAACTACCAATTCAAACAGATTTGTACAAAGATTTGAAAAAAAGTTTAGCGGAGATACAGTCGAAAAAGTTATAAACTTCAAGAACAACTAAATTTACAAAAAGAGGAAATGAAGCTATATAAAGAACAAATAAAAAAGAAGGAAATTCATCGATCGTGTTTGTTAAAATTAAGAATGGAAGAAATAGATATACAAAAACGGATAATTGAAATTGAAGAAAAAAGAATTACGCTTTATATAAACAATTACTGCTTATTCTAGTTTTCGGCGTCGTCATGGTTTTAGTATCAATATCACTTCGTATCAATGTCGTCGTCAATTTGATAAAAAATTTTCATTCTATAACATCTCCGTGACGACGTCGACGGTTTATCGACTTTTATCAAATGAAAATGCACATCACTAAGTTTTTTTGTTAAATTTTTTTATTTAAAATTTATTTTTATTTTATTTTTAATTTTATTTATTTGTTTCTGGCTGTGCTTCTGCCGTAAATTAGTTTGATTATAGCATGGTTTTTTTGCTTTCTGTTTAACTACTTTCAACGAAACAGGCTGAGCAGAACTGGTATCATTGATAGAAGCATTAGACGTGCAAGGATTTTCCCTTAACTGTTGGTTGACTTTCACTGATTCTTCAACGACAATTTTGACTTACGCAAGTTCCACTTCATAAGAATCGTTTCCCATGTGAACCATTTGAATTCTTTTAACTGCTCCTTCAGGACTCAAATGCTTCTGAAGTTTAAAACGTTTGCCACAGCTTCTTCCAAAGGAGTGAGTAAAAATTGCTTAAACATTTCGCCACCAGCGGCTTTACACTCCGCTTTATTAGCAACCATCTTTTTTCACTTTGAATTTTAAATCTCGCCCTACCTTAAAAGTAATTTTTACAAACTTTTTTATAAATTACTATTGGATTCTTTATCTTGTTATTTTTTGCCATCCATCTGCTAATATTCCAGGTGGACCAAGAGATTTTAGTATTTTTTTAATTTCTTCCCATTTTTCTTCAGCAATCAATCCACTAATTTTTCAAATTGATTTGCATTTGTAACCTTCACTTTTTTTTACTTTTTTCCATTTGAATTGTTGTGTGTTTGGTTTAAATCGCTTCCAGTCGTTATGGAAAATGGCGTCGACAAAAAACAGGGTCACGTCAATACAATATCGCCGTCACATTTGTTATAGAATACAAAAAATCTTTGAGCAGTAATCGAAAAGTGTCAATAACGACAAGTTGAATTATAATTCGAATCCGTCGACACATACCAACATTGAAATGTGACGACGCCGACAACTAGAATAAGGGTGATTAAATTTCTTTACATTACTTTGAAATACAGATACATAATTCCTATATTTAATTGTAAGTGAAAGCTTTCAATAATTTTTTTTTTTAATTAAAATAGTTCATTATGTTTTGTCTTATGTATGTTAATTGCCGCCAACTCTTCACTATTTTCATGGTTATCGTCATTTAAATCTTGATTTTTCAAAAGAATTTTCAACTCACTGGAATCTTGTTTGTAGTGAATACACAGCAAATAAATGCGTTGTGGGAACCGAATTCGTTGCCAATCGAATTTTGTCGGTTGTGTGTATTATCTTGAATTCGGTTGCAATAACTGAATGAGTATGGCACTCGTAACTATTTTTTAAATGATTCTTGGGTGACTTTAGAATATTATTGTGAATTAAATAAAACAATATAATTTTTTAACATTTACTTTTATTAAAAAAAAATAAATTGTAGGAATAAGAGATTATATCATACATTTCAGGATTCGTACTATTTAATTTAACCTACTTTTTCAACTTGCCATCCTATACCGCACGTCTTGCCTCTGTAAAAAGTATTTAACATTTTTAAATTTCTTTTATTTACATATGACTTTGTGAGATATTTTCGAACTTACCTCTAAACAATATTGGAGAACTTTTCAGCGCTTTTAAAAAATCCTTGTACTTTTAAACTGAAATATTGTTGAATTTTTGTATAATATGTACAAATTTTATTTTTAGTACGTCAAAATTGTTTCAATTTTAGAAGATACAATTGATTTTTATATTTCTAACTACTAAAATTTGGTTTTCAGTATTAATGTGCTGAATAAGTTAAGTTGCATTTTCCATTTAATAGAATAGACTTTAATAAAGATACAAATCGGTCAGGTTTACTTTTTTAAAAGGTGTTACAAGCAACATTTGGAGGTAAATATCAAATATTAGTTTTTAATATAAAAAATAAGTCAAAGTTATAATTTATTAATAATAAAAATCAAATTATAATATTGGTTATTGAATCTTGAACATATCGATGGAATTTCTACTACTCTTTTTTCTGTGTGTACATATGTTGTGTAATGCTGCACAAACCGCTGTAATTTTTGCAGCCATTTCATATCATTTTTTCAATTGTCTACTGTTCTTTAAAATCAGTAGAAACTGTGCCTCTGCGACAAATAGACAGGTGTTAATAATTTTAGTTTTTCACATTTGCTTTATGTTATTTTATATATTTCTTATTTTGTTTTTTTCAATATCACCGTACGCTGCCTATTTTTTAAGTTTTCTTTAGCACAAGACACAAAACAACACCAAAAATGACGACTACAAACTAAACGGCAACATCAATATCAATTGTTCGTACACTACGTCTTGACGAGCCATTGACTTGTTCGCGCATAAACAAAACGTCGGCAGAAAATGGAACAAAAATTTGTTCATGTTTTCCTATGTGGAGAAAACGTGGCGATGTTCATGTATTGGTTGTTTAAAGTGTTCAATATATTTTTATTTATTTATAATTGTTTTTTGTTAAATCATAAACAATTACATATGAATAGAAAAATTTGGTTTACGCCACGTTTACATTTGACAATGCTGTCATGACAATAAAATAATACGTATTAGTTCTTGAAAATGCTGACAATTGTTTTTGTGTTGTAGACGTCCAGACAATAGTTATGACAATTCATTTTGAGCAAAAACCTCACGCTCTCGGAAACAAAAAAACAAATTTTAGCGTTTTTCCTGCTTTCTTTTCATTTCTATTGTTATATGCAAAGAAAATTCTTGTAAGTGAAATGATAATACTATTCAAATATCATTTACTTAAAAAAAATATATTAAAATTGTCAGCATACGTCAAATCACTGTCTTATTTACTGTCTTCAAAATATTCAAGACAGAAATTCAGACAATTGAAAAAGTGTACATGTATTAGTGAAAAAGTGTGTATGTGTTGCTACTGTCATGACAGTGTTGTCTAATGTAAACAGGGGGTAAAATATTCAGGCATGTTCTGACAATCGCAAATCGCCTAAAACTTGCGATGTGAGTTGAAATCGCATAAAAGGTGTTCTGTAGTTCACAATCGCAAGAAATTTGGCGACTTCAAATCGCAAGCGCAGACTGAAGTGAAGTTACAATTTTCACTTAAAATAAGCGTTAAAACAACAATAAAGCTATACACAAGTAAAAACTAATATGTTTTCTTTTTATTTTATCAAAATTTATTTTTATTTTTACACAATTAAAGTGTTAAATATTAAGTTTAAAATATGACCTTTATTTTATCAATTGTTTACGTTGGTTTTTTCTTGAGTACTTGCGATTTCATAAAAACAGCTGTTCTTATTGATGTTTTTAGGACGATCTGCGTTTTGAACGTGTATGTTATAACTAACAAAATAAGCAAAAATAATTTTTAAGTAATGATTACTCACAACCTGAGCAATCTTTTTCTTCAAATTTGCTAAATGCAACATCACTAATAGAAATTTCATTTGTCGCCAAATTATTTCTTGCTTTGTATGAAATTTTTAAATTAATAAATAATTATTGGATTGGAATATCCAATTGATTTAAATTATTTCTAAGCATCCGTTTTTTAATTTCTTCTTTTTTTAATTTAATGTTTATTTGAAAAAATTAAACTAAGCAAGAAGGCTGCTGCCACCTTTTTAAATTTTTGATTTTTATGTTTTGCACCGTCAAATCATATGTTTTTTGTTTTTCGAATATAAGTTTGAAAAAAGCAAATCGCAAGCAAAACGCGTGAGTTTCAGAACATGTAAAACAAAAGTTGGCGTTTTTGAAATCAGATGCGATTTCAAAAACGTGCGAGTGTCAGAACCTGCCTGATTGCCTCAATTTAATCGTTTTTAAAATTTGTAAAATGAAAGTGACGTTTGATGACAGACATCGTTGTTCGAACAAATGTTTTGACAACGCTGTTTGAACAAGAACATGACATCGACGGTAATATGCCTTGGACGGTAGTCTACACAAGCAGTTTTAATGTGCGCACATAAAATTGTTCAATGGTTGAACAAATCAATGTCTGGCTGACTTCCAAAATGTTAATTGCTTTGCATTCGAACAAAGTATACTGTTTCATAAAGCCGCTGTACATAATATTTACAATGTATACGATTTCAAAACGTCAACAATGAGTATTTTTAAGGCAGTAAAAAGCAACCAGGCATCAGTTTTTTAGTTAATGCTTTGTTTGGTATTCGTTTGTTTACTCATAAAAAAACAACCACAAAACGTTTTTGTTGGCAAAGAAAAAAAAAAACATAAACTATAAATAATGACCGACTTACAAGTTAATTTGTTTTTAATAATTAATATATATAAATAGCAAAAATTTATTTTTAACATACTGCAGCGAAAAAAATGAAATCATGAGCAAAAAAAAATTGCTTCTAATAACAAGGTTGCGAAATAAAACTGATTTTTGCGCAAAGCGCAAGAAGCGCACCGCTTTGTGGGAAAGTCTTGAGAGAAATTAAGGATGTGGATGAGACCTTTCCCTTCTCGAGGGATGATGTCACCAGAAAGTTTTTAAAATTCTGTGGGACTTATAAAAGAATTAAAAAGCGCAACAACACTTTTGGAGAAGCAGCCACATCTTGGCATCCGGCATTTTTGCAATAACTTCTCAAAAATTAACAATTTTTTGTATTTTTCTGCACTGTGTTTTGGCTTCAGTAAAACATTCCTTTTTCTTTTAATAGATTTTAATACAGCAGAGTTTCCACTCGAATTTTCTGATAGTTTAAAAAAATTACCAAATAAAAATTTTACTCCCGACCTTTCCATTTTCGTGTTTGTCAATAACAAAAATGGTGCATTGCAACATTCCTGTTTCATAATGAAAATTTAAACAAAGCATAAAGTTGCGTTGTATCGGAACTCTGCATATAAAAAAATTTTAAATGTCGCAGTAAAACTGTATATAAACTTTGTATTCATACATTTTGGAAGTCAGCCTCTCGTCAAGACGGCGTGTTAGGGACACGACAGTCATCGATTAATGACAACATTGACAACGGAAAACCGATTCAGTCTGTGCTTGCGATTTCAAGTCGCCAAATTTCTTGCGATTGTGAACTACAGAACACCTTTCATGCGATTTCAACTCACATCGCAAGTTTTAGGCGATTTGCGATTGTCAGAACATGCCTGAATAAAAAAAAAAAAACGACGTCGCCTTGTGTTGACGACGCCAAACAGAATAAGGGTGATTATTTCGCCATGGTACAACGTATGACAGATTCGATGTGCCTTGGCCTTAAGAAATCAATGCCCAAATTACAAAAACAAAATTTGGAAGTGCTGCGAATTTAGAAAATTGAAGAAACAAAAATTGCATGTGTAAACGGGAACTAAAGCTGGATTCACCCATTATTTCGGAACAAAAATTTGAATATCCGAATGCACAACCCCCAGAGCAATTTGAAAAAGATATTAAAAGTCAAATAATTTTTGGTATGTCAAACTTTTGTATGAAATTTTTATTTTTTTTTTCGAAATGTTTCCAAATTTTTTAATGGCTACCCATTCGGCTCATCTACTGCTAGGCTTTTTTCTCGTTCAAAAAATTGTACGACAGGTTTATGTTAATGTTAGAAGGCCATCTGTAAAACTTAGTTTGAAAGGAATTAAGAGACAAAAATTATTCTTCAAACCTTTAGAATTTTAAGGCTTGATTTTAAAATATTTACCTTTTTATTTTTTTTACTCAGTCCTTAAGTATCCTTACATCATTTCATTCAGTAACAAAATGGACACCCAGTTGTCAAGTAGCTTGGGCATACTCCTAGATAATCTTTGAAAAAAATATTTGCGCTATAGAAATAATAAATAAAAACTATTCGAGCTTACATGTAGAGTTGTAGCATTGATAAGGATCTCCTGTTAAAAAAGAGTTAAGGGTTAGAAACGTGCCTTCTGAGTAAAGTCTCCAATTTTTAATTTTGTGATCAGAGACCCGCACTGTTACACGCATACAACCAACTTTTGCCAAAATATATAAAGATCTAACGTTATTCATTTGCGCATCTTAATTACCGGATCACGGAAAGAATTAACCAATTTTTCTAATTAATGTCTTAATAACAGGAACATTAAAAATTATTTACAGCTAAACTTTACGTCTTATTAAAAACGAACTAGAATTTTTAACATTGCTTAATTTAGTATTTGGTGTTGCCACGATAAAAGGTAATACAAGAAGCACATAGAGGTAAATTTACCCATAAAATTTGAATTGACAGTATTCTACAACCTTGTAAAGGTAATGATCCATGTTTATTTCGGCACAACGAAAAATTCTAGGCAAAAGCTTGCAAGATTTATTAAATCGATTATAAAATCCAAAACAGCCGAGGCTTTATTGCGCGACGGTTAAAATATCATTCTAAGGTTAATCCAATTGACCGATGCGAAGAGAAAAAGGATCAAAAACGTCACAAGGTTTTGGCAAATTAGGTCCTGATGGCATTGATACACCCATGGACCACAATCAAATATAGTACAGAAATCGCTTCAGGGGAAGCAAGTTTCATACTAATAGTAGTATTCTATTATGTTTTAGCTGACGGATGATCGATCGGGTTACACATCCATTGCTTTTCATATCTATATTATACATCGGTAATACATAACCCCAGGCTCTTCAGAAAGCTATCTAAAAATCAGGATACAAATCAACGAGGCGGTTCTTGCAATGTTATATATTTTGGCAAAAATGGGGGTATGCGTGGGGCACATTGTTTAATCGCATCAATTCATCACCGGTGTAACATCTTGGATTGTACTGTTGAACAAAGTGAAGCAGCATAGCATTTTTTTCAAAGGAAAAGAAATACCAAAGAAAAAAGTTTATTATCTAATTTCTTTATAAATATACACAGATTATAAACTTACATAGAATGGTGCGCATGGGTAATACATTTTAAATTTGTTTTGATTTCCTGCAAAATACAAATTGCTATTTATTATTGTCCTTCGGTATTATAAAAATATATTGTTTTACTTTTTTGAGGATTTTTTAACTAGGCTTTCTGAAATTCAATTTTGAATCTAAAATTTTATATTGAAAAGTTTTGCTTATAATTTCAAAGGGTTTTAAAAGTAATTGATTGAGTTTTTCATAATAAATGCAAAGTATATCTATAACAAGTACATATAACAGCTCTTCTTGTAAGTTAGAGTATGTATTTTTATTATATATATATATATATAGTCATTATATACATATATTAGTGCCTATTGTTATATCCTTCACCACAGGTGGAAAGGGTAAATATAAGTTTGTCATTTCGTTTTTAGTTTTTACAATCTACATTTCTGATCCGGTTAACCATATATATGTTGGATATATGATTAAAAAAAGGCGAGAGCTTCTATTTTCCTTTTCCTTTTTCAGACTTAGTTGTGCTTTTTTGTTGAATATTGTTGTTTTTTATTTCTTGTTTTTTTTAATGAAAAGGGAATTTTAGAAAAAAGAACTATGTATAAGCTATCAGGTAATAAAAGTATATTAAACCATGTTAATTTTACCAACATTTCACTGCTAAAAACTGTTTTTGCAGTAAAAAATATGTCTATAATTTAATTAAAAATCGAAAATTCTCAACAAAAACAAATCTAGACTAATTGATTAAAATTTCACTAAAAATATTTATTTATTTATTTAAATTATACTCTATAAACTAAATTTACAAAGTATACTGTAAAGGCGCCGGGTAGAAAGTGTAGTGTAACTACAATTAAACAAAATATAAATTTAAATGATTTAAATTATAATAATGAAATTAAAATTCGGTTAATACAAATCAAAAGTAGGTACATAAAAAATAATGGCCCATATTCATAGTTAAAATAAAGTCTACTTTTAGGGAGCTAAAGTCGGTTTTACTTTAGAGTCGACTCTAACTCATTCATAGACAATTTAAAATATATTTTTGGCGTTGAAGTCAACTTTAAATTTAAAAATAGCTAAAGCTGTTTTTAACTCATTTTTTCATAATTATTTTATTTGGTTTAAGAACACAATACTCTTTATATGATTTTTAAACCAAAGTGGACAAAATAACAACAGGGTTACTTTTTTCTAATGTTTGATTAGAAATTGTTAGAAAACATTTATCAAATTTAAGTTGACACCCAGTTAAAGTCTATTCGACTTAAAGTATGCTTTATTTTCGACTATGAAAGCAAAAAAGATAATAAGAACTTTTTAGTTTAGAGTATACTTTAGCAAGAGTCGACTTTAGTATATGACTATGAATATGGGCCAATATTTTTAAAATTAAAGATTTTGTAATAGAAACTAAAAGGAAAATGGATAATGATTAAACTTCACGGATACCATGATATTGTAAGCTGTTCCATGTTTTTGTTTGTTTGACATTCTGCAAGAATGTGCTGAACAGTTAGAAAATAGTTACAAAAACTGCATAGTCCCAGTTTAAATTAATAAATTTTTGTCGCTGCAATTTTTCTCTTTTATTCCTTAAAATTGCATTCGCGTTTACATTGTGCAATTTTTATTGCAGCAATTTTAATAGATGTATGCATGTGTGTATATATTTGTTAACTTCATATTTAAAAACGAAAGAGGGAACAAAATGAAATGCAAGAGTACGCGCATATGTGTACCCATTTTAATTCCTCTCTCCCTTCGTACCCATAAAATAGGAACTGCAGCGACAAAAATCGTCCAATGTAAACTGGGACATATACTCTGATCCGACCTATCGAAGTAATGCTTTGTATTGAAAAGTGTGTTTGTGTTTCTGTTGTTTCCTTTCGGCCTAAAATTGATTCAAAATAGCTTTGGAAAAGCAAGTTATGAAAAATATCTCATTTAAATTAAGAGCATTCTTAGCGTCCCTATCCGCGACCTCATTGCAAACGATGCCAATGCCTAAATGGCCTTTGTAGCGCTCAAACTATCATTGCATATAATGGTCTTCACTCTTCGCTTAAATGCATAACTCACTACATCTTTAATTGCAGATATTTCAGCTACAAAAACACCAACATAGTCCGGCAGTCGTTTTTCAAAAATAACGTTGAAATTCATGTTATCCATGGCGAAATAATACTAGGTGGTCTCGATAGCGAATTCATTGATTTTCGCCGAAACGATAAGTGTCAGACACCATATAAAAAAAATTATTCTCAATTTTTTATATATGGAGTTTGACATTTCAGGTTTTGAGCAAAATTAATGAATTCGCCATTGCGACCACCTGGTATTGATTCGCCTTGATGTTATCCTTGCTTTCAACCAATGAACAGGTTGGCACACCATTATGAAAAGAGCCATCAGTAAATAAAAGCAAATTAGGCAACAAATTAGCTATAATCCCAATCATATTTTTTTGAAGTAAACAGTATCAGTAGACTATCATCAGCTTTCAAAAAATTTCCAGAAATAACAGAAGCAATAGGATTGGCGGGTATTAGAACACCAGACTGTCGAAAAAGATTGATTATTCTCTCTATCGCAGTCGGAGGTATTACTGTCGACTCTAGGCTTCGCCAAAAAGTGCTTTTTGTAATAGCTGCTGTTTTTAATAGCTTTGGAGGCCATAGCGACCGAACATTTAACAAGAAGAAGAGATTAAAAGTCCTTAAAATCAACTTAGAATCTTAATTACTTTAATGGTGTAGTTCGAAGTAAACCTGAAGCAGTTCTAAAGCAGTTAATGAGAGCAACATTTAGTTTTCTTATATGGACTTCCATCCATATAATGTAATACCATGTTGAATAGTCCCGAGTGTAAGAGAACCACAAATACTTAGAGCTGTCTCCATGTGAGGACCCTTGCTACGGCAACACATCAGCTTTAAAAGATTATTAATTTTTGAAAGTTTGTTGATCAAGTATTTTGCATGTTGATTCCATAAAAGATTTCTGGTGAAAAATATACTGAGTATTCTCATTTCCTAGGTTATGTTAATGTTTTCTCCTCTTATAGAAATGAACCTGTCCTTACAGTTTTGTAGTCTGCAAACGTGTTAAACCTCTTTTTTATCTACAGTTACAACTGCACCTGTTTTAGATGCCCAATGGCTTATTTTGCAATCCAGGTTTAAGAGATTTTGAATTACAGATGCAACTGCAAAAATGTTGTTTGCATAAATGCCCGTATAGTCAATACCCGGTAAAGTTTCTACAGCCTTTGTCAACGAATTTTCATAAACTGCATAAAGGACTACTGATAATGGCGAACCGTGACGTACACCATTATAAAGTGGGTAGGATGATGACAGGAATCCATCAACTTTAACTTTGACAGTACCATTAACGAGGAACGATTTCAAAAGCTTCAACAATTGTAAGGGCATTTTCTAGTCACTTAGCTCCAGTAATATGATTGTTAAAACCACCCGATCAAAAGCTTTTTCAAGATCTGATGACAACACTAGAGTGTGCTTTTTATTTTCCAAATACAGTTGCAAAGTTTTCTCTCATTGATAAAAAATAGAGTGAACACCCCGTCTTGGTAAAAAAGCATATTGCCTGACATTGAA
The DNA here is from genome assembly GCA_937654795.1 of Cistogaster globosa. NCBI lineage: Eukaryota > Metazoa > Arthropoda > Insecta > Diptera > Tachinidae > Cistogaster > Cistogaster globosa. Next base: position 27,493,992 of record OW569404.1, read on the forward strand.
TTTGTTCCAAGCAAATCTCCATAATCTTCTGGAAATAATTTTTTCAAAAACTTTAGAGATGACTGGTAGCTGGACGGTAGCCTTCAAGCCGATTGGGATTTTTATTAGGCTTGGCAATTAGTGACAGAGTGGGTATTTTTCACTGATGTGGAAAATCGCATTTGTCAATACGTATAATATAATTTAAATTACAAATACGCATTTTTATATCAGCTCAAGAATTCTTAATCATGGAATAAGTAATTTTATCATTTCTACTAATATTTGTTGATTTTTCGAATCTTCCATTAAATAAAACAGTCTTCTTAGCACAAAGTACCTATTCAGCCTTTTTATCATTAAAACGGGAAACAAATTTTCTTGCCGATTGTGTATTTGTAATGTTTTTAATCAAAACAAGAAAATGATCACCCACCTCTGGCAGAGGTAAGCAACTCAAGATAAAGGAGAAGAAAAATCCACACTTCGCATTGTGACATCAACTGAAGTTGAAGTATTTCTTATATTTAATAACGTTGGAGATCCATCGTTAAGTATAACCAAGTCTCTTTTACAAATTACAAGTAATTACAATTACTTGTAATTTGTAATTGAAAATATCCAATCATACATTACATGTAATTGTAATTGGAAATTTTCAGTTAGAAATTACATGTAATTGTAATTAGGCAATAATCGTTACTTGTACTTAAACAAAATTCAATTACATTCCTAAAAACATTAAGTGTAACTAAAAATTCTAAAAATGAACTTCTAAAACGTTTCGGATAATTTCAGCAAGTTTGTTAAAATTTATATTAAAGCTCAGAAGAATATTACGGTGAGGACGTAAATGAAGGTAATCGCTTACGAAAAATTAAAAACTTTGATTTCGTTTATATATTTTTTCATTTTATATTCCATAGTCATGAATACATCCGATTGTAAAGAAGAAAGTAGTTTAAAATTTGAACTTAACCTTTACTTGCATGATCTAAATTCTGAATACTAAGGGCTTTTCTACGATCAAATACTCCCTTAGCATCTTCAGCGGCAGTTGAAAGGTTGTTTTCATTTGCTACTATAATTTTAACAACTAGGCGACAAAGCTTAACAGATGAAAATTTTGAAAAAATGGTTTTATTTAAAGCAAATAAAAATTTTGTTTAAATTTGCACTTTTTTTGTATGTTTTGTGTATTTTGTATATATGTACATATGTATGTGTTATATCTTCCTTAAGGTTGTTATTATTTTTTGCATGTTTATTATGTATATGTAATTGATGATTTTTGTAATTAAATATTTTTTGACTAAAAAAAATTAAAAAAGTAATCATTGCACAATTTTATTTCAATTATGTAATTAAATTTTCAATTACAATTACATGTAATTTGACATCCCCCAGGTCTGGTTGTGCGTATAAATAATGTAATAGATATACTTTAATGTAGATATACCTACTTTGCTACCTTCTACACCATAGTAAGCTATGGCTTCTACATTTCTATTACAAAAAATTCAGTTTACTTTTAAACCCCTTTCAAATTATATTAAAAAATTATAAATTCAAAATTTTAAATACAAAAACTTAATTTTAAAAGTCTTTCTCGAAAAAAGTATACTCAATATCAATACTTTTAAAATACCAAAATGCAATAAAAAACATTTTTTTTGCAGAAAATTAAAAAAAATCAAAATGTGCGACCCATGCTGCTCTCCTTATGGACCTTGCTGTCCTTGTGGTCCCGAGGTAAATTGATATAAAATATGTATTTATAAAAAAAATAATTGTTGTTTTTTTCGATTGATTCGTTTTTTCCTTTTAAACAAATCATATGCTGCGTTGTGCTATTTGCTGTTTAGTGCTCTCCAAGATGTTATAATGGTACTCTATTAGAAACTTTTTCTAAAATATGTTTCACGCACACCACCATTTTGCCAAAATATATGACGATTAAACAATCACGGCGTTTAACTTGATACATCAGGTAGTGCTTATTGAAGGAGTTAAAACAGAACATATGCATGCAAAAGTTATAGGTAAAGTTCTTTATTTTGTGATTTCTTTAAAAGTAGGCATAAAAGCGACTTCGTAAAAACCCGTCTGCCGGAGAATTTAAAATTTTTTTAAAGTTACATATTTTTCCTTATCATCTGACACATTTAACATTCCATTTAATGATCCCCTAATTGTCTAATTGTTCAACGTCTAACGCTTGTGGTGGTTTGCGTGTAACATTTAGTCTCTGATACAAAAGTAATTTTTTCTATCTCTCGACGATCTTTTAACAGGAGATTCATGTCAATGCAACAATTCCTCATGTAAGTTCAGAGTTTTTCTTTTTGTCTGTTTTCCTAAATCTAATATATATTTTTTAAAGGTTATGCAAGCGTATGTCCATGCCGCTTTTTGCCAAATTCATGCGTACCTTGCAGATATCCAGGCATTTGTAAGGCTCACTGCTATGACACCCCACCAAAGAGATGCTGTTAGAAAAACTCAAATTAAAAAATGACATTTTTGTTATCTCACTAAAAAAAGTAACACGGTATGAATTCCACTTTTGTATACGTTCGGCTATTATAGTATTTCGTTTACGCTATTTTACAGGATGCTTTAAATGTTTAATATTGACCGGTCTTCAAAGCTATTGACCGAGAAACCTGAAAAGCGTAGCCGAGTACTAACATCATCGCTGAGTAAAGTGGGAAGCAGTTAAAAAAAATAAAAATTTCGTAACAAAAATAAAATTCATGTAAATTAATGTCTAATTAGAAACATTTTATAAAAATTTTTTTTCTTTTTTTCTTTTTAATAAAGGTTTTTGTACTTCCTTTATTAAAAGTCTGACAACGTCCTTAAAATTATTTTATTTTTAATTTTGTTAGGAAATGATTTTTTGGTGCACGGATTTTTTTGTTTATTTTAAATTTCCATATTTGAAGTTGATTATGTACCAAAGTATATGACTGATTTCCAAAACTCCAGGGGGGTTACTATGTAACTCGATTCGAAAGTTCGAACAGCTCGAAAGTTGTATTCGATCCGAATTTGAGCTCTTACTATGTAACACTTTCGGATCGAGTGAAAAGTGCTGCCACTAATTGGAACTATTTTTGGCAGTACTTTCGAATATATTACTCAAAGTTGGCAGCATTTCCAACGCAAAAATGTCAAAAATATCAAAATAATAAAAATAAAAGTTAACAAGAAACATATGTTTATTATAAAAATGGAATAATGAAGAAGAGATGGAATTGACCTCAACCGCTGTTGTTACCAATCGTGCCCATAAATCATTGGTGGCTTGTTTGGCGGCCGCAGCTTTTATGAACCCCTTAGCCAACTGTGGATGCTCCGTCATAAAGTTGAGCATGATCTCAAGTTGGCTTTGCTTGGTATTTAAATTTTTCGTAGTCTTTTTCCCTATTGAAAAAGACTTGAATTAACATTTACCAATCAATATATATCAGGTATGTGATGAAAATCGATTTCGATCCAAAAACGGTGTAAAATCGAAACGAGTTGTGATGGCATCACTTATTTCTGTTTTGTTTTGTTCTTCTTCTTGTTTGTTTGTCAAATCGAATTCGATTTCATTTTTCATTTTGTTCTATGAAAATATGAAAAAAAAGAGTGTGATAGAAAACGAAAATTCCCTGTTTTAACCGTTTTAAAATCGAGCTCGCTGCTGCACACGATTTAATAAAAGGATACATAAAATTTGTACTGTTAAAATATTTAATCGAAAATGTAAGTATTTATGTATGTAATATTATGTTTGTATGTAGTTTAAAATTAATAAATATTAAAATGGAATTTTTAGAGGAAAACACACAAATAGTGCCCAAGAAGAATACATGGTGAACTTTATGGAGAAGCACCCACAACTGGCAAAGAATTTTTTTAAAGGGGATAGAATCGAAGCGGAAAAGCTATGGCAAACGTTTGCGCAGGAGCTAAATAAGATTGGTCCACCACTTAAAGACTGTAACGGATGGAAAAAGGTAGATACATATGTACGGCTTCTGTAGAAATTCAAATAAAAATTACGTTTTCTTTTCTAGATATGGAGCGATAAAAAGTCTTCAATAAAAAGAAAATTTCACAAAACAAAAAAGAGGCTCGTGCTACCGGTGGAGGACCACATAACCAATTATACATATCAAGCTTAGAAGAAGCTATAGGAAAAATATGTGGGCTTTATGATTGTGTTGATGGAATAGAAGGATGTTTTTCATATGGAACACAAAAAGAGAACAGCACGTTACCCGAAATCGACCTCGATATTAGTTCCGATTGTATTGGTGTAGAAAATTTAGAATCCGTCCAGCCGAGTACTTCTCAAAAATCGTACAAAAGAAAACGACCAGATTCAGTTTCCCTTGAAGAAAATCTGAAAACCTTCATACACAGCGAAAAAAATAGAAATGCTGAACAAGAAAAAAAGTTTAAAAGACATTACCAACAGTTTAAAAACCAGTTCAGAAATGTTGAAAAATACTGAATCCAACTTGAGACGTATTTATAAAGCGGTGGATAAGGTGGTTGATCGTTTAGATGCCCAAACTAAGGCCATTAATACCCAGACCGTTGAAATTTCTAAACAAACCACTGAAATCCAACGCCATAATAAGCAAGTAGAAAAACTTCTATACGAAAAGAACAACATCAAAAAGCAATGCTTAGAGGTTAAAATGCAGCAGTTGGAAAAATATAAATAGAGTATTCATATAATTTTTGTTAAAAAAAACAAACATATGAACTTGAATAAAAAATAAAATGTGTATATTGGATAATTCAGAATTTTAAAGCGACTTATGAGTTACCTTAAACTTGTTTTTCCATTAAAACTCGACTTTTTTTTAAACAAAATTAATATGTATGTAAGTTTTATTTACTATAGAAAAGAATTTAGAAACAAACTTTCCGCAATTGCATCCCGGTTTCTGCTTGCCTCCATATTTGTTACGTTATTGGAGTCTATTTCGCGGTCACCAGGCTCCGATTCTTCAAGAGGGTTGCTCGTAATATCAAAATGGTGGTCTAATTTGTAAAAGTTACACATATTATGTAGTGCACGGCATATATTTATTATTTTTACAATTTTCTGCGGATTGTACCATAAAGCGCCTGACAAACAACGAAATCTGCTTTTGAGAACTCCGATTGTCCTTTCAATTATGTTCCTAGCTGATGCGTGAGCTTTATTAAATTTGTGTTGAGCTGATTCTGCGCTTGGAAGTCTATAGGGAACTAGTACAAAAGGCTCCAAAGCATATCCGGAATCTGCTAAAAGCCATGATCTACGATCTCCATTTTCAAAATTATCAAGGTAAAAGTTTCGTGCGAAACTTAAATTCCAGATGAAAGAATCGTGACTGGAGCCGGGTCGAGTTGCGTCAATCGCCAAAATACTCGTTTTGTAATCACATATCTAAAAAATAAAATGAAAATAAATGCATAATTTTCAAATTTTTTAACCTACTATCATGGCATTAATACTATAATAACCTTTTCTATTATAGTATAAATAGTCCTGGTTCCCTGGTTTTATTATTCTAATGTGGGTACCGTCAATACACCCAATTACGCCAGGAATTTTGAATTTTTCAAAAAAATGTTGTTTTGACTTTTGAACATCTTGTGCATCAACTGAAATTTTTATCCAATATTCGCATAACACTTTTTCTAAAACAACTACCATCTTAGAAAATGCTTTAGAAAATGTAGTTCTGTGCATTGCTACAACAGAGTCGTTCCCAACCGACCTTTGAAAGCTGCCTTCGGCTAGGAATCTTAATGTGGCTGCTAACTCGATTACCAGTGGAATTGATTTTGATTCAACATGTGATTCAATTTTTTTTAATATCCAAGTAAAGCCTTCTTTATTTAAACGAAAATATTCCTTAAAACTAAAAATATGTGTAAAAGAACGGGAAATTATTCATTCTATTGTTCTTACCTATTATCCGGCATGTTTAATGGATTTGATGCATCCCTCAACCTTTTTCGTTCAATATTTTGAACTCGATTTGAATAATTAATTATTAAAATTGATGCCGAACAAATAAATGCCATTTTGGTGCTATTAAAATTCAAACAAATGTTTACTGTTTAAAACAAAAAGTTGTAGTTTGACATGAAACTATTTAAAATGAAACAAGAAATGGAAAGTAAAACCGTTCGTTTGTCATCACATCTTATAGCAAAGCGTTCGTTTTCAACATTCGATTTTACTTAAAAACGAATCGATTTTCATCACATACCTGATATATTTAAGAAATACTTAAATTTTTCAGCGTCTGCTATCGTTGTTTCGTAATATTTAACTTTCGAATCGAGTTACATAGTAACCCCCGAGTTGCTTTGTACTCGAAAAATGTGTTTCATAATGCAGTGGTAGGCTGACTTCCAAAATGTTAATTGCTTTGCATTCGAACAAAGTATACTGTTTCATAAAGCCGCTGTACAAAATATTTACAATGTATACGATTTCAAAACGTCAACAATGAGTATTTTTAAGGCAGTAAAAAAGCAACCAGGCATCAGTTTTTTAGTTGATGCTTTGTTTGGTATTCGTTTGTTTACTTATAAAAAATAAAAAAAACAACCACAAAACGTTTTTTTTTTTTGGCAAAGAAAAAAAACATAAACTATAAATAATGACCGACTTACATAAGTAAGTTAATTTGTTTTTAATAATAAATATATATATATATATAGCAAAAATTTATTTTTAACATATTGCAGCGAAAAAAATGAAATCATGAGCAAAAAAAAAATTGCTTCTAATAACAAGGTTGCGAAATAAACCTGATTTTTGCGCAAAGCGCAAGAAGCGCATCGTTTTGTGGGAAAGTCTTGAGAGAAATTAAGGATGTGGATGAGACCTTTCCCTTCTCGAGGGATGATGTCACCAGAAAGTTTTTAAAATTCTGTGGGACTTATAAAAGAATTAAAAAGCGCAACAACACTTCTGGAGAAGCAGCCACATCTTGGCATCCGGCATTTTTGCAATAACTTTTTAAAAATTAACAATTTTTTGTATTTTTCTGCACTGTGTTTTGGCTTCAGTAAAACATTCCTTTTTCTTTTAATAGATTTTATTACAGCGACTAAATTTTGTGCAGAGTTTCCACTCGAATTTTCTGATAGTTTAAAAAAATTACCAGATAAAAATTTTACTCCCGAACTTTCCATTTTCGTGTTTGTCAATAATAAAATGGTGCATTGCAACATTCCTGTTTCATAATGAAAATTTAAACAAAGCATAAGGTTGCGTTGTATCGGAACTTTGCATATGAAAAAAGTTTAAATGCCGCAGTAAAACTGTATACAAACTTTGTATTCATACATTTTGGAAGTCAGCCTATGTACTAAATGTTTACAATGCATACAATTCCAAAATGTCACAGACAAGTACTAGAAACGTTGCAAACGAGCAAGAAACGCATCAGTTTCTAAATTATTGCTTTGTTTCACAACTTTGTATTTGTACAAGATCTAAATACCGCAGTAAAACTGTATACAAACTTAGTATAACTATATTTTTAAACTCAGCCGTTGTATTAAGACATTTTGGAAGACTGCAGTATTGTGTTTCATAATGCCGTGGTACTAATGGACATGATTGACTATCAGGCATTTAGCATCTTCGAAAAAATATTACTTGTGTCGTAAGTAATCAGTACCTAAAAAGTATTTTTGTTTATTTTGTTAGTTATAACATACACGTTTGAAGGGCAGATCTTCCTAAAAGTAATTGAAATAAGCCTAGCGCGGTACCTTAACACTTCAATCGCCCATTTAATAAGCACCAAATATTTTATTAAGAATTCAAAATTAAAATAGCCGCATATTTTAGTTGATTACCGACTATATGTTTAACCGCACTAATACCAAAATATTTTCGTACATCAATAAGAACAGCTGTTTTTATGAAATCGAGTTTTTGAAACAATATAAAAGCTTACAAAAATTAATTTATTTGTAAAAACTTGTTTATATTTTACTAATAGATAGAAAATAAAAAATCAAAACAGCTGTTTCCGATTTTCTCACTCCCTTTTTTTTCCATTCCCAGGGAAATAAGAATAAGGGAGAATTTTCTCGGGAACAAAATATTGGGAAGGGAAAAATTTCCCTGGGAATATGCACAATTGGGCTGTATGCGTCACTTTAAAAGTTATAGCCACAGGAGACTGCTATAAATCATTGGAGTCCCTATCTAGAGTTGCTAGGAAGACAATAGCCTGTTTGGTGCCTGAATTTCTTGAAACAATTTACAAAAGTCTGCAGAAGAACTACTTAAAAATAAATTACAATAAACTTCTCAAATTAAATTTTTACTTACGTATTGCTTATGTACAACAATATTTCAAAAACATTTATTTTATTTTTAGTGGTATTTAATTTTTTTAAAAAATAAACAAAATTGAGATCATAACATTTTATGAGATCATAATAAAAAAAAAGGAATAAAAGTTTTAATAAAATAAAAGTTAACAATCTTCTTTTAATATTTCCGCATCTGAATAAAACAGTACATCGCTCGATGGGACTGAGCTTGTGTTTTGCGACAAAGGCGTCGATGTTTTCGATGGGATACACAAAGATTTTTTTCTTATTATTTCCACTTTTCTCTTCGTGATTACAGTTTATATCTCTGCCATTAGCTCATAAGCATCTTCTTTCGGAAATTCTTTTATTTGTTTTCCAACACTTTATCCAAAAGTTTCAAAAACTGTTACGTCTTTGTTAATGGCAATTAGTTTTTCCAAAGCATCATCTAGCTTTTGGCTCTGGCGCATGTTTCCCCTTTTTGGAGTTTGATGGCATGCTACAGTTTTCTTTTTGAGAAGAAGTAGCATCGTTTGGCTCTGAATTCAAAGACGTCTCCGTTAATGTAAAAAAGTCTCCTTGTTAAATAAAATGAAAAAATTTCAATATCAATTTATGTAAGTTAGTTTGTATATTAAAGATTTTTTTATTTCTTTGAAGATGCCCAACACCGAACACTAGTGGAGAGAAATCAGTGAAGATTTTGAAAAATGTTGGCAGTTCCCCCATACTCTTGGAGCACTGGATGGAAAACATATTCGGATTAAAGCTTCTGCGCATACAGGCTCCTAGTCTTACAACTTTAAGGGGTACTTCAGCATAATTCTGTTCGCTGCTGTTGACACACATAGCCGCTTTGCGTATATAAATGTCAGTTGCAATGATAAGTCGTCAGACAATACAATATTCAGCGACAGCTTCTTGTGTTAGGCTTTGCAGAATTGCAGGTTAAATATTCCGGAGCCAGCCCAACTTATTGCCGCTGAAGGAAATGTTCTTATTTCGTTATTGGAGACGAAGCTTTTGCTCTGGATAGGCACTTGATTTAGCCATATAGCAGAAGTGTAAGGTTAAGCGTGCCACAAGATGTGTTCAACTATAGGATTTATCGGGTAAGAATGGTGGTGGAGTGTGCGTTCGGTCGGCTCGCCAACAGGTTCCATATTTTCACCGACCTATTGAAGTGCAACCAAAAACAGTCGACTCCATTGTGAAGGCCTGTTGTGTGGTTCACAATTAATTGACAAAATCTCGAATGGCAACAGCAGCAATAAAGCGAGTTAAACAATTAATTGTAAAAGCTTTTTCCGCAATTGGAAGCCAAAGCCCCAAAATATACAAGTTTGTTTCAAGAACTAGGGATGAGCTTTCCAGATATTTAACCACATATGGCAATGCAGATTTTCAGTGGCAAAAAAATAAATATTAAATAAAAATCTTTCATCAAGTAAAAAAAGGCTGAGTTCCAAAACGTCAGTTGCTTTTATTTGAACAATGTATTGTATTTCATAATGAAGTATTATAAACGTTGCAATCGAGCAACTAGCGCATCAGTTTCTAAATTGATGCTTTGTTTCGCAACGTTGTATATGTAGAAGATCTAAATACCACAGCAAAACTGTATACGAACTTTGTGATAATACATTTTGGAAGTCAGACAAACTGTTTTTTTGTTTAACTCATTTGCCTGGTTAGAAGTGTATACATGTTCAGTGGCGGATTCGTATTTTTTGCTGCTTTCAATTTTGGCTTTTTCGGTATAGTACGACGATCGAATTTTTTTTTTTCAACTTCTTCCACCGACAGTTTTGTTTCAGTGGCAATAGAGTTATAGGCCTTAACTTTTAAATCATTCCATTTCTGTGAAGGATTACTCATAATTCACAGGACTTCATGTCTTCTGTATAATTCTATAATCTGCAAAACGTCGAAGTATTTGCTTATTTTGTTCACAAACATATTTTTTTTTTGTTGTAAAAACACTTTTGTTAATTAGTTTATTAATTTCAAAGAAATAAAACAACACTGACAGCAGAATATTTTTGAATAACTTTCATAATTCATAATACCTACTTTTTTTCATTAAAATTTTTCACTTTCCGCAGTCAATAAAAATGGGAAAAATTTTTTAATAGGAGAATAAATAATATAATAATAAGTGTAATTATTATCACGGAATTTCTGATTATGATTGGGCTGATTAAGACAATATGCCAGCTCTTTTCTTGCTTAGTTTTATTTCTTAAAAAATGTATTTAAAAACAGACGCTTAGAGTTTAATCTACAGTGGATATTTATTAATCAGTACTTAAAAAGTATTTGTGTTTATTTTGTTAATTACAGCATTCACGTTCGGAGCTCATATGGTCCTAAAAATAATTTAAATAGATCTATTAAGATACCTTAATTAATTTTGTTTATAACCACACATTTAATAAGTGCCCAATATTTTTATAAGAATTTAGAATATCCGCATATTATTTAATTACTGACTATAAGTTCAACCACACTAATACTAATATATTGTTGCGCAAATGCTTTAAGTCATAAAAAGAAATCAAGAAAGTTAAACGAAATGGCCTATTGTGCCTGTTACAAAGCCAAAAGTTTCTACAAAACTTTTTGATCACAAAACAAAAACAACTAACACAAAGCGAAATATAAAGGGAACGACATGTTTTTTACATCTGACATATCAAGTTTGTTACTGTAAAACACATACATGTCGTGTAGGGCTGTTAAAACATCGCTACTGTAAAATACAAGTGGAAAGTCATCTGAAAAAATTTCATTTAGAACGTGTTCTTTTTTGATCTGACAAACCATCAGACATTAGCTGTTTTTATGAATCTATGCCGTATGAAAAGAATCAACGGCGGTTGAGCATTGGCGGTAGCATTAGCCGACTGAAGATAATATTTTATATGACCAAAATTAAAAATTGCTTTTAACTATTTAGCAACAATTATGTAAATTTTGTATCATTATTCGATGCAAGCTGATCTTCATATTTTTTTAGTAAAAAAAATAACTAAAATTGATAAGTCTTCAAAAATATTTTAAGACGACTACAAGCCATTTTAAAACCGGATTAATTAAAAAAGGAAATTCTTTTATTTTTGATTATAATTAAATTGCTGTTACAATTGAAATAAAACTACACAATTCAATTGTTTTAGTTTCTAAATCTATTTTTTTAATAATCACTTTTAACAAAAAACTATTTTAATAAAATTTGCAGATCAGCTGTTGTAAACAAATAATATTTATGTCAGACGTAATTATACATGTACGTTTATGACCAAATATTAAAAGTCTTCTGTAAAATACCAATTGTCACACACATGCAGAATTACATACAATGACTTACACAGATAAAAAGTCAGATGTAAAAAACATACAACAGAGCTGTAAATGAATCATTAATTTTTAAATTAATCTCGAATCATTCATGTAATTTTTTAATTAAATCTTTTCACACAAAAATGAATGAAATTTGAGTCAATTCAAATGAATTTGGTAAAAATGAATTGCTATTCGTTTCTACTACAAATGATTTTGTAAAAAGAATTGCAATTTGTTTTTAATTCAAATGAATTTGTCAAAGTGAATTGCAAATCATTTCCAATTCAATGAATTGAATTCGTTTTGAATTAATTGAAATAAATTTAAAAAAGCAATTAGCAATTCGTTATCAACTCATTGACTGTATTTTGAATTAATTTTGTAAGTAAATATGCACTAAGCAATTCTATGTTTTCTTTGACCTTTGATTAATAATATTTTCAGTTTTGTGGGAGTAATTTCCAATTTTTCATTACCCCTATATCTGCTCTGAATTCGATTGATTGTAATTCATTTTACAATTCATTCATTTAAATAATGCAATTCAGTAAAATTCACAGTAGCTATATTTTCATCGAATATGCGCCATAATACCAAATGAAAATTCGTTCGATCATCTCTTTCGACTACAGTTAAAGATCGAAAGTTGCTCATAATAGGCACCAAAGTTTCGTCTTTTTTTTAAATAAATATTACAAAAATTTGATAATTTATTATTTATTATTTTGAGATTTTATTGTTAAACTTTTAATAAAGAAGAGGTTTAAAAATATTTTAACTTAAGATACAAGTTCAAATGAAATTTACTTTGGTTTTGAAAATTTTCAAATTTCCAACGGTTCCCACTTTGCATTTTTCCTAGGATTGGCTTTTCTCATTTTCATTTTGGACTGATTAACACTAAACATTGAAAGGCTTCTGAAAATTTAAAAATTTGAGAAAATGTTTCTTAACATTGAGAAAGATTTTAGATGGCGTAATTTTCAAATACATACGTTCTTTTTGAGTTAATCCTTTTTCAATTTTAGATTTCCTAACGGCAGCTCACTTACTAGCAGTATGGAAATCTACATACGAAATAACTTGGGCATGCTCCTAAATAATCTTTAATGAAATCCCATGTTAAAGAAAAGAAAAAAAAGAAAAAACAAAATGAAGCTTACATGTAGAGTTATAGCACTGATAAGGATCTCCTGTTAAGAAAATTGTTAAGAGTTAGAGTAATTTTCTTTAATTTTAAAATTTATAAATTATAAAAATGTTAGCTTCAGTGATTGTTTTTTCTTGTTACACGCATACCACCAATGTTTGACAAAATGTTTAGATATTTAAAACGTGTTTTCAAACTCAGTCCCATTTTCATTAAATTATTCTCGATTACCTTTCCGATAAATTAAGATAAGTTTTGAGTAATACACCAAAAACTTTTTGTTGATTTAAAAAAACCGTTATATGTTAATCTAAGAAACTGAACGTTTAAAAATTACTTTTGGAGCCGCTTTATGTGCATTTGTGGCACGCCAGATTCTGGCAGCGATAAAGGTATACTAAGATTAAGTGAAGGCGCATTACTGGGTAGATTTTATGAACCAGGCAATCTAAAGATGTGTCAGGATCTCTTCAATTCGATGGCGATAAACAATTTAAACAATGTCGCTTTATAAGCAGACCGAATGGTTTTAATAGAGAAAATGAGGGCACTGTTTTCAAAGTTTAATAAATCACATGTAGATAACAAGGGAATATTCGAAGTTGAAGAGAATGATTAAAAGGTAACGCAAGTTTCACATGCGTCAAAGGTCACATAATGGTTACTTTTTTAAATTGAAATAAAATCGCAACAGAATTCCCCTAGTATATTTATTGTTTGAGATTTAGACAAACTTTAAATCGTTTGAGATACACTTTCCTCGGCCTACATACACGTTATCGGTTAGGGGTAATAAATAAGCCCCATGCTCCCGCAATAAATCGCTTATTGTGTCAAAAACTCCGGGTTATTTAGCGATAACACTTTGTAAACATTGCTTCTAGTGTTACTTTTCGTTTCGAACAAATCAATAGTGGTGGTATGCGTGGAGCACATTGTTAAACAGCATCAATTGAGCACCAGTGTAACATCTTGGATTGTACTATTAATAACCGGCAAAAAACATCGCAGCATTTATTTAAATAAAAATAAGAAAGCAAATAAATAGGAGATCAAGTTAAATATATCGCTTTTTTAAATTAATATTTATTGTTAATTTACCATGAATGGTCCGCAGCGTGGGTAACACATCTCAAATTTGAATGTTTTCCTGCAAAAAAGACTATTGTTTTATTGTTTTTTTTTTCGATATTTTGAAAGTATTTACAATACACGTTTCGAAAAGGATTTTTAATTAAGTTTTTTCAATTAAAATTTTGAATCTAAAATTTTTGCTTATTATTTCAGAGGGTCTTGAAATATGTAATTAAATTTTTTATGATAGAAATCAAAGTAAATACAACAAGAACATTTATTTTACTAGGTAGTGTCGTCCGCCCAGCTGGTTTGTAGTTAGACATGTCAAAAGTTGTTTATATTTTACATTTTTTGTTTTCGAATTTCAAAAAACACTAACAACAAGCACTAAGAACAAAGAGAGCGTTTGTTTTTAGAGCAATTATTTTTTTATTTTATCTTTCTATTTTTGACATTTCCACTCACAAAGCAACAATAAAATACCATGTTGTTTTTACAAATGTTGTATTTGTTATAGAACCGCTATTACCTAGTAAAATAAATGTACCTTCAACAAATACATGCAGGCAGGAGCCGTGACAGGTTTACCGATGTCAATATTATTATTTTTTATAATTTCGGGTTTGTTCTAGATTTCGATTTGAATCCCCACAATTTCTAAAAAGGTGTTCTCAAATCCACACGTTTTTGTTTATTCGAATCAAGGCGAATTAATTTTACCGTTGCGGCAGCTGAGAATTTTTTGTTTAATTTTGAAATGTGCAAAATAGCTGTCAAAAGTGAATCATTTTATATCACAAAATTTCTTTTTTTATTATTCTTTAAAAAAGAATGGTAAGAAGAGTTTTAAATCAATTTAAAAAACGAATCTTAGTAAAAACGTTATTGAAAAGGGTAAGAAAAAAGTGTTGTAATTATTTGTGTTCTAAAGTTTATCATACACCTAAGTGCATGTTTTTCTTTTTATTGTTGTATTGTTGTAGCCGCGCTGCCACCTTATGTGAATCCGCCTTGATTCGAATTTTTTGTTCAAAAAAAAAAATTTTATTGACAAAAATCAACAATCAAACAATTTTTTTTAATCAGCTGTCGACGAAAAAAATAAAATTTAAAAAAAAAAAACTTAAGTTTTGCTTTAAAATGCCAGGAGCGTATGTGTTATCGTACATTCAATTAAGAAGACGTGAAATGAATTTTGAAAAAGTTAAAAGAAAGCGCTTATGCATCCAACCCCATGACCATTCCAGATGAAGCGTATGTATCATCAATATGTATTTGTTTTATTTTTATTAACACTGCGGTTTTATTTCATTTAAGATTCAAAGCACTTTTCCGAAAAAAGAGACTTTTTCCATGATTTTCAAAAAGATTGCTCCATCTATGAGAAGCAGTTCTATTCCAGAAACTATACAGTTAGCTTTAACGCTTAGATTTTTAGATGGATATCCCTTGAGTTAATATTATTAATATTATTATCACTTATATAAAATTAAAGTCCATTCATTTTACTTTCACCAACCCTTTACTACTCGAATTGAAAACGAATAAAAAAACGTGGATGTGAAATACAGAACAAGAAATATGTTGAATGTAGAACAGACCTGTTTATTTACAAAATTCAATTAGTGTAACTAGAAAAGTACTAGCACAAAGCGGCTTTCGATACAAAAGATAAAATTATATTAGGCTTTGAATATTATTTTCTTTTATAAATTTACAGATTAACTTAATGTTATTTACAGATATATTCTTTAAAAGATCGGATGGAAGGTTATAGTTAAAAATACTTTTTCTTGACATGTTGTGTGTGTGGAACTGTTAATCCAGTATATGTTGGTGTGAACATTTTCAATGTCGAAATCTTAATCTAACGAAGTTTGTTATTTCCGATCTGGAGCACGTTTTACGGTAAATATGCTTTTTTCCCTCCGGGTTGCAGGATTTATTTTTTGAAGACGTTCAGCCTCTAAATGAGTGGCTATACTATTTAAAATACGTCTGCGTTCAAAAGCGTGGAAATTTGTAGTCGGTCTACGTTCTTATACGGTTAGCTAATGGAGAGATATAAAAGGTGTTTTGGATATTAGTAATGGTAGAAAGAGTGTCAGTACCAATTGTAAATTTAGTCTTACAGGCGTAGTCTAAAGCACTAAAGACTGCGAAGGCTTCGGCTGTGAAGTTTGAACAATGATTATCTAGGTGACCCAGTTTTATACAATTACCCTGCAAATGTTGTGAATGCGCACGTCTTAGATCCGTCTGTTAATAACAAATTCCAGTTTTGTTTAATAAATTGATCATTAAGGCAAATTAATTACCAGGTGATAGCAATGGCATTACATATAAAAATGAGTGTGTGGAAAACTCATGTACTATGTGGAGACAGTGTCAAACTAAATATACAAATAATCTTTGTCAGAGTTTTTTATTTGAAGTTTGACATTTGTAGCAAATGCGAAAATATATGACTTTGCCACTGATTTCGCCATGAAACAGTAAAAACTTAATCATTTTTATTTTGTTTGTCGTCGTAAACACAAGACGCTTATGTCTTTGTCGCATATCACCGAGAGTTTTTTAATTCCGCAAATTTCTTCTTCAGAAAACGAAAAGCTTTTTCTAAATAAAACAACTATTAAATTCCAAAGTAGAATCGATTTCCTGTTAATTTTTATTTTATGCGGTTTTTAAGTTAACTTTTATTTTGTATCCATATTTAGATTATCCTGTTTGGTGTGAATATATACAGGCATGTCACAGAACTCAATTCCGATCGAAAGTGATTTCTTCGGAATGAAATCGTTTTCAAATTTTAAAGTGGAATTTAGTTTCCTTGAAATTTTGTTATTTGCGTTTCTTAAATTTACTTATATGATGTGTCTTACTTAAATCAGCCTTGTTGATTACTTTGGTGTAAAAAATATTGGCACATTTAAATTAAATAGAGGAAATTCAATACTTCTCAGGAATAAACAAAATCGATCGGAATCTGAAGAAGGTAAAACAAAATTGATCGGAATTGTTAATACGGAATTAAAACCATTCCGATCAGAATGTGTGACATGCCTTATAAAATCGATTGGAATCTAAAGAAGGTAAAACAAATTCAATCGAAATGATTAATTCTGATTAATTCCGATCGGAATGCATGAAATGCCTGATATTTAAATAACTAACTTCTGCCTATTGAAAAATTTAAAGAAAGAGTTGGATAAGAATTTACCCTTCACAGAAGCACTTCAATTTAATTCTTCACACATAGTGGTTTGAAAAGGATTTTTTTGGACAAAAAATAAGAAAAAAAGTAAGACTGAATATATCTTAAAGGAATTTTACAGAGGCAAAGCAGAGGTGTTTCTGAGTGAAACTGGTTGAAGGAGGACTTCCGAGTAGGCCACTAAAATTAGGTACTTCGGATATACAATTTTTTGAAAATGCCATAAAATGTTTATTTTAAATTCAATTGTTAACATTTTTTTAATTAAATACCTAGAAAATATCTATAAGAGATGTGCTTTTTGTGTTCTTTAATTCGGAAGAAAATCAGCTTATAATTTTTTTAATTTAGTTCGACCTTAACTTTAGCGAGGTGTGGAACTAGTGGAACAACCTTTATACATTTTTTTTGTTTATGGTGGCATAAAAATGCAAGGTTTTATTTTTTGCACTTGTTGCTCTAGAGGGCATAGCCTTGCAAAGTTAAAAAATAAAAATGTTCTTATGAAGATCACGTTAATTTTGGCACACCCTTTAATTAGAAGTATTTAATGTTAAAGCAGCCTTAGAAATACAGAACCTGTGAAAAAATCTAGTCTACCCAAGTATTTCAGTTTTAGCAATAACTCAAAATACGGCTGTAAAGGAAAGATAAGTTCAAAAGCGATATTTTGGTTTTTTTGTGTTGCAGCTTTCACGATTATTTGCAATATTGAAAATTGTCCTTTAAGCTTAATTCGAAAGCGACTTGCTGAAAGAAAAATATATTGGCATCCAATTGAAAAATGAAATAATTTTAAGCACACACAGACAAATTTTTAATAAAGGAGATGCGAATCCTTTATTAAAAAAGAAAAAAAAAACTATTTTTCTTTTGTATAAAATAGATCAACTCAGGCTATTACATTAAATGCAATTTAACTTTGTTGCGAAATTTATAAATTTTTAACTGCTTTTTACTGTGCTCATCAAATGTAAGGTTAGGAATTTCTTGCTTCTGGGTCCAAAGTTAAGGAAGTAATTAAATGTGGATTTATAATTGGAATTTGAAGGCTTCTCTACTGCTACAATTCTTAAGCAAATTTTAAATATGGCAGAAGCTTTCGATTTTAATAATCCTAACAGCATCCTCCTCCATAGCAGCAAGCTGGATATAGGCAAGGGCGGGGTGAACATGGCAAATAGCATGACCATACCGTTGGGCAGCCTTTTAAAAAATACGTACGTTAAAGATTAAAAATAAACAAAAATAATTCAAAGCTTACATGAACTACGGCAGCATGGATCTCCTGTTAAAATAAAATTATTAAGATTTAGAAAAATGTCTTTCTTGTAAAGTCTCTTAATCCACAAGTTTATAAATTTCTGCATCAGAGACTATCAGGCATGTTCTGAATTCAACAGGAAATTTTTACTTAAGTATTATTCAAGGCATTGCTTTGGAAAAAACAATTTTATAGCAAATATGCTACGAAAAATTTTGTGTAGATTTCAGAACATGCCTGTATTTCTTATAATTAGACGCGTGCACCACCATTGAAAAAATGCATAAAAATCGGACATGTCCTATTGGTTTTTTTTAGATACGCGAAGCATTTGTGATCTAGTTTTCTTACGAATTGTTAATACAATTCTATATTCTGATGCTTTAAATCTAACTTAAACAGAATGGCCTGTTCTGCACATTTTTTAAAATAGTTACATATGGAACTGAAATGCTAACTTCCAGCAATGTTTTATGACATCTAGGCAACTCACAAGTCACACTAAGTGGATTTAATAGATCAAGCACGCTAAAGGCGTGTATCAACATTTTACCCCGATTAGAGCGAAGGACAAGTAAAACATAACAAACCAAGCGATAACAACCATGTTGAATGACTTTGAAGGCCATTACGTTTGGTGCCGCAGTGTTAAACATCTTTAATAGAGTCATTGCTGATATCCTTTTTGGTTGTTGTCGAGCTTGGTTTGTTATTGGTGTTATCTTGTTGGTAAATTTTCAATGTTTTTGGTTCGTTCCATAGAAAGTCAACACAGAAAGTCCCAGGTCCTCGCACTATTTGTAAAACTCTTTTCAATTATACATTAGGACGATGGTGGTGTTACGCGTGAAGAATAACTTATTAAGTACCACTGTAACATCTTGGAGAGCACTATTAATAGTCGACATGAAGCAGCATTGCATTTGTTTGAATGGAAACAAGGAAACGGGTTAAAATTAGAAAAGAATTAATGTATCGTTTCTTTCAGATATTTAAAATTAATTTACCACGAATGGACAAGGACCGCATGGTCCACATGGTCCGCACGATCCGCAAGGTCCACAAGGAGAACAGCATGGGCCAAACATATTGAATTTCTGCAAAAAAATTCTATCTTTTATTATATTGTTTTTATTATAAAAATTATTTATATACTTTTTGAGGATTTATTCAATCAAATTTTGCTTCTAATTTCAAGGAGTTTTAAAAGTAACTGATTTTTTATTTTAGAAATATAGAAAGTGGCAAGACAAATTGATAACAGGTAAACTCAATGGCAAGGTATATGTATTTTACTATGTAGTGCCGTCTGCCCAGCTGGTTTGTAGTTGGACATGTCAAAAGTTGTTAATATTTTACTTTTGTTCACGAATTTCAAAAAACACCAACAACAAGCATAGGCAGGACAAAGAGAGCGTTTGTTTTAAGAGCAATTATCTTTTATTTTTTCTTTCTATTTTTGACATTTCCACTCACAAAGCAGCAATAAAATGCCACGTTGTTTTTATAAATGTTGTATTTGTTGTAGCGTCGCTATTACCTAGTCAGTTTCATCGGGCTTAAGAAAAACTTTTTTAAGGCCGGGGCACATAGAATCCGTCATGCGTCAAACTTTGACAAATTCAACTGACAAGTCATTTAAAATACATATTTTCTTATGAGCTTTGTCACAATCAATACGTGTCCGTCAACGCAAAGTACGAAAGTTGGTCAACTTTTAAATTTTGACGTAGGTTGAATACTTTGACAACTATCAACTGCTACTTCTTCTCTGTTTTCTTTTAACTCTTGCTGTGTTTCAATTGTGTTTTGCGATTTTAATGACACAATTTTGGTGGAAAACAATAAAATACAAATTTAATTAAATTTAATGTTAAATTTACAAGAGCAAACTTTGACTTAACATCCGTCAGCAAAGTATTCATTGTGCCAACCTCATCCGTCGTTACTTTGACTTTAGTTGAACTTGTCAAAGTACAACGTATGACGGATTCAATGTGCTCCGGCCTTTAATATGTGCTGCCAACTGTTTTAGTACCATAATACCGGTAATATTAGGTTTTTTCACATTTGTATTTCTATTTTCGTAACGAAGTGGCTTATAGTGCGTTTCCATTTACGTGATTTCGTCTAAAACACTTGATTTGCTCAAATCAAGCGTTTTGCTACTTGATTTCCCATATATTTTTCATGCTACCAAAACCACTTAAATCACTTGATTTATTTAAAATTATGTCGAAAATTTATTTTTTCGAACTGATTTTGTCTTTGCAACACTGTGTTGTGTCTGGGATATTCAAGTTTAGCTCCGTGTTATTTATTCAGATTGGATGTTTTTATCGAAAAAGTGACATTTAATTTTAAGTTTAAAAAAAAAAAAATAAACTTTATGGTACAAAAATTGTGTTTAAAAGAACATATAATTAAGTATGTGTAAAATCAGAAACAAACAAAAGCACGCACTCGATTTTTTACAAAAATAAAATAGGGGTTGTTTTTCTTTAACGGAGAAAAGTGTCAGTATTATGTTACAAATTCGAATATACAAGACAGTTTTGCTCAATGGAAATACTTCGAAGTGTTTTCCTCAAAACTAGTTGATTTTAAGTCAATGGAAACATAGTATTACATTTACAAAAAAAAATTATTCTTTATTTGAACCGAGTTTGTAAGGGACTTTCTTATAAAATTATATTCAAATCCATGCATGATGAAGAGAACACAAACAGACGGACAGACAGGCAGACAAAAAAAGTGGTTAGTTATCTGCATACAATATAGATTAAAGGAAAACAAAAGTTTGTGATTGGCGATTATGCAGGAGATGTTCAGGATGAAATTAAAGAAGTAAAGAAAGCCTATCCTCACACAATGCCTTTAAGTTGCCTAATACATTGTCTCAATTTACTTAGTGATGACATCCTTAAAAACCCAACCTTGAAGTGCTGAGGGCAAATTACGGCATTCGATATGAATCGAAATTTGCATTTAAATTCTATTGAAAATTCGATCGATATCGAGTGCTGAATTTGTCCTCTGTTAGATATTAGGTCTATACTGTAACTAAAAATTGTTACTGAACGTGTTTATTTACTCGAAAGCCAAAAAAAAAAAAAAAAAAAAATTAAGAGAGAAAAAATTTGTTGCAAGCTTTGGCTAGTAAAATTTTTACTCATAAGAGTTAGTCAAACAGCTGTTTTTTAATTTTGTTTAGAAAATAATTTGCTTGAAAAATGTGTGGAAAAATTTTTTTTATAACATTGAACAAAATGCAAATATTTAACAATTAAAAGAATAAAAATAATACTATTTTGTTGGTTTGTTATTTTCCTTTAAATTAGCTACAGGATTATACAGCAAAATACTTTAGAACAACGGAAATTTGGTTAAGAGTCTTCTAGATTTGCAATTGTTTTTGGTTTTTGTTTTTGCTGTTGATGAAACAATCATTGTATTTCTTTTGGAAGGTAAAATTTTAAAAAGAATAGTAAAATTTTTATACACAATTATAAATAAGTTGTACACCTGTATAAAAAATTTGGATTATTTTGAATGTAAATATTTTTACATCTAAATCACAATAATAATGTTTATTCTAATGGTGCCTTTAGACGAAATGTTTTTTACATATGACTTGTCAGATTTTCCACAACAAAATACATATGTATCGTGTAAACGGTTTAAAACATTTCTTATGTTAAATACATATGTAAAAGTCATATGACAATCTTTCATTTAAGGCGTGTTCTATTTTTATATGACAAAGCATATGACTTCCAGTGGTGCAACTTTATCTTTCTTCCCTTATACCGTTTTTAAATGATCAAAAAGTGCAGAAAGCACTAAAATTATCGTCTAAAGGCACTTTGACAAAAAAAGCAGTTGATGAGCTGTCGAAATAACGATTTCAATAACTTCTCGGCAACTAAAGCAAGTCGCCGTGCATAATAAAAAGTCGATAATGGATAGCAACTGACGTTTAGTTGCGTTACCTACTGACAACGCAACTGACAAAAAATGTGTATTAGGCTTTGGAACTTTCTTCAGGTGCCAAGAAGTTATCGAACACGTTATTTTGAATGACAAGCAACTGAAAATAAACCTAACAAGCAAACAATACAATGAAAACACAGTGGAAAAATTCAACTATAAAAAGGGGTAAATGGTAAATTTTTAAAAACTGCACAAAGCAATGATGACATTTTGTAATCTAAAGCAAAAATAAACTAAAAAAGGTTTCTTACTTTTGTGTAAACGCCGTTTGTTCTTAAAATAATCTTCAAGGCAACCAATAATATACGGTTACCAATTTGGTAACTGAAGTTGTAAGCTGTTAGTTGGCAATTACCATCTGTAATTAATTTCGGCAACTGATAACGCAAATGAACTTTGGTTGTTATACGTAATCAACACATTTAATTAAGAAAGTACGCTTGATATCAAATGCCATAGCCTGGTTCGATTTGATTTATAGAAAGCGGGAAAAATGACATAATTTTAAATCAATTCCGCTATTTAAATGAAACTTTGTTTAGAAAAAAGTACAGAAAACGCCTAACAATCATGTGAACTTACAATTGTTGTCTGACAATACTGTCAGAGTAGCTATTGTCGGATAATTGGCAGATTTCTACCTGACAATAATATTGTCAGATATCTTACAATTGTCTGAATACTTTTATTTGTAGTGTTAAAACATTGTCAGATTTTGTCAGTTCAAAATATATTTTGATATGTTGGAAATTTTAAACATTTGATAACGAAAGCATTGTCAGATAAAAGTAAATGAAAAAAGTGAAAAAACGGCTTTAAGAAAACTTAAATTAAAAAAGCCAATTAAAATAAGAGCGGAAAAAAGAAAGTTTAAATTAAAAAAAAGGACAGCAACGGTATTTCACGGGTCGAATTCGTCTGTTTACAAGCACTTTGTAAATAGCATGCAGTGCTTCAGGAACAAAGCTCGAATAGTTTTGAAAACAAAACAAGTATTGTAGTAACCGATTTTTTATGTAAATTGACTTATATAGTCCTATCTTTTGAACCGTTATAAACAAACATTTAAGAATTGGACAGAATGTCGACAACTGTAAACATTATAATAACAACTATAAATATTTAAAATTATTAATTAAAGGGTTACCCAATAGATTATTTTATTTAAATGTATATGATGGTTGTAAAGAGACGATTAATATTTAGAAAGGACCTGTATTGCTAAGTCTGCTATAAAACCAAGTATACGATTTGAATTGAGAAATTAAAGGGTGTGCTCATGACTGATGTTATTTGAACCGTTACATACACTTAGACAAAATGTCCACAAATTTGAATGGAATATTAAGAAATATAAAGTTAAAACTAAAAAAGAAAGGGTGTCCCAATAGTTGAAGAATGGCCAAACTCTTGAATCTTTATATACAAACAGCTGAAATCTGTTTTAAAGTGGGTTTTTTTCAAGAATTATTCTTCTGGATCCTCGCTAAAAACGAAGGCTATTAGAATCGTTGCAGTTTCTTGGTTTTGATTATTATCTATATGTTTTGATATAGATTTATTGTATATATTTTTAACTTTTAAAATAATAATTTCCAATAATAATAATTTAAAAAATTTTATTTCTTGAATTATTTTAATTTTGACCATAGAGCTTTAAATATGTACGTGGCGAGATCATGTATTGTTTGTTCACAGTCTTTAATTTATATTTATATATTTTTTTTATTTTTTTGTTAAATCATATACAATTGCATATGAATAGAAAAATGTACAATCCTTTAGGTTTAAATATTGCCTCAATTTAAGCTTTTTTAAAATGTATAAAATGAAAGTGACGTTTGATGTCAGCCATCATCATCGTTGTTCGAACAAGCCATATTAATATACTAGGTAGTGTTAGTAGATTAGGTGATATTTTTTTGTTTACACTTTTAATTTTCCTAGAATTGTTTTTTTTATAATATAATGTTCGTGGAAATATATTTAAAACTTTCATAGAACAAAAAAGGGTGCAAAAATTTATTATGAAGCTTCATTTTATCTCTTTACCACTCTTAATTCACGTAATCACTTCAAGAAGGGCTGCTATACGTATTTTTCTTCTTCGCATGTAAGTTCTGTGAAATGATAAAAAATAATAATATTAATTTTTTTAAGCGCACATTGGGACAAATACCCGAATTACGACAACAAAAATGGAATTTTAAGTGTAACCAATATTACGCAATCTATAAAGGCCACACTATCATACTTTTTGAGCACACATGCAATTTTTGACGGATCGTACGATCGGCCTTAAATATTTTCTTTTAACGCATTACATTAGTCTGTACGTGAGTGCGTTGGTGGAACGAATAACTAACGTGAAATCTATAATAGGGGAAGAAGAATCGTCAAATGATGAGGTTCCTTTCTGTGAAATTCCATTGACACCGAAAAGCCATCTCGGAAAACGAAAGGGAGATAATAGTACATCTGATATTCCAACTACATCTCAAAGATCTGCAAAATGTTTTTAAAAAAATGATGATGATTTAAAAGAGCTTTTAAAGCAATATATGAACGAAAACACCAAAAAAGGTCAGGAGCTGTCAAGCTCCATAAAAACCGCCACAGAAATTTTTAATAAAAATGAGGGAAAATTGGGTATTATAGCGTCGAACTTAAGAGGTGTAGATGAGGGAATAGCAAACTTAAATATGAATGTTATCACAGAGTTACAAAGACACAATCAACAAATGGAAAAAGCTGCCTATGAAAAGAACGAACTTAAAAAGCAAAATCTTGAAAAAACAACTTAAAATAGATCTTATTAAATACAGAGAAAATACGTGTGATTTAAGTGATTAGCGGCATGCATTTGATGTTATTTAGTATTCTTTTTCAAGCAATGTTTGATCTCAGATGAAATGAAAGATTTTTCTTTTTTTAATTTTATTTAAATAAATAAAAATAAAATGCATAAACAAGTCTTCAATTCAAGCTTTGAGAAATGTTATCACGTATGATATTTGAAGTATTTCCTGTACTTGTATTTGGTTCTTCGTTTTCGATTTCTTCATTCATTTCTTCATCCAAATACTCTTCTGTATCTTCAGTTGGATCATGAATTTTTAAAGTATTACACAAGTTTTGGCTTATAGGCGAATACGAAAGAGTTTTCGATAAACACCGAAATCGGCTTTTTAGAATGCCTATCGTTCTTTCGATTATATTCCTTGCGGAAGTATGTCTCCTAATATATATTAGCTGAGAAACAGTCGTTGGAGATCTATACGGCGTCATAACAAAATGTTCTAGGGAATAACCAGAGTCTGCTAAAAGCCACGAGCTGCGTTCATCATTCTGATATTTTTCCATGAAGAAGTTTCGTGCTGTACTCATGCTAAATATAAAAGAATCGTGACTGGATCCTGTCGAGTTGCATCAACAGCACTTACACTTATCTTATAATCACAAATCTAGAAGATAATTAAAAAGTATATAGTTCATATATGTACATATGTTTCCTTGTATGTAAGTACTTACGATCATAGCATTAATGCTATAAAAACCTTTTCGATTAAAATAAAGATGTTCCTCCCCTTTTGGACCCCTCAACTTAACATGGGTGCCGTCTATGCATCCAACAACTCCGGGTAAACCGTATTTCTCATAAAAAATTTTTTTCTATTTTTTTGTCTCTGCATCGGAGGCGCAAAGCTTAATAAGTCCTGGACAAAAATTTCTTTCTAAGAGGGGCAATCAATATGATAAGCACTTAGAAACAGTTGTTCAATGCATGGCTATACTTACATCGCTTCCAACTGACCTTTGGAAACTGCCTTCGGCGAAAAATCTTAGTACAGCTGCTAACTGAATTGTTGCAGAAATAGATGTACGGCTTAATTAGCTTCCAATTTTATTTAAAATAATTACAAATCCCTCTTTATTTAAACGAAAGTATTCAATAAATCTATTTAAACAAGTACAATTATAAGGAAGTCAAATTTTAAAATCTAAATATATGTACCTACATTTCCTTCGGCAAATTTAAGGGATCCGATTTATCTCTTCAACATCTTCGACGAATATTTTCTTCATTGGTTCCATTATTCTCATTAAGAAGAATCAATAAAACACCAGCAATAAAAGGCATTTTGAAAGTATGATTGTTTTTATGAAAATTAAATTTGTATTTTAGAGATTGCTAATTTTCAATTGTTTGTTTACATAATTTATAGTTGCATTCAAAAAAGGTACATGTAGAAATGAAACAAAAAATGGAATTTTAAATCGATCGAATTCGGTCACATACTTAACGATTTAAAAAACGGTTTACTATTTAAACCGCTCGATATTTATCACATACCTGATTAAATGCAATGGTGGTTACTTTTAACAAAGTACAAAATTCCATTTTTGTCGTCGTAATTCGGTTATTTGTTCCTATGTGCAGCGTCAGTTGGTTTTGACATCTGAACACATATTTTACAAAAACAAAATACATTCTGTTTTTTATTATTGTAGAACTGCTCTTACCTGTTAAATTAATATGTCTTGGTTCTGACAACGCTGTTTGAACAAGAACATGACATCAACAACGATGATCTACACAATCCATTTTAATGTGCACACATGAAATTGTTCAATGTCTCGTCAAGTCGGCGTGTTAGGTCTGACAGTATTGTAAAATGTGAAAATCGCCTTTAAAGAGCTTAAGGAAAATTTCAATCAAATCAAACATCAAATTTTAAACAAGGATAATGTAAACAAGCAAACAATACACCAGTAAGTGCTATATTCGGCCATGTCGAATCTTATATACTCTTCACCATTTATGTTTATCTAGCTTACAGCAATATCTAAACTAAAACGGAAAGCGTTTTTTTTTGTTGTTGTCAAAAGTTTTTATGCTCGTACACTTTGTATGTAGCATATTGAAATAACGCGGCGGCAACGCAACGGCAACTCTGAAATTGGAAAATCCCATTTTTACAAGGCGTTTAATAAAAATTTAAAATAAATGTAAATTCAAATAATTCATTGTTTTCTTTTTTCATAAAATTTTAATTTACACCACATAAAATGAAATATACAGCCATGTCACAGAACAAAATTCCGTTCGGAAGTGGAATTGATTCCGTATTTTGCTTCTATAGAAAACGTAAAACGAAAAAAATTTTCGGAATGAAACCACTCTCAGTTTGCTATGTGGAATTGATATTTTGAGCATTTCGTTAACATAAAAACATATTTTTATAGGTAAGACTATTCTTTAACTTGCTTATTGATCCAAAATAAATTTATTTTAATATGGTGTTATTAAAAAAAATTAACTTTTTCTTAATCATTAAAAAAAAAAATTAAAAAAAAAATAAACGGAATTTGCTTAAAAGATATTTTGTACTTTAATTTTTTTTTTTTTAAATTCCGTAGCACACAAACACGAAAGGGCACAACGAATAATCAATTAAAAATTAAAATTTTCTGCACATACTTTTTAACATCTAAGCGAGATTGAACAGGCACTGATGGCATTGTCGAGCTCATTAGATATTTTTTCCAATACCATAATAAAAGCTTCTTTATTTAGCCAGTAATAGCTGTTTTTTGTTTTGCTACATTCGTTGTTATTTTGCCATATATTGAACAAAAATAAGTGGTTTTGTATTTTCTTCGGTTTACTAAAACCGAACGGAATCTATAGAAGCTAAAACCATTTCGATCGGAATTGTACCTTCGGAATCATTTCAATTCCGAACGGAATTTGTGACATGCCTGATAACTCATGATATAATTATGAGGGAAATTATATTTATTATTAGCAACATTCCCGGTTTAGATCGTTTCGATTTCGAAATCGATTTCTATCATATACCTGAATAACCCTGTTTTTATCGTTTTGACATAGCGTTGCCGCTTTTATTTAGGTATGGCATTACAGTGTAAAAGCTATGCGGAAAAAACGTGCCGTTTTCCGCTTTCGTTTAGATATACAATTACTGAATACTGATTTCATTTTTCAGTAATCAGTACTTTTTACTGAATACTGATTTCATTTTTCAGTAATCAGTAGTTTTTACTGAATACTCAGGTCTGTTCTGTAAATCACTTTTTGTCAAAGTGATTTCAAATCACGTAAAAGGTGTTCTGCCTACAAATTATACTGAAATCACGTGATTTAAAAACGGTTAACTAAATGACTGCCGGTTTGAAATCACTTGCCTATTTTCACTAATTATTTCGTTTAGAATATAAAAATATTGATTATATTTATTTTAAATACTATGTATTTTATTTATTTTTGTGAAAAAAATAGATTTTATACAAACAAAAACGAATTTATTTATAAAATCTTGAAGACTCTGCATGTTTTATAAAAAAAATTTTGCTTATTCAACAATGCTCGTGATTTCTTCTCTCTTAAAGCCCGTTCAGACTATTATACAAGTATTAATATTTTCATCACATTTTACGATACAAAAATCTAATTACATTCGTTTCGACTGTCAAAAAAACTATTTAAAATCACATATTGTGTTCAGACCATCACACTTGAAATAAAATGTGTAATACAAGAAGGAAACAAAACAACTGTTCAAAATAGTTTTTATAAGTAAGCAACCCTGATCCAATAAAAAGTATTAACGTTTAAAAAAAAATCGACAAACGAAAAAGTCTTATGGGATGTCAAATTTTTATCGTATTATTTTGCAATTTGTGTGATGTTTTCTGTTCACACTATTACACTTGCTCGTATTATTTGAATTTTTGACAAGTATTAATACAAAGTATTATAGTCTGAACTAGGCTTTAGCAGTTAGTTTTTGTTTTTGGAAGTTAATTCTAATTTTTCTCAATTAACACAGTGTTAAAACCATCCTTTTTTTCACATGTTTAACGCAAAATTTGATCATTGCTGTTAAAAAAATTAATAAAAATCAATATTTGGGTTAAATTTGCAAAAAAAATAAGTGCGAAATGTAAAAATTTTTTTTTCGTTTTTTTATTTTACGAATTTTCATTTGACGCCGAGTTTTAAGCAATTCAATCAGCTTCAGTAAGGAAATAAAAGTAAAAATATATGTACTACTATAAACAAATAAAAATTCTCTTATTTATTTTAGCTTAAGGCATTTTGACTTTATTGAATTTCCAATAATATTTTTGTTACGAATTAAAAAAATAAAAAAACAAAACACAAATCTAAAAAATCAGTTGTTTTTGAACATTTAAAACCACGCCGAAAAATTGAAAATCGCGTGGTTTTCAGAACAGCACCAAATCGTTGGCGTGATTTTAAAACCGTTCGTGTTTTGAAATCACGTGATTTTCAGAACAGACCTGACTGATTTCATTTTTTAGTAATCAGTAATTTTTACTGAATACTGATTTTTTTTTCAGTAATCAATAAAAAAGGAAAATACTAAAAAAGTACTGGTACTGAAAAATGCCCATCTATGCTGTTAGTGAAGTAACTAATAAAACCAAGGTACATTTATTTTACCTTGTAATAAAACAAAAATATTGGGAAGAAAAAAGTAAAAAAATTAAATAAAAAATAAAAAAAGAAATAAAAAATAAAAAAAAAAATAAAAAAAAAATAAAAAATTAACTTATAAAGAATAAAAATTGAGCATTTCCTTCAAAAGATTTTAAATGGTACCCAATAGGCAAGCGCCAATTTCTTAACTTTTCTTATTTTTTAATTCTAATCGCACTATATATTTTTCTTTTGACTGGAATTTCTTTACTAGATTTTTTTCAATTGATATGGAAAATTAGAGGTAACCGTGGTGTTTTGAGCGCTGCCTTGAATGAAATAGACCGATGCTAATTTTCAAGAGGGGAGTAAATTTCAAAGCAAAAAAAATTAATAACCTGGAATTTTTTTCTGCTATAAAATAAAAAAAAAGGAAAATTGCAAGTAAATCAAACAAAATTTCAGTATGTTTATCAAACTTTAAACAAGGATAAAGCCCTTTATTAAAAAGAAAAATAAATGAAAACTTTTTGTTTAAAAAAAAATTCAACTTAGATATTAGTTTACATGAGATTTATTTTTTTCCAAATTTTAAATTTTTTTTAACGGTTTCCCACATTGTTCGTCGACTGTTAGATTAGGCTCTTCTCGTTCAAAAGTTTTGAGGACTGGTTGATATAAAATATTAAAAGCCACCTGTAAAATGTAAAATAATTATGTTAAGTTTTCGACAAACACAAATTTTCTTTCATATTGAGAAACATTTCCGGATTGCGTACAATTGAAAAGCTAACTGGTACAAACTGTTGGAATTTGTAGGCTTTTATTATGAAATACATACTGTAAATTTAATTTTAATTTTCAGAATAGCATCTCCGTTCTCACATGTCGCAAGTGCAATACAAAAAACGACCTGGGCATACGCTTGGATAACCTTTTTTAAAAAATAAAGATGTTATAGAAAAAAAAAAATAATCCGAATCTTACTTGTGGGTTTGTCGCATTGACACGATTCTTCTGTTAAAAAAATTGTTCAAGAATTATCAAAATGTTTTTCGCGAATCTGATTTCAAAATTAATAAATTTTATAAATTTTGAAAATCAGAGTATCATTTCGTATTACCCGCATACCACCAATATTTGACAAAATATACAAATTAATCTAATGGGTTAACGGAAATATTAAATTAATCTAATGGGTTAACGGAACTAGAATAAAAAACTAGCCATTTCCAGTTTGGAAAAATATATGCTTTTTTCTAAAGTCTGATTCAAACCGGATTACAAGTCGAAACTTTTTTCTGAAAAAGTTACACCACTTCACACAGTTCATAACACGTATGTAAAAATTTTTTACAAGCCATCATATTCCAACAAATTTTACGTTCATACCGTTATTAAAAACCATATTCAAACACTTACATGGATAAGAGGCAGGAGTATTGCATGCATTCCATACACGAGGATCAGGTATGCCAGCTTCCGGCAATGGTGGACAACACAAGGGTGAAGGCGAGCAAGGTACAGGTGAAGGCGCACCACAGGGTGGATTTGATGGTCCACAGCAGGCTGAAGGTGTGTCACAATTTCCACCACAACATGACGATGGTGGAGCACATGAAGTAAAACAACGTCGCTTTTTAACACCCATAGTGAGATTAGCATACCGTAAAGGAAAAGAGGCAGGACAACAACCAGGCGTAGGAAAACTCATGCAAGCCGAACGACCTTGACAGAGAGAACGAGGACATTTGTCTTGAAGGCCATTACGTTTAATGCAATCACATGTGGTGTACATAATGCCGCAGCGTAATTCACGACTGCGACACGCCTTAGGCTACAAAAAAAAAGAGATGGGAATTTGTTTTATTTTTTATATCTGTAAAAAAGATCATTGCTTGATTTGGCTCTCGGTTATTGTCAAGGTGAAAGGGATCCACCTTGATACGAGATGCTAATCAAGGTAAATCCAGCCACACAACTCACCTTGACAACACTCCGTAACCAGTTAAAGGCAATGATCCATTTTTTTGTTAAACATAAGAAAACTCCTAGACAAAGCCTAGCAAGCGGGACCACATGGATTACAAGGTCCCACACAGGGTCCACAGGGACCACAAGGTACTTCAGGACCACAAGGTCCACAAGGACCACAATGCGAATTCCAAGGCGTTGGTGCACATGGATAGCAGCTACCACACTCTGGTGATTCAAAGGGAGAACCAGGAAAACAGGGCTTACATGGTCCGCAAGGTCCGCAAGGTCCACAAGGGCCGCTGCAAGGGCCACAAGGTTTCGGCACAAAAGGCCCCGAAGGCATTGTCAAGCCACATGGTCCACAATTAGGCACACCACACGGACCGCAAGGTCCACAAGGTCCGCAGGGACCGCAAGGACCACAGGGACCGCAAGGGCCACATGGACCGCAAGGTCCACAGGGGCCACAAGGTCCGCATGGGCCACAAGGTCCACATGGTTCACACAATGGATATTGGTTTGTTGAAAAACAAGGTAGTGGGCCGCAGGGGCCGCAAGGCGAAGAGGGTCCAATTGGGCAAGGTGGACAAGCTGCACTTGGTTTGTAATTAATGGGACCCGTTGGATAACAGCAGTATTCTCTTGGTGGTGGAATGTCCAACGTTTGTGGTTTTGGCTGGCACAAAATCGATTGGCACACTTCTCTTGGCTCACATATACGTTTAGGGTAGCAAACGACATACGGATCCGGTATCATAGAAGGGTAGTATATAACCCTAGGTTCTCGCACCATTTGCGAGACCCAAGTCAATTTAGGAACTTTAATAACTCTGGTTGTGTCAACCACTTTTGGTATGGTTATCTGGCGACAACGATTTACAACCATGGGTTCTGGTATAACTTTTTCAGTAAAAACTACACGTTTTTTACAAATCAAACGAGGTGGTTGTTGCACCGTTATACATTTGGGCATAGGTGGTGGTATGCGTGGAGCACATTGTGGAATTGCATCTAATTGGGCACCATTGTAGCATTTTGGAGAGCACTATTTACCCCAAGCGGCACGAAACAGCAAAGGTTTTGTTTAGAAGTAGATAGCAAAGCAGGTTAAAAGAAAACGTTAAAATGTATCGCTTTTTAAAATAAATATTTAATATCAATTTACCTCGAAAGGAGCACAGCAAGGATCACATGGACTGCAAGGACCACAAGGTCCACAGGGTCCAGGTCCGCAAGGTCCGCAAGGTCCACAAGGTCCACAGCATGGGTCACACATTTTGAATTTGTTTAATTTTCTGTAAAAAAAAAACAAATTGCAACTTTTATTTCCTTTTCGTATCTTAAAATTATTTATTTACTTTTTTTAGAAGGATTTTTAAATTAGAAATTTTAACTTAAAATTTTGAATTTAAAATTTTTGCTTTTAGTTTCGAAGGTTTTTAAAAGTAACTAAAAATTTTCCAACATTTTCTGACATCAATTTTTTACTTTTTACTATGTTTTTGAGATTATTGTATTTTTAAATTAAAAAGGTATTTTATGAAGCAAGTAGTTTTACCTTGACGCTACAGAAAATTATTGTAAAATTAATTTTTAGATGGCAAAATTTTTACAACGCATTTGTATTCCTAAGTCCAGGTAATTTTATATCTTAAGCATAAACTGAAATTGATTTAAAATTTATAATATTAATCTAATTACACCAAAATGCCTAAACAATATTGGCCAAAATGTCCTATTAAGGCATAATGTAATCAAGACTGATTCAATAAGCAATTTTAAAAGACCTTAAACACATTCATATAATTAAGATCAAACGAAATTGCTAAATGTATTGGAACCAAGAGATCTTAAAGCACGTTTGCTCGCGCATTTCCAATAATTCGTGCAAAAAAACGACTTCAAAACAGATTGCAAATGTCTGTCTGTAACGGGTCCATCTCCAATCTTTATACTTGATAAACTGTTCAAGTTTCAAGCGTCTGTATACAACTGTTCAAAACTTTGGCCATGTAGATACATCAAATTAAATGAACTATTAGGGACCCTTCTGTTTATAATTTTGAATATTAATACTTTTTGCTACAACGGTGATAGCAATCGACATTCTGTCCAATTTGCAAGCGTTTATCTATAACTGTTCAAAAGATAGGCCCATATAGGTTAATAACGTCGACTATGGGGATACCCTTTAATTTTTGTATTCCTGTTTGTCATTGGGAGCTGTAGTGATACGCAGTTCTTTTTTAATTTTAAAGTGGTGCACTTTACGGTTCATAATATACGTAAAAAACATGTATGTTGTATGGAGACACCCTTTATTTTTAAGATTATAACGGAGTCAATCTGTAAGCATCGCCTTTCAAATTAAAATATTTTTCTAAATCGATCCAGAAATAGCAGAGTTATAGAGGCACAAATATAAAAAAACGGAACATTCTTTTTTTTAATCGGTTAGAAATCCATACATAACACGGAACCTATTGTGTGCGAGTCTGGCCTGCACTTAACTGATATATATATATTTATAATTCATTAAATAAATGTACTAAAAAATCAATAATTGTATCAACATTTATATAGCAATGAAATATTGTCACTTATGTGCTGTTTCTGTATAACAGGCGATCAATTCGTCTGAAAAATTTGTATTAAAAGCACTCAGGTTTTTGAGTTATTTCCATATAAATTTTCCAGACGAGTTGATCGCCTGTAATACAGAAACAGCACATTATATTTATCGCGATATAGAAAAATAACTTTTAGAAAAGAATACTTTCAGGCGTTAATATATAAATTTTTTTATTGTAGACTTCAGACGATTAGCATCGTTCAAAGCAAGGCATATTGATACCAGGTGAATGCATAAGCTTTTACGAGTATTTTGTTTTTGGAAAAGCTTTTGAGCTGTCAAAAACGTCTGCATTTAATTTATAAATTGACTAGAATCCTGTGCTTTCAATGACCGAGGTCCTGTGCTATTTAATTGTATATTAAACTGCCAGCGTTATCTGTCCATCTGACAAAATTCGTTAATAATTTGTAAATAGATATTGCAAAAACTTGATTAAAAATCTCTTATTTAAAATATTCTCTTAAACAATAATAAATGCTCTTAAATGGCAGCAGTATTGCGAACATTTTCAATTATTTTATAGATAACAAATACTTTTCTAAATATTCTAAACACCACATTTAAAACTTAGATTCAGTTCCTGCTTGGCGGTTGGTGGTGTCGGTATTTAAAACGGAAAATTAGTAAACGAAGAAAAAAATTAATAAAAAGTTAAAGCTTTAATAAAAAGAAAGTGACTTAATTTTTATTTTATAAGAAAATATAGTAGTGAAAACCATAAAATTACAACGAACGAAAATTAAAACAAAGTAACGAACAAAAATTATAAATAGAAAATGTTTTCTAAAAAAGCTAAGGAACCGGAAGTGATGACGTGATATCCATTTATAAACCTTTAAAAATGTTTTTCAAAAAAAGTTTTTTTTTTAGGTAAAATTTTTATTCCAATAAAATAACTTTAATATAGAAAAAGCATAAAACCTGCAAATTTTTAAATTTAACCTATTTTCTATAAAAAAATATTTAAAACAGTGAAGTCTGTACACTTTTTCAAAAAACTTGTCTAAAAATATGTGAGATAATGCTGCACTATTTTTCTAAAAAGTTCAATATGTTATCGCAATTTATGCGACACATTTCATTCATTTTGAAATTCGGCTTCCCGGTTTAGTTGACTGTTGTCACTAAAGAACAGGTCAATAAAACTAAAAAAAGTAAAAATAATGAAACAGCTGTTAGTGATAGGGAAACGCATTCAAACAAAACTTAAATATTTTTAATACAGCCGGCAAATTAACGTTAATCTCTTGAGCTTTGTAATTAAAAAAATAATAAATTTCATCACTGTAGTGATGTTTTGTAATGCTCAGATATTGTGTTAAATTGCATATTAATACTGGACTAGGTCAATGCGATAAGAGATATTTGTGACGTAATAATTTATGTATGTGTGTGTGTGTGTTAGTGACAGTGATTTGTAATTTGAGGAATTCCCTTTTATTAAAAACTAAAATAAAAAAAAAACTCATATAGATTTTGTAATTTTCTTATCAATGCAGTTTGTTTTTTTTATTAATAAATATTTATTTCTAGATTTTTTTATTCCCATCATGTTTAATTAATTTAAATACGGAACTGTTTAATAAATTTAAATAAACGCTTGATGTTTAATTGCTAACAATTGCAAAATATATTGTATTTTTTAAAATTATTTTGCCACTGTCACCATGAACGGCAGATGGCTGCGAAACGAATGCAAGCAAAAAATAAAAATTTCTTTAAAAATGTCGTATTGGCTTGGAGTTTATATATTGGTCTTGTTTGTTGGAATTTCGAAGGCAGAAGGTAAGTTTTAATGTTATTTTAAGAATTTTAATTTTTTAAGAATCTGATTGTTTTTGAGTTTTGGATTTTATTAAAATTTTTGTCGACTTTTGCATTTCGTTCGCTCCGAGAATTATTTGTCAGAGCTGGAATAATAAAAACTTTTCTACACAATGTAAAAATTAGATCTGCGATTATTTAGGAAGATTTGTTTTCACAGTCCCAAGGGTAAGAACCACCCGAATCAAATATATAGACCAAATTTAGGCCTTATTTACGTCTCACAATTTTTAATGAATTTAATTGCATGCAGTTTTTTTCGTCAAGGGATGTAGAGCATCAAGCATGTACTACTCAATTTGTTTCAAAATTTAGTTGACATTTGTCTAAAGCACCCCATAATATCCTCCTATTACATGTGTCTGACTGAGGTCCTAAGCCAAATACTAATGAGTTCTGGAGTTGTACATACTACTTTCGCTACCATTCCTATTCCAGGCATAATCTGCAAGCAACACCTTCTTCGATGTTCATCTAAAAGAGATGTAGTTATCTGGCGTGAGGTACCTTGATTATAACTAAGTTCGTTGCCAAGAGGTTACTGCTTTATGAGTACTTTTAGTGATGGATGGGTTACCACCACTTGTGACTTATTCTTGTCTATACATTTTGGGTTCGCGATTTATAATCCCTTAGTTGCTATAGCCACTTAACTCTCCACTTTTTTCTTTTATCTTTTTTTTTCTTAACATTCTGAATAATAAAGAAAAGACAACCACCAATACATGGCTTCATATGCGCGGTAAGACGATATAAAAATTTAAGGTCCACATAATTTAGCCAGCTGCCAAACTAAAATAGAGTAGAGTGAAGGTACAAATCGAATTTTTGATAAAGTACTGCGTCGAGCCATATCCCTATGCCTATCAGATACGGCCACTGTCGTGTACAGGAGAACTTTTCCGTATATTCACCCTTTTTTTTCGAGGATCTCTTGAAAGCTCCTAACTTCAAATTCTGATGTTCATATATTTAATTTCTTTGTGAGCTTTGATTTGCGTAAAATCAAAATATAACATAACATTGTATAAAATTGCATCTCATAAATTAAACTAAAAGACTGACGTGTCTGTAAATTATTCAAGTTTCATTGATATGTTGACATAAATGACGTAAAAGACCATAAAGCAATTTCTCTCAATTATCACAGTTTAAGACATGCATTTGTTATACGTAATAAATTTAATAAAAATTCAAAATAAATAGTTTTCCAAGACCAACAGTGCAGCTTTAAAAAAAAAATAACGCTTTATAATGAAAAGGTTTCATTGATAATGAGTTAAGAAAGAAAATCATTACCATTGATTAATGATTAAATGGTTTTAAATTATTATTATTAGCAAATGCATTCCTTGGCCTTGTTCACCAAATACACATCTTAAAGTATAGTATATCATTATTTTTATTTGTTAAATGTCATTTTGATCACAAAAATTTTGTGAAATACATATGTACTAACTTTCACAGGAAAAATGAGACATTAAGGGAACTTATTTTTGTGTTCATATGAGTAATAAGATCTGTAAGCTGGGGTGTTAGGCGACTTTATATTTAAGACATGAAGTTTCACACCTATTTTACTTAAAATTAATAAATTATTATACTTTTCAAATATAGATATCTACAAGAGTGTTAAGATTTACATATTCTATGTATAGTCTTTGAGTTTCTGCGATATAAAATGTCTGTTTCATAATTATGTTTGATTCATTTAAATTTCATTACCATTAGTAAAAATAATTATTTATATATTAATAATTAAATCATTACCATTACAGGGTAGTTAAATTTCTTTGATTGTCATTATTTAAAACGATGCTAATGAAATTTCAGTCGTAATGAAAAAAATCCCAAGTACCTATGGTTTTCACTTTTTTGTGTATTATCGGTTTTACAGAAACTTCAAATTTTTTATGCATGTTAATTTTGAAAAAAAGAATAAAAATCGTTAGTGAAATTTTTGTGAATAAAGATTTTATTAAAATCATAATCATTTTTGTTTTTATATAACTTTAAAATTAATCCATTGCTCTTCCGGAGTCTTAAAAGATAGAAGAATTATTTGACTGTTATCTTTAGAGAAAATCAATTTTTTGCTTATGGAAATTTCCACTTTTTATTGCAAAAACTAATTTTTAGCAAAGTTTATTATATTTGGAGAAATTTCGGTTTTTAATAAAACAAAGCAAACAACAACAGTAACCAAAAAAAAAATACTATTAATTTTGAAAAAGAAAGGCTATTAGAGAACCTTCTTTTTTTATTATATCTTTGCCATTTATGGATACGCGGTTCTAAATAATATAAGCACATCTTTCGCAACTATTTCTAAGAGAATGGCAGTGATAAATAAGTAGTAGCTCATTTGGGGACGAGGAATAACTAATTTTAAGCCGACTACGGATAGACGGATTGACAGACGCTCATACGGATAACGTTAAATTGACTCCCCTAAATAGAATTTTTATGCCTGTTTATCCCAATGAAATAACTGTTGTACATAGCATCTTAATTGTTGATACAAAATGGTGCATCAAACATATAGTTCGTTTTCATAAAAAAATCGGAGTACTGCTTCATTTATCCTTAAACAATTCATTCATTAATTTATGTTAAATTAAATTGTTAAAATTTAATTTATTTTTTCATATGAAAAATTTTCTTAGAATATAGAGTTTTTCTACCTTTCTTCTCTAGACCTCCCCTGAAACTTATTGTCCCTTTAGAAATTGCTGGTCTCCTGCCACTCTTGGATGCCCTGTATATTAAAACAAAATAACGCCGCTTGATACATTAACTTTCTATATAAATTACAGCAACGAAAGGCATAGAAATCTAAAGGCAAACGCAAATTAAGGAACTATGTTTAGAAAAAGAGAAAACCGTGGGTTCTTGTCCATAGCTTAGCCCTTTATAAATCGATGTGCTAATTTGTAGAAGCAATAACATGGAAATACGTAGGATAAATTAATGGACTTAAAATGTTTGTTGGTCGTCTAAGCTCTTTACAAACGCAATTTAAAGACGAACAAGGAAAAAATATTACAAGGGGAATAAAAAACTTAGATATACGCTTTCCATTAAAAGTAATGGGTATATATATGTATACAGAGTTTTATATCTTGCTAATTAACTTATTTTTACCATTTTAAAAGAAAAAAAACTTGCCGTTAGTAACAGGTAGGAATTTGTCTGCCTGATAAATAGCTTTACATTATTAAAACTTTCATTTTTTATTGTTATTATTAATAATAACGATAACATTAAGTGGTTAAAAAAATAATAAGTGAAGGTTTTATAATGCAATGACATTTATCGCGCCGACAAAATCCTGCCTGCAAGTTGTAATAATAGTCCTAAGCCTCTTTTTCTCAGAATGAATAGAGTATTTCAGCTACAACATTTTTAAATGAAATTTTTTATTTTTAATAGGCGTATTCTGTTAAAACATAATAAGAATGTAATTTTGATAGCTTCATAACGCATTTTGCAGCGTCGGTTATATCATCTTCAAGTTATGAAGCCTTGCTGCCGTAAAATGTGGATTTGTGTCATGGTCTTGCAATATTTATTTGTGAGAAGTTTTACTAAGACAATGCAGTCTCTTTCATAAAAGCGAGAGATGTCGCAGAAATTAAAATCGCCGAAAATGCAGGTTGTTTACCTTCCGCAGGGTATCACACAGTTAATGGTTACTAGCATTCTGTCTGCGTAGGAGCAAATTATATAAGGAACTTTCTTAAGAATCAGGTCCATAGCACTAATCTGCAGGCAATATGTGCTTTTAATTACAGGCCATTGCCATATCTTAATAAAAATCATGGCTTTAATCTCTTTTATCGACAAA
Organism: Cistogaster globosa; assembly: GCA_937654795.1. Lineage (NCBI taxonomy): Eukaryota > Metazoa > Arthropoda > Insecta > Diptera > Tachinidae > Cistogaster > Cistogaster globosa. Next base: position 27,534,114 of record OW569404.1, read on the forward strand.
TTAAACAAAAAATCTTACACGAAGTACACCTAACTTCTTTACTAGAATTTTAAGAGTTATCCAACCCTGTTGGAAAACCCTTTAGAAAGACGTTTTTTAATAGTTATTATTTTTTATTTCATTATCAATTATTCTAATAAAAATACTTATTGTCTAGAGACTTCCAAACTGTTATAATAGTTGGTGATGCTCTACTGATTTTATTATATTAAGGGTAAGGCCAAAAGGGTATATCTAAGTTCGTCATTACATTTGTGATTTCGACAATGTCCATTTATGACTCCATAAAGTATATATCTTCAAAGTCCTTATGCAAAGCGAAGTCGATTGAATAATGTCCATCTGTCTGTCTGTCCGTCCGTGTTCAGGTTAAAATCAAATTTGCTAAGGCACTAGATAAGCTGGAGAAAATTTTAAAACGCCAATAGATTTTGCTATTGAAAATCAGCAGGATCGGTCCATGTCCTTCGAGGTAGCGGGCCACGCCTGCCTCAAATTTGTCCATACATTTGTAACAAATCTAGTTTAGTAAAGTAACTCAAATCAAAAAAAAAAGTGGATAAATAAATAAATACTTAAGAATAAAAAACAACTATAAAGAGCGAAAGAAAATATAAAAATCAAGTAAAAAAATTGGCGCTCGCCCATATTTTCCGAGTTATGGGTATCTGAACTTTTTATAGAAAATACAATTGCGCACAATATATTTTTAAGATATCAATATAGGTATTATTTCCAAGCTCTTAAAGAGATTTTTTAGGAAATGCTAATATAAAAAAAAACGCTTAGCTAATGACATTTGTTTATGTAAAATTATAAATCGTACCAAATGTTTTTTCTTATTTTTTAAGTATCTGTTACCCCAATATTTTTTCTATTTGTTTTTGATTCGAGTTACTCTAAACTAGATTTACATACATAGTAAAGGGTATATAAGATTCGGCATAGCCGAATATAGCACTCTAACTTTTTGTATTGATTTTAATATTAATTTTCCTCAACATTTTTTAATTTTTCAGAGTTTTTTTTTTTCATTAAATAATTGCATATTGGCGTCATTCACGGCACAACTGCAAAATCTTTTTTATCTTTTCTGTAATATGTGTAAAGATTAAAAAGTTTGTCGCCACTGATTAATAATTTTAATAATGTGACGCCCTAATTTTATTCAAGTCATTAATTCATGACTCTTGTAGTTTAATATTTTTTCTTTTTAGACTTTTAAAACTATGAATAAAACGTTTAAGAAAAACAATAACAAATTAATGTCAAGTTCTTTAGTAAAACAAGGTATAAAATAACTTTCATGAACAATTATTAATCAATCAATTAAGCTGCATATATGAAGCTTGACATAATTTAGAAAATCTATATTGAAAAGCAAGCTATTATTTTACATATTGCATAGAAAGATAAAGGGTGAACTAAAGAAGTAATTTATTTAAAGCTGCAATGTAGAAAGCTTAAAGTTAAATGATCTTTCTTGAGATTTTCCAGAAAACCAGGGCAAATTCGGTGAATGAAGACAATTTCTATTGAAAAGAACTTTAAAAACTGCTGCAACAAAATAAAATTCTACTCCATAAAAGCTGCTTGCAATGGTTGCGAGCTGTAAAGCTCACTGCTTAATAGAAAATAATATAAATTTATGTACGTTTATAATTCTTCATTCCTTCAGAAATAAACATTTCGTGATATTATTTTTTATAAGACTAAAAATTAAATGAATTAATGCGGGGAAAGCATATCTATGTGGTCATTTAGTACTGCTCATGAGCTCATCAGTTATTTTAGCGAAACTTTAAATATAAATAGATTCTTATGTCTCAAAAAAACAATTTATTTAATGAGAACTGCATTCAACCAACAAAGTAGAAAGACAACAGTATCTATTTAATTAAAGATTTTTTTTAACTTTATTATTATTATTATTACGATTTTTCTTTTTAACTATTACTTTTCTTATCTTTTTCCTTTTAAAATAAAATATTGTTTTTTTTTTAATTTTTGGGCAGCCTTTAATTTACAATCTTTAGCATTTATATATGTTTTATAACGGTCATAGAAATCGAAATTTTATCCAATTATCAATTGTTTGTCTATAACGGTTCAAAAGATAGGATCACGTCACCTATTTTGGTTTAAATTTTTACTAGTGGAAGCTATAGTGATACGAAATTTTTTTTTTTAAATTATAAAGTGGTACGCTTTAGGGTTTATAACACACATATGTTGTATGGTGACAACTTTAACTTGAACCGTTTTTAAAAATCTGTTATCATTACCTTCCAAATGTAGACAAAAATGTTCAAAATCGGTTAAAAAATGACTGAGTTCAGCGGGCATCAATATAAAAGTGCAACATTCAGACTAAATAAATTTAAAATTTTTATTTCACATTTAATTAACTAAAAAATTAAAAGTTAGCCTATACATAGTACGGAACCATTCTTGCGTACACTTTGCAGGTTTATTTTTAATCATAATCGAGTTTTCATATGTTTTCGATACAGCAGATGTGCAACGTTTGAAAAAAAAATAGCAAAAAGTTTTTTTTTAATTTTAAAGCTTTTATTTCTTCGCCCACTTATTGCCTTAATAAAATAAGACAAAAAAACATTTCTGTCTATAAAAAACAGTTTTTATATTCTCTTTTTTTACAAAACAATCTATTTGACCCTAATAACTTTCACAAGGCATTTAGCAAATTTTTTAATTATTTACTTCAAAGAAAAATAAGAAGCATAAGACCATTAACGTTGTTGTAAGTAAGTCACGTTGTTGTCAGCTATAGACATAAATGGGAAAATCGGAAAAATTTAAATATTTTACTATAAGTTTTTATTAATGACATTTTTTATGCAGTTTTTATTGCTTTTGTTTTGTTTCATCTTGTAAATATGTGTGTTACTGTTACTGTTGCTGTTGATTGTAACTTGCTGTTTATATAACACGAAAAAAAGCTCAATGGGCGTCATATGGAACCTAATTTCTCTCTAGTTGCAATGCCATTTGACTTGATTTTAATAAATTCTCATATAAATACTCATCAATGAGTTTTTAACACGAGTCATCGTCATATAAATGTTTCTTTTTATTACTTCGTTGTTTTAGCAATTAAGCACAAATATACATTGTATTTGTACAATATTTTATATTTATAGATATTTAGAATGCACTTGTATGTTTATAATGAGAAACTTCATTTTTAATAAGAGTGTTAAATAAGAGTTTTAAAAATATTCCCATATTTATTTGCTAAAAAGTTTTGTGAAGGTCGGAATATTTAAAGATTTTGAAAACAAAATTGAAAATATTGTAGTAAAAAGCTTTTAATATTAAAAAAGCTTTAATATGATTTTATTCGATATTTCAAATTTCCATAACTTTGATGTCTTTTAACGGGCTACAACAACAGCAGTTGAAATTGAACTTCTTGAAGGCCTCAGAATTTTATTAGACTAAACTTGGATTCGAGCTTTAAGAAATGCAGTTACAAATAATTATGTTTAAATTGGATATTGTGCAAAATAAATCTCAAGCAACTTTTTTTTAAGTCCGATAGAACTTTTTTTATCGCGGACCAGCACTCAGGGGATGACCCCTACTAGAAGAATGCTTTGTGCCAGAACTAGAAAAGGAGGATAGAGGAAGCAGTATTTATTCCACATTTCGATTTTATTTTTCTACATTGAAGGTATCAGAAAATACTCCTACAGGACGTAATTCCACATACGAATTGTTCGGCTAAAAACGAACTATCTTTGGTAATGCATAGTACGATTCAATAGGCAAAATTAGATAAGCTCTAAATAAAAAACGTGTTGTACGCAAAATAGTGCGAATATCAGGAAAGTGATTCCCAATCTTATTAGAGCATATTCCATTGTAGTGTCAATAAATCAGCGAAACGCAACTCAAGGGAGTCAATAGTGTTGAATACCCTACTGTCGCCTATGAGCCTCTTCGCCCTCTCCTAAATACGGCCGAGTAACTCAAAAATAAACTTTGAAGCACCGGCCCATACATGAGAGTTGTATATTATATTTTTAACATTAATGCTCAGAATATTCCGGCAAATCATAATAAATAAATCGACGTTTAAATAACGCTTCCAAATTATTCACATTTCTATTAAATATCAGTCATCAAACTGCACAACTCTTGTCAGAAATTTATATTTATTTCTTAAAAAATCTAGCTATAGCTAATGCTAAATTTGATACAGATCGTTAGCGCATCATGATCAATAATTTTTTTTTAATATGGATAACAATGATTTGAGAGAGATGTGGTATCAATAGATGCCAAACGGCGACCAAGGTCGAGAGATTTTACACCTTTCTTTCATTATCTGCTGGGTCACGTGAAGTCAGAGACTTATGCTGTTAACCCGCAACAATTGACGACTTTGCGGACAACTTTGCTTGTTATGTTCTTGGCATTTAGCCAGCAGTGTATGAAAAAGTTGCATAAAATTGGACGTCTAGAATACGCTTCATCGTTTGCCACATTGCCGAAATCACTTTCAAATGTAAATGCTATGTATTGATATTTCAAATAAATTTTTTTTATCAATATTTAATTTCTTATGATAATTTATTCAATTAAAAGTTCTATCTGCCTTAAATAAAACCTCAAACCTCAAGTAATTTGCAAAACTTGGTAAACTTAAAAGAATGAAGATATATCAAATAATAAAGTAGTAAGCCCTCCGCAATGGGATCCAATCTTCTTGTTTATTAATATCCGTTAAATGAACATATAAATTTCTTGAATGGAAGATGTTATATAAGAATTATAATTTAGTTACCCGTAAAAAATCTAAAAAAAGTGTCATTTTTCTTTGCAGAACATATTGATCTGATTAAAGAATTTGGATTTCCTGAGTTGCCACCAGGTATAACACCAGTTCCTGGTATGTGTGGCATGGAAAGAAATCTATATCAATTACATAAATCTCCAGCCTACAATATTGGCAAAGACGCTATCTTAACAATTCACACTTCGGAGATATTTCCAGATGGGTTTCCAGTAGATTTCTCTATAGTTTTAGCACTACGCAGTAATCGCACGAATCATACTTCAGCTCCTATATTTACGATATATTCTGATGAAAGTGAAGATGTTTTGTCCTTTAATATTGGTCAACAAATACAATTAATTTATGAACAGATTGATGCGGGCTTCAATCAACGCAATGAAATTAATTTTGGTATTGGCATTAATGATGATAAATGGCATCGTATTGGCCTAAGTGTTAAAGGCAGTTCGGCTACTTTGAACTTGGATTGTACCAGACAAGTGACTAGAAGATTGGAGCGTACTATGGGTAGTTCCATAGCTACAAATGGTTTAATTTTAACTGGTGTTCAAATGAGTAATGATGATGGCTTTTTTATGGGTGATGTTCAAATGATGTCAATATGGAAGACTCCAGAGGCGGGCTATGAAGTGTGCACAAAGTATGTGACACCCTGTATAGATGAATCATTTTATGGTGTAGATAGCTTGACGACAATAAGAGGCAATTCAAATGCCCGTTTGGGATATGGAGGGCAAGGAGTAGGATCTTCCCTATTACCTAGCAGCATTTCAACTACTTCACGTTTCTCTGCAAGTGCAGATAGCTCGCCTTTAGAATTATCTAGTCAACACATGGTTCATAGTAACGAGTTTGTCATTGTAAGTGGAGCATCAAATCAAAATTTTAAAACAAATAATGGCCAAACATCTTTAGAATTCGGTGAACTTGGTGGAAAATCAGAGGAGAATGTGATTTCTTCAGGATCTTCGATTTTAAATATCACTCTTTCACGAGGACGAACAGATTTCGGTATAGCTGGGGGTGCTTCAAATGGTTTCGGTACAACCTATCATGCAAATGACAGAAAAAATGAAGTTGAAATATCAGAAAATAATAACGCTGGTTACGGAGACATGGAAGATTCTAGAGAAATATTATTAACAAGTCAAGAAAACATGTCACCTGTTAATGCTACTACTGATTCACAACTAGAACCTACTCAGTTGCCTAATAAAAATAAGAATACGAAAGCGCAAATACCTAAGAAAGATCGTAAAAAGCATAAAAAATCATCTAAAGAAGAATTATCAGGGGCAAACGACTTCTTAAATTCCTTTGATTTTGGAAGTTTTGAATCTAAACCAAATGGAACTCACAATGATACGATAAATGAAAGACATATTGAGTCGGATAAAAAACCCTGTTATCCAGGACCTAGGGGTTATACAGGCTTACCAGGACCACCTGGTGAGCAGGGTGCAAAAGGAGAACCCGGTCGTGATGGGTTGCCTGGTAAAGATGGTATTCAAGGTCCACCCGGTCATGTATTTGTGGTGCCAGTATGTTTTATGCTATTTTTAAACTAAAATCTAGTTATTTACACTTCTAGTTTTATTTAAGACAATCCCAGGCAGTATTAGTGGTAATGAAAAGGGCCCTGATTCACAAGCTGAAGCTCTAAAGCAAATGATATCACAGCATATGGTAAGTTCTGAAGAAAGTTGCATTGGAGTTTTATTCTTACAATTGTATATATTTCAGATGTCTTTACGTGGCCCTGAGGGTCCAGCAGGTTTAACGGGTCTACCTGGTCCACCAGGCCCAACTGGTAGTCAAGGTCAAAAAGGCGAGCCGGGTGAAGCTGGTGAGCCAGTAAGTAACGAATACTTCAAATTTACTAAATATTTATTTAACATTTAGAATATTTATTTGAAACAGGGCTTACGTGGGCTTCGAGGTCTTAACGGTCCGCCAGGACGAGAGGGTAGACGTGGACGTTCGGGGCGAGATGGTGAACGTGGTGCACAAGGACCACAAGGTCCAAAAGGTGAAATGGGTCCCATTGGCCCGATAGGTATTCCTGGAGAAAAAGGGCATCGTGGTATCCCCGGACAAAGCGGAGAAAAAGGCCAGCAAGGCTTAGAAGGTCATCCGGGGGAAGATGGACCACCGGGGCTTCCAGGTTTACCTGGTGAATTGGTAAGTTTTATGAGTATGAAGCCGAATTCTAGAACATTTTATTTCTTAAAATTTTTTAGGGACCTCGAGGTTTTCCTGGCCCTCGAGGTTTTCCGGGTCCCATTGGAAACCCAGGTCCTCAAGGAAATGAAGGCCCACCGGGTATCAAGGGAAATACTGGACCAACTGGACAGCCTGGTCCACCAGGTCTACAAGGTTCGCAAGGAATTGTAGGGTCGCCCGGTCCTCAAGGTAAATCAGGATCTCCTGGCTTACCAGGTCCTAGTGGTAAGCCTGGATTACCTGGTTTACCAGGTGCTGATGGCTCACCCGGTGCAGCTGGAATTCCTGGTCAAACAGGACCTAAGGGTGATCAAGGTGTACAAGGTGTGCAAGGTCCAGTAGGATTTCCAGGACCTCGCGGACCTAAGGGAGATGATGGACTTCGTGGTTTACCGGGTGATAAAGGTGATGCAGGTGATCGTGGTATAGATGGAGAAAAAGGTGATATGGGTGTTCCTGGAGAGCGTGGTCCCGCTGGTGCTACAGGAGCTCCTGGCTTAGAAGGTCCTGAAGGTCCTAAAGGGTTTGAAGGACCAAGAGGAGAAACTGGCCCCCAAGGTCTAGCTGGAGAGAAAGGAAAACAAGGTCCACAAGGATTTCAAGGCTATCCAGGTCCTTCAGGTGACAAAGGAGATAAAGGTGCTAGTGGTGCCTCAGGACCAGCTGGTATAAAAGGCGAAAGAGGTGCACAAGGCCCTTCTGGTGAGAGAGGTGAAACTGGACCTAGAGGCTTTAGAGGCTCAAGAGGTAGAAGAGGTAACGATGGTAGCCCTGGGCCCAAAGGAGACAGTGGCCAACCAGGCCCACCAGGAATTCAAGGCGAAAGAGGCCCTCAGGGCGCCGAAGGACCTAGAGGTTTTATCGGAATGCCCGGCTTACCTGGAGCTGATGGTAAAATTGGTCTGCAGGGACCTCCTGGAGAAAGGGGGCAACCAGTAAGTTCAATCATAATTTTTTAGTATTAATAAAATGCTGCATTTTTCCTTTAAATTAACAGAAGAAATATATTCGTAAGCACTATATAAGAACTGTAGTTTATTTAATTAATTAGAACTATGACAACTCAGTATATTTCTTTGTTGTAAAATAAATAAATATTTATTTTATTTTAGGGTGAGCCTGGAAATCCAGGGCCTATTGGAGAGCCAGGTGTTATTGGACCTAGAGGTGCTCCCGGAGAAATAGGGCCAGTCGGTGAACCTGGAGTACCAGGCTTACCTGGGCAACCCGGAGAAGCTGGTACGCCTGGAGAATCTGGTAAAGAGGGACTACCAGGTCCAATAGGTCCTATGGGAAATCAAGGTCCCCAGGGTCCAACAGGTTTGCCCGGGTTCCCTGGAGAGCGAGGTCATCAAGGGCAGCCTGGTTTGCCAGGTTTGAAAGGAGAGCAAGGTATACCTGGTCCTCCTGGCGTTACTGGAGACAAAGGACAAACGGGTTCACCCGGTCAGTTAGGTCCTCCTGGATCACAAGGAGTTCAAGGTCATCCAGGTAATCCTGGCGCTCCTGGATCCAAGGGCGAAATAGGTGAGAGAGGTCCAATAGGTCCAACAGGTAGAGATGGAACAGCAGGATTAAGAGGTTTACCAGGGCCACCTGGTCCAACTGGCACTCCAGGAGAAGATGGCGATAAGGGCGAAGCTGGAATGCCTGGAGAAAAAGGTTTAAAAGGAAATCAAGGAGAACAAGTTTGTAAACTGAAATTTTATTTTACTATTGCTCTAATTTTATTTCTAATTAGGGTCCGGCTGGCCCTGCTGGACCTCAAGGCTCTAGAGGTGATTCCGGTCCACCTGGCTTACCTGGCGAGAAAGGTCCTCCTGGCGAACAAGGTCACCGTGGTATTAAGGGTGAAGATGGTAAAAAAGGCTTGCCTGGACCAATGGGAAAATCTGGTTTACAAGGATTACCTGGGCCTGCAGGTATTAAAGGGGAAAGAGGAGATGATGGTTTAATGGGTCCTGTTGGTCCTCCAGGCCCACCTGGAGATCAAGGACGTAGAGGACCGAAAGGTTATTACTATTTTATAAAATTAAAACTTTTTAAAATCAAACAATATTATTTAATTTATATTTATAGGGGCCATTGGGTACCAAGGCAAACCTGGAGCAAGAGGTCTACCAGGTTTAACAGGAGCGGATGGAACGCAAGGTCCTCCTGGCCCCGCAGGTCCTTCTGGTCGTCCCGGTGAGAAAGGAGCGCCAGGTCAAAAAGGCGAAGAAGGTAAATCGGGCCCTATAGGTCCACCGGGAATATCTGGTATTGTTGGTCCAGAAGGACCGAAAGGTGAAATGGGTCCAAGAGGTTTTCCTGGAGCTAGAGGAGAACCTGGTTTAGTTGGACTTAAAGGAGACATTGGACCAGATGGAGAGGATGGAAAAACAGGAGATCCTGGTCCGCCAGGTAAGCAAGGTCCTGAAGGAAGAATTGGTGAGACAGGACCACCAGGCAAGCAGGGAGTGGAAGGACCATCTGGAATGCAAGGGCCTACTGGCGCTCAAGGCGAAAAAGGTGACAAGGGTAATGTAGGCCCTCAAGGATTAATAGGCATGACAGGTCCTCAAGGACCACCTGGTATGCCGGGAGCACGTGGACCAAGAGGGCCGCAAGGGTTAGTAGGAGATACTGGTGAATCAGGACTAACGGGGCCTGAGGGCAAAGAGGGAAAAATTGGTTCGCCGGGTCCGGCTGGACCCAAAGGAGATCGTGGCCGTAGAGGACAAAAAGGTCACCGTGGTGAACTGGGTATGGTGGGCATCAAGGGGGAACAAGGTGAAAAGGGTGATAGAGGCCCCAGAGGCGTCATTGGACCTGAAGGTTTGAAAGGAGATCCAGGACCAATTGGTCCCGCTGGACCAAAAGGTAATGACGGACCACCTGGTCTGCCAGGTATACATGGTCCACCTGGCTTTAAAGGTGTTGAGGGAAGAGCGGGCAATAAGGGCGACATAGGACCCCCCGGACCACCTGGTCCACCAGGAGCACCCGCTGATGCTCCTATGATACCACCAGAACTTTTATTTCAAATGCAGCAGTATTCACCTACCAAAGCAGAAACTAGGCACCGCAGAGACATTGATATTTCAGCAGCATTTGATAATGATAATGATGTTAATGAAATAATGAGCGTAAGTTCAGATCCTTTTTGGAGTACTAGTGAAGTTAAAAAGAAAATAAAACGCAAGAAAAAGAAAAAAGTTGACAACACAGATTCATCTGAGAAAATAGTTGACATGTACAGTGCCATCTACACCATGCGTCAAGGAATAGATAGAATACGCAAGCCCGTAGGTACACAGGATAATCCCGCTCGTTCTTGTCGTGACCTACATCACGCACATATTAAATTTGAAGACGATTGGTATTGGATTGATCCTAATGGTGGTATGCCAGATGATGCAATTAGGGTTTATTGTAAAATGTCAAATAATGGAGAAACTTGCGTTTATCCTGATACTCAAACTTCTGAAAGACCTCTTGTGCCAATGCGACATTCCAGTAAAAAGCAATGGTTTTCTCAAATGCAAGGTGGAGAAAAAATCTTCTATGACGGTGTGGGAGTAGTACAATTGACATTTTTAAAACTTTTATCACAGAAAGCTTATCAAAACTTTACATACTTTTGCCACAACTCAGTGGCTTGGTATGACGAAATTAATAAAAATTATGATAAGGCGTTAAAATTTATGGGTGATAATGATATAGAAATTACATCAGAAAATGGTGATGGCCTCGAAGTTGAAATCATTAAAGATGATTGTGCAGTAAGTTATTTAATTACCAAATGAAATGTATTTATTCTAATATTTTTATTTTACAGTCAGCACAAGCCTCTGCCTCAACAGTTTTACTCTTCACATCAAAGCAGTTAAAAAACTTGCCTCTCAACGACTTTTTGCCCTTGGACTATGGCAAAGAGAATCAAGCATTTGGGTTTAAAGTCGGCCCAGTTTGTTTTAATTAGGTTTTTTATTTTAAGCATTTGTTAAAAATTCTATTTTATTTTGAAATTAAAAATCTCTGTGTATCAATTATTAAGTTAGTTTAAGAAAATATTGTTACTCTCTAAAAAGTCAATTAAGATTTCAGAAATGACTGCCATTTTTGTTTAAGAAGTAGTTTCTCTTTCAGTAACTAAGAAATTTACAAGCATTTTTTCCATAAGTTTTTAAATTTTAAGCTGAGAGAGTCTGTATAGTTTAGTTAGAAAAAAAATAATAACAATGAATATCTTTAAGTAATAAATTGTATAGAAAATTAAAAATTTAAGCTGTGCAATTTGATTTACTTAAACAAAGAATAAAGCCAAGCCTTCTCCAAACGTCTGTAAAATGTACAAAAATCGTTTAAGGTTCGCTTGAGAATTTATACGCAATGTGTTTTGAATCTTAATTGTTTTAAAATGAGCCTTTATGCCCTCAAAATGTGCTTTACATATTTAATTATCGAGGTCGTCTGCTTCGGATAACAGCTAAGTAATGTAGAATAAACCCCGTTTTGTGCAGACTACTTGCCGGATTAATAGATGAAATGAAAGAGGAAAAATATCCGTTATATGATCATGATAAATCTTAATAGAACATAAAGTCTAGGCAATGTGGCTAGGAAAAAACAAGAAAAAGTTACGCTTTTTCTTCAAAAATTTTACATTTTTTATTAAAACTTACATTTTAATATTTTCCTTAAATAAATAGTTATATGGAATTTTTCAGGGAAACCAACAAGGCAACAAATTTACTTACTGTTTAAAAACAAAACGAAAATAATGCAAGTAAGAGTGTTTTATTCGGCTACTCCGAATGTTATATACCCTTCACCATATATGTAAATCCAGTTTAGTGAAGTATTTTCAATCAAAAAACAAATATTGGGGTGACAGGGAATTAAAAATTAAGAAAAAAAAAGTTTTGTAAAAATGTTATTGGCTTCTAATAGGTTAAAATTTAAAAGAATAGTATTCCCAGCAAGAAATTAGTGAGGGAAACGTATACATACACAATTATTCACTAACACATTTTCAATAATTTAATACTGAAACAGCGCTGCCGTTGTACGGCTTTTCGTATTAAATTTAAATGAATTTTTTGCTTGTTAATTAAATTTAAGTTTTTACTCAAACTTAATTAGCCAAGTTCAAAATATAGTTTATAAAAAGTTTTGTAGTTAAATTTGTTTAAAAAATCAAGCTAAATTTTCATTATATTTCTTGTAAAAAAAAGTCACTGGTAACGCTGTTTGCTACAGACATCACACGTATACAAATGTTTACATCAAGTTTTTCATTTTTCCTTTAAGAATGTGATAGAAACTTTGTTCTACGCAGTGATGGATATTTCTATCATCAGTGATTGTCATTTGATGGATCAAATGATGGTCACGGTTCTTGTAGGGTTTCTTTTCATAGAAAAGTACGGTTGTGCATCATATTTTTAAGATATCAATATGGGTATCATTTAAAAGAGATCTTTCAGAAAATATAAAAATTTTAAAATAATTCTTAACCCATTAAGAGCCGATGACATTTTTATGTTATTTTTTTTTTCAATTTTTTAAATCACTGTCACCTCAATATTTTTTATTTTGTTTGGAGTTACTTCACTAAACTAAGTTCACATACATGGTGAAGGGTATATAAGATTAGGCATAGCCGAATATAGCACAAGTATAAACCAGTCATTTTGTAGTAATATTATTTTATTTCAAGTCTGTGCCAAAAGTTACCAATATTTGGCCAAATATAACAAAATGAAACATGTTACGTGAAGCCTTTAAAAGTTACAAAGTTCGAAGTTTACTAAGAGAATTATGGTGAATCGCTAATTATTATCGTTAGGAATTTCATTACTACGTCTTAAAGCGGCTCATTATTTCATATATAAAGACAAATTAAAAGTGCGTAGTTCTTAAAAAACCATTTTTCACAGAACAATAATTTTTACTGTTGAATAAGTTTTCACTTAAAAATCACAAAGTGACAGATAATAAGAAAAAAGGTACCCTATACAAAGGTATTAGATTGTTTTCTTTATAAATAATAAGGTTCTCTGTTCACATTGACATGTCTTAAATTGCCTTATTCTGGCTCTTAGCGAAATTTTTATTTTGACCAGTTGATTTATATTCATTAGGGGAAAATTTAAAGATGACATTTAATTTTGTATTTGTGTTTCATGCCCACGTATTTTTTAGTATTAAAATATATTTTTTTAAAAAACTGTTTTAAGAAACTGCGATTTTAATCTCATACATATTTCTGTTTTTTTTTTTTTGTTTTTTTTTTTTTTTTTTTTTTTTTGTTTAAAACTCTAAAAATTTTGCCAAGACACGTATCCATCAATGTTTTGTTATTCAAAGCAATTAGAATATGAAACATTATAAATCCATTATATAAATATTTGTTACGTTTTTTCAACTGTTCAGCTGTAAACTTTTTTTTTGTTTGTTTACCAAAATTTTTTTTGCGAAAATTTTATTAATATGCAGCCAATACACTCAAAAAATATTTAAACAAAACTGCTAAAAAATTAATATCCAAATCATAATGATATTTTTCTTCATGGTTAAAGGTTTTTTAAAGGTACGGTCAGATTAGTCAAATATTTGACCAAAAATACGCAACCACTAAATTAAGGGACACAAATTTTGTCTTTTTCAAACACTTTTAAAGAAATCTAAGTTCCTGTTTAATACATGATGCGTGATATCGCATTTCTTATATTAGAATTCATCATTTGCAATTATACGGGTCAGGAAAGTTTGAACAAACATTTGTAAAAATAGTGGTTACGCTTTTTTGGTGAAATAATTGAATAATCTGACCGTACCTTAAGGCTTTTGCAATAGTAAAAGTTTATTCTTGATTATTAATGGCTCTCTTATTAGCGTTTAATTTTTAACATACCTGGGGGCTGCTGGTATCACTCGTAGAATTTTGAACAAGAGGCAGTGCTCCATAACTGAATGTTTTAACATATAAAGATCGCGTTTTCAAATAAAGGATAGAGTTTTTGCCAATAACGCTATTTATTTCTACAGCTTTAGTTTCGTAAATGTCAACTTGGTTTTTTTCTGAGATATCAAAAATATGGTAGTTTTGAATTTTTATTCAATAAGGAGAACGTTATTCCCTGCTCAGTCTGCCTATTTCCTCAGTGTTTTTTATGTATCATTAACGCCCTGTTAATATCAAAATTTAACGTGGTAGCTTTGGTAGTTACTTGGTAAGTTATGTGGTCAGCAAATATCGATGTACACACAACACTATTTGGAATGTTGACAATTTCCGATTTTATTGATTAAGGCAACTTTAAAACATTATTTTAAATTATGTACAATGCATTTTTTATTACTCAGAATAGGGTTAAGCTACAGTTTAATTTACTGTTTTAGACAACTTATAATTAGCAATTAAATGTTTATAGTTTAATAGTATTGTCAACAAAATTATAAGGATTTTTTTTTAAATTTGTGTATGAAATTAAAAAAGATTATTGTATTGAAATAAAATAAATGTTTTCTACAAGAAAATTTAATAACTAAGATAGCTCAGAGAGATTGTAACAACTTTAAAATATTTAAAAATTCAACTGGTCTTCCAAAGTTCTTGCGAGGCATGAATTTGTCAATATTTATGTGCCAGTAGATTTGACAGTTTACAGTTACTTAAAATTGAGTACTATGCAAAGAAACCAAACGTTCTTATTTTTGAAAAACATTTCCAAGGAAGTTGTTTATTTTACAGAGAAAATAGTTATAAAACGATGTAGCAAAATTTCTCCTTTGCTGTGTGCGGTTTTCAGGCTCGAGGCCTGACTTGAGTTATTCTTATAAATTGGATTTCTTAAAATGGGATTTTTAAAGTAAAGACCCACAAATACTTTGAAACTGATGCAGATATTTTTACACTGCATCAATAAAAAAAGTTTCGATACAAAAGTTTATTATGCTACAAGGTAGTTAAAAATGTTATTCCTGTTAAGCTACTTCATACGTTACCTTGTGCTGTGCTTAAAAAATCTAAAAAATATAAATTTGTGATTTTAATTAATCTTAAATATTGCGTGTATTTTACATTTAATTGTTTTGTAGAAAAGCGGAGAGAGAGAGAGAGAGCGGCACATTTTTAGTTTTACAATAATGAATCCAGAGTTTGAAAAAAACAGTACACTATCATAACGTACTGTTTGAACAACACAAACACTAAATTTGTTTTTATTGTACGCAAACAAAATACCATACACAAGGATTGTAGGCTGATGATCACAAACACTACGATAACGTAGTGATCTTTGTTTTAGTGTACTTTTCTTAAAGATCACTACGTAAACTGTAGTGGTCCTTAGTGATCACTGCGCAAATTTTAGTGATCTTTAGAGTATTCTTAGTGTACTTTTTAATGATCTTTAGTGTTTGTCGTAGCGGTCTTGCTTGTAAATTACTTTTAGAGTTTGTTCTTTAGAGTATTTTTAGTAAACTTAAGGGTGTTTTTTTATCAGTTTTTATGTCTTTCATAGTGGTCTTGCTTTAAAGTGTCATAGAACTGGTACCACCACTCGGATTAAATCTTAAAATAATATCATCAGTGTTAATTGTTATATGGCCTTACATATTTTCTTGAGTGTATTTGAAAAAGTAGAAACTCGAATTAAAACAACAATTGTAATGCTTTACTATATTTAAATGTTTTTAAATTGTTTTTTTTTCTCTTTCTTTTTTATTGTTTCTTCTATATAAAAAGCCCATTAATTTTCATAAAATTTTTTATCCTTTCTTTGTTAAGGATTATTCATTTGTTTTAATGTCCAATGTTTTTGTCCTAAATTTACAGAATGTTGAGATTTTTTTCTTTTGTATTTTGTAAAGACTTTTTATAACTAAAACGCGAAGACGAATTTAAAAATTTAGTTGTTGCATTTATTTATATTTTAAAGAAATGCTTTTTTTGAAATCTCACAATAAATGGAAAACTAAAATTTTTTATAGCAATGGACTTTTTTCATAAAGAATTAAAAACAAAAATAATTGTACTATGAAAAAATTGATTCTATAAAAAAAATTATAAAAGAGAATATTTTATTTAAAGGCATGCATTTAAGCTTTTATTTAGGATGGGAAACAAATATTGTTTTAGTAGGGAGGCGCTAGTGCTGAAATTTTAATTAAATTTAATTTAAAATCTGTATCATATCAACTTTAGCCATTAATAAAGGAATAGCTTTTAGTGATTTAGTTAGTTTAATATTTTCTAATTTTTTAGTTTATTTAAGCCAATATTTTATTGTTATTGTTGCCAGCTGAAAAAAGATAATGACAGGCCTGAAAAAAGTTAGAAAAGACAATCTATTTTTAACAAAATGTTGTTTTGCTTTGTGATGTATAAAAAGTAATAATACGAATAAATATAAGATATTGATTTTATTAGCATAATTCTTGCAAAAAGCGTAAAAAACATGTAGACGAGTAGGCAGTCATTGCATCTGATATGAAACACCTTGTGGGCTGTACCCTTTAAATTTAAATTTGATGAATCCGACAATGTCTGTAAATTTTAGAATTATTATAGGCTTTGTTGCAAGAGATATTTCTATGGCTGTACTCTAAATACAATAAACAAAATATTCGACTTGAAGGTTAAACATTTAAGAATTTAGAAACAGCTGTTCTACTATATCAAACCTGTGGCTAAAAGTATATGAAGGCAACATGTACGGTTAGATTGATTACAGTAACATGTGATACTTCGCTTGTTTTCCTACTTTTCTCTGCTTTAAATATGAGTTTTGAATTAAGGCATACCACACTATACTTTCTAGCTAAAAATATATCTATAATAAATTTCATTAAAATCGTTTAATACGTATAACAGTGTCAGATTTTTCTAATTTTCCCTTTAGTTCCGATTTAGGAGAATATATTTAGACTATTGATAGATATAGCCAGACTTAGAATATCGATTCAACAGCACAGTGGCCGCAGGTCTTAAAAACAATCAGAGCACATTGTAATACAATTTTTTACACGTTCAAACATTATTAACCTTCGCTTTACCCACGCGAAAGCTAGAGCACTTCTATTCATATGCTGATAGGCAATTAACAAATGATTTTCGCATATATTTATATTTTTGTTCTTAAACAAGATGTTTTAGCTTTAAGTTCTTTCAAATTTAAAAAAAATGCAGTTATCACGAACTCCGTTACATCTGCCTAATTCCTTACAGCTGAATCTATAAAGATGTGTTTACATTATGTGTACAAGTAATATGGAATGTCAGATTTTTCCTATGTAAGTCGACACACATAATGCAAACCTCATGAAACATAATATATGTTATTTTTCTATGTGTTATAACATGTGTTATTTTTTTATTTAAAGCACGCTCTATTTGATATGTAAAACCTTATGACAACAGATGTTTTCAGTGATGCTAACTTTCACTTTTAAAAATCCTTTCGAAATACTAAGACGATAAATGTAAGAGATTAAAAATATTTTTTTAATTTTGTTGTTATTAAGTCTGTCATTAACTTCACTAGCAAAAACTAGCAACGAAAGATTAGAATAGAAATTTTCAAAATTATTCTTCCAAATGTAAAGAAGTAAATGAACGCTTTACTAGCAAAAATTAGCAACGAAAATTGTTGTGGCTTCGGGAATGATATGTAAGATTTAAAAACTGTACAGTATGATCATTAAATAGTCCCTTTTTTAAAGAAAATGTACTAGAGTGGAAAAATGTATAAAACAAAGATCACCAAAAGCCAGCAAACTGATAACTGATAAATTGAAAATAATACTCCAAGTAACTGAATAGCAAAAATATTTGCACTAAATGTTCTACTTTTTTTTTTAATTATTAGGTAATTTTCAAACGCGTTTATGATGTTTAAGCGCATCATGAATATAACTTTTTTTCTGCTCAAGTTCTAACAAACATTCTTATTGTGATTTAGATGTAAAAATATTTATGCATATTAAAGATAATAATAACTTTACATTTGTATAACTTATTGATAATTATACAAAATAAAATTTCATTCTCTTTTTTAAATTTTACCGAAAAAAGTACATTGCATTCAATGTTTCATCACTTGCTTGTTTACTTTTAATTCTAAAAACAATACAAACACCTGCAAAGCTCGAAGACTCTAAACCAAATTTCTGTTCTTTTACACTTCTTTGCTGTGTACCTCCAAAGCAAAATTAAAGCAAAATAACAAAAAAATATTATTTTTATATTCTTTTAATTGTATTTTTATAAAAATTTTCTTTTATCAGACTTTTTTAAAGTCAATTGTTTTGTAAACAAAAGTAAGAAACAGCTGTTTGGCTAACTCTAGCTAGTAAAAATTTAACTAGCCAAAACTTGCAACAAATTTTATATCTCTCACATTTTTACGCTCCTTTTGAACTCTCTACTTAGAAGTTTTTAGATTTTTGGAGAACGTTAACACGTTCTAGTAACAAATAGCAACAATTAGTAACAATTTTTAGTTACTGAACAGATCTATAATCGGCTAACTAGTAATATATAGGTATTTCCACGAATACGACAAACACGTCACCCAAACTCAGCGCCAAGGCGCATTGAACAGGTGACGCATTAGATCATGCGGTCAACATATGTTTAAGCTTTTACGTGTATTTTGTTTTATAAAAACTTTTGAGCTGTCAAAAACGTTTAGCAATATGTGTCTATGAATCTGTGAAAAATAAGAAAGCCACTAAAAATATGTTGAAATACATATACACATATTGCCAGACTTTTTTTTTTTTTGACAGCTCAAAAGTTTTTACAAAAACAAAAAAACGTAAAAGTTAATGCATTCACCTGGTATCAATGCGCCTTGCTCAGCGCTAAAGTATATAGTTAAAAATGAATTGAAATCTGAATTATTGCCCTTATTACCTCCTTTTTGTTTTTTTTTCTTAGTGGAAGATCAAAGATTATGATCACTTTTTTTGGTTCGACGAGTGTTTAACAATTATGGAGTATTTAGAGAAAAACTCCAACTGGCCATAAATAAAAAAAAAAAAATGAAAAGGGAAATGTTATTAAAATAAAACTGAGATACTTTTTATTTTAAGAATGTTTCTGAAATAAAAATTATAAATTACAAACAACAAATTTGGGTTATTTTAAGCACAAAAATTACATTGGCTGTAAAAACTGGAGTTTTTTATCGTAATTTAAAAAATATTTAATAAATGTATAAATCCAAGCCAATTGACAATTTTTATCAATTACAAAGAAATTCTTAGTTCCGAAAACAAAGCTCCCATTTCCTTAATTTCCATTACATATCTGCTAGGCCAACGCACTCCTAACGCCATATGTAAGGTTGACTGCACACATATTCTATCAATATTGGGTACCTGCGGGAAATTGAGAATAAAATCCCCATTTGTTAATCGATTTTCATAGTTTACACCTTATTTTCTTCTTGAGATATTTAGCTCTCAGAAAAATGTGTTAAATATAAAATGTTTGCTTTTTCTTTTTTTATTGCATTTTTAAACTGAAAAAATAAATAAATAGTTCCAAAACGATAAAACATTAAAAAAATATTAAAAAAAAAATTTCAATATAATTTTGTTACGCATATATTGGTGTTTTGTTTATTAAAATCGTTTGACTTGTACTAGAGTCAGGCTGAAAATGTCTGCGTACCTGTCTTATTTTAAGAGAAAATTTGCCACGCCCATCCAAAAAAACCCCTACGTGAAAACAAAAAACGGATTTGAGTTCAGCACATCAAAAACCATATATTCTACATAGTTTAATTTAAAGGAGAACCGAAAAATAAATTTTGTAGAGCAGTGTTATGGATATTTTAGTTATACTGAGAGTTTCTCAGTTGCCGTTCAAGAAATTGTTACTCTTTTAGTTCTTAAGATAAAGGGCAACTAATACTTGTTTTGAATGGAGTGTACCTGGTTCTCTCGAACTATACCGCCAGGTTAGCGTTAGGAAAGCATTCATTTCCTCTGACCCGTTCGAGAAAATAAACCTATTTTCGTTTCTGTGATTATAGCAACTCAAGTATAAAATTTTAAATGATTGGCTTCTTCTATGTTACAAAAAATAAACATACAGATTTTTGGTATTCTATGCCTAAAGGGTTAAAACGTAACTCAATTGTATTCCTTACAAAGTCTGCCCATATCGTTGTCTGTCATAACGTTATTAGTAGATCTTTGAAATTTTAATAGAAGTTGTACAGCTATAGCCGTTGTTACCAGAACCGAATGTGAGTGATATTCATAAAAATATTGTTATTATTTATACTGTGGTACGCAAATTCAACAAATTCGCAACAAGTACAAAAATTAAATACTAAATTAAAAGGTGTCTCAGTAGTGACGAAAATTTCAAAAACGTAGCATACAATGTAAATTTAATTATTTTTGTATTTGTTATAAGAAAAAGTACGGAGAAAAATAAATAAAAATAAGACTTAAATATACAGAGTTTGCCTATAGTGGGCTTCAGCTTTCCAACCTTAGAAGGAAGATATTTAGAATTTACAAATATTATGTACCTATAAATATGTTTTCATAGAGGCAATGAATTTTGACGAACGTTGCCTTATCTTTTAAACCGTTATAGGTAGATGCTTGAAATTTACACAGAGTATATACTTTTATGCCTGCTAAGTAAATAAATACTCTTTAATAAAAATAATAACAAATAAAATAAAAAATATCCCAAAAAAGAACTAAATATTTTCTTCTTGGCCCGATTTTTGCTTTGATTTAAAGCCTTGGCATTCTATGACTACAGAAGATTTTTTAGAGCCAATATAAGATAAAAAATAAAGTAATGTCCGGCTGTATTGGCAAAATACCTCTATGAGCGTCCTATATCTGCTCTTTTAATGCAGACAGCTTTATAATACTACTACTACTATTGCAGTTCTTTTTTCACACCATAATAATTTTTTACTTTGGGAAGGTGGACCCACGCCTACTCATCTAATCCATTCTATGCTCCGCTTAACTATATATTGATATAGAAGTAAATTGCACAAAATTTTAGGACTCTACCCATTATAGTTCTTCAGCCACGCGGAATAGGAGGTACCACGCTCACTGTTACTATCCAGCCAATTTTGTACTACGTTATGCTTATTAATAAGAGAATTATTCGAACATAATTTTAAACTATGATCAATATTTACTTTGTATTTACGTGAAATATCAAAAGAAAAAAAAAACATAAGCACCCCATTCGCATATCTGATAACAAAATGTGAAAATTCCAGAAAAATCGACTGATGTAGGTAGCTACAGCTTTCCGACAAACGAACAAACACATTTTATATTTTATATAAATACTAGCAGTTTCTACGACTTCGTTTGCGTGTCATTTATAATTTTCTCAAAATTCAAATTTATAAACATGTGTTTTTAAATATTTTTTGTAAAGATGTGTAAACAGTGTTAAAATTTTTTGATCTATAAAAATGAAATGTGCTGACAACTGTTTTAGTACCATTATACCGATAAAACTGGATGACTTCAAATTAATATCTCTATTTTCTCTACGAAATAACTTATTTTTACGAAATAAAAAGTGTTCAATATTTAAACCAAGGTTTTAAAAAACCTCCACACAAAATTTTATCCAAATCCATTCAGCAGTTTCTACGTGATGCGAACCCAGACAGACAAAAATTCTACAAATATGTAGGTGTTTTGTATTTCTACGCCAACATCAAAATTAAAAGAAATATATCATGTATAGAAATGATATATACAGATGTATATAGAAGATATAAATGCAAGATTATTTTTAAAATAAACATATTTATTTTTTTTTTTAGTTCTTCTTAATCACGCTTTGAACCGTGGATATTATAAATGAATTAAAATTGGACGTTTTCCAAAGAGAACAAGAAAAAATAGACAAGAGGAATTGCAGAGAGAACAATAAAGACTTCGTTTAACCAAATTAATCCTGAGTAGTTGGTTAAATAGATGATGTTTACAAAATACACGACCTGATATAGATAGATGCAAAGAATGCTGATACAGGATGTAACGGTCCAGAAAATGCTGTATTTCATTTTGCTAGTGTCTAATTTTTCTTGTTTTTTTTTTAAACGTACGCGTACATTTGAAAATAATTTTAACTTTTTACAAATCAAATTTAAAAATGCTACTAAGCAAATTTTAATTTATTTTTATATATTATTTACAATTTAGTAGTGTTGAAATATTTAACCCACTGTTCTTTTCTTTATACATACTTATGTATGTAGAAGTCAATCACGTGACTTTAACACCAAACAAATCAAAAAGTTAAAAACAAATCAGCTGTTATCAGGAATATAACATAACCATTATTGTTGTAACACATATATATTAACACACACACTCTCTCTCATTATAATACAACGACATTTTAAAAGAGAGAGAGAGCAAACATATTGAACTTATTTTATTCACCTCAGTTTCAGAGCGCATGTTTAAAGTTGAAAAAAATGGACGCTACCTAAATGGGTGGAGTTTTTCCAACCAATACGTTGAGTCTTACTGTACCTTTCTATTGACAAGTGCTCTCAATCTGCCGTAGTATGAAACGAATCCTTGTATACCAGATATTAAGAACCATAATAAAAAAGCGACTTTTTGATGCCACAAATTCGTTTGACTGTAATGGTATAAAATCAAATATTGGATGGTTTGAGTATCAGAACGCCAATCTATTAACGAAACAAAGAAGGGGATGATTTGTGCAGAATTAGTAGAGTAAGAGGTCGTGCGTTGGGGAAGTGACTGAAATGAATTGGCTTTTTGTTTTCTACATTTTTTTAAGTCTCATAGCTGGATTGTGTGGTAGTTGTACTATTTTTTGTAGTATTTTTTTTTTAGATCCTTAAATGACTTTGCATCCTTACTGGTTAATATAACCACAGCAAAGTTTTATACTCCATCACGTAAAACATTTGAGAACATAAATTGTAAAAAAGAACAGCACAAGCGATTAAAAAATCAATTAAAAGGTTGGGTTAGGAAAAAAAGTAATCCATATAGATTAAGAAAATTTTAAATTTAAAAAAGATGTTTTTATAATTTAGTGAAAGGTAGCTTTGTCTTTAATAATTTTTTTAAAGCATTTGGTTTCTAAAATGAACATCTTTGGTTTTTAACTCCTCCTTCTTAAAAACCACAACAACCCGGAGTAGTCGAATTCGATTTCTATGAACAGTTTTTACATATTTACACAAATACACACTTAAAATATTAATTTCGCTTGCAAAAAAAGCCATTATCCTTATTAGTCAGCAAATCAACCCCCTATCAGAAGAATTTCTTAGCTTTATGCTTGAAATAAAACACCTAAATGATATTTTTTTAATTTTTTCGTTTCTTGACTTTATTTACTTCAAATCTTGGGGTAAGTATCGTGATATTTGTCACGCCTTTATTTTTACATGAGTGTGGTTTGATTTTTATGTGATTTTTATGTATTTGCTCATACCTGTTTACAAAAAAGAAGTACTACAATATAATTTTTTAATTTCTTAAGGTTACAGTGGTTATGACTGTGAATTTTTGATTTGAAAATAAATATTTAAAAATATTTAATTTCAGCTGTGGCTGCAGTGTTCACTTCGTAATTTGGGCGGGAAAGTAAGATTCTTCTAAAAATTAATGACCCTAACCCAGGGTAGGCGTGTCACCAAAAGAAGCTTGGTTGCTGATATTAAGATTCGTAATACCAATCAACAAAGAGCCTTTATCTGCCGAACTTTCTTTCTCCTCCACTGAAAGCTAAGACTTAAAGAAGAAGAAAGAAGTTTTAAAAACAATACTTTCTACAACGAGAACTTCAGAAAATACTACGTGAGAGGGGAGATGTCTTCGGTACTGTGAGAACCCAGTAACTGAAAAAATTTTAGAAAATTCCGACCAAATCATAACGAACGAGAAAAGAAAACATTATTTTATGCACAGAAAACGGAAATAGTTTTTAAATAATTAAAAAAGCACTAAAAACAGATGTGACACGTTTTGATACACACATCAAACGAATATTTAATTTTTACTCGACTGAAGGTTAAACAACTGCTTTTTTATTTAACTGGAGTTCGCCTTGTGGTCCAAATTGACCAAGTTTATTATTAAACACTTTTTTTAAGTTTTGATCATGTTTTGATACAAGAGTATTTTTTGCAAGTTTAGTAGTAGCAACTTATGAGGCCAATGTATAAAAGAACAAAGAAAATCGGTTAGCAAACAGAGGAGAAGAAAGATCGCGAAGTTTTAATTATTTCAAAAGGAAATTTTAAGAAAAAACATTACACTTTACCTTTTCTTTTCCATCATTAATTTTTTTTATATACCTATTTGAATCACAAAGAGGATGATGTACATGAGCAGATCGGCAGCTGTGGTAGAATTACTTTGTGTTATATCACAGCATTCATTGTATCAGATACATTTCGTACATATGCAAAATTTTTTTATGTTTTTTTCATAAATATTTTTCATGTAAACGGTTCGATTTTGTGAAAAATATTGAGCAACATACATTATTTCGTTTGGAAAACTTGACTGTTAGCTAGTGGTTACAACACAGCAGTTTTTTTTTTAATTTTTAAACACAATAAAATTAACTGCCGGTTTCTCTACATGCGAACGAACATTTCTTTTGCGTATTAATATTGAAAACAAAAACATTTTTTTATATTTTGTTTTCGCTTGTAGAGAAATCGGCATTAAATTCCGTACGAAAATAGTGCAGCTTATGATATTTCGTAGTTTAAAAACAAAAAAAGAGGTTGCCAGAAACATTTCTTAGTTAAAAAAAAAATGCGAAACATTTTGTAACTTTTTCACAAATAAACAGAGTACTACTTTAGCAATATTATTTTTTATTTATTTCGCAGTAATACACTTTATATAGACTTTTGTCTACATATCGCACGAAATGATGAACAGAGTACTATGCTTAAGTAGTTTGACAACATTTCGTAGGAAAAACTGATCAGAATACCAGGCTTAAGACGTTAAAGAAATTGTTTAAATAAAGAAGCCTATCAATGGCAATAAGGTATCCAACTTATTTAAAATACTGGCGTACCGAAGCAACATATAGTGTGTTTCGCTGTTTTATCGCTTCTATAATATAATATATTTTAGGAAACTTGTTTCCGGAGCATTACTTATTTGTGGTCGATGCGGTAGAATTATGAGAATCAACTTTTAGCAGAAAACACTTTTAATGTAAAATATGCAAATCGCATGTACAAAAACCCCTCTCTCTTTATCCTCCTTCTCTTAAACTTTTTATTTAGTGCTGGAGCAACACATTGCTTTAGTAGATGTCATCAACAGAGTGACTATTAAAAAAAAAAAATTTAATGTCAAAAATTTTGAAGCCAACGGCTAGGTTATAGGCAAATTTTTTTTTTCATGATTTCAAAATATATATGAGTGTGAAGTTGGTTACAATTAATGCATTATTTGTAACAAAATAAAAAAAACATTTGGAAGAGAAAATAAAGAAACAAAGAGAAAATACCGTTTACATATCAAAATCAAGTTAGAAAGCTATAATCGGCTGTGCCAAATCTTTTGTACCCTTCATTATGTATGTAAATCTAGTTTAGTGAAGGAGCTCCTATCAAAAAAACAAATATTACGGTGACAGGGAATTAAAAAATAGAAAAAATTAAGTACGATACATAATTTTACATAAAAATGTCATCGGATCTTAATGGGTTAAGCATTTTATTTAAATTTTAGTATTTCCTGAAATATCTCTTCAAAAGCTTTTACATGATACCCGTATTGAGCATATTGACAATCGAACATTTTTATGAAAATTTCATCACATGATGTTTTTTTATTTTTTAATTCTTTATCGCTTCATGTTTTTATTTCATTGTTCCAAATGATATGGAAAAGTTGGAGACAGACGTGGTGATAAGCCCTCTGCCTCAAGGGACCTGGACCGATCTTGCTGATTTCAATAGCACCTTTTTTGAAACTGTGCCTCATCGATTGGCGTATGTAAATTTTCTCTAGCTCATCTAGTGTCCTGACAAAGTTGATTTCAATACAAACGCGGACGGGCAGACGGACATTGCTTAATCGAATTCGCTATGCATGAGGACTCAGACGATATATGCAACATAAATATAACATTTTGTTACTAAATAACTAATTCAATTAATTATATATTTAATTTTAAGAGAAGATAACAATTTTCTGATAAAAACAAAAATTATACAATTAAAAATTTAATTAAATTTTAATCTGAAAACAAACACAAAAAATTTAATGGGTGCAATAAGTTTTTTTCTGTGTGAATTCACTGTAGATTTTTAGTTGTCACCTTTCTTTACGAACATTGCCGTTGTTGTATTAATTACCATTGTCAAAATAAACATTAATTCTCTGCGTGACGCCCCTGTTAATTGACTTTGCAACTGGTAATCCAGCTTGGCTCCAGCTGTGCAACAAAATTACGAGAAAAAATTCAAAAGTCTTTGGCTTATTTACCGAATCAGGCGCACAAATACAACAACAACAGCTACATAAACTTTATGCGTCAACACACACACACACATACACACAAAAAGTTAAGCATATAAATTATAACATGCCTTATTGTTTTCCGTCATACCCACTACCAGTAAGAGAAGGTATCTTTTTGTGTGTTAGTGCACATATGTTTATCTTCATTTATATGAGTATGAGTGAGTGACGTTAGTAGCTTTTTTTATCGTACTTGACATTTTGTGGTGAATTTCTGTTTAAAAGCCATCATCATTTCTTCAAAAAAAAAATATAACAACAGAATTTTCTTCAGTAAATGTATGTAAGCGAGTTTTGACCTCGGCTATAGAGAAAACATGGAGAGTAACAACGGTAAGTAAGTAAGTGAGGCAGGAAGTTTGATTTGTTGTAATCGTTGTGAACACAACAATAAAGAGGCGTTTTCCGGTTGGCTGGTGAATGAATGTTGTAGCTGCACAAAAAAAAGTCGTCAAGTTGTAAGGGTGCATTTTTTCTGTTGCTGAGCTTTAGCAAAGTGGTTGGTAAATAGATGTTATCGTACAGGTCCCTTATATTTAACACACACATTTTTGTTTTTGTGGCTTTTCGAAATTATCGACTTTTTTGTTTATTTTTGTTTTTGTTTTTGTTTTGATTTTTTTATTATGCACTTTCTTGTAGAAACTGTTGTTGTAGCTCCTTGGTACGGAACATGTACTAAGTATCCTGTGGTTGTAGTGGTGTGTTAGCTTCTTAGTTATGACAGGGGGTGACTGCTTTTTATACAACGGGAGTGTGGGTTTGGCTTTATTTTATTAGTTTTTTTTGCAAAGGAATTAAGGCTTTTTGTTGTTTTCTATGTTTTGTTTTGCTGCTCTGCTGTCAAATAGTCGTCTACTAGGCAGCATCCTCAACTATCTTCATCATAAACTATGGCTCTGGCACTAACAGCTTTACTTTTTTAATTGGTGGTCTCTGTAGCTTTTAGCAAATCGTAACGTTAACATCAGCAAACGGATGAAATTGAAAATATAAATTTAATACTAAAAACTAAAAAATATCGGTTAAGCGGTTGTCAAATATATTATAAAAAAGTTAAGCAAATAAAAAATTCTTGCACTCAAATTAAGTGAATACAAAAATGAAAAAATGATTTAAAAGCATTAGAAAAAAAATTAATGTTTAAAAAATTGTTTAAAAAAATAATAAATTTCATATACAAAAGTTATAAATAATAATAAAAATAATTTAAATTTTAAAAATAAAAGTTTGCTTTTATTAATATCTCATCCTGGATACCTTAAGCTTTAAATATTTTCATCAGCGCAAGATGGGTACCGGCAGTGGTGTGTATTCAAATTCACTGACGGTCTATAGTAAATTTTATTTATTTATTTTTATAAAGATTTTAACATTTAACTTGCTCTTAAATTTATTTAGTTAATAACTAAAATACTTATTTCTGTAAAAGTAGAGAGTTCAATTGTTTTAAGGTTTAATAAGTTTTCTAAAATTTATTATCAAATTTTTAAAAATGTTTTACTTAAAAAAGGTTTGAAATATGGTTTTGCCATTATCTACACGAAGAAATGTGTCTGCAGTTACTAACAAGGATAACCAATGACCTTCCTTACTCTTTCTCTATGTTTAGCATTTGTAAGAGTTAAGGACAAGAACACAATCTGCAAATTTTCAATTTCGATTTTTTTTCAAGAATTTACGTATAATCAAAGAATATACACACAAAAGCTTTTACATATTTAATAACAAATTACTAAAAATAATAAAAACAAAGTCAAATTCTTAAAACAATTACCGTAAGTTAAATTGAGATACTTTTTCGTTTATCTGCTTTATTAATCGGTTGACTGATAACTGGTGATACGCTAGTTAATTACTACAGTGTTTTAAAAAATATTATTCTGTAAATAAAATTTCCGTTTATTCGCAGACTGTTCAGGTCTCTATACTTGCAATATTGCAATATTAGCAGAAATAAATAATTTTCAGAGAAGGTGTATTATTATGGCCATTACAACAAATTATAATAATAAGATATGGCCATTACAACAAATTATAATAAATTAAAGTGCTTCCACATGGAGACATGATTTTCACGTATAAAATATAAAATTAAAGTAAAAAGTGTTTTCCAATAGACGATGGGATTTTGACGTACTGTCTTGAATTTTACACTGGGCAGGCACTTTAATTTTTTAACAACAAATAATAAAAAATAAAATTAAAAAAGGGTGGCCCACACATTGATAGGTTTACATCAAACTCTCTTATTTTCCTTTGGTTATATTTCACAGCTGTGAATTCACAAATGGAAAGTCAAACGATTTATCGGCAAAAATTCTAAGCCAAATAGCGATAACGGAAAAATTATAAATTAATTTGATTATGTTTTCTTTTATGCTTGTAACACAATATCCTACAAAATTTATTTACGATCAAATCGAATAAATATTTGGATGTTAAGAGGTCAATATACCGAAAACTAAAGATTTTTATCAATTTTGCATTAAAAAAATGAAAATTGGTTCATAGAAATTGTTAAACTTAAAGTTTTTTATATTATTCTCGTTGTAAGAAACAAATAATTCGCAGTATATCGATAAGTCGAAAGTCTGTTAAAAACCGAACTTAAACAAAAGCTCACATTTTCATCAAAATTTTACAAAAAATATTAAAATAACATCTCCTTTGCGTAAAATAAAAAATGCATGGAAAAAAATGCATTGGAAGTTAAAAAAAAAGCTTTATTTCTCCTGAAAGTCATATATTAAAGAGAACTTTGATTAAAAATGGAAGTTTTAACATTTTAACTGTTTTCAATGAATAAATGTAGATTTCATCAAAATATAACTAAAATACACAAAAATCTAAATAAAAAAGAGCCGAATTTTCATCTAAAATTCGTAGTTAGAAATTCAAGAAAATTTACCTGAAATCGAGTCATAAAATGAAATTGTTTACAAAAACAAGTTAAAGTGCCACATTTGGCTATGCCAAATCTTACATACCCCTCACCATGTATGTAAATCTAGTTAAGAGAAGTAACTCCAATTAAAAAAAAAAGAACTGAAATATTAAAACAAATTGCATAAGAATCCCATCGGCTCTACATGGGTTAAGCATTTTTAAAAAATTTTAGTATTTCCTTAAAGATCTCTTCAAAAGTTTTAAAATGATACCCGTATTTATATTTTAAAAATTTCAGAGGTCCGTAACTCGGAAAATATAGGCGAGCGTCAATTTTTTCACTTGATGTTTATTTTCTTATTTTTTAATTCTCTATCGCCACATTAATTTGTTTTTATTTTGATTGGAGTTATTTCATTGCTCCAAATGGTATATAAAAGTTTGAGGTAGGCGTTGTGTTTTGCCCGCTGCGTCGAAGGACATGGACCGATCTTGCTGATTTCCAACAGCACCTCTTTCAACACTATGTCTGATCGATTGGCGTATTTAAATTTTTCCTGGCTGATCTAGTGCCTCAGCAAACTTGATTTCAATATAACACTGACGGATAGATGGAAATCGCTCAATCGACTTCGCTATGCATAAGGACTCAGAATCTATTTATTTTATGGGGTTGGAAATTAATATTTTAGAAATTACAAACGGAATGACAGAATTATAAATTTATAACCGTTTTCCACTTTTTGTGGTGAAGGGTACAATTTTTTTTTGTAAGCAATAAAAGAAAGTTGCCACTATGTGAAATTGGCTAGAACTTCCAACAGCTTATTAATTTAAAATGAGTGATCCCTTAACAAATTATATTTAAAAATATATAAAGTAAGTAATTTGTAATATAAAAATCTTTTTCGCTAAGAGAAATTTACTTAAATAAAATGATTATGTGAATTTTTTTCTTTTTGTTTAAACACCAGTCGATGTGATTTGATCCTGCTCGAAAAATGATAGGAGTTGGTGTATATAAAATAACAAAATAAAAAAAAAAAAAAACAATTAACTAATTGAAAGTAATAAAAACAAAATAACAGATTTAAAAAGCATTTTAAAGGGGCCTATAAACACTAAATTTTTTAATCTGATTTTGTGTAGAATTTATAATTTTACCACAATAAATCCAGTTAAAGCTTCTTCCACACTATTATACTCAGTATTAAGATTTTTCAAAAACTTAAATCCTATAAGAAAGTATGATGGTTTGAAAGTAATTTGTAATCAAAGTATAAAACAATGCGGAAAGAAATTTGATATCCCTTAATACCGAATCGTTTTTAGAAATTTTTCTAAACGTTAATAGCTTGTTCAGACTTTACTGAATACTCAGCTTTTCTCAATAAAAGCCATGATTGAGCTCAATATTCTTCACAAAATCACAATACTTTATTGCGCAATAAGTACGAAATTGTTAAAACATTGAGTAGAAATTAAAATACAGCACTGTTGTAAGAAGCAAAATACCGATATTTAAACCAAACTAATTTTGTCGATAAAATAAAAGCTTGTGGATGAACATACTAAATTCGTCATCTTTATTTTGTTATGATTAAAATTGCTCCTATACTTATCTCTTAAATATGGCTTTTGTTTAGAACAAAGTACAAATAGCTGCAAATTTTTACAAATTTTTTTATTTTATATTTTTATTTACCAAGAAGCTGAACGGACAAAAATTGTCATGAGGCAGCACTTCAGCACCATTTTTCATATTCTTCAGTCGTCGTTACTTAAGTTTCGTACCAGCTTGGTCATTTTTATTTTATTTGAAGTGTGATAGTGTGAAAACAAAATGTAATGTTACGTTAGATATCTTGACAATCACAACAATTATCATTTGATTTCCTTCTTAAAAAATCCAAAGAAAATCTTAATACTCAGTATTTACGTGTAAAAGGGGCTTAAGTGGCAATTGTCGAAATAAAAATTAAGGTTTTTCTAAATTTAATTGTACCAAAAATGGTTCAATTTAAGCAACTTTTGCATCATTGGTCTATTGTAGTATCGGCTGTAAAGCACGTGGCGCTATTATTTACCATTATATAAATTAAATTTAAAGAATGCTTTCCCGACTTGAGGTTAGAAAACTGAAATACTTCACGCAATAACAATTTGTTTTTTTTTTTCCTTGGAGAATTCTGCAAAAATGTTAACAATTGAGAGCTACAGTTCGCAGATTTTGTTATACTGATTAAACCTTTTTCACTTTAAAGATAAAGTAAGAAATCTACGGATACAGGGATAATATTGGCTAACCAAGTTGTTACTTTCACCTCTAAGAAGAGTGGTGCATGTGAACATTATAAAAGGTAAAATTAGAATCCGCGGCGAAGGTTCATTTATAAGATGTGCGTTAAACGGTATACAATAGATTACAAGTTCGTATCTCCTCACAAGTAAGATTTAAGTTAGAAAGAGATAAACAGCTTTGTAAATAAAATTCCAACAAAAGTAACAATATTAATTTGATGCGTGAGAGTGTTTGAGAAATTCCGAAAACATCGGATCTGAACTGAAAATTTCAAGAAGCTAGCTAAAGCATGTATTTATGTATGAGCAGCGTAGCTGACAGGGAGTTAAAAAAAAACCTCATTAATAATGATTCTTTCGTTTATTTGAAGTCATTTGAGAAGGTAATATAACTGAAGGAGGAAATTCAGCGCTTCAGTCATTGGTGCCAGAAATTTTCATACAAAAATCTTCATTTATAGAAGAAAAAAATTAATTTAGAAAAAACAACTTAAATTTTTTTCTTTTTACTTTTGAAAACATCTGTTCAACATTTTCAGATGAACAAGAAAGACACATAAATTTTATTGCAAATTCGACAAGGTTGGAAACATTAACTTACTATCCGCTCTAGAAATATTTGACATTGTGTTTCAAAACTTTTTCACTGTAACATTTTCTAAATTCTTAAAATATTTACTAAATATATGTCTTCAATTAGAATTGGAAAACGTTTTATTAGATTTCCTAGTGAAAAATCATTTTTATTAATAACGTTTTGAGGGTCAATATAAAAAAGCTTTTTTTAAGGTTGCGTCGTTAAAGTCCAATCGTTTTATTATTTGTTTACAGACCTCAATGTAAAAGGCAATACAATTATTTTTAGATTTATTTAATTTAATAGCATTAAACTTTGTATCGGAAATATTAGTTTTTACAAATATATGTACCCGGCAAACGTCATCATTATTTACTTATCCATTAAGGCCAGGATTGACTATCATACTCAGTCGTACGATCTGTCAAAAATTGGATGTGTGCTCAAAAAATATAATAGTGTGGATTATAAGTGTATGTGTGCGACAGACTTCTTAACAGATCTTAACGATTTTATAATCAGTTTAAATAATTCATAAAACGATCAGAGTTGATTTTTATAAGTTAAGGAGAAAAAACCAACAAGATATTAAAAGCATCTGTTTTTGCATCTTTTTCGTTTAGTAGTGTGACACTTACGACACCATTTTGAAACGATTTTTAAAGTAGGACAGAATTCTGTCAGATTTTTATTTGAATTAATCGCACAATGTTGTGCGATAAGAGCAAATAAAATTTTTGTTTTAGAGTATTAATTTACAATAACATTGTTTCACACAGAGAAATATAACAAGAAAATTTATTATTTAGAATCTTTATGTTTTTTTTTAAGAGAAGTAGCACTTCAGGCAATAATGCCTATTTAATTAGTGTGTAACCGTTTTACATTCTTTAGGAAAGGGATAGAGAAGAGAAAAGAACAGGTAGTGAAAGTATAGCCATTTTATTAGTTATTTTTCACTTCGCCGGCGAATATGCTATATAGAAGTACCGACGAAGGAGGCTGCATGTTTTAATGTTAATTCTGAATATGTATTTATACCATTAAACAGAAAAAAATATTTTTATTTTTTGTTGCCGCAGGGGTTGAACCCTGGCCAACCAGGTTTGTAGTCAACGTGCTTACTTCCTTGACTACAGCAGCCTCTAATACTTGTCAAAGAACTATTTCAAAAAATCTTAATTTTGGAAAAAAGATCTTTAAATCTTATTTTGATTAAAAAATCTTTAAATCTTCATTCTGGCATCACTGGCTTAGTGACAAAATTTAACTGCGTTCTTGTAAAACCATCATGGATAGTCAAAGGTGTATGTTCTCCGACAAGGGCCAATGTGCTACTTATAATACTCTATACCTTGAAAAGGGCCCTTCAATAAAAAAAA